>OY720226.1:1200000-1947279 GCA_963082605.1 Rhodophaea formosa
TCTCGACAAAGTAGAATAGGAGCACTCCAAGTCTTCCCGTGGATGTCCTAGAGGACGATTTAGGAAACACAAGCTAAACAAAGCTTACAAACATCACAGAGACCTCTCCAGGAGTCTCTTTGATTTAATAAGCTTCTGTACCCGTCTGGCCGGCGTGGAGATTGTAGGCAAATCCTCTGACTGCTTTGCTTAACATGGCTTTGGCAGTACAGAGAGGGTCGTGTATCATCAAGTCTTTTTTGCTCCTGCAGTGGTGAATAAAAAAGACTTGATGATGATGATGATGAAACTAAATAAAACTACTTAAAAATATGTATGCAAGATTTGTATGATAGATACGGCTCATGCAAAGGGAATGTCTATGAGACTCATAACTCTACACCCTCGTTACGTGCAATGACTGCCTGTGACACTTAATAAAGGTAAATAAACACAATGCATCCATTGTGATCGACCAGCTAACTAGATATTTGGGGGCTGCTTTTGATGGCGTCTTTTTGGGGTGATTTTGTTCTATTACTAAAATTATATTGTTAAGCAATTAGGAGTGACAGGGATTATTTAATTCATTTTTGACACCTGACTGAAACACAGAAGTCTTATATCCACCATGAGATTTTATTTTATTTTATCCACCCTAAGAAATTTTGTTAATTACTATCTACTATATAGTTTGTCGTAAACTTGGACGTGGCGAACATTTATTTTAATAGCTCATATTTTTTTTTAACACCGAAACAAAATCCATTGTTTCTTTTTTTCAATATTTTCCAGTGGTTTGACGGAAGACCTGATATAATTTTACAACGATAAATTAATCGTTAACTGTTGGGAGTATTATGTGTTTATTTATAGATAAAGAATAAATTTGAAAATTATAAATATTAATCAAGATGTTCATTGACATTAATGTCTTTTGAAGTCAATATATAGAAATTACAATAGAAAATAAAAAAGTAAGAAATAAATTGAATTCTTTTGTACCCAAACTACAATTTTAATCACAATGCCATATCAATACCGTTTAATCCGCTTGTCATAACACGTTCGGAAGCATGTGCGCCCGGCGGCCCCCGGGACCGATCCATATTGATTTTATATTGTGCGGACCCTGATTTTGTCCGTGGTTCCGGCCACCCGGGCAATATTGTATAGATACTAACAAAGTATCACACTTTTGTTTTGATGGGCAAGACAGAGTAAGGATCAAAGGATTTGAAATAAAAATTAAAAAGTCCGTAATGAGACAGTTAACATTTTTTGACTAGAGATATGCCAAAGAGTAGAAAGAAGAAGTAATTCTGGGGACGCTCGTCGGCCCCGGGATCGATCCATATTGATTTTATACTGTGCAGACCCTGATTTTGTCCGTGGTTCCGGCCACCCGGGCAATATTATACAATATTGTATAGAAACCGATATAGATCACGCTTTTGTCTTTGACAGATAAGATAGAGCTTAGGATCAAAGGATTTAAAATAAAAAGTAATTTAAGATTAAAAAAATACTTAATGAGTAAATTCGAATTGTAACATTTTGTGGACAGTGATATGCTGAAGAGTAGAAAGAAGAAGTAAATCTCTGTTCTCAAAAATTCCTTCTCTTGTTAATTGGTTCACAGACCCACAGACCATTGTGGTCTGTTTCAATTGTTTTACTTTTGTGTCTCATTTATGGGTTGTGAACGGGTGTACAATAATACTCGTCTATTCCTTTAATATTTCTCGCACATAAAAATAAGAAGAAGAATTATCTGAAAAAGTTCCGACCCGATTGCATTGGTTAACCAATTTACTTAATTAAGCAAAATTTTATGTCAATTAACAGTCAGGAAATGGTTCTCTAATAAGGCTTCCATAATTTGGTACTTCCATACTGAAAAAAAAACTGGTAAGTATTTAAAAGTTTTATCACGCGGTTATCCACGCATGCCACATTCCATAAAGGGCAACTAAAGTAACATAATAAATATCAAAAGCATCTGATACCGTGAAACCGCACCAATTTGCTTTAACTGTGCCCTTCCTATCGCTCCGTACCAATCACTTAATTGATTTGACACATTAGTACCACACAAATCTCATTTTTACAACAATAAACTCTAAATCAACAGCAGAAGGTATAATTTCATTTGCATTGCAATTTGGGGGTCCTCAAGGGTCGATACTCGGCCCCTCGCGCCTTGTAAAATAGAAATGCTATTAAGATGAAAGGGTGTGATTTGCAATGGTTATTTTATTAGCTTTATTGAGATTAAATGTTTATGGGTTTAATTTCTTAATTCAGATTTGCCTATTCTCGTAAAATCATACATTAATTTTATAGCTTTGCTAGAACCGATGATAAAAAAGTCTAAGAGAAAGGACTAAAACGTTTGATTTTAAGAGCTATTGTTATGGCCTATGAGATTAATATCATATTGACCTTTTGTTTAAAATATTGATTACTAGCTTCAACTCACGGCTCAGCTCGCGTTAATGTCGTTACATCGGGAATATTGATCTTTTTTATGTCGTGTTGTATCCCAGACAAAGCCTATGCAAAATGTCTGATGAACGTTCTAGTAGTTAAAGCATGTAAGATTATACAAATGTGAACATACAAACAAATAGAAGCAATTTCGAATCTATAATATTAGTTAACAAATTCATTAAATTTTCTTTTGACATCTGAAATATTTCCCTCGTTAAAACTTGTTGTATAATTAAAGATACCTGTTGTTGACGGTGATTTTGAATATTCGGGGGTTACTCTGCAATTAATTCCTCTTCTTTCTTCCACAGATGACAACACATCTCCCTTGCGGTGGTCCCCGCCGACGTCAGCAGCGCTGGTGGCAGCAGCTCTGGCGCCACCAGCCTTGAGACCCTGGCTGCCAGACCCTCCCAGCAAGAAGACAAACCATTTGGGTAAGACAGGTTGGCACTGACCGTCATTTTACTATATCCTAATCCTATCCTAACTAATACTATAAATGCGAAAGTGAGTTTGTTTGTTTGTTACGCTTTCACGCCGTATCTACTGAACCGATTGACATGAAACTTTGCATACACATAGGTTAGGGTACTGAGAAGGACATAGGCTATATATCACGCGGGCTAAGTCGCGGGTAAAAGCTAGTTTTGAAATAAAGACTTCTCCAGTTCAGTTCAAAAATACAAAAGGAAAATTTTTATTCTTTAATTTATGTTTGTAGAGCGTTGTTGTTATTTTTCGTGTGTAAGTGGCCAACACAGGTGTCAGATTTTTCAAACTGCCTAAAGGCATCTGAAATAGCTTAACTTTGCCGTGTGGTTCCCGGTAGAGTAGAATAAGAGCACTCCAAGTCTTCCCGTGGATGTCGTAAAAGGCGACCTAGGAAACATAAGCTAAACAAAGCTTATAAACATCAAAGAGAGCTGAAATTACATCAAAGAGAGCGGAATTTTTCCCATATCTTATTTTATATTTTATTATTATTATTTATTTATTACCATATTACAAAAACTTACATACAACAGTAGTAAAGTAATCTTAAAATAAAATGATTATCATAAAAACAGTTTTCTTATTATTACCTACCTAACTTAACTATACTCTATTATCTACCTAACTTAATACATATATTTATATAATTGAAAGAAATAAATATTTATATTAATGCAAACCACTTACATAATTATAATAAATAATTAAATTGTTTAGATTTAATTTTATTAAAGTGGATTGTGTGATTTGTCCCTATATATTTATTATTTCTTTATTTCTCCAAATTTATTGGCTCCAAAACTACTGGACTGATTTTCATAATTCTTTTACCTGTAGAAAGCTATCAGCGGGTAACATAGGCTTTTATTTACGTGGATGATGTCGCGGGAAAATTGCTTGTAATTACTAATTGATTTCCTCTATTTAGGCCTCGTCTGCGTGGTATGCGGAGACACTAGCTCAGGGAAACATTACGGCATCCTGGCGTGCAACGGCTGCAGTGGCTTCTTCAAGAGATCCGTCAGAAGAAAACTTATTTACAGGTCAGTAACCAATCTATCTTTTAATAAACTTTGATTTATGTGCGGCCAATGACGAGACGAATTGACGAGCTCCGGGCCGCAGCGGTCAACACGCCGGGTTGCGACACGGATGGTCCCGGGTTTGATCCCCGGTCAGGTCAAAATGGAAAATGATCTTTTTCAGATTGACTTGGGTCTTGGATGTTTATCTATATAAGTATCTATTATAAATATAGTATCGTTGAGTTAGTATCCCATAACTCAAGTCTCGAACTTACTTTGGGGCTAGCTCAATCTGTGTGATTTATCCGTATATATTTATTTATTTATTATTGTTTCTAGTTTAAGTGGTCACATATCATAGTGCATAGATATACCCAACCATAAGTCTTAATTCACTATGGACAAGCTGCAGCTTGTCTTTTGTATTGAGTGAAAACATATTTTGCTGTATGCTCTCGAACAACTACAGTCACTGTCTAAAATTACGAGTCTCAGTTGTAACGTTGGTACGCGTTAGATATGAAACCTTTAACAATAGCATACGCAAGAGGATGACGTGAACTTAAAGATTTTCCCCGACAAAAAACACTCAATGCGTAGAAAGTTTTATTTTCAAAAATGCTCTCGTAAACTACATTAGATCGAAAGCGAAAAACATTCAAAAACTGAATCATACCACAGCCCCAATTATAACAAACTTAAATTTACACTTATAATTCTTTAATTTACATCAAAACGTCACACAATAACACGTGTACAGCTGCAAATATAAGTTGGCAAGAAATTAGATCATACAAACACAATATGTTTGCACAATTGCAGTCACATTAGTAGGAATAATATGTGAAACCTCAATTTCGTCATTATTGTCTTACCCAATTGTCGAAATGGAATTATGTCAACTTTTTGGAATATTGCTCAATGTAAACTCTTGTTTTCTGGGTATTTTTATGCGTAATTTATCTATTGACTAGCAGCCCTCTCCGGCTGCGCCTGGGCATTTTTTATACCTATAAATCTTTCTCATGAATCACTCTATCTATTAATAAAAAACCACTTGAAAATCCTTGCTGAAGTTTCTGAGTTTATCGTGAATACATAGACAGACGCAGCGGAGGACTATGTTTCATAATATCTATACTTATTCTTCGATATATTCAAGTTGTATGTTATTTATTAAATGTCCAACTTTGAAAGTTGTAGGAGTATACCTTCCCGCCAGTGATCTTTGCTGTTTCATATCCTGATTAAATTTTGGTTTGCCAACCTCATACAAAAATATTAGACCAAATGAAGCCCGCTATAAGGTAGGCTTCATAGTTAGTAAACGTTGCTGCAGAGTTGTTGCCTAATCGTCACTAGATGGCGTTAATTCACCTCACCCTAAAGTTGCTAAACTAAAATATAATTAAAAAATATTATGCCACAGATATTCTTGTAATTTTAAATAAGATATATTTCCTGACTAATGCTTTTATTTTCTCATAATATGGAGGATATGTTACTATAAAAGCACGAACTACGGTAAATCCTAAGATATTCTAGTAAAACCCAAGTTTAACCAACTCTCAAAGCTGAAAGACTGAATAATTTGGCGATTCGAACTTTTACTTCCATTAATTTGGTAAATCTTAATATTTACATCGAAGGCACAGTAAATGTTGAATGAAAAAGACATGACATATCGTATTCAGCGCATCATCTGGTACTCGTGGGCAGTCTGCAATCCCCGCTACCTGCTCTGTTTATGCTCGCCTCAGTCGATCGTTTGACATGTTTAAACACGCACGATAATTTGATTTCTGTCTTGTATTTTTGATGTTTAAAAGTAATTTGTGAATCAAAACGATTGTAAGACTTAATAAAATAATGGACGAGTTCGTGGCATAAAAGAAAGACAATAACTTTTACCTTAATAAGCACATATAGGCAAAGTGTCTAAAGAAAGTAAAACTGCAAAGCACGTGTAAAAAAGGAAGATGCTTGTTGTACGTATAAAGCGCTATGATATTTTGACTAAAGGCGGCAAAAAATATATATATATTGCACCGATGCAGGAGGAGAATAGAAAAAGTAACAGAAAACTTTAAAAAAGGGCATTGTCATCAAGCCCATACTTCATACTCACAATGTCAAGTAGATCTCATAGACATACCAACCGACCCTAATAGAAATTATACATTCATATTTGTTCATAGTGATAAACTAGTATGAATTAGTGATTACGCGTTCGGGTAATGGAGCTTACGTACTGCGCACGAGTACGAGATGATGCGCGTAACACAATATGACATAATTTTTTCAATATTTACCGTGCTTTTGATGTAAATTCTAAGATTTACCAAATGTAAGGTGGTAAAAGTTCGAATCGCAAAATTGTTTGGACTTTTACTTCTGAGAGTTGGCAAATCTTAGGTTTTACTAGAATATCTTAGGCTTTACCGTAGTTCGTACTTTTACAGTAATTGATACAAAATTGTGATGATATCAGTAGTGATCATCTTTATGTAATGAAAAATTGTATGAATTAGAGAGTGGGACCACTAGGACAAATTAACTAGACTACACTTAAAGGAAAATGTAATAAATACATAGTATTATTTAAAAAAAACCGGCCAAGTGTGAGTCAAACTCGCGCAGTGAGGCTGTGTCAGACGGACGGACGGACAGACAGACGCACGAGTGATCCTATAATTTGTACGGAACCCTAAAAATGACAACCTATCAGCTATTCCTTGTTTTAATTATCTATCTAAGAATACACTTGGGGTTTTGAGGTCATAAATATTTCTTCGGTAATTATATTTTCTTCGGTATCCTAATCCTAACTAGTCCTAATCCTTACTATCCTCATCCTATCCTGTCCTAACTAATATTATAAATGCGAAAGTGAGTTTGTTTGTTTGCTACGCTTTCACGCCCTATCTACTGAACCGATCAACATGAAATTTTGCATACACATAGGTTAGAGTACTGAGAAGGTCATAGGCTATATAGCACGCGGGCGAAGCCGCGGCAGCTTAACAGCTAGTAAATAATAAAACATATTATTTAACAAAACGATGCATAAACGCTAACTAACATAACCATTTTAAATAAAATAACATGTTATTATGCCATATTTGTTATTAAATATTATTGACATTAATAAGGACACAATAAGTACTTCAAAAGAGAAAGTCCATGAATTGGAAACGGCAAACATTCAGGTCACAAGTGCGGCACAGATCGGGCGATACGCTCGATCAAACAAACAGACACCAGCTAAACTAACATGTGTAATATTTGGCGAAACTAGTAATTCAGATGTATCTGGATCACATGAATCACAATGAGTAACCGATGACAAAGGGTTTGTTTCATAAGTAATTTGAAACTTTATTTGATTATCCAAAATTTATTCGAAGAAAAACCCCAGATCGTTTTCTTTCAAACAATTTTATGAACTATTTATTTAAATAAAATTATTTTATTACGGTTTTTATTGCGTTTATTACATTATTTATTATTGATAAAAACCGTATTAAAATAATTTTATTTAAATGTGTAACAATCGCGAAAACATAAGAAAACTATTTATTGTTTAGTTTTGGTAGAGCCACCCTACCGGCGAAGTTTACTTTTGCTAGTAGCATGTATGGACCGGCTTGCCCAGGGAAGTACCATATCTTACAGAAAACCGACATCTGAGTAGTAGCTTTACCACTGCTATACTTCGTTTGGTGAGTGAGAATGCCGGAAGCCCATCTCTCCCCTCTGGGAGGGAAAAATAAAAGGTCGGCAACGCTCTTGTCACACCCGTGGTGTTACAGTTGTCCATAGGCAGCGGTGGTACTGACCATCAGGTGACCCGCTTGCTCATTTGCCATCCTATGACATAAAAAAATAAATAAAGACAAAGAAAGACGCAAGTTCAAGTACTGCCCGCGTGAATATTTTTCCCATATCTTATTTCTTAATTTAATAAGAATTATAACAGAATAGCATTATAAATGCAAAAAAAAAACACATACAGAAATTAAATTCTTATGTTTCTTAGACGATACAAACGCAGTCGTAGACACGTATAATACGTTATAAGTACTCTAAGAAATTATTATTCCAACATTGTCTTAAAGAAATATAATCGATTTCAAATAAAAAAAAAACCGGCCAAGTGCGTGTCGGGCCACGCGCAGTGTAGGGTTCCGTAGTTGCGAATGACAACTTTGAGTTCACACTATTTACACTCGCACCTCACAGTTTACATAAATTTTACATTTTCCAGTACATTTTATAAGTTGGTTGCCTATAACTTTTTAGTTTGCACTTAGTACTCAGCTCTGATAGTTTTCCTTTCAACTTCAGTATATATACTACTGCTGCAATTTTTTTTCACGTATCCATATATAACCGTTTAGCAGATAGAGGGGGGGGGGGACACTTACCTCTAGCAAAAATTTGCACTTTAAAACCAAATATTTCGGAAACGGATCCCTAAATCGAAAAATGGTGTTCTCAACTTCACAATATTTTTTAAAGACTTATTTAACGATATACCACACGATGGGTAAATAGAGAAAAAAAATTACTCCCCCACTTTACTTGTATGGGAGGTACGCTAAAAAAAATGTATTCAAGATTTTTTTCTACCACTTTTTTGGCATGATTATTATACATACGCATACCAAATTACAGCTTTCTAGTACTTATAGTCTCTGAGTAAAATCGCGGACGGACAGACAGACAGACAGACATGGCGAAACTTTAAGGGTTCCTTGTTTACTACGGAACCCTAAAAACGCGATGTTTTACACTGTCCTCTTTCAAATTCCCCGTATAAAATATACAGCAAAACATTATCCAAATAAAACATGACATTAAACATGACGAGAGAGCGTCCGTCATAAAAACCAAAATTAAATTCGCATCCCATTTAAATACCCGCTATTGGGGAGGCGATAGAAAGCGGTCATGGTGTTTTAGCGGTAGCGATTAGCGTTTTATGGATAAGAGACGCAAGAGATTCTGGACGCGCTATCTCTAAAATAAGTTGGTAGCGAGAATCCTGCATTATCGTTATTATCGATAACGGAGACTCCTAGAATTTTAAACTAAGTAACTGGGCTTTTCAAGGCAAGAGCAAAACACCGATAGCATTAACTTACTTTTTACAAGTTTCGTTGTTATGGGTAGTTGCAAATTTAAAAGTGCAGCACAACGTTAATGTTGCCCAATCTTATTGAACACAGGTCTGTTGAGAGTTCAATAAGATTTGACGACAATTTATAAAGGTCAGTAATCGTAAGTGTTAACATGTATCTCTGCTAATCTAGATATTGGCTCCATAAAGCTTTTAGTTGGGATGAAAGATTATCAAAAACAGTTTCAAAGTATATAGGGGCAAAAGGAGAAATATAATTATTTTGAACAAAAAAGTAAAATCGACTTCATCCCAATACGTAAATGGGTGTGGTAGTACAATCAAAATAGAGGAACAACGTCGTAATCAACTTGTCTTGATTCGCGAAAGAATTAAAGACAAATAAAATTAAACCAAACGGCGGCTTTGGGTTTTGTTGATTTTTTCTAAAAGCACTGGATACATTTCGATAAAAAAATTATAGAACCACTTTCAAAGTTTAGTAACAGAGAAGAAACGTTCTCATCAATTTGTCTTGATTCGCATAAGAATAAAATACAAATAAGTTTAAACCGAACGGCATCTTTTAACATTTCTTTTGGGTTTTTGTTTATTTTTTCAGTAAGTGCTTAATAGATTGCGATAAAATTTTATGAGACTACTTCTGAAGCATTACCCTATCAAACAAAAAAAGAATCACTAAAATCGATCCATAACTGACTGAGTAATCGCGTAACATACATACAAAAAAAAACATACAGACGAATTGAGAACCTCCTCCTTTTTTTGAAGTCGGTTAAAAACTGATTCATATTCATACGAGAGACTGAGAAAATCAATCTAAACATATCCGGGTTCAGTAAATGCTCAGTTGAAGTAGTACGCTAAAAACGCTACCGCTTATCGCTGTTCGTGGCTCCCCAAAGAGTCTCCCAACAGGTCACAGATGCAGCAAGAATGAGAAATATGCTCAGCATGGATTAAGTGTGTTCAAGTGCAGTATTGTGCGCAGATGAGGCTGGTGCAGCGGCTTTGGGGATTACGCGACCTTTTGGGGTCGCGCTTGATTTCAAATTAATATTTTGCTTGCTTTTTGTCATATTTGCCCCCGTTATTTATGATTAGAAACTTGTAGCCTCTTGTTTTGATGAAGTTTGTTCGCAATGTATTCCCGAGGGTTATTGCTTAGACCTTAAAAAAATTCTTGCATAGAATTTAAAATTAATGACATACTTGAGTGATTTTTAAAAGAATCTTATTTCAATTGCAAGGTTTAAGTTAATTTGCTCCATGTGTTGTTGTTATTTTTTGATCCACCTCTCCAACCCATCTGGCCAGCGTGGAGAGTGTAGGCCAAATTTTCTGACTGTTCTGGCTTTATAGCCACGGCATACGGCTCTGGTAGTACAGAGAGGGTCGTGCTCCTGCAGTGGAGACTAAAAAAAAAACCTGATGATGATGTTTTGGGACAAACCTTGCAACTAAGTTTGAAAGTAGTTATCGTATGAAAATTACAAATGACAAATATTATGATTATAAAGTATTCATAGTAAAAGCTAGTTACAATAATGAAAACTTTGACTTAATCTTGTAAAGTGCGCTCGTTGATGTCTTTTCTTTCATAAGGAAGTAAGAAGTTCAATTAACTAAAAAAAATTTTAAAAAGATAATATTTTAAAGATTTTTTGTACAGTATTAGCTCCAAAACGCTAGTAGCTTTTGAAAGCGAATCAATTATTTTGCTAAATATTATTATTCTAAATGTGATTTGACGTGAAAAGGTGTCTTCAAAGTCCTATTTCCTAGTAAGTACTTAACTGCCACATAGTTTCATACTATCACAGCTTTTTGCGATCCAAACAGTTTTATGTCGGTAAAAGATAACCTCTCCAGCGTGGAGAGTGGAGGCCAAATCCTCTGACTGCCCTGACTAATATATGGCTCTGGTAGTACAGAGAGGGTCGTGCTCCTGCAGTGGAGACTGATAAAGACCTGTTGATGATGATGATGATGAAAGGGTAACATGTTATTTTGGTGAAAATAAACTTTTTAAGGAAAGTGTTGTCATCCCGAACACTCGCTAACCAAACTAGTTCGTGTATCCCCCGAAAATAAGACGAGAGTAAAGCAGGATTTTTGTAAGGAGTTTAACTCGCATAAGTTTAATAATTAATATTATTCAACAATATGAGCTAATTCGGTAAGTCGAAATAAATATATATGGACAAATTACTTAGATTGAGCCAGTCCCAAAGTAAGTTCGACACTTGTGTTATGGGATACCTACTAGCTCAACGATAGTATATTTTATTACAAATACATATATAGATAAACATCTTAATAAATACCTTTAATTCAGAAGATTTATAATTTATTTCTTATCGTTGAGTTAGTATCCCATAACACAGGTCTCGAACTTACTTTTGGGCTAGCTCAATTTTGTGGTTTGTCCTTACAGACACATTACAAACTGTATTTTTTCATATAATGTCCATTATCAAATCTAAAGAGGCGTTGTAATAAACTGTGCAAATTATACTTCAAGCCCTCAACTATCCGACATAGATAATTTTAACAACAGTTTAACATTTGGCCCCACTCGACCATCTTTCAATTATTCCTATAGCACGGACCACACCAGATATAATCCCCCTATGATAGATCGACGAGAGTGACATGTGGACTCTTTATTTACTAATTTATTTCTGACCAGATTCGGAGATCACGCGTGATCCCTTTTTGATAGAATTAATATGTTGAGCTACTGATAAATCTTATTTAAAGCAACCGGGCTAAATGATATGTTCTGAAACAAATTTTTTTTTAAAGATATCTTCCCAAGGTAAATTTATCTTATCCAGAGATGAAAGACTCGATATAGGAAGCACTTCTAACCTTCGGTTTATATTGTAGTTTAAAAGATCCATGTAACTCTTAAATGACTACAGATAAATAAAATATTTATCCAAAAATCAGTACCCTATTAAGTTCGATAAAAACCTCACCATCAACCATTTTTAAACCAAATTTGATAGCTTGACCAAGCTTTAAACACTTCGTGTGTAACAAATTTCAATTTTTAGGTGCAATCGTGCAACTTCAAAGCAAGAAAAATATATTAACAAACATTTTGACGGCCACAGTGGTGCCGTGGCACAGACACGGGTGGACTCGGGTTCAATCCCCGGCCAGATCATGATGGAAAACGATCTTATTCAGCTTGGCCTGGGTCTTGGATGTTTTTTTTTACATAATTATCTATTATAAAATATAGTATCGTTGAGTTAGTATCGATCTACGACACACGTTCACAACTAACTGCGGGGCTAGCTCAATTTGTGTAATTTCTCCCTTTACATAGGTAAACATTATAAACACAGATTCGAAAAAAACTTTCTCTGATGCATCTGGTAAAACAAGAGCTAAGTAAAGCCACAAACATTACAATGTTAACACAACATTTGTTGAGTCAAAGTGGTAAGCTCTAAAATAGAATACTTACAACTGTTCAACAATAGTTCAACGACGTCAAATATCAACCTACCTACCTACCTATCAGGTCTTTAAAAAAGACCTGATAGGTAGGTAGGTCTCCACTGCAGGAGCATGACCCTCTCTGTATCCCAGAGCCATATAAGCCAGAGCAGTCAGAGAATTTGGCCTAAACTCTCCACGCTGACCAGACCAGTTGGAAAGGTACAATTGAATACTTCAATGACGTCAAATATAATATGTTGTTTTCAAAATACTAACAAAATTCATAGAGTGTCAATGACAGCTAAACAATGACTATTGGAACTAAAGGAATTCGAATTTGTTTGAGAGGTCCCACTCCAAATGTTCTGTCCCCTAACCTAAGGACACTGTGTAGCTCTATAGAAGTGCAACAAATGTCAACATAATCCTATTACGGCGGATTACCAGTAATGAAATATCTTTAATCTGTATTAGTTCTGCGATATTTTCGTCAGCAACTTTCTTGCTTTCGTTCTCGTCTTGTTTCGGTTTGATTGCTTTGGTTTACTATAGTTATTTGTGGATATGTTTGTCTATAAGTCTACTTATTACAATGGTATTATTCGAATAGTTGCAAGATTAGCAGTGGTAGATTATTCGAATAGTTTTCAATATCCAAGTTCAAGTCTTCCTATGGATGTCGTAGAAGGCGACTTAGGAAACACAAGCTAAATAAAGCTGAGAAAACATCAAAGAGACCTCTCTAACCCGTCTGGCCAGTGTGGAGAGTGTAGCCAAATCCTCAGACTGCTCTGGCTAATGTATGGCACTGGTAGTACAAAAAGGGTCGTGCACCTTCAGTGGAGACTAAAATAGACCTGATGATGACGATGAAGAGGCTTGATGCTAAAAATTGCATTAGCACTGGTAGATCCTGTGGGTGGATCTATGTATTAATATAACTACGGTTTTCTTTCATAAAAAGATGTTTCAACTGCGGGAATGTGTATTGCATTTAATAATGAATTTAATGCAGGGCACTTAAACGGGATAGTTCTCAATAATTTGTAAAAAGTTATTTCAGTCTTTGTAAATATATTATAAACAATACATTACGTAACTATCAGTGGATTTTTCCCTGCTCTAATATATTATAAGTGAAGTAATGGTTAGGAGTTAGATTTAAGAATATTCGAGTGCCAGCTTTTCCAATTTAAACCCAAAACATTACTCGAATCAATCAATTAAATCAATCAAACGTTAAATTTAGAAAATAGACATTGGAAGGCACTTTTTCACATCAAATCACATTTAAAAATGATCTAATTATATTTATTTATATAATTAAAAAATGTTTTAATTATGTGACTCATGTTATATATTATAATGGAAAACAATATAACTATAGTTACACAGTATTTTTTCTACCTCTGGTTAGTATAGTAAAATATGTATTAAATAAACTTTTGGAAAAAACCTTACTCTCCGTTATTTAAGTTTGTGTTTAAACGTAAATAATCTGAACAAAAATCTTTTTTTTCCTGTTTTGTGTCCATTTCGCTATTATGTCCACACCCCATAAGAGTGGGCTACCGCGTTTCACGCCACTTAACCTTTCTGAATGATGTTGTAACGAGCAGTAACATGTGTGTCTGTTCGTCTCTACATGCTAAACGGGTCAGATGTGAAAATGACGGTTTAATTATAAAGCAATTATCTATTTTTAACCGACTTCAAAAAAAGGAGGACGTTTCAATTTGTCTGTATGTTTTTTTTGTATGTAAGTTACGCGATTACTCAGTCAGTTATGAATCGATTTCAGTGATTCTTTTTTTGTTCCATAGGTAATGTTTCAGAGGTGGTCCCATAAAATTTTTGTCGCAAAGTATTGAGCGCTTTTTGAAAAAATAAACAAAAACCCATAAAGTTGTAAAAGGATGCCGTTTGGTTTAAATTTTGTGTTACGTGATTACTTAGCTAGTTATGGATCGATTTTAGTGATTCTTTTTTTGTTTGATAGGTAATGCTCTAGAAGTGGTCCCATGAAATTTTTGTCGCAATGAATCAAGCAATTTTTGAAAAAATAAACAAAAACCCAAAAAAATAAATTTTAAAGTATGCCGTTCGGTTTAAACTTATTTGTATTTTATTCTTATGCAAATCAAGACTAATTGATGGAACGTTTCTTCTCTGTTTTGACTGAAGTTCAAAAGTGGTTCTATAATTTTTAAAAAGTGCTTTTAGAAAAAATCAACAAAAACCAAATAAAAATTGTACAAGTATGCCGTTTGGTTTAATTTTATTTCTGTTTAATTCTTTCGTGACTCAAGTTGATTACGACGTTGTTCCTCTATTTTGATTGAACAACCACACCCATCTACGTATAGGGTTGAAGTCAATTTTACTTTTTTGTTAAAAATAATTATGTAGTTGTTTTATAAATAAGTACTTATGTTCTATTCACCTTATGTCCAATGACCGCCTCTGTCTAATAAATGTTAATACTTTTACTAAATTAAGAAATATGCCGTGTGATTCCCGGCAGAGTAGAATAGGACCACTCCAAGTCTTCCTGTGGCTGTCATGTCATGTTTGGTGATGGTGATGATAGTTAAGTCACAGAGTTGATTGTAACCATAGATATCAGAATATTTACGTGATTGTAACTTGTTAAACGTGTAACTTGTTAAAGCGCCGTGTGGTTCCCGGCAGAGTAGAATAGGACAACTCCAAGTCATCCCGTGGATGTCGTAAAAAGCGACTAAGGAAAAACAAGCTAAACAAAGCTTCTAAACATCAAAGAGACCTCTCCAACCCGTCTGGCCAGCGTGGAGAGTGTAGGCCAAATCCTCTGACTACTCAAGCTAATATATGGCTCTGGTAGTACAGAGAGGGTCGTGCTTCTGCAGTGGAGACTAGAAAGACCTGATGATGAACTTGTTAAAATCAGTAAAATATTCGTAGCAGCGCGAAGACGATCTACGAAACGTCTACGATATCACAGCAGTAGTGCAAAAAGTACTACGGGTGCGTTGACCAATGTTTATTTATGTGATAAGATGTGATAGAAATATCTCACAATGAGGAGCCCGATGGTCCAGTGGGTGTGAGCTCTATGAGCGCTTACGTATGTCAAGCAACCTCTGGTGCAGTCCCTACTTGGATGGGTGACCGCAAGTATCATAAAAATATCTCGAGCTCCTCCGTGCTTCGGAAGGCACGTTAAGCCGTTGGTCCCGGCTGTCATCGTTGATGGCAGTCGTTAAGCTATGTCAGATGCCTTAAGGCAGCTTGAAAAATCTGACACCAGTGTTGGCCACTTACACATACGAAAAACAACAACATCTCACAATATTATATAATCATTTTGCGACATTACTAATGTAGGGAGTTACGATTTCACAATTATTTAATTTTGCTGTCTCTTTACTACCTACTACTGAAAAGACTATCGTTATTATATTTTTTGAGTGCAGCCTCTATCGAGCCTGAGGGCAAGCAACGTTGCGATTGCCAGACGTTGCTAGTAGTCTGTAGCTTTTGAACAATTAGTAAATATATATATCTGATGAGATAATTTTAAATATGATATGACGTGAAAAAGTGCCTGCAAAGGCCTATTTTCTAAATAAACGTTTTGATTTTTTGATTTGATTTTTTTGATTGAATGGGTTATACATACGTATTATCTCGTCTGTATTCCTTGCGGGGTAGACAGAGCCCAAGGTCATAAAACCCAAAGGTCACGTTTAGCGTGTTAGTCGTTAAGGTGGAAAGCGGAATCAAAATAGAGATGGGTTCCTAGCTGCATCATTTATAACATGATTTCTTAGATTTTGCTCAATCCCTTGACCGGCTTTTACGGTCTGTGCGAAAAGAGAAGCAGCTGGAATACTCTATGATTTTCCTTTTCTCCCAAACAATGAATCATTTGAGTCCATCATCATCATCAGGTCCTTCTGAGTCTCCTCTGCAGGAGCACGACCGTCTCTGTTCTACCAGAGCCATATATTAACCAGAATAGTCAGAGGATTTGGCCTACACTCTCCACGCTGTCCAGACGGGTTGGAGAGGTCTCTTTGACGTTTATAAGCTTTGTTTAGCTTGTGTTTCCTAAGTCGCCTTCTACGACATCCACGGGAAGACTTGGAGTGGTCCGATTCTACTCTGCCGGGTACCACACGGTACAGTTGAGTCGGTTTGGCCCTTTTTTTGCCTGATGGAAAGCAACGAGGTCTAGAGTGGGTTACTGATATGATAATTAGTATCTAGTTAATTCTTTAATTTTGTCCACAGATGTCAAGCTGGTACTGGCCGGTGCGTGGTGGACAAGGCGCATAGGAACCAATGCCAGGCCTGCCGCCTCAAGAAATGTCTGGCCATGGGGATGAACAAGGACGGTGAGTCTTTTTCTAAATACAGCGTTTTGGCTGCAGAAAGCAAGTTCAATAAAATAAAGAACGTGTTCTGTGGGTTTTTGGATTTGGCGCAGTAGTAAACATGCCAACCACTGACGCGTGTGGTCCCAGTCCCAGATTCGATTCGGCCCTGAAGGAAAAACGATCTACTTCAGATTGGCCTGGGTATTGAATGGGGTTTATATGTTTATGGATCTTTTGTTACATAAGTATACTTCTGTGGAATTAGAATCCTGCGACAAAAGTTCATAACTTGATTTGCGGTTAGCTCAATTTGAGTGATTTGTCCCTATACATTTATTATAATATATATTTATTTACATTAATATGTGTATGAATTTTTATATATGTGTATAAACTCTGACTCTGACACATGCTAATAAGCTAGTGTACCTATCAGTCATGTTAACAACAAGGTCATTGATGTTATTACCCTCAATCTCTCAGAATTTTTCTTCGAAAAACGAAACAAATGCCTACTTCGTTATAATAGAGTTGTAAGTAGTGAGAGTCTTTTACTAAGTATTGGCATTTTAATTCGCTTGAAATCCAAAAATAAAAAAAATAAAATTAAATAAAAAAATATTCTGAAATTCGCTATTAATTACTTGTAGTATTTTTGGAATTAAGTACATATAGAACGTTTTGCATTTGATAAAATAAGAGACATATCGATCATCACGAACAGTGGTCATACTTATAGAAATATTTTTCTAAAATGAATAGTGGCGCTTGTTTGGGTTCACCTAAGCCTCTTGATCTAAAGTAAGGTAATTTTATGCCATTAAAAAAAAGATTAAATAAGAACAAACTTACATTTCTACTCCATTATTCTAATTACAACAAGACACTCGCCCGATTTGACTAAACTAACCATCATAAGTGCGACTACACTAACCAACTTAACTAAAAGGCCTTAACCCATGATTTGTAAGCCACTAAAACATTTATAAAATAAGATCCATATCTTTCACTAAATCCTAGATCTCAAACGATTGACAACTCAAATATGAGGCAAATTTGCAACGTCTCTTTAAAATTATTCATTCAAATTCCAAAAAGATACTTACCCGATTTGACCAAACTATCAATCGTATGCACGCCTACTGTAACAAACCAAAAATAATTTTTCAATGATTTATTAGCCACAAACACAAACAATAAGATCAAAAACGTACATCCTTACGTGTTGTCAACTCAATATGAGCCAAATTTGCAAGGACTTAATTATTTATTAAAATACAACGAGACACTCGCCCGATTTGACAAAACTAACAATTTATATAAACTTTGAATAAACTAATAGGCCTTAAGCCATAATTTGTAAGCCACTAACTAACACATTAAAGAATAAAAAATCCAAAACTTTCAGAAAATCCAAACGATCCCAACGACTCACAGCTGAAAATATATGACAAATTTGCAAAGACTTCATTATTCATTCAAATTACAAAACACACTCGCCCGATTTGACTAAACTAACAATCGTATGCGTGACTACACTAACCAACTAAACTAAAAGGACCTTAAGCCATGATTTGTAAGCCACTAACACATGAAAGAATAAACAATCCAAAACTCTCAGAAAATCCAAACGATCCCAACGACTCACAGCTGAAAATATGAGACAAATTTGCAAGGACTTAATTATTCATTCAAATTACAAAACACACTCGCCCGATTTGACTAAACTAACAATCGTATGCGCGACTACACTAACCAACTAAACTAAAAGGACCTTAAGCCATGATTTGTAAGCCACTAACACATGGCCGTATGCCTGTTTGCCAACTTAGTTGTATAAAAAAAAATACAACAACAAAAATTACACATACATACAACAATATATTGTATGTGATTTGTCCCTATATATTTTTTATTTATTGATATGAGTAGTCCTGCAGTGGAGACTGGAAGGACCTGGTGATGATGATGATGATATGAGTACCTTGTTAACAGAGCTAAAAGCTCAATAATGTCATAACAACGATACAGTTTTACAACTTACTGTGGAGCGCGCTCAATTTTCTTGATTTATCCTTATATATTTATTTATTTATTGACATGAGTACCATGTTAACAGAGCTAAAAGCTCAATAATGTCATAATAACGATACAAGTTCACAACTTACTGTGGGGCTAGCTCAATCTTTGTGATTTGTCCCCATATATTTATTTACTGATATGAGTACCTTGTTAACAGACCTAAAAGCTCAATAATGTCATAATAACGATACAAGTTCACAACTTACTGTAGGGCTAGCTCAACCTTTGTGATTTGTCCCCATATATTTTTTTACTGATATGAGTACCTTGTTAACAGACCTAAAAGCTCAATAATGTCATAACAGCAAATCAAATCCACTAAAGCCAACATAGGGCCCGTCCACACGATCGTCTTCCGCCTAATCGGCTCGCGCGTGCGACCGACGCGTTTTATCTATAGACTGTTTTGATATGTTTATTTTTATGATGTTATGCTTTCACGTGTGTTGGGGACGTGGGAAATATTTGGAATTTAAACATCTCATGACTGTCAATGTCCATTTTAGTTTGTGGAAATATTACTACTAAACGATCTTGTAGATTTCCATTACTGAGTGAAATAGAGAAAGCTTTGGCTAAATAGTTTCGCGTATTTGTGTTATCAATTGGTAAGAATGTGCGTTTTTATCCGACTGACCAACCCAGAAGGAGGGTAATGTTATTCGCGCGTATGTATGTTTAAATGTAGATAAATATTTAGTAATCTGTGATGAGGTGTCATTTGATTCGTATTTTCCCCGCGGAGTGATACGGGATCATGGAGATATATTATGTACTTGTACGGGATATGTGACGTCAGCAAAACATCAACCCGATGTCAACTGTCAAAAGAGGCAGTCGGCCTTTTTATTGGTAGATTTCAATATTATACCTACATTATAACGCAAGTAAGGTTATTTGTACGGGAAAGTAAATTATTTTCTAGCTTCTATTGTTCCCATTAGGAAATTTGTTCATATTTACGGGCTGAGTCACCCCTGTCTTACACCCTTTCCTCTGTCCCAAACCCCTAAAGTTATCTTTAGGTAAATTAAACGGTAGGTCTTTTGACCGTAGATATCACAAAAAACTCCACCATTTGCCATGTGGCCCAATGGGTGTGAGCATTATTAGCGCTAACTCATGGTAAGCAATCCCGAGCACAGTCCCCTTTTGGACTCCTCAGTGCTTCGGAAAGGCACGTTTAGCCGTTGGTCCCGGCTAGCATCATTGATGGCAGTCGTTAAGCCATGTCATATGCCTTTATGCAGCTTGAAAAATCTGACAGCAGTGTTGACCACTTACACACACGAAAAACAAAATTATCCCTTTGCCATTGTCTATTCTACAATACGTTCCGTGACAAACCCCATTATAAAGTACCATGTTAGTCCACTCATTGTTCCAATAGAATAGAATGGGGTCATTATGTTCGCTGCTCAAATTTAGGGAGAGTGTGGCATTACGGGTATAATGTTAACTTTACGATATGTTGACAGATGAATGACAGATGGACCAACAGTCTTTAATCTCTTTTTCATCCCGGTTGTATCCTAAGACGTAATAGTTCGGGTTAGATACCATCATTATCGCCATCATCAGGTCTTCAACCAGAGCCATATATTAGCCAGAGCTGTCATGGACACTCTCCACGCTGGCAGCTTTCCTAAGTCGCCTTCTACGACATCCACGGGAAGTGGTCCTATTCTACTCTGCAGGGAACCAAACGGATGCCGTCTGGTTTCCGTGCTAGCTATTTGTGCTTCAAAATTGAGTTGCAACACTTGCAACATTTGAGCCTCATATACAAACTAACAGCGCAAGTTAAATAAAATAAAAGCTTGTATAAATGTGTGCAGGTTGGCCATTATATATTTTACTAATGCGATGCCGTGACATGCTGATGTAATGTGCAATATGCAATGCAATAAAGAAATTGAAAAATAATAAATATCTAGGGAGTAAACCACAATGCATTATTACATTCTCCCTTTTTTATGTTCTAGTTGGCATACAAGTTGACAGACCACTTTATGGTGAGTGGCTGGCTAGGCTGCTTTGCTTACCTAAAATTCATTTATTTTTAACTGATTTCAACATTTTTGTACCTAACCACTATCCAGTTATTACCTATATATATACAACGAGGACTAGGTAATTTTAGTACCTGGTTTAAACCATTATCCGACCAAAATAAGTCAACACCTTTCACTTTGACGTTTCCACAACTGTCATCGTCAATTCGTTTGGATGGATATTGGTTTAAACCAGGTATTAGTACTAAAGTTAGTCCTGGTTTTATAAGACAGTATATATTTGATGATGAACTTCTGTTGTCACTATAACAAAAAATACTGAAAATAAAATAAAACAAATATTTAAGGGAGGCTCTTATACAACAAACGTGACATTTTTGCCGTGTTTTTTTTGCGCGATCATGTCAAAGAACGGCAACAGGAACACACTTCGAATAATCACAGAAAATTTAGTGGTATATTCAAGGTTATTCTCATGGCAATTCTCTTTTTCGTGATTTCTTAGCCGTTTTTATGCTCGATAGTCTGATGTTGTATAGATGATAGATAGTGGTACAGAACAGTTCGTGCGCGAGTGCGATTCGCACGTGGTCGACTTGTGTGGTCGAGCCCCTTAAATATTTACTTTTTTTTTTAAATTTCATAATTTATTTAAAGTGAAAATACAACGAAATATTCTGTAAATATTTCAAGAGTCTACTTGTTGCCGATATTAACGTCGTGCAAAAAACGAAAAAATATCACGTTTGTTTTATGAGAGCCTCCCTTAAATATTTATTTCAATCTGTTTTTAGTATTTGTTGTTATCGGCAACAGAAATACATTATCTGTAAAAATTTCAACTGTCTAGCTAACACGGTTTATGATATACTGCCTGGTGACAAACGGACAGACAGACGGAAGGACATCGAAATCTTAGTGATAGGGTCCCGTTTTTTCCCTATAGGTACGAAAACACAAAATACAAACTTTTGCATTTATAATATTAATTGTATAGTAGGATAATAATATATTTATTTAGCCAAACTCTTTTTACAAACACAGATAAGTGACCGACCATCCCTCCCTAGTCCCATCCAGCAACAAGCCATCCCCGAACTAGATGTAGATCTGTATTTCGGAAACAACTTGCCACGGGGCTGGGTGAGGGGAGCTATGGTTGGTTATAATATTATCTGTTATTTTGGAAAGTAAGATAGGACAGGATAGAAAGGAGAGCGAGAGAAAGAAGATGTTTAATACCCAAATTATGGAAGTTGCATTGCACTAGTGTTGCTCAGGCAACATCACAGGCAAAAGTTTAAGACATACCACAAACACAAACCACATTTTTAGGGTTCCGTAGTAAACAAGGAACCCTTATAGTTTCGCCATGTCTGTCTGTCTGTCTGTCAGTCAGTCCGTCCGCGGTTTTATTCAGAGACTGTAAGTACTAGAAAACTGTTATTTGGTATGGGTATGTATATTAATCATGGCAAAAAAGTGGTAGAAAAAAAGCTTGAAAAAAAATTTTTTTAGGGTAGCTCCCATACAAGTAAAGTGGGGGAGTAATTTTTTTTTCTCTATTTACTCATCGTGTGGGATATCGTTAAATAGGTCTTTAAAAAATATTGTAAGGTTGGGAACTTTTGTTAGAGGTAAGTGTGTGTCCCCTCTATCTGTTAAACGGTTATATATGGACACGTACTAAAAATTACAGCAGTAGTTCATCAGAGCTGAGTATTAAGTACAAACTAAAAAGTTATAGCAATTTTTCATAAACCGCAAAAATAACTTTGTCATTCATACAAACACTATGAAAAACAAAGTTATCTTTGCTGGCAAAAAATTATAGTGGTTTTGGCTAATCTAAGCTTGCTTCTACGGAACCCTTCATGGGCGAGCCTGACTTGCACTTGGCCAATCTTTACAATCATATAATAAAACCAAACGTCCCATATAAGTGTCCCAACACAAATAGTTCCCTCTCCCACCCCGCAACTATAAATCAAATTGCCCCTCCCACATCCTGCCGCCATCTTTGAGGTCTCACTTCCGGTGGCGGGAAAGAGACGGGAATAATAGTTTTCTTGGGATACGAAGAGGGGCTCAGACGAACTGAATTAACTTTTTAAATGGGCCTTTTAGCTTTTAAGTAAACTGTTTTCTGTAGGTGTCTTTGTTTTTAAATAATAAATTAAAGGACAAATCACACAGATTGAGCTAGCCCCAAAGTAAGTTCTTAAGTAAGACTTGTGTTATGGGATACTAACTCAACGTTACTATATTTTATAACAAATACATATATAGATAAACATCCAAGACCCAGGTCCATCTGAAAAAGATCATTTTTCATCTTGAACTGACCTGGGATCGAACCCGGGACCTTCCGTGTCACAGGCCGGCGTGTTGACCGCTGCGCCACGGAGCTCGTCAAAATTGTATCTAGACTTATAATATTATAACAGTAAAGATTTATTGTTTGTTTGTTTGCAATGAATAGGCTCCGAAACTAAAGGACCGATTTAGAAAATTCTTTTACCTGTAGAAATCTTATTTATTTACGGTTTACATGGGCTATAATTTACGTGGGAAAAATGCTAGTTAATTGATAAAAGTAATACGACATTTTTAATATCGTCAATTACTTACTTAAGGTTCGCCTGGACGCGCATGTCTCCATACAAACGAAAAAAGGGAATTGTGGCAATATTTGAGTAAAATTAAGCTTCAATCAATTAATCTCATCATAATCTATGTTTAGCTTGTGTTAACAAGGCTTATTAACATCAAAGAGACCTCTCCAACCCGTCTCGCCAGCATGGAGAGTGTAGGCCAAATCCTCGGACTACTCAGGCTAGTATATGGCTCTGGTAGTACAGAGAGGGTCGTGCTCCTGCAGTGAAGACTAGAAAGACCTGATGATGATAATCTACGTACGTTCCTATACAGTTTGGTTAAATTAACAATAGTTTGAGAATAATACGCCTCTCAAGATTTCCATACAAATTTGAAAAGGCTTGTAATTCTCAAACCATTGGTATTTTAACCAAGCTGTATAGGAACGTACGTAGATTATAATGAGATTACTCCAAAATTATCAAATATTTCAAATATTCAAATAATAATAATTGTATGGTGACATGCACTTCCAGGCGACTCTTAAAAACACTGAGAGTACCGTACAAAAAATATTTTTATTATAATTATTTATTCATATTTTATTTATTTATTCCCTTTGCGACCTTTAGGAAATTCGCCATCAAAATATCAGCCATATCTTTTGATTGCGTTGTCTTAGAAGTTTTATGAATTTGTGTAATAGGATAACCTCACTCATCGAGACTATATTTTATGATAGATAGACAAACATCAAAGACCCAGGCCAATCTGAAAAAGATCATTTTCCATCATGACCTGCCGGCCTATTTACTAACTCGGATGACAGGTGTCGATGCCTATCAATCAAGAATTTAGTGTTATAATGCGGTTTTTGTATTTCAAATAAAAAGTTCGAGCAAGCAAAACCCGCATTGTAACAGTAAATTCTAGATTGATAGGCATCGACACCTGTCATCCGAGTTAGTAAATAGGGGGGCTGGCCGGGGATCGAAGGGACCCTGCGTGTCAAATGCTAGGCTGCAGAGGTGTTTAAAATCCATCCCTGTATTCCGAAATATCAAGTTGACAAAGATAAATTCAAGTCCTCAATCGTATTAACTATTTGAATTAAAAATGAAGTGCAATTTCAAACAATTTATATCAACTGGCCGCCCCATCACAGACCTCCATAATTGAAAAATAAAATCATTCGACTCAGGTGCGGGTCGCATCTGCGTGACATCTAGTCCATCGAAACCACCCTCCCAAAAATATACCTCTCTCGCTCACACTAGTACTAAAAGCTATACTTCTATCTTGCTCGGGAACGACTTCTGTCAGCCTGATTCGGTTAATGGTTATTGATTCTGTAACCTGTCAACGAATCGATTCTGAATTGTATGTAAGCTCAGTAAAGTCCAATTTTGCTTGGAGTCGAATAATTCGGGAGTTGAAAACCCAACTCTAAGCCTTCTGTATTTGAGCCCACACTTGTCCGACTTAAAAGTTAGAAATCCAGATTTAAGTTGAAACAATCCTGTTATGTATACGCATTTGAATATGAGTATTAGTGGGCTGTGTTAAAGTTTAAATTTGTTTGGAGATGTAGAGGATTTGTGACCTTTTGAGGGTAGCGCGGCTATTAATTCAGGGTTGGATCTAGGGGTTTATGGAAGGATTAAATTCGCATTAATCAGTGTCTGTAGCTTTAACTCCGGTATAAACAGTTAAGTGTTAGGGTACGATGTTGGATTTATGGTACAGTCGGTGCCTGATGTACGATGATTAATATCTCGATAGATTTACTGGTATCGGCTGATGTATAGGTAACAAGTTCAATCTTAAAAAAAAAGAGGAAAATAGGGGTGGCAATGCAAAGCTAATTGTAGATGTCGTACGATCTGTATACGATGTCTGTATAGGATTTTTCCTAACAAAAAATATGAATATCTTAATTTTTAGCGTTTTATGCAAGTAATCAGGGCATAAGAATAGTAACAAATCATTTCACATTTCGTCAAAAAAAGTATATACTTATATATACCTCATATTATCACGATAATCCGTTGGTCCCGGTTGTGATTATTTGGTGATAATCATCAAGCTATGTCAGATGCTTTTAGGAAGCGTGACAGATCTGACACCAGTACACATACGAAACAAACAACTTTCGTTCTCCAATCTACTCTACTCCAATTGTGTTGTATTTGCCCTGGATTCCTAACAGGTGTAAGCATATTTTTTTTTGTAACTGTTATTTCATACTCAAAATATGGACCTGTAATCGTTGTCTGAAATAAATAAATGAATTTGAATTTTGAAAAATAAATAATGCCCCCACAAATAATGATCACTGAAGCTCTTCAAACCATTTCTTTGTTTCTTTCTTTGTATGTTTTTTTTTATTTTAATTTATTTTTGTGATATAAAAAATTAACTACAAGATTACAATTTAATGACATTCAAAAACCACGATGCTTGTAAGTGGCCAAAAGTTTTGATAGATTTCTCACGCTGCTTAACGGCATCAAACGTCTTTGCGACTGTTATCAATGACAAGCCGGGACAACGGCGTAACGTCCATATTTTATACCAATTATGGGCACCCATCCCAGTGGAGATCACCCCCGCGTTGCTTAACTTGTGTAACCGCTTATACCCCTTACTATCACTGGTCATCAAGCTATTCGAACTGGTGAAAACAGTTTTGTCTGCGTCAGTACCGGCTAAGTCCGACTCGCAGCGAGCCGAAGGAGTACCTCTGGGATTAAACGCGATCACCCCATTAGCATTTAATTTTACAAATGAATCTTTAATTCTCTGCCTTCTACTCTCTTCTGCGGATTTTAATAATTGCTAAAAAACTTCATTTTCAAAAATCTACTCCTATCTAATATCTGTTATTATTTGTATCTCTCTGAGACTCACGGTCTTTTGGAAGGCTTGCGTGGAGATATAAATCCAACATGTAGAGGCCCTTTGGAGAAGTTGATGTAATGTAGGAAAACCAGCCAGAACCCATTCCTGGAAATACCAATGTATGGTATGTCCTCGAACAGGTCTTGGCCAGAGGTGGAACTATTGCATTTAAAAAGGGACATTAATGGGCTATGGGGCTGAAATATGGATGGACTTTATGCTGGGTTATTACATAGGGTCGGACACCTGCCATAATCATGATAACTGACTACAATTGGCAGGTGGTGGCTTGCCGCAGGGGCATCACCGTTGTGGGCGACTCAGGGGTGTCGATAGGTGTGCTGCACTTATTCCGAAGTTACTCGCGACGTTAGGCCTATGACACTTCCACCCCTGGAGCAACAGCTCTGACGACTCCTCTCTGGACAGCCAACTAAAGCAAGCCAAAGCCGAGAGTCCTGCGAGCCCTCTTGGGTTTCAGATTAATTGATTGGATGCCTAATTTTGCCCTAAAATTATCAAATATTGCCACAATTCCCTTTTTCCGTTTGTATGGAGACATGCGCTTCCAGGCGACTCTTAAGTTTACAGGAAGCTGTGATAAAATCAAAGTTCTTTCCGATTAGAGTACTTATTTAAATAAGTAGTAGGTATTTACTATATTATTTCGCATACATTTTCTTCGAAGAAAAAAATTGCCACTAAAAATGTGGTACAATATTTATATTAATTCTATCTTGTTTCTCTTTCTTATTGCACGGTAAGTACCTAATAGATTTTCTTTTCATACGTTTTATTAGTTTTTTTTGCAACCTGTTTCAAATGTGCAATAAAGGAGTAAATTTTAAAAACAGTCGTTTATTCGAATGTTCTGCACAAAGTGAAAATTTGTCACTAAGATATGGCTATATATTTCGCATATTCTCCATGAAGTTAAAATTCTTCACTAACATAGACTCATTCTTCAATAACATACACTAGGACAGTAAAAATTCGACAAAAAGATATGGCAATTTTTTGTCACTTCTATGCAGCATCATTTAGATTCGTGTTTTGTTTGTTCAAATTGATCTAAAGTTATTTATGAAATAAATAAATAATTTTAACTCAAATTTCATTTACAATATCAAATTGAATTGCAACTTAAATTACTAATCAACTAACACAAAGGATCCATAACTAAATATTTCACATGACACTGTATCCATATTAATTAGCAAATTAAGGGAACCTTTGATTAATACAGTTGTACGAGGCCTTTTGGTAAGGTGAAGCGCCACCGTGCCAGCAAGGAATAATTGAATCGGAGGGATGGGTGTCCGGATACCAAATCCGAGGACCTACATCATGATTCGTACTGATGGATACAGAACCAGTTCTAATAATATTTTTGGTATCTTCTAAATAGTATTATTCAACAATTGTTAAGCAAACAAGTGGCGGTTAATATATTGTCGATTTAAAAATTTCAAAGTGAGTTTTTTTAATAAAAATAAAATTAAAAGCTTAAAAATACAAATCATACAGTCCCTCCAGCTGCTCACCCCTGGGTATCGTACCCCAAAAATCTGGCAGCATTGCCAAATTGAATGACAATGCTTATACGCTGAGCTAGGTAGTATCCAGCCCTTTGGTCACTTTTTAGATTTTTAATTTTATTTTTACTTTGGTAGTTTTATTGTTATAATAGTTTTTTAAATAACTTAGTTATTGAGTTAGGCATTTGTCTCCTATCTCACCTGATGGTAAGTGACGATGAAGACGAGAATGTAACATGCCTATCCAAGATAAAGTATCGATTTCTGTAGTTTGTCAGATTTGTCATATATGCCTACCTGCTTTTCAGATATAATATGGATATACTTTTGTAAAAGTTCTTCGTTATTTGCATATCAGAAATAATTACTGTAAGAAAACTTCGTAGGAAAACTTGCTCACTAGTTTTACCGAGGTTGGCAATAGTTATTACGCTACGTCAGATACAGCAGCTCGGAAAACACTACCTATTAAACATTTGATAAGAAGAACCAGTACCGCAAGTCGGATGCACATTGATCTAAACCGAGAAAAGATTTTAACCACCTGGATGCAGGTCCAGAACTGGTTCGAAATCGCACTCCCACCTACCCATCTCTAATTAAATTGTCGCGGCAGCATCTCAAAGTGTAACCGAATTAAGCTTTCCTTTTCATGGGACTCACGGGCAACGCCGAGAGCAAAATAATACAAAGCTTAAAGCAATAAAGGCGGGCGCACCCCAGAGCACCCCACGGCGCCTCATTATTGCTTTAGAACATCTTTTTGACACTTTCTTTCGTGTTAAATTGGATCAACGTGCCGTTGTTGTGCGTTATGGTAATCGCCGTAATTCGTTAAAAGTTTGATTGCGTGTATCTTTCGCGAACTTTGAATGGTATTGTTGTTTGTTGTGCAAGTTTTTTTTACGAAGTCGGTTCATCAATCTTTGAATTTTGTACATTTTATACCGAATGTGCCAAATTCAAGATTAAATCGTTTATTTAATATGGGTGTCTTGGAACACTTATTAATGGTTATACAAAAATTGACTTATGCTAAGTTTAGGCCGCTTTCAAAGCGAGTGCAGAAGAAGCGGCAATAAATTGCACAGTGCATTTTCTCCAAGCGACGTCAACGCACAATTTTAGTTAACCTTAGAAACTACTTAATTATGTGCACTGAGTATGCACTGTTTGAATTAAAAGTCATTATCAAAAATTTTATTGTAAAAAATTATGTCATATGAAGTATAAATTAAAATCATCAAATATTAATGTGGTTCTCCGCCAGCGGAGGTTATAAAAGCCATTTGATAATATACAGCTCGACGTTGTTGGTCCATCCGTCTGTATTAATGCAAGATAACATGAATTTTGGTATTTGTGGACATACTGCAGTTTCAGCAAGCACAAAGTTTTTTCAATCAGTATCTGCCTGAGAATTTTATAGTCAAAGTAAGTAATTTTTGTATATGTACGGATAAAATTGTCATAAAAAAAGACTTTTTCCCTGACCACCGTTTTTAAAAAAGACTATGGCTCACGTAGAAAAAATCAATTAAAAGATAGGACTAATTATCAATACCTGCAGAGATTGCATTATTACGAAAAATAAGAGGATCATTCAAATAACTCTAGAACAAAGCTGAAGTTGGTGAATTGTTAACGGGTACATTCTCTATGAAAGATTTGACTATACAATACAGAAGTAGCACTCCAAAATATTGAGATCATTAAAATGAATTTAAAAATTAATGGCGTGTGGTTTAACGTCCAACCGCTAACGAGGGGTGCTCATTTGAATGCGTCGCCCGGGGCTAGGGCTTTGTAGTTTTTGCTTAATTGTCTCTGTTTGTGGGAATTTCGCGCTCATTACGGTGGGGGTGTGGCTGCAACTTATTAGATTGGGCTTAAGGGCATTAGGGTTAGTGGATTCACACATTTTAATGATCGCAAAATTCAACAGTATCGACAAATTTGTCATCACTCATCAAAGGTTTTAACGCACTTCCACTCTGGTCTAGGAGAAAAAAAAAACGTAGAATGCACCAGCTGCTTCTCTTCCCGCGCAAATCGTAAAAGCCGATCGAGGGAATGGACGTGAGGAATCATGTCAAAAAGCGATGCGGCTAGCAACCCATCACTATTTTGATTCCGTTCTCCACCTCCAAGCCCACCAACATGCTAAACGTGGCCTTTAGGTTTTATAGACCCGGGCTCTGTCTACCCCGCAAGGGAAAAATATGTAATAGTTGGTATGTATGTATGTTAAGATTTTAACAAAATATTGTCTCTTACTTCTATGGCTGTCATGGGACTGAATCTTAGGCAGAATATTAAATAATACTAACGTACAGAACGGAAGCTCGCAGTATCTCTCGAAATATAGTGCCCCGCACCTCTCCCCCGTGCCAAAGAGTTCTGAAGGATTTCAAAACAGGAGTATCTGACTTTAATTTAATAAATACGTTACGTTTTCTTCTGGCTTGATATCGTTGAGATACTCTGATACATACAGTAAAGTACATATTTACAAAATATGTTAACAATATTGGGCCTAGCATGCAACCCAATTATAGGTGAACACATCATTTGAATAAATCATTAAAATTACTCTACTATGTCTACAGACTAAATATGAATAAAGAACAATGCATAAATAAATATGAATAATATAACAATATGAATGAATCAATTGCAGGATGACTGAAACTTAGATTTGAACTTAGGAAGAGAGTCATTAAAAAATATCGACTTACATATAGTATACTAGCTGCTATCCGCGGCTTCGCCCGCGTGATTTATAGCCTATGTCCTTCTCAGTACCCTAACCTATATGTATGCAAAATTTCATGATGATCGGTTCAGTAGATACGGCGTGAAAGCGTAACAAACAAACAAACTCACTTTCGCATTTATAATATTAGTTAGGAAGTTAGGATAGGATAGTTAGGATTAGGATTACTTCTTTTGTATATAATATCCTGATGCTATGAGTAAATAAGTAGGTAGGTACTTTAATTACTTACTTTGTCTTATAGGTATGTATCTACTATTCATCTTCCTATGGAAACAACACAACATTCAAATGCTCTCAAAGCAATGGGAACATGAAATGTTTTTATTGCTGTGTTTTTGTCTTCGATTTCACTTTCCATTTCGTTTATTGCCCCAATTGACTGAGCACTGCGTAGGGATACCTAGTCGGGGGTTTAGGTAAAGTTACCTGAGGGAAATGTACCTATACATTTCTTGATAATATTGTCAAAATTTGATGATACCAAGTCCATAGACATTTGAACTTGATAGTCTGTTCAAATAAAATGACTTTTAATACAGTTTTATCGAGTTTATTACATTATTTCGTTACGAAAACTTTACAGTGTTTATGTTCGCAGGTAGACTATTCCTAACTTTCCTAACTATCCTAATCCCAATCCTATCCTAACTCCTAACTAATATTATAAATGCGAAAGTGAGTTTGTTTGTTTGTTACGCTTTCACGCCCAATCTACTGAACCGATCATCATGAAATTTTGCATGCACATAGGTAAGGGTACGGAGAAGGACATGGGCTATATATCACGCGGGAGAAGCCGCGGGTAACAGCTAGTAGTTTATAAATTAAAAAAAAAAAAGTGACGTATACGTATAATCAATTATCTACACGATATGAAGTCGATTTTTTTTCGACGTAGTAAGGATAGCCACAAAACACTAGATCAGATAATCTAAAAAAAATGGTAAAAGCTTATTTTAGTTGTCAAGAGTTGGACTTTTTGAGAATCGGACATTCTGAACAGGGGCGCTTATAACTTTTGAATGACGAGTTGCAAAGATGACTTGTTGCGAAAATGATGAGTTGCGCAAGCATAACGAATTTGCGTTTATGACGAATATAAATGAAATACGAATTATTATACTTTTAATAAGTAATCTTAGCTTAGTAGAAAATTTCAAACTTTAAATTATATCGTGTCAAGATTTCGTTCAAACAATATTGTTTCTCTAGGAGCTAGCACATTTAATATGATCGATGCGGCCCTATCCCACTTCCCAGCTTTGACACCATCCTTGCTACGTTTGCAGAATAAAACGACTGTCTACGTTCGACCCTAGAGGTCTGGATTGGCCAAGGATAAAACATGGTAAAAAGATATGAAAACCGAGTTTAAAATACATGTTTAACACCGATATAATATATATTTATAAATCTATGTGGTGTAAACTTCATAAAGTTTAAAATATATTCAACTTCGAACTTTTTACAATAAAGCATTTTCATCTCATTCATTTAATTAACAAGATGTTTGCATATTCTCTCGATCGGCAGATCGTATGAGACCTGTACGGGAAGAAGTATTTGATAATAAAACTATTGCAAGGGGTGATTGATCGGAAATCAAAACACTATTTTAGCTTCCTATTCCTGTATTTTAAAAGTCCTGTATTAGATTGTCTAACTTATATTAAAGGCGTCTGAAAGAACGAGATTTTCAGCTACGTCTAGACAATATCTTATCTCTACCGTTCAATATGATTGATGCGACATCCTACCTCCCAGTTTTGGAGCCATCCATGTTACGTTCGGAAAATAAAATGACAGTCTATACGCTCGACCCTAGAGGTCTAGATTATCTTAGGAGAGAACCTGGTAAATAGAGTCTATAATATTTTTTTAATCTCGACTTTAAATAGTTGAAACAAGTACTAAGATTAAGTTTTTATTCAAATACGCCTTAGACTATCCTTAAAATCTTTATCAAATATTTCCAATTCAAAAGCTTCTTGAAGAAACATCCGTATCTTATAACTAAAGAGAAGAAATCAAGGCAAAATTCTTTTTATGATTTATTATAGAACCATTAGATGAATGGGAAACTAGTAACTTTATGTGCAATGAAAAAAAAAATGTTCCGTAGAATGTAAAGTGCCGTAAGATTTCTGTCCGTAACATCGCATTGTTTTTGAATATAAATATATAAAGACAAATCACACTAACTGAGCTAGCCCCAAAGGAACATAGGAACTTTTGGCCAAAGGAACATAACAAAATTAAACCTTTATTTACCTCCTTTTGTAATTTTTCCGCGATTGTTGCACATTTCAATATAAATACGGCGTTGACGCGTTTATTACTTTATTTTTACAGCTATGTAACGTTTCGAATATTTTACAGTATTCACGTTCGCAGGTAGGTATAGCTGAGATTTGTCTATTAATTTATAAGAATTAGAAGTATGCTTAAGGCGGTAGTTTTACCAAATTCTTAAAATTTATCGTATAGAGTAATACGAGTATGTTCTCAAAAATTACAAGTTGTTATTTTTGAGAATATACTCGTATTTCTCTATACGATAACCCGGCGAAGGCCGAAGCACTCGTAGCGCTCATAGTATCGTAGCACTTCAATAAAAATTGTCAGTTACCGCTTCCCACCCCACGCCAGCGCGCCTCCCCAGAAGGTGGGGTTAGGGGTAGGCTTCTATTTGATTTTATTGCCCTCGGAGTTGAACGAGCACCTTTTACTGCTTAACTTTATACGGTAGGTATATACGATTGTTCCAACTTTGTAGACGAGTAGGCAGTGATCGAATTTCTTAGAGGGGGTGGGTGTTATGCTTTGTAGGATTTTATGTTTTTTAGCTTTTTCGTGACAAGTCGGTTAAGAATGATTTTAAATAAGAAGATGTTCTTTGTGAATAGAATAACATACATACATAGGTACTGTCTCGCCTTTTTTTTCTTGCGGGGTGGACATGGCCCAGGTCTGTAAAACCTTAAGGCCACGTTTAGCATGTTGATGGCCTTGTAGGTGAGAACGGAATTAAAATAGTGATTAGTTGCTAGCCGCATCGCCTATAGACATGATTCTTAAGCGCCAAAGCAAGTAAGACATTTGTATTATGGAATATTAATTCAACGATACTATATTTTATTACAAATAAACAGAAATAGATAAACATCCAGGACCCTGGTCAATCAGAAATTATCATTTTTCCACTGGGTGGGGGCAGTCTTCAGTTTTTGCCCTGGGGCTGCAAAAGGTTGTAAGATTGTAAGATGCTGCTACTAGTAGGTACTTATCACTTTCTTTGTCCACAGCCGTTCAAAATGAGCGCCAGCCTCGCAACACAGCCACCATCAGACCTGAAACACTGCGGGATATGGATCAAGAGAGAGCGTTGAGAGAAGCGGCAGTGGCAGTTGGAGTTTTTGGGTAAATATTCGTACATACTTACAAACAACATTGCTTTGAACTTGAACTTGCCGTGTGGTTCCCGACAGACTAGAATAGGAGCACTCCAAGTCTTCCCATGGATGTCGTAGAAGGCGACTTAGGAAACACAAGCTTTTAAACATCAAAGAAACCTCTCCAAAACGTCTGGCCAGCGTGGAGAATGTAGGCCTCTGACTAGTCTGGCTAATATATGGCTCTGGTAGTACATAGATGCACTGCACTGCAGTGATGATGACATCATCATCATCATTTCGAGTAGGTGACACGGTCAGTCGACCATGCACACCCAGGTGTCAGAGTTCTTCGGAACCGCCTCTCGGCCTTTGACGTGGTTCCTTTCACGACTACCACATGGCAGCCAGGACCTACGGCTAAACGTGCCTTCCGAAGCACGGAATCATCTTTATTATCAAACAATCAGGTGATTCATGCCTGCAATGTCCTAACCAAACTGGAAACAACTTAACAAAGTATGCTTCCCGTGGGAATCGAACCCCCGACCCCCGGGTCAAACAGGCAAACGCCTTAACCACTGGACCACAGAGGCTGATGACATACAAAATGAGCACGCCACACTGCAACCATCAAACCAGAAAAAAATTGAGATGTGGTCGTTTTGAGTTAGTATCACTTTTAACTTTTAAGGAGTCATACGGTTCGGAGTTCGGTCAGAAACACCTTTGTATATACAGAATATCATAATCATCTCAGCCGCAAGAAGTCCACTGCTGGACATAGGGCTCCCCAAGGATTTCCAATATGACCGGTTGGAAGCAGCCTGCATCCAGCGCCTTTGCGACTTTGGTGAGGTCGGTAGGTTTCCAACGCTGCGCTTGCCGATACGTGGTCGCCATTCAAGAACCTTACTGCACCAACGGCTATCAATTCTCCGTCTACGGAACAAGAATTTCACTATCCCATTCGCATCGGCTCGGCGCGGACGACGCGAGGCGCGCGACTACGGCCGGCGGCACGAAACCCTTAGGTACAAGCGACAAAGATAGCTAAAAACATGCTAAAATTTAATATTTATAAAAAAAGCAGCACTCGAAGCGTACCTTCTGTCCTGGTAAGGATTGATCTGGCAATCTAATCGGTTACAACCTTTTGAAACCTTTTTCAAACCTGGATTTGAAAGCGTAATTTAGGTGCGAAAGAAAATATATACAATAACGAAATTTTGTTTACATGAAATCACTGGCCTGGTTATTTTAATAAAGAAATATTTACATAGATATTAAAAGTACTTATTGCCTCCAAAAAAAGTATATTTGTTTTAGAAATCATTGTGTTCATTCCAGCTCTCGCGTCGGTACTTACCTACGCCTTCTCTTTCTCTGTGACTCATAGATGTAGGATGAAAGTATTTTAAGAGGAACGATACGTATTTTGCCAGACAGAGACGGAAGAGGTTATGTATGTTAAGGAGTGAAAGAGAAAGAAAAAGGCGCGCGCGAGATTTCAATGATATACTTATACGTAGAAAAAGTAAAGACGATGGAGATTAGTAAAAGACGATTAAGCGAAGACGTTTTAAGATTTGTAAAAAATAATAATCAAATATATATATTTAAGTTTCTCGAAATTCTTGGGTTTCAATTCCACCTACTCCCACATACATTATATACTATCACGCCTTTCTCCCATACGGGCAGGCAGAGACTATGGATCTCCACTTGCTACGATCCTCACGATCTCTTTCGCTTCATCCACATTCATTATTCTTTTCATACATGCTCGCCGGTTTCGGGTAGGTACTCCTCACTTCTTCTCCTACAAATACTTATTGTCTTCGAAAAAAGTACATTTGTTTGTAGAAATCGTGTATTCATTCCAGTTCCCGCGTCGGTACTTACGCCTTCTCTTTGACTCCTCTGCCGGAAAGCCTGTCTTTGTCGGGAGCATCCGGTTCGTGTGCAAACCTTAATGCAAACGCTGGTGCGACGATGTGGAATGGCATTTTCTTTGTTTCTGTTTGCTGCTTTGAATCTTAAATATGTGGCTTTGACTGTCTTTCAGCTATGAGACCTATTTTATATGGGTGTTAGGTGTCTTCACTTAGGCTACAAACCGTGGTACAATATTTTCTACCCTTTCTGCATTTATTTTTACATTAGTGTCCAGTATTTACGAAATTTAATTTAGGTGGAACCAATGGCCTCAGTTATTTTTAAAGGAATACTTACCTACATAGATTGTAGTACATCATCATCATCATCAGGTCTTTGTAAGTTGTTTACAAGCTATATATTAGCCGGAGCTGTCAGAGGATTTGGCCAACACTCTCCACGCTGGCCAGACGGGTTGGAGAGGTCTCTTTGATGTTTGTAAGCTTTATAGCTTGTGTTTTCTAAGTCGCCTTCTACGAGATCCACGGGAAGACTTAGAGCCGTCCTATTCTACACTGCCGGGTACCACACGGCGGAGTGTCAGTATACATATTGCCTGCGAAAAAAGTGTATTTGTAAGTAAGAATCTTGTGTTCACTCCAATCAGTCCGTGTCCAGTTTCATACATAATAGTTGGTTATTGTTAACTTCATTAGAAACTGTAAGTACTTAGTCAAGTCTTTCTAATTTTAGCGTAATCAGAGCTAGAAGGGTTCGCTGTCGATCGCTCGCACGGCCAGTCACCCGTTGCGACCCAACCTTTGATCATCTACTTTGAACGTGAGGCTTGATCCACATGCCTCGCTGCCTTGACGTCACTCCTATTTATAATGTAGTCTCGTCTGTTGTTAGTTTATTGACACCTACACTACCTTTAATTCTACTATTCAAGTAGTAAAGAATGCTGACGAAATTAAAATCACTTTTATTTACAACCTCATTTTAACACGCTTTTATTAGCTTCACTTGTAACTGTGTATGTAAGAAAATCTTGGAATCTTAATTTGACCCACTTCCCTGTCTTCGATTAGGATTAAATTTTGCACACGCACTAAGTTCTGATGGCAATACATGACTAGCGAGCTAAAAGCGTGTTTTTAAGTTTTTTAAACTAATTATAAATTATTATAACTTGTCCCGTCTGGGCAAGTTGTTAGCTTATTGTCACCTAGACTCACTTTAATTCCACTATCCACATAATAAGTACTTTAGAATGCCGACGTTACTTCTTACAACCTCAGTTTGTAACGAAGTCTCGTCTGATTTAAATAAAATTAATTTTAATACGGTTTTATCGCGTTTATTACATTATTATACACCTAACGTTTCAAACACTTTACAGTGTTCGTAGTCGCAGGTAGACTAAGTTGATATTTGTCTAGTACTTTATAAGAACTATGCAAAAAATACCGCCTAAAAAATTTAGCTTGCCATAGTGTTTGCCTATATTTATATCCTAACTAATATTATAAATGCGAAAGTGAGTTTGTTTGTTTGATACGCTTTCACGACGTATCTACTGAACCGATCATCATGAAATTTTGCATAGACATATGTAAGGGTACTGAGAAGGACATAGGCTATATATCACGCGGGCGGAGCCACGGGTAACAGCAGCAACAATAAATATATACATACGGACAAATCTCACAGATTGAGCTAGCCCCAAAGTAAGTTCGAGACTTGTGTGTGTTATGGGATACTAACTCAACGATACTAGATATATTCTATAACAAATACATATATAGATAAACATCCAAGACCCAGGTCAATCTGAAAAAGATCATTTTCCATCTTGACCTGACCGGGGATCGAACCCGGGACCATCCATGTCGCAGGCCGGCGTGATGACCGCTGCACCACGGAGCTCGTCCATCTTTGCCTAGTCTTTATTGATCTTGAGAAGGCGTTTGACCGAGTCCCTCGGAAACTGGTGTGGCAAGTCATGCGAGAACAAGGTATACCCGAGTACTATGTCGCACTAGTACAGGATATGTACTGCAGGAGCTGTACGAGCGTAAGAAGTTTGGGCGGTCTAAGCAAGAGCTTCGAAGTCAAAGTAGGCGTCCACCAGGCTCAGCTCTGAGCCCACTTCTCTTCAACATGGTAATGGATTACTTCATCATCATCATCAACAACGAAAACAACGGCCTCCGAATCAGCAGAAGTAAAACTGAATATTAAGAGTGTGCATGCAGCGGTAACACCAGCAAACTCCAACTCCATTCACATCGACGGGAATCCACTGCCAAAGGAATCCCAATTCAAGTATCTTGGTGCAATATTGACAGCCGACGGGGACATTGACGCCGATGTTACCCATAGAATTGGTGTGGGATGGCAGAGATGGAGGGCTCTGTCGGGGGTTTTATGTGACACAAAAATGCCGATTAAAACCAAAGGCAAGATCTACAAGACCGCAGTCAGACCAGCCATGACGTACGGGGCCGAGTGCTGGGCCAAAAAGAAAGCCCGCGTACAGAAAATGCACGTAAGTGAAATGAAGATGCTAAGATGAGCAGCAGGTGTAACCCGACTCGATAAAGTGCGAACCGAGCACATCAGAGGAAGCTTCAAGGTTGCGCCTATAGCAGAAAAGCTCACCGAGAGCCGCCTACGATGGTTCGGTCATGTCATGAGACGCCCCGAAGAACATGTTGTTAAACAGGCCTTAGCACTACCAAATAATAAAAAAAAGTAGACGACGCCCACTAGCCACATGGTGGTCCACGGTAGCCAAAGACTTAGAGCTCACGCAAACAAATATTTTAACAACCCAGGACAGACTGTCCTGGCGCTGCAGAACGAGGAGAGCCGACCCCAAATAATGAGAAATGGCTAGGACAAAGAAGAGAAGAGTGTTTGCCAGAGCGCGTGAACCCGGATAAGACGTTTATTCCTGTAGAATTATAATACATCCTGAGAACTGTTTTTAACTGAATTAATACCATTATTTTATTCAATTTAATGTTTTCTTATGTTTTCGCGATTGTTACACATTTAAATAAAATTATTTTAATACGGTTTTTATCGCGTTTATTACATTATTTATACACCTAACGTTTCGAGCACTTTACAGTGTTCGTGGTCGCAGGTAGACTAAGTTGACATTTGTCTAGTATTTTATAAGAACTGCAAAATCTACCGCCTAAAATATTTATTGATAACGTTCCGGATGTACGCAGTATTAACTCACGGTTTTGTTAAATCAATCAAAATCAATTTAATGTTTAAAACACATTTTCGAAGTGAATTTTTTTTACGTAGTTTTAATAAGGTCCAAGTGTTGTTTTTATTCGTTATTAAAGTGAATTTTAATCATTTTTGTTTCTCAAAAGTCAAAAATTGGTTTTGTAATTTGTAATTATAGTTTATTTTTTGTTACTGGGTTATTCTGGATATTAAGAAAATGGCCCTTAATAAACTACGTAGGCTTAAATAGGGCCACTGAAAGCTTTTTAAAAAACGACTTTTTACTTGCTATGTTAACGTAATCGTGTTGACTGTTGTTGACTTTTTCTAATTAATAAAGAAATGAATAATTATTTTATAAGTAGCGTTTTATTTTCTGTTCATTATTATTCTTAATATCTTGGTTTTAAATAAGGTGGCCCTTGTTACCCGCAAGTACATCATATTAATTCAGTGTAGAAACAGTTAGATATCATTTAGTACTTATCTACATCATCACTGAAATATATCCAAATCAGCTTATCCATATAACCTCGAAAGCTAATGTTTTATTCATCATCATCTTTCAATTCATAGTTTTTCGTGTACCGCCATAAAAGGGGCGAGACTGCATATTTAGGCAAATCCCCAATCTGTGATAGTGCCCGCGCGTGTACCCTTAAATCATTTCTCTATCATGCTAATCAAATTATGCACAGATATATAAAAGTATGTTTGTGTTATGCGAGTTATGAAGTTGTTTTTCTTCTATTTGATAGGGATTTGGTGCTATGTTGATTTAATTTGGTTGAGAGCTCTTTGTAAAAGGTCACCTTTTAAGGTGTCATTGTCATAAAAAATACTTTGTCCCTTTAGGGAATATTATTTGATTCAAAGTCAAAGTCATAGGTTTTTTATTGAATAATTGTATCTCTTTTTGAACGTCATATATTTCTTTCTTATTACGTTTGATTTTTTATATGTAAAATCGAAAAACTAGCGTTTAAATGATTGATGTTAAATTAATTTAGTTGGGAGCTTTTTATAAAAGGTGTCATAGTGTTAGGAAGGACTTTGACACATAGGATAGGGAATACATTATTTGATTGTTACCAAAGATTAAAATATTAGTATATTAAATAATAAAGGTGTTTTTTAAAAAGTGGTCATTTACAGCCGACTATCCTAATAAAGTGAAAACATGTTCTTTAGGTCTTGTACACCTGGGCTCTGTCTACCCTGCAAGGGAAAAAGAGGTAGCAATATGTATACTTAAAGGAAAATTCGATTTTGTAGATCTGTATGTACAAAATCGAATTTAGCGTTTAATTAAAAAAGATATAGTGATGATGAACAAAGTGTTGTATTGTTAGGTTGTGATGGTTATACATACATACATATTATCACGTCCTTACGGGGTAGACAGAGCCTAAGGTCATAAAACCGAAAAGTTGTGGTAATTGCGCTAGTTTCACAGATATAAGTCTCTTATGGTAGTTTTATAACCGTTTTCTAAATTTGAATTTGTCTTTACAGACCCCCAGTGTCACTGGCAATGGCTCTCTCGCCAGCCCGGTACCCGCTGCTGTCTCCACACTACACAGCGTTGCCGCAGCCACCACAGCAGCCGCAGCCAGACTCCTCACATGACAACCACGAGGACCCTCACCACACCGATAGCGACGGTAAGAAATCTTTACAAGCCTCCAGTGTATGGCTATGGCTCTATCGCAAGCCCGGTACCCACTACCGCAGCTGCCACAGCAGCCGGCAACATAAGGATGGCAACATAAGAAATAACTACAAGACTGCTCACAAGATGGCGCTGAACGATTCTGGAGTGCTATTTTTGAACGCGTGACTCACTAAAACGGAAGTCGTGCACGACTACAAGTCACACTCGTCTTCCAAGTCAGGAAATGCCATTTTGCCATATTTTTGAAACCATCGCTTGAACGGTAGTGCTGCCAACCTTCAACGAAAAATATTTCATTTCTTCTTATTTCACGCAGAATTTTTTATAAACTGTTTTAAGGTTATTATGGATTTTTTAAATGTTTAAGAAGTGTAGCGTCAAACGGAACGTAAAATCATGACATAGGAACTTCAAATGACAGAAAGTTACTTTGACATAAAAGCGTTCGTCGCCTGCGGAAACGAGCGGTCTCAACCGCTCGTTGCAATCACTCGCCAACTAACGATTCACAAATGCGGCCTTTTGGAAACACTCGCGTCAATCACTCGTTTAGTGAGTCACGCGTTCAAAAATAGCACTCCTGAACCGCGTAAGCAGAGTTTATTCTATTAGCATATAGAACCTCCAACGGAAAAGGAGCTGTATACGTTTTAATTAAATAAGTCATTGTATCTCTTAAACATTTTAAGCTTGTGTTATAATGTCGTGTATTTCTGTGCAGATGACAGCATCGACGTGACCAACGAAGAGGACTCCACTTCGTACTCCCCGCCATCCACGAACAGCTACCCGCAATCCTGTGTTCCTTACAGGTATATATACATATGTATACTATAGACCCATTCCATCCATATACGTAGGTAAAGCCGTCGCCCTAGCTGACTGGATGATATTTCTTTATTACGTTTGTCCGAAAATAGTTCGGACACTGCGGACAAAAATACTATGGTACATCAAAAAAGTTGGATATAAGTACTCGTATTTTATAGGTGTTTTTATGAATTTACAATGCTATTCCGATTTACTTTTATTTAATTAAGAAATAATAAAATAAATTAAGTAAGAAAAAAAAGAAAAAACAAGGAATTTTTAATTCTAAAAGATAAATCATCATTGAACTTATTAAGGTATAAAACACACAGAAAAGGCGTACGACGAAGGCACGGCGCAGATACGGTGCAGGCGTGGGACACTATGATAGGATATCTTATGATGAAACGATCAATATCGCAAGGAATTTACGCCACTTTTGTCCGCACGTGGCATCTAACGGAAACGTTTTTCTTGCGATGCTGGAGTATGACAATAAGGCTTCAAATCCTATCACAGTATTCCATGTCTGCACCGTATCTGCGTAGCACGACTTATCTGTTAGTTTTACGACTTATAACTTTATTAGGCCCTAACATGGATTTTATACGTCCATGGGCCCTAATATTTAAAAATACTTTTTGAGTTATAAGAGCGCCACACCATACAGCAATGTAACAATTTTTTTTCTTAATAGGAGGCGTGGCGTCACACAAATGAAATGAATATTGTTTATTAATTGGTTGGAATGTATCTGTGAACCACTTTAAGATGTCTATTGTAAGTTAATTATACGCCTTACGTGCCATATCTAATTCCAGGCCTCTAGGCGTAGAAAGTGCAGCAGAGACGGCTGCCCGGCTGCTCTTCATGGCTGTGAAGTGGGCCAAGAACCTACCCTCGTTTGCAAGCCTCGCTTTTAGAGATCAGGTAAAACTGTGATTCCTCAAACACGCATAGCATTTTAGCTGTGATTTTAGAAAGATAGAATGAATAATTATTTATTCAGAGCCACACAGAAATAAATTCAAATTAGTGTAATTTTTTTATTTCCTGTAGATTGAGACACCAAAAAGGGGCCACTCAGTATACGGCAGTGATGCAACTGACAACTCGCCGCTAGCCTTCCATGACACCTTTTAAAAGAGAATTAATTTAATTTTCAAGCAGCATGAAATCTTTGCTGAAAATAGGATCTCCAAGGATTTCAACTTATTCCAGTTGTTAGGGGTTACATTTACTGTCACACTTGTGTATTGAATTTTTTGACCAGACTGCAGGATTAAAAAGATACCTTCAGTATTTCTCTGAGATCATAATGGTTTTTAAAAGCATTATACAAACATACCTGTATAATGCTGGAGCTGAAAAGCATTAGGTCGGATGTGCAGATCCGCCGAAAATGACTTTTTAACATCACTATACTAAACTTTTCTTTCTCTTTCTAGCAAACTAACTCTTGTATTTCTATCTCTCTTCATTCTCGAGATAAATTCGTGCATAAAGTCAGATCTGACAACTTTCTCAATCATGTAAGAGGCATATAACCTTATTTCTAATAAAACCTTTATTCCGTGAATTATCAAAAACTTCGGGTCGGCTATCTAAAGATGCATCCTTATGCATTTGAAGAATTCTCCTCATTTCAGAATTTCATGTTGGGTGTATAAACAGATACGCCCTTATCCCACCGCCACTAAGGACTTCATGTATGGGACATCACATACACCATTATGCTTGTAAAAAAGTGCTCTTTTTGGCAGTGTATAAAGTCCCATGTTATTATAATACATTCTTGCTCTAATAATATCAACTTTATGTTCAGAATAGCGTACCTATCAAATGATAAACCATTATGCCCCAAAATTTTTATAAAAATATCTATATGGCATGGGTCGGTTTTGAAGATAGTTCGGATATTTCCGGATTAGATCGTCGTTCGCGCGTATGTCACGTGGGCATATCTGGGAACGTCAGCATGATTTGTTTCGCTCTCTCACTATTGCAATTAGGCGTGTCAAAGTGAGATAGGACTGGTGCGATATAGTGAGACTCGCTGGCGCCACGGCGGCGGCGGCAGGTGACAGGTCAAAACAAACTTCACTTTTTTCGTTCATTTTGCAACGGTCACGTCGAACTTGAGAAATTTATTTCCTATTGTGTCATATTAATTGTAGAAATGGGTGGGCTTTAGAATAGATAACCACGAACTTAGATATTCTGCGGATTTGTATTGACAGAACTCACGTTCCCCTTTATTAAGAAACCATTCGCGGAGTTGCCCTGTTTTTAAATTATAAGCTTTTACTTTCATAGGTACTTTGGCCATACAAAATGACCAAAACAAAAACAAGTTGGTCACAGAAAGTAGGTTAGGTTTCCTTGTGGCCAAAACAAAGCGAGCGAAGCGAGCGAGCGTCCCCAGCTTAGGTAGGGCCAATTCTCAAAAATTACAAATACCTGCTAGCTCTTATAAAGCTCACCCTTGGAAATTACTCATTAAATATGGAGGATAGTTACCCGGTAAGTACTTTAGTCATATAATAATAGTTCAATTAATAAGTTTCTTATAAAAGTTGCATCGCCTATTGAAATGGTTTCCTTAGCTTTCGCCCATTCCTTCGTCTGGCTTATACAGTTTGCGGTGGATGAAAAGCAATCTTTTATCTCAGATCAGGAAATGTTTTGATATAGTTCTAGAAAATCTAAGTCATAAGGGAAGGACACAATGTGGTTCCAATGTTTTGATTTCAAACACTGAAGAAAAGAAGTTAAAATTAAAAAAAAGTGAATTAAAAAAGTTAAATTTCTCTGATTTTACTACTTACACTAGCTATTTTCTGCGACTGAATTTGCATGGATTTCAGATTTATCTTACCCCCGATTTTACTCCGACGCATCTCAGCTTGGGGATTATTTGGCATCAACCTACAAAAATAATCTATCTCTGTATGTACCAAATATTGTCAAAATCAATTTAGAGGTTTAGGCGTGACAATATGTATTAGAATGAGTAAGTGTCGCATTTTATTTTATAATATGAATAGGGATAAGGATTGTTATTTTGATTTTGTTTCCTAATTAAGTACTCTTCATATATTTACACAAGTTTCTAATTTTACATTTATTTTATATGTAAAATATTTATATTTTCTAGCTGGGTGTAAAGACTTTTCTGATATCTACAAGTAATAAGATTATTTTTGACACTATTTGAATATCTACAGATATTTCTCAAATTCATGACTACGATAGTGACGGTTCTGTGAATTATGAACCCAATGATGATGACTATGATAGTTGAAGCTGCTGATTCATGATGTCATGTTTTGATCATTTCTAATGTTTTCTTTTGCTATAATGATTTCTTATTTTTCGCAATTGTTATCTATACATTTGGAATTAACGGTCTTTACCTATACGTTTCAAGTTTTAAATTCATGTTTACTAAGAGCAAGATAAAATTGGTATTTTGAGTATAAAGAACTTTAACATCAATTATAATTATAATTAGAATAAATTCAAAACGTCTATAACGGTATAAACGCGATTAAAACCTTATAAAGCTAATTCGTTTAAGTTTTTTCTTTTATTGTCTTCACATCCGCCTTTTTGTCTGAAATAATGTAATAACTACTAACGATGCATGCTAACATGCTTAGTTATATTTCAAGATAAAATTACAGTTTTGTTACAATAATTGGTGGCAAAAAGTCGGATTTCAACATGATGCAAGCACTATGAATCTAAAAGTTTATTATTACAAGCATAAAGTCGGATATGAACAATAAAATAAAAAATAATTAATTATAAATTGATTTTAACGTATTTTTTAATTTTATGATTCCAAACGGGTAGTTAAAACTATTTTCTTTTAGATATTGTAAAAAAAATTGGAAAAATACATATAGTTAACAAAATATTGGCAAAAATGTAAGTAAATTTTATTTCTGCTCTCCTGAAAACTTGAGAATTTCTAGATACGACCTTATGCCTTTCATGTCCAGATGACTGACTTGCAATAAACTGAATCTGAATCTGGATCCTGTATCCATAAGCAGCAGGAGCAAAATCACTTGGTTTTAACAAGTAGGTTGGTGTTTTAGCCGGTAGTAGTCTGGCACTACCTGGGTCTCCCTTCCCAAGTGTCCATGACGGATTTCACCCGTGCTTATAAAACTAAAAAAAGACCTGTATAATAAACGACTATACAGGTACGTTTGACTAAAAAGACCTGATGATGGTGATATCATCATTTCAGGTGATACTACTGGAGGAGGCGTGGTCGGAGCTATTCTTGCTGAACGCTATACAGTGGTGCTTGCCTCTGGACACGGCCTGCGCTGCACTGTTTGGGAGCGATCAGATGGATCAAGGTACGCTTTTCTGAAAGGCTAGTTTTCTAGGTAAAAGCATCTCATATTTCATGGGACTCGTGACATTACAGTTCAATTCAAAGTGTACCGGACAGTGACGTCACCCTGAATTTTAAAGAGCTATGTCGTTGAAATTTTTTGTCTAAAATTTAATTTTTGTTTTCGATCATATTTATATCTTGGATTAATATATTTGTTAAATAATAAAAGAGTCTCTACTTGGTTTTAAAATAAATTAATTATTGGAAAACTCGACTGAAAAAATTACTATTTTATTTGAAAATAATTTAGGGCCAGGAGGTCTCCACTTCTTTGTTGCCCTGCAAGCCTATTTACTAACTTTTGACAACTACAGTGACAATTTTTTGATGGTTACTTCTACGTCCATTATGGGTTTCGTGTGATTGATATGACTATTTTTAAACAAGATATGTATACCGTAATGGATGTTGAAGTGACCATGAAAACGTTATATACCGTAGTAGTCCAGTGGTTAAGGCGTTTGCCTTGTTGACCCGGGGGTCGTGGGTTCAATTCCCACGGGAAGCATACTTTGTTAAGTTGTTTCCAGTTTGGTCAGGACATTGCAGGCATGAATCACCTGATTGTCTGATAAGAAAGATGATTCTGTGGTTCGGAAGGCACGTTAAGCCGTTGGTCCCGGCTGCCATCTGGTAGTCGTTAAAGGTACCACGTTAGAGGTCGAGAGGCGGTTCCGAAGAACTCTGACATCAGGGTGTGCATGGTCGATTGACAGTGTCACTTACACAAAATGATGGTGATGACCGTAGTAGTCAAAAGTTAGCAAATAGGCCTTATGGACTCCAGATCTCTAAATCCAGCATTATTGTTCCATAGTCTTCAACATACGTACATTCATGAATATGTAGATTTAACTAAAGAGGTTTAAAAAGAATTTTGAAAGATATAATATTTTCTTAATGTGTCTCTTTTGCAGAAAATGGTGTGCACTCAGCATCATTACGGCGGCTGCGTGAGGTGCTCGCGCGGTATCGCGCAGTGCTTGTCGACCCGGCCGAGTTCGCCTGCATGAAAGCCATTGTGCTCTTCAAATCTGGTGAGAAGTTATTTCTGGTTTCTTTGACAACCTCCTTGAGTGGTTTGTGACTCCCCCCCCCCCCCCCCCCTTTTCAGACCTTAACTAAATTGCCTTTATTTAAACTGTTCTTGCATTAGTAATGGGTACAGCATTTTTTTGCACTCCTCTTTGGAAGTCGGCCTTAAACTTAGTCATAACAAAATTACTGCCATCAAAAATTATTTGATTTTGATAATGAAATACGAATAAAGTTTTGAAGTTAATTACATTTTTTTAAAATTGTTCTTGTTTTGTTACCAACATCGTATTTTCTTTCACAGAAACTCGCGGCCTAAAAGACCCCCTGCAGATAGAGAACCTTCAAGACCAAGCCCAGGTCATGCTGATGACGCACGCGCGCACGGCGCACGGCGGCGCGCCGGCGCGCTTCGGGCGGCTACTTCTGCTTCTGCCGCTGCTTCGGCTCGTAGCGCCGCAGCAGTTAGAGAAGGAATTCTTCGCCAAGACCATCGGCCAGACCCCTATGGAGAAGGTGCTGGCTGATATGTATAAGAATTAGGTTCTTATGGCTTCTAAAGGGATAGTATTTTCGAGTGGCTGCTTTGTTTCTGCCGCTGCTTCGGCTCGTGGCGCCGCAGCAGTTAGAGAAGGAATTCTTCGCTAAGACCATCGGCCAGACCCCTATGGAGAAGGTGCTGGCTGATATGTATAAGAATTAGAATCCTGTGCTTGGCTTCTAAAGGGACAGTAAATATGGCCGCTTGGGCTGCTTCTGCTGCAGCAGCTAGAGGAGTTCTGCGCCAAAACTATTGGCCAGACACCTATGGAGAAAGTGCTGGCTGATATGTATAAGAATTAGGTTTATAAGGCTTCTGAAGTGATAGTATAACCGGTCGGCTGCTGTTGCTACGGTGCCACGAGTAGTTGGAGACTGAGTTCTTCATTAAAACCATCGGCCAGACGCCTATGGAGAAGGTGCTGGCTGATATGTATTAGAATTAGGTTGCTGTGGCTTCTAAAGTGATAATATATCCGGGCTGCTGCTACACCTGTTGGCTCGTGGCGCCACAGCAGCTGCACCTGTTGGCTCATGGCGCCACAGCAGCTGGAGAAAGAGTTCTTCGCCAAGACCATCGGCCAGACGCCTAAAGAGAAAGTACTGGCTTGTATGTATAAGAATTAGTTTTCTTAAGCGCTCTCTATAGGCGATAGGGCTAAAGGGACAGTATATCCAGCTGCTTCGGCCGCTTCTGTTGCAGCAGATGAGAAGGAATTCTTTGGCAAGACCATCGGACATAGACCCCCATAGAGAAGGTGCTGGCTGATATGTATAAGAATTAGAATCCTGTGGCACCCTCTAGGTACAGTGTATTAACCCATATGTGCTCACAACGTAAAGGCATTTCTTATACAAATCCACCTTTTTAGCTTTCAAACACTTCTTGCTCCAATTCAAATGGGCCTCTTCTCTGTCTTGGGCGGCTTCTGCCGCCTATTCACTATGTATGTTTTGCTTGAAAACTGTTTAATTTGTGGGACGCTACGCCTCCTATTAAAAACAAAATACTACGTTACATTGCTAAGCTGTTGTACTTAGCGCCTTCATAACTCAAAAAGTATTTGTAAATATTAGGGCCTAAATAAAGTTATTGGGCGTAAACTAACAGATAAGCCGCGCGGTGCAGATACGACGCAGATATTAACACTGCGATAGAATTTTAAGCCTTATTATCATACTCAAAACGACCAACAACGCGAGAAAAACGTTCCTGCAAAATGCCACGAGCGGGCAAAGGAGACGTCAATTTTTCTTGCGATATTGGTCGTTTTGTTTATAACAATAAGGCTTAAAATTCTGTCATAGTGTCCCACGCCTGCACCGTATCTATCTGCGTTTAATATCTGCGCCGTGCCTTTGCCATACGCCTTTTCTGTGTGTTTTTAGTCACTTATCTACTTATAAGGTAGCCCTTTCCACTCCAATTAGGAATAAGTGAGACTATATTTTACTTTAGGTATTATGCTTATACCATAACTCATTTTAAGTATTGTAAATAAATTTACCTGCTTACCTGTCACGTATCCTATGTAAATGTTACCCACGTTTTTGACAGTTAAATCTGTAGTTGCAGATTTGAAATACCTACTTAAAGTTGATAGTATAATTTAAATATTCACTATGTAAGTGTGTACTATCGTCCTTAGATTTGTATGTTACTCGTGTAAGTATAGGTATATAAAAAGATCAAAATATTCTACTTAAAATTAGGCTACTTACATACCTACACTGTAAAATACACAGAGTTGATATATAGACTAATAAAAGACAAAACAGAACTACCTACTCCCTTTAAAGTAGGTACCTATCTTAACTAAATATTAGTTAAGAAGAAATGCGAAAGTGGGTTTGTTTGTTAGCTTTGATACCACTTCTGAATCACCGTGGGTTACAGAGAAGGACATAGGCTATCTTTCACCTCGGAAAAGAGACTGTACCTTATTCTTAGATCCATAACTGTACCATCCTAACCGAATCAAATCAAATCAAAATCACTTTATTGTAGAACACAGGTAAGGAATAAGATGTTACAATATACATATATGCCGCCATGTTCTGCCCATATTGGACGTACAATAGTTTTAGAAAATAAAATTATCAAAACAAATCCTATAAATTATAATCATCTAACAAAATTTTAAAAAATCACATTAATTGGTCAAAATTAGTCAACAAATTTATCATTTAAAGAGATGAACATTGACGCGAGCGACGCTGGGGGCAAAATCTAGTATTACAAATTATCTATCTGACTATTTATTGCTTGTAGATAAATATATTACCTAGTCTCTGTAAAAATAATTGTAAATAATATGTTGCTTGTAGAAATTATGTAATATTGTATGTATTTGCGTAGAATCTAATGTAAAGTTATGTGAAATACTGCCAAGGTGTAACCAAAATAGCTGGTAATAAAATAAATGTGATGTACTTAACAATTTTTTTTCTTTACTCTTCAACAAGAAGCTAATTAAAAAAAATAACCCGACTACCTTTTTAACATGTTACGTCTGTGACATCCTTCGAGCAACACGGCTTTTCCGTACCGGTCGAAGGTGACATCACATAATCACCTCCCACTTCAAAATTGGTCGAGCCGTTTAGGCTACAGGGTGTGACAATAGAACAGATACATACATATACGCGCCAAAAACGTTATCGTCCTTCTGGGTATCAGCAGGGTAAAAAGTAAGGATTAATAATTGGACCCGTATGTAATATTTTTATTTTTATTTATTAAGAATAACAAACAGCTACATTACAAAATAATAGATAATAAACATTGTATACACTTAAAAATATATCAGTAATGTTGCCCACAGCGTTATTCACGGAGTGACAAAATATGTTGGGGCTGCTAACTACTATCACATAAATCAAATATGATTTAAATAAAGTGACATAAGCCATAACATAAAGATCTAATCAAAGAGCACCTATAAATGAAGAATAAAATTCTTTGTTAATTACATTGCTAGAAGTAAAAAAAGAAAAAAATATATATAATTATGATTATAGTTAAATACATACTAAGACATTAAATCAAGTACAAGTTTTTTGAATTTAGATATACTACAAGCAAAAATATCAATATTACTTATTAAAATTTTCGTTATATGTCTCCATCATGTGACGAATTGGAGCTCGTAAGCCACTATTCGTGCGACAGCTACTCAGTGAGAACAGAGGGTTGGCTCGTAATATTGTCATAATTACCAAGTTTTTGGGTAAGTATATTAGTCTATATCGTTTTTGGACTAGGTAGGCATTGTCCAACTTAGGGAACAGTACAAGTTTAATAAAAATTGGTTGGTAGCTTTTGAGATCGAGAGATCCTGTTTGCCAGATTATGAAAGTAATGATGCGGATATGGACTTACATTAATTGTATTTAAACTATTCTAACAATAAAACTAACTAAAAATAAAATTAAAAGCCTAAAAATACAAATCATACCGTTCTCCAGCTGTCCAGGCATCGTGCCCAAAATGCTGGCAGCATTGCCAAATTCAATGGCCATGCTTATACGCTGAACTAAGTAGCTTCCAGCCCTTTGGTCACGGGATACCTACCTCAATATGCTTTTTAGTCAAGAAACTAAAAAGCTTCTGGGCTGATGGACCCCACGGATCAGGCTCAAATATCTGGGTTTCTGCTCCTGTCGCAGCTATGCCCGCCTTTGACTTGGTGCTCTAAAGATGGGATGGCGCCAGTGTGTCGATCCAAGTATGGTCTCACACTAGCGATCGCCCCAATCTCCAAGGCTCCAGACTCATACCGTCTGGTCTCTTGCCATCATACTTACATTACTATTACTTCACTAGATACAAAGACAATATAATATTAACGTAACTAGATAGGATAAAACAAAGTCCTTCCCCGCGTCTGTCTGTCTGTTCGCGATAAACTCAAAATTTACTGCACGGATTTTCATGTGGTTTTTACCAATAGATAGGGTGATTCATGAGGAAGGTTTATAGGTATAAATTATAATGTCCATGCGCATTTGGGGAGGCTGCTAGATTAGTATAAAAAAAAATATGACCCGTCAAATTTTTACATAATAACATGCATCGACAAGACTAAAAACATTCATCGTAAGTAGGTACTCGTATGATTTTATTTTACAAGGGTTAATATTGTAAATAAATATACTTAGTTACTATTTACATAAGATTTGTACACAAAATCTTAATTTTTTTTTGAATGGACTACGTAGCTAGCTCCAAATGAGCTTTCGCTACTTCACCAGACTTTTTGAGGTGAGGGCGAGTGTCCTCAAACGGTCCTCAAACCCTTTGGTGAAGTTTGCCTTACGGCAAACTTCACCAAAGGGTTCCCAGGAGGGACGAACCTCGGCTTTGGGCGTTGCCTGGGTGCGCAAGGCTTGGAGAGACAGTAAACTCTCATATGCCTGATGGGCCGCGATTTGCATGCATGACCTGAAGGGCCGAACTGAGAAACAATGGCAAAGCCTTTAGAGAACAGCAACTCTCATGTTTTGCCGTATGGGCCGAAAGCTACGGTGTCCGAAGGACCTATCCAGGGTGCAAATCACCCGGGACCGCCGGGCGGTCACCAGTAATCAGAGCTAGTCCTACTCTACGCACTCTGTTCCGGTGGCGAGTGCGACGGGTTCGGAGGGTGGGATTCCTCTGGTTGTTCGGAGCCGGAGAGGATCTAGACTGAGCAAAATCTTAATTTTTACTTTTGAAGATTTGATAGAAACGGCACCAAATTTTTATATAAGTGGCGTCCTCTATGTTTCTCTCTCATAAACTGTCCATAGGTCAAAGCACAACCCGAGTTCTACCAACACTAACATTTTAGTTCTAACTGCTACCAGGGCCGCAAGTCTGCAATTTTGAATTCACGATCGTTGGTGACCATTCTGGCCCTAAAATGACAGACATTGAACATTTTTCCTAGTCTGCTATTTTTTGGTCAGAATCGCGCCATTACGAAAATATTGTGGACGCCATTTGCAAAAATATTTGTAAGTCTGCTATTTCTGACAGAACTTTGACTTAAGCTTGCACTGACATCTTATTAATTGACTTATTGACGTTGTGTAAAATCCTTTACAATATCTTTATTTTGTGAATATTTCATATAATCGTTAAAAAAAACGATTAATAAACGGCTTATAAGTGATCTACGGACTCGCTAACGCCCTGTTATGTACAATAATGTAGCAGTTGTTGTGCTCTACGAGTTACTCAGCTTGAGCAAAGATTGTCTAAGATATGGAAATTTTCAATCGTTATACGCTTTTAAATGTTTCTTCAAAAAACGTAAAACTATATGATATTCCCCTTCGCAGTGTACGTATCTACAAGAAATGCAAGATCAAAAATAGCAGAACTAAACATACTGAGAAAGAAGCATGCTTTAAACTAGGCAGTACCTAGATTAAGAAGAAAAAATCAATTACAAAGCATACTACAAATGGTTTATTTAATACCTGCAACCTAACTTTTATACAGTACTAGGGCGACCTAGCCTAGCTCTGGAGAAGCAGGAAAAAGCCTGTTCCCTACGAAAGACGTTTAAAATGGTTATCCTGCTCGTTTAATTAGATGTGTAAAAAGTGAGACAATATTTTATCATCGATTAGCAGCCTTGCCCTGCTGTGCCCGGGCATGTATTATGTATCGTGAAAACCGCATAAAAATCCGTGCAGTAGTTTTTGAATTTATCGCGAACAGACAGACTTTGTTTTATAATATGTAGTGATAGTGAGTTTCGTATTTCTTAGGCATTTTTATATCATAAAGAAAAATAAATCTCATTTTAAAATTATTATTCTTTCTATTTGTAAAGTATTAGGAATGTAATGATTTGCGTCGCTACTGTGCCTAGTGTGCGGCCTTAATATTGTTCCAATGGGATATTATTCGCTGTATCATTGGTTGCAATAAAATATTTTTTCATTGTCAAACTGCTCTTCATTGCACACCCAACCTCTTAAATTATTTTGATATCAACGTTTTTAATATCCAAATAATTTATTTGTTTACAAATATGGATAGGGTCAGATAACAGGTTTTCATGGAGGCTTGAGTGACAGTGTTTTTTTTTAAGAATGATAACTAGGTATACTGTTTGAAGAGACCTTTCTTCCTCTTTGGTTTGGGCCATATTATTATTTAACCGATTGTAAAAAATATTAAGTCACTCTTCCGCAAAGCATTAGAAAAAGTAACGAAGCGTGAAAGTTTTCTGTAATGCTTGCCACCGGATGGCAGCACTGACTCGTAGGGTCCGATAAGCTGCTGACACTGGAAAATGTTTGATAAACAGTGACCACTTACACATTGTTGACCAATACCAACCAATTGCTTACCGGACATGACGCCACAGTGCCGCTGACAATACTTCCATCTAAAAAACCGGCCAAGTGTGTATCGTCCCACACACAGTGTAGGGTTCCGTAGAAAATAAATAATTAAACTTTGACTTTGAATAGTTTTACTTGTGAAACTAATTTTCAATGGAATTTGTCAATTCTCATATCCTTTTCCAAGAACATTTTATAAGTTGGTGGACTATTAATCTTTGACTTGTAGACCCTACTTAGCTGTGATTTTATGTGAACTCTGTTACACAATATGTTTAGAAAATTCTGTCAGATAAATAAATAAATATATACGGACAAATCACACAGATTGAGCTAGCCCCAAAGTAAGTGTTACTTATTACTTGTGTTATGGGATACTAACTCAACGATACTAAGTATATTTTATTACAAATACATATATAGATAAACATCCAAGACCCAGGCCAATCTGAAAAATATCATTTTTCATCTTGAGCTGACCGGGGATCGAACCCTGGATCATCCGTATCCGTTTGACCGCTGCGCCACGGAGCTCGTTAATATGAACAACTAACTTTCTCAGGTCGGGGCCCATAAGAAAAATTTATCAGTTCAGTTGACAGCCATTCAATGAAAGAAAAGTATTTTTTGTACATGAAATTCTAGAAAAGCGTCCTCATTAAAGATTCTATTCATATATTTTGGTGGCAGACACACTGCATGCAATGGTTTTTTGAATATGTAAACACCATGTCCAAATCTGCCACGATTCCTAGACCATGATCATTGAAGTAATATTTTGATTTAGCGGACTACGGATTTTGAGTGGCGAATGAATTGCTTCATGTTAGTCTGATAATATTATGACAATAGATTTAAATTAACAGACTTGCGCTCCAGTAGATGGCGCTTTAGATAATTGTTTGAAAAGTTTATATTTTTAACCGACTGCTCGAAAAAAGTGCTATGGAATGAAGAACTTTTGATCCAGTTTCCGAATGCGTACTGATTTGAAGTTAATTTATTTTACAAGACTTTCCATGATGAAATTTTGAGTTTACCTTGATAATCTCTATTTTCTAGATAAGTACATTGCAATTTGCATGACAGGCATAGTGAAACAGAGGAACTAACACAAGGAACTAAGGACAAACAATCACTACATATTATATTATTTATTACTACATATTTTAGGTATAAAACAAAGTCGTCAGACTTGTCGGCCACGTCTGTCTGTCTGTTCACAATAAACTCAAAAACTACTGCACGGATTCTCATATGGTATTTACAAATAGATAGAGTGATTCATGAGGAAGGTTTATAGGTATAATAAATGCTCGGGCGCACCCGGGGAGGGCTGCTAGTCCTACCTAACTAATATTATAAATGCGAAAGTGAGTTTGTTTGTTTGTTTGTTACGCTTTCACTCCGAATCTACTGAACCGATCATCATGAAATTTTGTATACACATAGGTTAGGGTACCGAGACAGATATAAAAAGTGTCTCACCAACCCGTTTGCCAAGCAGTCAGGCCATCAGTATGACCAGACCACCCCAATGCTGGAAATCCGTGGTGGAGGCCCATGACTAACCATACATTCGCCTGCTTTTCGCAACTTAATTTGGTCCAATATATTTGTATGAGGTAGGCAGTCTATTACGTTAGTATTATATTGTCTTTGATTCTGGTGACATAAAGGCATCTGACATAGCTTAACGAGCCTTCCGAAGTACGGCGGAGCTCAGCGACTACATCCAAGTGAGGACTGCGCCCGGGGTTGCTTAACATGCGTAAGCGCTAATAATGCCCTGCTCCATCCCTATTCTACGGAAACATTAGACTCCTCTTTGTTAGCAGATGAGTAAGTTGATTGTGTACAAGATGAGATCACAAATGAGAGGCGAGGTCGCGGGAAATAAGTTATACGTAAGATTGGATCTGAATCACCTTTACACAACGGACTTTAACCTTTATTTCCTTCTACTTAAGACACATTTTTTAAAATACTTTTTTACCGCCTGGTTTTACCACGTAACCAGTTTAAAGCAAACAAGTTTATACTTTATTACGTTTCTGAGAACGTCACAAATCGTAGTGTTTACAATTCCTGGATTTTCCCAAGTAATATAAATGTCATTATTACATACCGATTTCGGTTTTCCTGTTTATTTATATATTGCCGGTTGAATGATCCCGAGTGAACACTTTTAAGTACTTGACCAAATAAGATGCAGTTTTACGAATATGTCTGGGATTAAAGACACGCTGACAATCAATAATATCAAAAATACCTCTCCAACCCGTCTGGCCGGCGTGGAGAGTGAAGGCCAAATAATCTGACTGTTCAGGCTTTAAAATATATACCTAGCTCTGGCAGTACAGAGAGGGTCGTGCTCCTGCAGTGGAGACTAACAAAGACCTGATGATGGATGGATGAATTATGAATCAATTTTTGTTCAATGAGTTCAGAACGACCACTTCTGAGAAAAAACGCTGCAAGTAACACGCCAAAAAGCTTTAATAACAACCCTAATCCTGACAAATTAATATTATAAATGCGAAAGTTAGTTTGTTTGTTTGTAACGCTTTCACGGCGTAAATACTGAACCGCTCATCATGAAATTTTGGACACACTCGTCCGTAGTGCAAAAAACGGGTGTTCCCGTGAGATCGACATTGACGCGAGCGGAGCACCGTGCGCCGCACGGTGCTCCGCTCGCGCGGGAGTCTTACCTTATTATAATATTTTAAACTAGTATATTTAATATTGAAATTATTTAAGTTCTTTTTTGCCTGCTCCTTTAATTCTCCGCTAGATGGCGTGCAGCGAAATGAACATTTTCCGCAACGCGCTATCATTATTACGTAGATGTTAAACATTTATTGTCGGTATTGAAACAAAATTGACATGTACTCACATAATATTTTTGAAGTTCTGCATCCAATGCAGAATATTTATTAGCCTTAATTTATATAAAGCAAAGATAGAATATATTAGCCTAATAGCGTAGAATAAAATAAATATATACAGGCAAATCACACAGATTGAGCTAGCCCCAAAGTAAGTTCGATTGTGTTATGGGATACTAACTCAACGATGATAGAATATTTTATAACAAATACATATAGGTATGGATAAACATCCAAGACCCAGGTCAATCTGAAAAAGATCATTTTTCATCTTGACCTGACCGGGGATCGAACCCATTCGGACCATCCGTGTCGCAGCTTGGCGTGTTGACCGCTGCGCCACGGAGCTCGTGTTATCCAATGATCCAACCCATTATTTGAAAAAATTTCACCTGGCTAGCCTAGACAGTTAAAATTTTCACAAATGCTTTATTTGTTGCCGCTGTAACAACAAAATATACTGAAATTAGAATAAATATTTATGGGACGCTCCCATACAACAAACGTGTTTATTTTGCCGTTTATTGCGCAATAAATAACGGCAGCAGGTAGACGCTTCAAATATGCACAGAATATTTAATTGTATAATCAGTTTATAAAAAATAAGGTAGCGATCCCATACAACAAATATGATTTCTTTCTAGCTGTTTTTGCTCGATATAGCCTAATATTGTACAAATAATTGTATGGATTCGAACTCAAGACTTCAATATCGCTCTGATTTATTACCTGTAGGTATTTATCCATCTAAGCAAGAAAGGTATTAGATTTGAAAGTAGATGGAACGCGGAACAGAGGGAGACCTAAGAAACGATGGATCGATAGTGTCACAGAAAGTATGAACAGGAGGGGAGTGACAAAGGCTATGGTGGATGACAGATCAAGGTGGAAAGAACTGACATACTGTGCCGACCCCACATAAAAAAGTGGGATAAGGTAAAGGAAGAAGAAGAAGATCCATCTAAGCTGTTCTGCAGATCACCCAGTCAGTAGTTATACGTACTTATACATACGTATCTTTCTTCAATATAAATATAACTAGAACCACTAGTAAAATTTTACGATCTGCGCAACGTATAAGCTTTTGTTCCATCACAGATTGCATGATTTTCCTTTGATTAAAACTAACGTGAGATATAGACATTATTTAAATACCTACGTAACAACTTTAGAGACAACAAAAGAACGGGTTAGTCACGTAAATAGTCAGCTTCTGGCCGACATGTTTCGACCTCATCTGGAGGTCTTCCTCAGGAAAACCTCCTTCCGCCCTGAGGAAGACCTCGGCCACTAGCTGACTATTTACGTGAGAAACCCGTTGGTCCAGTGGTTAAGGCGTTTGCTTTGTTGACCCGGGGGTCGTGGGTTCGATTCCCACGGGAAGCATACTTTGTTAAGTTGTTTCCAGTTTGGTTAGGACATTGCAGGCATGAATCACCTGATTGTCTGATAAGAAAGATGATTCCGTGCTTCGGAAGGCACGTTAAGCCGGTGGTCCCGGCTGCCATCTGGTAGTCGTTACAGGAACCACGTCAGAGGCCGAGAGGCGGTTCCGAAGAACTCTGACACCAGGGTGTGCAAGGTCGATTGACCGTGCGTGACACCTACACGAAATGATGATGACGTATTTTAATAATTTTCTTTTGAAAAATGAAAAAACACAAATTGTGAACATTTTCTATATTAATATACTTAATATCATCTATCACAACACAACATAAGATTGCACAATTTCGAATTCAGCGTAAAGAGAGCGTAACTCCATAATTATTTCACTATTTCCCGTACTACAGAAGTCCACTCACACAAACAGGCTGGAAGAGCATCATGCATCTTTATTATATAAATACAGTCCACAGACCTAGTAAATATTCTGATATCTATGATACAGTCCGTATCAAACTTTATGGCAGCTATGATAATAGCTGCGAGCTGCGCAGTACGCGCTCCGCCTCCTCTCGCTGAACCTAATTATTGTGTAATGAAATGAAATATATATGAAATAAAAAAAAAAAAGAAATATATGAAATGAAATATTATTTATTGAAGAAAACAAAAACTAAAAGAGAAAAAAAAACAGTACAAAATTGAGCATTGTGCACTACAAAAGGTGGCGGCTCAGTGTTACGCTGAACAAAAAGATGGCCAGCACTGATTTTCAGCCGTGTACTGTGTACTGTGCATCGACTCGGGCGATTTTCTTTCCGAGCTGCCATACAGTTTGATTCGGACTGTATCAAATCACACTGATTTAGTCCCACAGTAAGTTTTTTTGATACTTTAAGTTGACATTGTGTCGTAGGACCAAAAAAAAAATTATACGAAAAATGGATCGGCGTTTTCTACTTCACAATTTCAATTTTATCTATCTACAACGAAAGACGTGTGTAATAAATCGTACCAAAGCACAGGTAGTAGTAGAATGATAAATCATTAAATACCTAAGTACCTATATAAGGACAATCACAAAGATGGATCTCATAAAACGGTTTAGAAAAAGTTGTTTACAACGTTACTGGAACATACTGTATAAACTTAAGTTACTTGAAAATATAGTGGTTATCATGGTTCAATGACTCCTGTGTTGGTTATGATGTATTGTTCTTGGAACACAAAGCACTAAAAATTGCAAAAACCTGTACCAATTACCCAAAAAGCTGAATTGGTAAACTATTTTAAATGATTGGTGATATTTTGTGGTGAATCGTCAATTTTTATTATTACTTAGATATTTTTATACTTGTTCATTTTTATAATGCTCTAAGTTTTTATAGGATGGACAAATGTAAGTTTAATTTGTATGCAAATTATATATGGAATCTTGACAATTAATTTAAATAAAAAAGTTACTACACAACAGTGATCTAGTATACCCCGAAGTTTAATTTATTTAGTTAAGTTGTATCCACCCTGGGTTTCCCGCGTTGCCAGGACGCCCCGACGCCTCGTTAGCCGTCTATACTAGTCCTTGTGAAAATAAAGTAATATATAAGCGTACCCTGTATATGACACAGCAATGACACCTCCACGAGGAAACAGCGCTCATAGTTTGCTTTTTTCTAAGAAAAAATATTTTTTAAATACTCGATAACCATTTTTCCGCCTCGCTTTGTGTGAACGGACTCTGGAAATTCCTGTTTGATCTACAAGTAGGTACATGTGTTGTTTTTATTGTTTATATACTTAAGGAAGTCAACAGTAACTTAATCAATGTTTTTAAGTACAGTAAAAACATTAGCAAGCATTAGCATATGGTCCCAATAAGCAGTTTATCACACTGACAAGAATAAGCATGAATTTTTAGGTGTACGATTTTTGAAATTTCGCCGTTCGCGAACGAGCGTTCAAAAATCGTTCAAAGACGAGTGTCACATGTTCAAAAATAGTACCCTAGTTCTGCCACCATTTGAAATAAATCATTTTAAAGAAAATGAAGATACCATTTAAGACTTTATTCAGCGAAGCGCTACCTAAACTATTAGGTCGGGGAAAAAGTAATTTCGTAGTTTTATGTGTAAAGTTGTAATCAAATATCTTTGGTAATGTTGTATGTATCTGGCTGAATTAGATACCATCTGAAAGGTACAATTTTCAAGAATTATATAGAAATTTACAAAATATTTTTCCTTAATTTTTTAACCGTTTCTTTGTTTATTAAAAATGTATCAGAAGGACGAAAAAAAATTAACATTTTAAAAAGTTAGTTAAAAAATAAAGTAATTATGTAAAATACGCATAACGTGAATTTTGGTATTTATGATTATACCGCAGTCCCAGTAAGAATAGTACAAAGTTGGTTTAAGCGTTTTCTTCTTCTGTTTTATATTATGGCTTCCACCGAAATTTCAGTGATTCTGCCAATGTCCAGTATAATGAGATACTAAGTATCGGTGTTGTACGGTAAAGGTTTAAGGGGGAACAGTAGGCACAGTAGCGACGCCAATCATTTTATTCCTAATACTTTACAAATAGAAAGAAATTCAAGAATATAAACAATACAAGTCTTAGTAAATAGCCTGAAGTATTTTTGGAATCATGTTTTGATATTATGAGAATCAGTCATTGAGAGAAAAAGTGATAACCGCCAAAAACGGCCGTTTTTGGCGGTAATCAGATTCTCATAATTCTCACTGATTCCGATAGTAATAAACATGATTCAAAAAATACTTCAGGTTATTTACTAAGGCTTGTATTGTTTATATTCTTGAAATCCTTTTTATTTGTAAAGTATTAGGAATAAAATGATTGGCGTCGCTACTGTGCCTACTGTTCCCCCTTAAGCGTTTTGTGTTTGAGAATTTTGATGTCAAAGATGACGTTGACGTGGTGATGACATAATCAACATTTCGCAAAATTCACTAACATTTTTTGTGAAAAACTGATACAAATGTTTACGTAAGCTTAGGGGGACGGGGTAAGAACATTTCTTACTTTTTCTGACAAGAGGGGGGAGGGGGTTAAAAATAGCTATTTTTCTGCTTACGTAATACTTGAATGACCCCTTTTAAGTGAGAATGTAAAGCTTTTGTATGTGGCTTTTTTTGGCAGATGTTAAATAAAGCTTCACGTCATAGAAGTATGAATAACGAAAAATTTTTTTTTAAATCTGTGCTGCACGTTCACACTTTAAACTGTAAATAGTAGTTCATAAAACAGTTCGAAGGCTTATCTAGGGCCTCGCAGTACAACAGTTTACGTGATAGTTATCTTCGTTAACATTCAAATCATTTATTTAAAATGGGGCAACACTGGATCTCTAAGAATTCATGTATCAATAAAATAAAAAAATTACTGACGCAAAAAATAAAAAAAATATAAAAAATACAGATAAAAAATAAACTGCAATAATAAAAAAATACAATATTTGGATAGTTTAAGGTATAAGGTGACTAGCACTATATTTTTCTAATTATTTATATTAAGATGTGATTTGTTCTTATACATTATTAAAACGATCCAAAATAATCTTGAGATTCGACTTGCTGTCTAAGTGTAGATTAAAAAAATTTCCTTAATTAAAAAATGTTGAGGCATTGTTATTATTCTATGCATTACACAATATAAAATACATAATATTATATCTATCACCCAATAATGTTTGCATAGGATGAGTTTTCTATACCCTTATTTCAGAAATTACTATAACTCATTTCTCATACAAACTTTTCACCCTCTTAAGGGATGATTTCCGGGCTATATATATGCTATTCTACAATGTGTAAAATCCATATGCGTAACTTATCAAACACAGGTACAGAAGATGAAAGATAAAACCAAAAATATTTGTACAGATCACATTTTTCTATTGGTTTTTTATTGGGTACTCTATTATAGCCCCTGGTTCAGTAAATAACACATATGTCTTTTACATGTTGTATGTTCCTGCCAAGGTTCTCACACTCTGCTGCACCAGTTTACATGCAATTTGCTATCCAAATCACAACATATCATAATATCTACATATATATATCATGTAATAATAGAGAATATGCACATTATTTTTTTATTTCTTATTATAATCCCTAATAACCACAGTAAAAAAAAATATAAGAATGTGATGCTTTTTAAAGTATAAATAAGAAAGAGAAGTCCGATATGGACTAGTGATGTCAAAGTCTATATTATGTATACATTTGCCATATAAAATAGTGTTTTCGCGAGTGAGATAGACATATTTTCGTAAAATCATTTTATCTCGTTCGTCTTTCAACCAAATTTTATTCTGTTTTCACTTTCAGTACTTTACTATTGAATATTTTTGGATAAACTTGTAAGAAAACACATATTTTTTTAATGCATATTCCCTATTGCTATCCAAATCACTACAACATATTATAAAACAAAGTCCTCCGCCGCGTCTGTCTGTCTGTTCGCGATAAACTCAAATACTAATGCACGGATTTTTATGCGGTTTTCATCAATAGATAGAGTTGTTCATGAAGAATGCATGAACAACTAATACATGCCCAGGCGTAGCCGGGGAGGGCTTAGTTTCATATAAATTAGTGCAGCAGTTCAATAACAGACAAGGTTAATTAAGTATGCTTTTATAAAAAAGTAGTTGACAAAGACAATATTCCTTTAAAATTACGTAATAGAATTTTAGATTTGTGACCCCTGTGAGTATTACGTTCCTATTATGTTGCATAAAATAAGGGAAAACCCTCCTTTCTGCACTTAGAACTATAGGTAACATTATTTCAACACACAATTTAGTTAATTTTCTTACGCCCAAATACTCAAAAGCTAACTAAAAACATCCTAAGTATCTTGCTGTCACACTTGGCAAGACAGAGAAAGGATAAGACGGTATTAGTTAAAATGCTTTTGAGTATTTAGATGTCACTTAATAAAATCCAGAAAGATTCTCAATTGAATTTTAAGTTTTATGAACAATATTTAAAAACAGTTTTTTTTTGTAATTATTCAAGATGGTCTAATCAAGACTAATTTACACAATTCAACAGTTTTAATCCATACAAGGTCATTAAAACTTATACAAATATGTCCTATCTGTGAGTCTGATTTTCCTTCTATATTATTTGATTTGATGAGATTTTTATATTCATTGAGATTCATCACACATTTGGAAGTGATTGCAATATTCATTGTTAATCCTGGTTTATATATTCTTAAACTCAACAAGGAAATATTATGTTGATCAATGAATTAATACAGAGAGGGCTGTTGATAAATCCCTCCAAACACAATAGAATTGGTAATTTTCTCAATAATCACATATGCAAACGGCCGGTTGGCCTCAAATCGTATGGTACCAATACGATTGCTGAACTCAGCAACGGTAACTCCGGCAGCAACTGTGCCTTCTTCAGTAACTTCTATTTCAGCTTTGTGTATCATTTTTGAGACGTACACTGGCCACCCAGCCATTTTGGGCAGTCTCGCTCTGCTTTCATCAAACAAGTCAACAATATAGAACTTACTCTTTAATACTTCAGTCAAATCAATATTGGATTCAATCTTGAATCTTGGAATGAAGCAGTCCACTTCATCATCTCCGAATTCTTCTTTTGCAATCCTTAATTCTTCGAATACCTTGTCTAATGTTATATTTTGGAAGTTAAAAAACATTTTGTCTAAGGAAACGTCTGGATGAGGCAGCATTATAAGCATAGACAGACGGTTTTCCTTGCCATATGGGATTTCAATAACTCTAGCTTGTAATTCAGGGATATTTGCAAATGGATAGTTGTAACGATTATACATCATGTTTACTTCGCCAATTTTGACATTACCAATGCCTCCATAAAATGGCATTTTGGCTGTGGACGTCGTATTGAAAGGGAACGTCCACTGCCCTTTGAAATACAATGCACTTGTAAGAATCATGTTAGAGTTTTGAAAATAGCTGGCATCTACTATCTTTGGTATTCTCCTGTGAGTAAAGTTAGATATAGCATAATTTATAGAATTTGCAGCGTTAACGGAATCATTAAAGTTTAATGGTACAACATCGGTACCGTAAAAGTTTTTTGCTAATGTTATGAAGTCAGGTTTGGGGAGTGTGTCTACGTGGGCGAAAATGGCATTGATTTTAGCAAGTTGCACAGTTTGGGTGTTGACTTGGAGCCACTTGGCTATTTCACGGAAATCGTGACGTACAGCTTCCCTGCTCTTTGTTTTTATTCTTATGGCTTGGTTGATTTGTCTCAGGGTCCCCTCTGTGGCTCCCTCAGCTATGACTGCCAATGCTGTCCACACTGTTATAGGAGACAGGATCAGGTTTTGTTGAGGTTGTTGAGCTTTCGACGTCTGATATAATAACTCAACGGAAAAATTTCCAACTCGCTCTGTTAGTCCAATATGAAGGTTATAAGCTACTAAAGGAGTTACTGGCGGATTACTTTGTCCGTAACACATTGAAAAGACGACAAACAACACGTTTAGCACCGTCGCACGCATTTTTATAACTTTTTAGACCTCTGCACTTACTATTTCCACAAAATTTGCACTCGAATTGACTTCTTATCGTGATGAGATCACTGTTAGCACATTTTCGATGTGTCGAAGCGTCACAACGGGGTCCGGACTGCGAGCGAACGAGGAAAATGACCGGTTTTATCAGTTTGCGTAGTTGTTTTGCCTCAACTGGACAGTCAAGTTTGTTTAAATGAAATGAAATGAACTTTGTATTTTTAAGATTTGTTGTTGACAATTATGACATCTTGATGACAGTTGACAGACGGATGACAATTATGACATTGACGGCATTTGACAGATATCGTTCATGTTTTTTTCTCCTTGCGTGAAGCGTAAAGCAACAACGCCATGCAACCACACAATAGTTTGTTTGCCGATTAGAAAACAATATTCTGTGTTGGACAGCTTGGTTGTATGGATGGAGTCGTTTGATCCTTGCCTTGCGTGATGGGAAGCAAGTTGGATCATTATGCTCTAACGGAAGTGACGATGAGGAGGATGATGACACGCAACGGAATCCTATTCACATCACACTTGCCTTGAAAATTTTAAGTGTAGTGTATTGTCGGGAACAGGGTTTTATTCCATAACGGTTCGCATAATGAAAGAGGAGGCGCGGTGCAGGAATACCGACCACATTATACCTACTATTGCTGTTTGCTTTCAATATTGCATTTTCGTGGTTAGGCAAACCGGCCTAATAATGAACGAGTTCCTAAGTAGATATTTTTAGTTTGAGTAATGAACCCTTTAAGCCTGTAACGCTTCTTTCCTTTTTAGGGTTCCGTAGTAAGCAAGGAACCCTTATTGTTTCGCCATGTCTGTCTGCGGTTTTACCCAGAGACTATAAGTACTAGAAAGCTATAATTTGGTATGGGTATGTATAATAGTTATGCCAAAAAAGTGATAGAAAAAAAACATGAAAAAAAATTTTTTTAGGGTAGAGCCCATACATGTAAAGTGGGAGTATTTTTTTCTCTATTAACCCATCGTGTGGGGTATTTGTTAAATAGGTCTTTAAAAATATTGTGAGGTTGAGAACATAATTTTTTGATGAAGGGAAAATTTTCTGTTTCCGAAATATTTGGTTTTAAAGTGCATTTTTTTTGTTAGAGGTAACTGTGTCGGCCCCCCCGAAAAAATTATAGCAGTGGTATATTATATACTGAAGTTGAAAGGAAAACTATCAGAGCTGAGTAGGTACTAAGTACAAACTAAAAGTTATAGGCAACCAACTTGTAAAATGTTCTCAAAAATGTAAAATTTCATACAATTTTCATTGTTAGATGTTTTTGGTCGTTAAACAGAAAGGCGCGAGTGTGAACAGTGTGAACTCAAAGTTGTCATTCGCCGCTTCGGAACCCAGTGTTGCCACGTCAATTTTTTCACTTTACCCTAACACTCGGCAAAATTACCCTAAATTAGACTTATTTTTTTGACCCCAAAATTTTATTTTGAAATGAAAACAAATCAATTTGTGTTTAAATGTAATTTTATTAACAACAAGACCACGCGCGATGCAAAAGATGGTGGTAATGCCACCGTGGCATGCATATATAAACCGGTTTTCTCCGCACAGGAATACTTTCTCTCTCCCGCGTACACAAACCTTCACTTGCTCGTGTAAAATTTTAATAAAACAAAACTATTTTTTTACCCTGAAAAATATCCTAAATGAGTAAAAATGCCCTAAATTTAGGGTAAAATACCCTAAGGTGGGGACACTGACGGAACCCTACACTGCGCGTGGCCCGACACGCACTTGGCCGGTTTTCCTTTCTTGATTGCGTTCACAGTGTGCTGTCATATGATTTGACGAAAGTTTTCACGGCAGGCTGAGGCGGGTGAATGGGCTGCAACCTCATCAACTCAGTCGTAAGAAATCCACTGCTGGACATAGGCTTCCCCAAGTATTGGCGTTTCGAGGGTTTTGCCATACTCACCGCACTTGGCAGGTCAGCGCAGTTAATTCGGCTTATATCGGTTCCGACGCTGCCGTCCATTGAAACCGTTTTTAAGCGGGAAAAGGATAGGACTTTGATGTATTGGGGGAACAGGATAAAGGTATTTGGGATGCTACTTGCTCGGATGGATTGGGGATGGCAAGTAGCAGCTCGGCGTCCGGGCGCAGTCTGAAGCCAAGGGCGGTAGGTCGGGCGGCAAAATAATATATTGGGCTAGAACCCCCTAGTAAAGCGACTAGGCTAAAAAACTTTAAAGGTTGGTGGAGGGGGTAATATAACCCCCTCCACCAACCTATAAAGTTTTATGGAGGGGGTAATATAACCCCTCAATATGAGTGAAATTTGAAAGAAATAAAACAAGATAACATTATCTGCTTTTTATAATGCTTATCTAAAACTCTGTTTATCAATTTGTATTTCATCTTCAGCTTCAACCAACATCCTGCCTATAGCTTTGAACAACCTAACTTTAAACCTAGTGACGTGTGTAGTTTCTTTGTAGTCGAGATCTTTGGTGTTCCTGTCGACGTAATACTGGAGTGTGGACCAGAGCATCTCTCTAGCTTTGATGATGTGGTCTGCTTGGCTGGAATAAAAATATATAAGGTGAATTAAATGTTTTACTATACAACATTATTAATCAACATTAATTTTGTCTCTTACGTCTTAATATAAATTTAATATAAAATTAAATATAAATTTAATGTGACTTTTCAAGTTGTTAATTTTTAATTTATTATAAGCGCAAATATTTTAAGGTCGAATTCTTTCATTACATTTATTACCCCGTAGACATTCGAATTCTACCTGTGGCAAGTCCTTTTCCTTAATATATTTGCAATTTACAAAATATATCGGACATTGTAATACTATCAATATCATATCGAGCATTGTAATGCTATTAAAAAAAAGATTCAATTTAGCAAAGGAGTTATTGCACGAATGTATGGCGCTCCGGCTAGATCGTGTAACCAGCCTAAAATTAGTAGTTTCATACAGTAAGCCAAGAATGAACTGTAAGATACAAAAACTCGTAGGATTCAAATGATAGATTTGGTTCTAAAATACCATGATTGAGGTTAAGAGTTCCACCGTGGTTCCACCAAAACGATTGACACCCATTAAATCTACAGTATTGTCTTCTTCTTCTTCTGTTTTATATTATGGCTTCCACCGAAATTTCAGTGATTCTGCCAATGTCCAGTATAATGAGATACTAAGTATCGGTGTTGTACGGTAAAGTTTTTCCAAGTAGCATCAAAGATGGCGTATGTTCTTTGACGCCTCGTGGCAGCTTGGGGCGGCAAATCTATACGAGTCCATTTATCAGTCCACTTTAACTATTTCACAAATTGTTCATGAGCACGAGCATTTATAACACCAAACTACACCAATTTCATATTATAAAGTCCACTAAAATCAATTTGCAAAATTGTCTAAGGCAAACTTCAACTGTACCCCTTGACTTCCCACCACAAACTCCCACAGTATTGTCATTTTGCCAGTTTCTGTTTGAGACGTCAGACCTTTTTAAACGGCTTGACATTGATATGCGTCGATTATATGACATATTTGATTTTTGGTATGGAAAATCGATTAACGCCAAAGGTGGCCAATTTTGGCGTTAACCTGTTTTTCTCTTAATTTATCAAACGAATATTAGTGAAAATTAATACCAAAAGTAATTAACTAGTTATGTTCTTGTTAGATTTTCAAAATTCGGTATAATTTAGGATAAAAAGAATTAATTGCTGGGTGGCGCTAGTGCTACTATAAGAGGGCCTTAATACATTCATAATTGACTTTCATACCTGCTAGGAACATGAACTTTTAGTCTATGGCGGGGCAGACTGAGGATTGTTGTCTTTGCGTCATTTTCAACCTGTGAAAAAAAAAATCTTAGTTGGTAAAGTTTTTTATGACATAGGACGGCAAACGAGCAAGCGGGCCACCTGATGGTAAGTGATCATCGCTGCCCATGAACATCTGCGTCACCAAGTTTGTGTGTGTGTGCCAAGGACCTAATATAGCTGTAGAACTTAGTATCCTACGAATAAGGAATAGTATCCATTGTAACTTTTGGCATTGAAAGAGATGGAAATACTACGGCGAGGGGACAAACCTGTAGTATTCCGTCTCACGGTCAAACATGTACATAATAATGCTCTCTATTACAAAAAAATAAGTGTAAATATTGCATATCAAAAGTTCTATCAGAGTACTAACGAGAAGACGTTTATTATAAAGATGGTCTGCGATGGAAGGCGACTTAGGAAACACAAGCTAGACAAAGCTTATAAACATCAAAGAGACCCGTCTGGCCAGCGTGGAGAGTGTAGGCCAAATCCTCTGACTGCTCTGGTAGTACAGAGAGGGTCATGCTCCTGCAGTGGAGACTAAAAAAGACCTGATAATGATGATGAATGACTGCTCTGGCTCTGGTAGTACAGTGAGGGTCTTGCTCCTGCAGTGGAATCTTAAAAGACCTGATGATGATGACATACCGAATCGATCTTCTCCAAGTCTCCCCTACAGAACAGTAACGCATGTGGGGCGGTATCAACGACGTTTTGTATACCACCAGCGCTCTGCGCTCAGTAAAATGGTAGCCGCAGAAGTACTTCACCTGATGATGATGATCTAGATAGTTTGTACATACCAAATCAGGCCGTGTGTGTAGAATAGGACCACTCCAAGTCTTCCCGTGGATGTCGTAGAAGGAGACTTAGGAAACACAAGCTAAACAAAGCATATACCTAAACATCAAAGATACCTCCAACCCATCTGGCCTGCGCGGAGAGTGTAGGCCAAATCCTTTGTCTGCTCTGCCTAATATATGGCACTGGTATTACAAAGAGGGTCGAGCTCCTGCAGTGGTGACTAAAAAAGACCTGATGATGATCACATCCGTGCCGTGTGGTTCCCGGCAGAGTAGAATAGGACCACTCCAAGTCGACCCGTGGATGACGTAAAAGGCGAATAAGGAAACACAAGCTAAACAAAGCTTATTAACATTAAAAAGACCTCTCCAACCCGTCTGGCCAGCGTGGAGAGTGTAGGCCAAATCCTCTGACTACTCAGGCTAGTATATGGCTCTGGTAGTACAGAGAGGGTCGTGCTCCTGCAGTGGAGACTAGAAAGACCTGATGATGATGATGATGATGATCACATACCGAATCGATCTTCTCCAAGTCTCCCCAACAGAACAGCAACGCGGTATGCGGTAGTATTAACGAAGTTTTGTAAACCACCAGCGCGCTGTGCTCAGTGGAGTGGTAGCATCTTGTAAGTCACCATGACGATGACACACTTGATGACGATGATATAGATGGTACATACCAAGTCAGGCCGTATGTGTAGAATAGGACCACTCCAAGTCTTCCCGTGGATGTCGTAGAAGGCGACTTAGGAAACACAAGCTAAGCAAAGCTAATAAACATCAAGTCAACGTCTGGCCAGCGTGGAGAGTGTATGCCAAATCCCCTGACTGCTCTGGCTATATGGCTCTGGTAGTACAGAGAGGGTCATGCTGTTGCAGTGGAGACTTAAAAGACCTGAAGATGATGACATACCGAATCGATCTTGTCCAAGTTTCCCCTACAGAACAGCAACGCGGTATGGGGCGGTATCAACGACGTCTTGTATACCACCAACGCTCTGCGCTCGGTGGAGTGGTAGCCTCCGAAGTAGGCCAGCAAACTGGGGCGACTGGCCCGCTTAGTGATGCCGTAGTTGACGCTTTCTGTGCCTATGTGGGCCCGGTCGCCTGTGCTGGTGACAAACAAGAACTTTTTGATTGTGTATTTTCGAAACCAATTTTTTTTCATATGATTGGTGAATTTTGACAGGTCCTGTCAAAAATACCTCTCGACACAGTGCCGTCACCTGTGGAAAAATCAATGCATCAGCATCTCCTCTGGTGTTGCAGATCTCCATGGGCGACGATGACAACTTCAATATCATTTTCAAAGAAAACTAAAAGAAAGATGCTTTGCTTAAAAATATTGCTTATATCACTCGGTATAAGACTAGGTTTCAAATGATATTTTTAACACTCAAATCTTTTCAGACAATTCGGTAGTTGCCTAATGTTAAGATTAAATAAAATTTGTTTCCAATTACACTAATTTCTATCTAAAAACACCATAAAAAACACTTTTTATTTGATACCGAATCGTTAAGTGATGTTAAAGCTTCTTTAAAGTTGAGTGAATAGGACCATTTTTAAAAGTATGAAAATCTTTCATGACAATTATTCCTACTGTATTGTAGTCCGCTAAATTTAAAGCAACTTTTATTATGAAACCATTACCACAAACGAAATATTTCGTATAGCTACCAAACAAAGTTCTCACGCCACCCATACAAAATACAAAGTTGTGACGTCACAAATATGTAGGCAAATCTGCAGTGCGTTTTCACGCCTAAAAATTAACGTCTAAAAACATGTGTCTTTAAAACTTTTATATCTGCCCCCGTAGCATGGCTCCCGCGACGCCGTTTATATCGCGCGATAAACTATCTACTTCTCGCTCTTCAGTATTGCGAAAAATAAGATGGCGATAGTCGATAAACGTTGTCGCGCGTGCCATGCTACGACGCCTGAAAGAGTTTTTTGCTTAGAAATGTATTACTGTCACTATTGTGTTTATTTTTGGCAGGTCTTTACATAGCAACACGAAAAAAGTTTTAGTCAACATGCCAATTTCTTTTTTAGGGTTCCGTAGTAAACTAGGAACCCTTATAGTTTCGCCATGTCTGTCTGTCTGTCCGTCCGCGGTTTTACTCAGAGACTATAAGTACTAGAAAGCTGTAATTTGGTATGAGTGTGTATATTAATCATGGCAAAAAAGTCGTAGAAAAAAACCTTGAAAAAAAATTTTTTTTTGGGTAGCTCCCATACAAGTAAAGTGGGGGAGTAATTTTTTTTTCTCTATTTACCCATCGTGTGGGGTATCGTTAAAAAGGTCTTTCAAAAATATTGTGAGGTTAAGAACACCATTTTTCGATTTAGGGATCCGTTTCCGAAATATTTGGTTTTAAAGTGCAAAATTTTGTTAGAGGTACGTGTCCCCCCCCCTCTATCTGCTAAACGGTTATATATGGATACGTGAAAAAAATTACAGCAATAGTATATATACTGAAGTTGAAAGGAAAACTATCAGAGCTGGGTACTAAGTGCAAACTAAAAAGTTATAGGCAACCAACTTATAAAATGTACTGGAAAATGTAAAATTTCATACAATCTTCATTGTTAGATGTTTTTGGTCGTTAGACTGTGAGGTGTGAGTGTAAACAGTGTGAACTCAAAGTTGTCATTCGCAACTACGGAACCCTGCGTGTGGCCCGACACGCACCTGGCCGGTTTTTTTATATACGGACAAATCACACATATTGAGCTAGCCCCAAAGTAAGTTCTTGAGTAAGACTTGTGTTATGGGATACTAACTCAACGATAATATATTTTATAACAAATACATATATAGATAAACATCCAAGACCCAGGTCAATCTGAAAAAGATCATTTTCCATCTTGACCTGACCGGGGATCGAACCCGGGACCATCCGTGTCACAGGCCGGCGTGTTGACCGCTGCGCCACGGAGAAGGTATGATGGAATAAAAAAAGTAATATCTTTGGGGAAGTAAACGGGTAAAATCTTTTACAGGTTTACCTGGGTCAACCATCAATCTGTGTGATTTGTCCGTATATATTTATTTATCCATTTTGTTTTTTTTTTTTATCTAAATGTATCTACTACAAAAATTGGTTTCATTGACTTAATGTCCCACGACATATTGGTTCCCCATTCATCAATCTGCTGGTTAAATTTCTATGGGAGCTCCAAATATTTTTTACTTTTTTCCATATGTTACTATGCATACCATACCAGAGATTCTGATTCCACGATTAAAATATTGTCAAGTTGTTCAGAATCTCCTATTTAGATATTCTACGTTTCAGATCAATCTGAAATAGTGCATTTTCCATCTAGATCTGATCAGAGATCGAACCCTAACCGATGTGAAATTCTGACATGATTACCACTGAGCCACGGAGTATAAAATACCTGGTGAACAACTCGACAGCAGTCTTCAACTTCCCCTTAGTCTTGACGTGTTTTCTCGTCACCAACATCGAATTAGAACCGGACAACAAAATGGCTGCTGTCAACTCGTCGATGTCCGTGAACCGGTTCAACTCGTCCGGATCCGGCGCGGGGCCTAGAAAACCGGACTTCACTAGTTGTTCCAGGTAGAGGTTTGATAGTGCTGGAACAAAAAAGTGAAATTATTGAAACATCAAAACTTATCATTTGGCTCAACTCCTATTACGTAAGATTTATTTTATACACATTACAAAGATGGCGTCACAAGTTTTATATCGAACAAAAAATAACAAAAAACCTTGTTTGTTGTATGATAAGACATTAAAGTTAATATTCTATGAATATTTCAAGAGTCTACCTGTTGGCGCTAAAAATTGTCATAAAAATTAAGTTTGTTGTATTAAAACCCCCCATACATAATGACTTTATTCTTTTCTTTTTGTTCTAGTATTTCTTGTTATAGCGGTAACAGAAATACATCATCTGTGAAAATGAAGCTAGCACGGTTTTTGAGATACAGCCTGGTGGCAGACAGACAGACGGACATCGAAGTCTCGTAAATAGGGTCCCATTTTTACTGTTTGGGTTTAAGGATTCCGTCCCTTAAAACTAGCTTTCTTCCGTGGCTTCACTCACGTTAGTATCCATCCCTCGAGAACAGTGCTTTTCTCCGGGACGAAAGGTAGCACATAACTTTCTTCATATTACAGACAACGTCTATGTGCAGTTTCATGATGATCGTTTCAGTAGATAAGGCGTGAGAGCGCCGTGTGGTTCCCGGCAGAGTAGAATAGGACCACTCCAAGTCTCCCCGTGGATGTCGTAGAAGTCGACTAAGGAAACAGTTAAGCTAAACAAAGCTATAAACATCAGAGACCTCTCCAACCCGGCTGGCCAGCGTGGAGAGTGTAGGCCAAATCCTCTGACAGCCCTGGCTAATATATGGCTCTGGTAGTACAGAGAGGGTCGTGCTCCTGCAGTGGACACTAACAAGGACCTGTTGATGTTGAAAGTGTAACAAACAAACAAACTCTCGCGGGGTTGGCTAAAGATTCAGGCAGCTGTTACGGGTTAAACAGTGACGTATAAGGTACTCATAAAATAACAGGCCGTGGCGTAAAACCGGTACAAATATACAGTAACACCGGATCTTTGAGTATATACTCTCTAGACGCCATCATGCCTTTATTTCAATGATTTAAAAAAAACCGGCCAAGTGCGTGTCGGGCCACGCGCAGTGTAGGGTTCCGTAGTTGCGAATGACAACTTTGAGTTCACACTGTTTACACTCGCACCTAAGAGTTTAACGACCAAAAACATCTAACAATGAAAAATGTATGAAATTTTACATTTTCCAGTACATTTTATAAGTTGGTTGCCTATACCTTTTTAGTTTGTACTTAGTACTCAGCTCTGATAGTTTTCCTTTTAACTTCAGTATATATACTACTGCTGTAATTTTTTTCACGTATCCATATATAACCGTTTACCCATACCAAATAACAGCTTTCTAGTACTTATAGTCACTGAGTAAAACCGCGGACGGACAGACAGACAGACAGACATGTCGAAACTATAAGGGTTCCTAGTTTACTACGGAACCCTAAAAACTGGCAAAATTTTCAATGCGTTTGTGTGCGTGACAGCTTTGTGTAAGCACACGCGTCTGTTCAATTAATGCCATCAAAATCCGTCAAATTGGTAGCTAATGTGTTTACATGGTAGACTATGGGTTGGTCACAATTTGTTTTACGCTTTTATAAGTCAATAGTCAATCATTTTATTCATCGTAAGATATTTCAATATCATTTGGTGAACGTCAATTTTAATTACAATTTGTTTATAATTTTGTATTATTGTTGACGTCAATAATATTCTTACAGCTAAGCTTAGATTATAAAAAGCCTAGGTAAACTCTATTAGCCTAAAAGCGTAGAAATAACTAGTGTCCAACAATAAAAAACAATAGTCGGTCGCGCACACACTCAGCTATCAATTTGACAAATTTTGAGTCCATAAATTGACAGGACGCGTGTGAAAACACAAAGCTGTCACGCACACAAGCATTGGCCAGTTTTTTAATCATTGAAATAAAGGCATGACGGTGTCAAGGGAGAATATAGACAAATTATAGACTACTAGCTGTTACCCGCGGCTTCGCCCGCGTGATTTATAGCCTATGTCCTTTTCGGTACCCTAACCTATGTGTATGCGAAGTTTCATGATGATCGGTTCAGTAGATACGGCGTGAAAGCGTAACAAACAAACTCACTTTCGCATTTATAATATTACTAGCTGTTACTCGCGGCTTCACCCGCGTAATATATAGCCTATGTCCTTCTCGGTGCCCTAACCTATGTGTATGCAAAATTTCATGATGATCGGTTCAGTAGATACGGCGTGAAAGCGTAACAAGCAAACAAACAAACTCACTTTCGCATTTATAATATTACCAGCTGTTACCCGCGGCTTCACCCACGTAATATATAGCCTATGTCCTTCTCGGTACCCTACCCTATGTGTATGCAAAATTTCATGATGATCGGTTCAGTAGATACGGCGTGAAAGCGTAACAAACAAACAAACTCACTTCCGCTTATATAATATTAGTTAGGATTAGGATTAGTTGGGATAGTTGGGATGGGATATAATATTAGTTGGGATAGGTAGGACACATTTTTTTACAGCTTTTACTAATAGAGTCTATCTAGGCTTTATATAATCTAGGCACCGGGTCAATTATCCCATCCTGAGAAACTAGTAATACTAGTTACGAGGAACTCGGTATTTGCCTAATGTGAAGATTTTATAAAATTTCTTTCCAATGATACTAATTTCTATCTAAAAACACTATAAAGAACACTTTTAATTCGATATCGATTCGTTAAGTGTTTTTAAAGCTTCTTTAAAGTTGGGTGAATAGGACCATTTTTAAAAGTATGAAAATCTTAAATTAAAATTATACTGTATTGTAGTCCGCTAAATTTAAAGCAACTTTTATTATGAAACCATTATCACAAACTTAATATTTCGTACAGCTACCAAACAAAGTTCTCACGCCGCCCATACAAAATACAAAGTTGTGACGTCACAAATATGTAGGCATTTCAGCGGCGCGTTTTCACGTCTAAAAATTAACGTCTAAAAATATGTGTCTTTAAAACTTCTATATCTGAAAGAGTTTTTTGTTTAGAAATGTATTTCGGTCACTATTGTGTTTATTTTGCAGTCTTTACATAGCAACACGAAAATTTTTTTAGTCAAGTAGCCAATTATCCCATTCTGAGCAACTAGTAATACTAGTTACGAGGAATTTACATTCGCGTCTTGATAGTGAAGGGTCTTGCGTCACTGTACTTCCCCGAGCGTTTTAAAAAAAAAATGAGTTTTGTTGAAAAGCTTATAATATGATTCACCAGTCTTTTTAACGTCATAAAATGGAGGTTATCAATTCGACCCGTCTGTATGTCATCTGTACTATAATCATAACTTATTTATAGGAGTTTGTGGTGGGAAGTCAAGGGGTACAGTTGAAGTTGCCTTAGACAATTTTGCAAATTGATTTTAGTGGACTTTATAATATGAAATTGGTGTAGTTTGGTGTTATAAATGCTCGTGCTCATGAACAATTTGTGAAATAGTTAAAGTGGACTGATAAATGGACTCGTATAGATTTGCCGCCCCAAGCTGCCACGAGGCGTCAAAGAACATACGCCATCTTTGATGCTACTTGGAAAAACTTTACCGAACAACACCAATACTTAGTATCTCATTATACTGGACATTGGCAGAATCACTGAAATTTCAAATTCAAAAAATTCTAATTCAAAATAATTTATTTGCTTTCTGTGGAAGCCATAATATAAAACAGAAGAAGAAGAACTTATTTATATATGCGAAAGTGAGTTTGTTTGTTACGCTTTCACGCCCTGTCTACTGAACCGATAATCATTGAATTTTACATACACATAGGGTAGGAGAAGGACATAGTCTATATAACACGCGAGCAAGCCACAGGTATCAGCTAGTAATATTATAAATGCGAAAGTAACTGTCTGTCTGTCTCGTTTTCTCGCCTAAACTACTGAAACCGATTTAAATGAAATTTGGTGCACGATAGTCTAGAGCCTGAGAAAAGACAATCATCATTATCAGGACTTACTCGTACTTTTAGTCTCCACTGCAGGAGCACGAAAGGAACAATAAAGAAAGAAGAAAGGACATACGCTATTACGAAGACCCCTTCGCCCGGCAGAGTAGAATAGGAACACACCAAGTCTTGGATGTCGTAGAAGGCGACTTAGGAAACACAAGCTAAACAAAGCTTATAAACATCAAAGAGACCTCTCCAACCTGTCTGGCCAAATCCTCTGACTGCTCTGGCTAATATATGGCTCTAGTCAGTGGCGGCTCCCCATTAAGTGCACTCGTGCGGTGCACTACCAAATTAAGCTTAATCTTATTATTATACATAGTATATGTAAATAAAAAATGCCTATCTTAATAAGAGAATTATTTCTGCACTTAGGAATTATCCATATTGTTTAGGCATATTTTATGATGTGCACCACCAGGTCCTTGAGTCACGAGTCGCCACTGGCTCTGGTAGTGCAGAGAGGGTCGTGCTCTTGCAGCCGAGACGATGTTACCGAAGAAATAAAAATAATATAAGAAAAAAATTAAGGCGCTGAATGCAGGCCGCTTCCAACCGGTCATATTGGAAATCCTTGGGGAAGGCCTATGTCCAGCAGTGGACTTCTTGCGGCTGAAATGATGATGATGAAGAAAAAAATTTAAGTAAATGAGCATAGCACCAGTTATGGCTAAATAAGGTGGACGTTTATCGTCTTGAATTCATTCAATTAAGATGAGGAAAGGGGAATCCCCCATTTGAATGATTAATGATAATTTTACGACGCATTTTTATTCGCAGCGTGCTTATTTATTCAACCATTTTCCTGACTGTTTTCACAGAAATGTATGGTTTGATTTTACTCTTAAGCGTCGACTTCCTTCCTTAATGACTAAATTCGAATCTAATATGGTGAAAGAGCAAGGATTTCGTGCGATTACAGAGCAAAATTGAAAAAACAAAAGTGGCTTATTTTGAGAACTTTCAACCATTACGACAGTACAAAATAGGCTTCTTTACTTCTTATGTAGACCTCCAAATTTCACGTTAAAAAAATTTTAAGTCCTAAAACTTGCTCTGCCTTTGCTACACTCCAACCGAATTTACTTTACTACTAATATCGATTTGTCGACTGTAAATAGTTATTGAAAATCTGTGTAAATAATAATATGGAAAAAGTTACTTCTATCTTTAATACTTCTAGAAAATGAAATTATTCATACCAAAACATTTATCAAAATAAATTACATGATTCGATTTTCGGTCGACAGTTTGTCTAAAAGACGAAAATTCTGTTTATCAAGGTTATAGAAGGAGAAAATATGGCAAAGAAGCCATTTGGCATTTAACGACGTTTTAAATGCCAAATGGCTTTAAAATCGAAAATGGTTTGTACCGTTTTCGAAGAGAAAAATTCTTGTTTGTGATAGGTTACCTACCAGGGCCATATATTAGCTAGAGCAATCAGAGGATTAAATTATTGATGGGGTTTGCTGTTTATAAGCTTTGTTTAGCGTGTGTTTCCTAAGTCGCCTTCTATGACATCCATGGGAAGACTTGGAATGGTCCTGTTATACTCTTCCTCCACACAGCTCTGTGCATAAGGCACATGTATTACATAGATTATAGATCATTTTGTCTCGAGTTCGTACGTTTTTAAAGTTGCTACAGTGGCAGATCTGTCAAAAGACTGAGTACACTGAAGTCTATTAGGGAGGCAAGTTTGAAGGTGCGGATAATAATATTTTGGGCTAGCATTCAAGTTATATGTGTGTAGTTCCAAGCCTCACCTGTGACAGACGGACCGACGGGCATCAAAGATTGTAAGCTGGTTTGTGGTGGGAAGTCAAGGGGTACAGTTAAAGTTTGCCCTAACAATTTTTGCAAATTAATTTTTGGTGGACTTTATAATATGAAATTGGAGTAGTTTGGTGTTATAAATGCTCTTGCTCATGAACAATTTGTGAAATAGTTAAAGTGGACTGATAAATGGACTAGTATAGATTTGCCGCCAGCAGCTCCCACGAGGCATCAAAGAACATACGCCATCTTTGATGCTACTTGGAAAAACTTTACCGCACAACACCGATACTTAGTATCTCATTATACTGGACATTGGTAGAATCACTGAAAACCGGTGGAAGCCGTAATATAAAACAGAAGAAGAAGAAGAAAGATTGTAATAATAGAGACCCATGTTTACCCTTTTAGGTACGGATTCCTAAAAATTATGATATTGTGGCTCACACAAATGTCATCTTTGTTTTATTCTCAAACGCAGACTTCCTGATTGATGAAGGAAAATGGCATTTAACTTTTTTGTCAACAATAAAACGATAAAGTAAATAATGACGACATCTTATTAATTCGGGCAATATGTGACGTTAAGTCATGATTCATTTACATCGTTTTTAGAATCTATGTCTTCGTCTTTGACTATCTATATACCTGGCGAAATTATTATCGTTTTGGACTTTTAATTTGTTCATATTGCGGAATTACCTCTTTAAGGGTACGCTAGTCAGGTGTTTCGCCATACAAATTCTGTACGGTGATGACTCCGTTCTTCGGTATCGTCTGTTTAAAGTTTTTAATTCTATCGATTTGTCTTGTCGTTATCTATGCTTGTATGGGATCATAATTATAAATTATAAGTTATGAGAGTCAAAAGATTCCGTTTCAACACGTAATTTTAACGCAACTTTGGGCACAATTAAATACCGGAAGGAGTATAAAATGTCTAAAACAAAATTCATACAAGCAAAGTTTGGTTATTAAAATTTTTAAATAACTTTACTTTTAGTTAGAACATTCAGCTGTTTTATCACAAGAACACTTCTCCCAATTTGAAATACTCGCGAATTTTTAGTCGACGAAGATTTAGATTTTCAACAATATTTGTGTTTGCACACACTAGACTGTAGTTCCGATGTGCTTATAAATCGGTGTAAATAGTTCCGCACTGTTCATAACCGAGTCTATCTCTTTCTCAGCGAAATAGCACGCAAATTAGCCACGTGCGCCGACGAGTTCGAGCTCCGGACTAGCGCATCCTTAAGGGTTCAAAACGATAAAAATTCGCAAAGGCTAACCTGACTCACTGATTTAAAATCAACGCATAGCCGAAGTTACTGTAACTAGAAACTTGAAATTTTGTACAGAGGTTCCTTTAAGGTTGTAAGTGAGCACCACCATTCTGGTCTTATGCTATATGAGGTAATTCAAACTCTATCAAGTAAGATAAGAATCACTTTCATGTAACATGTCCGAGCCTGTCCTTCCTCAGTCAATAGGTATATCTGGCATCATTTAGTTCACACCCTGCCAAACCCTCTCTTCCAACGCCTGTTCGAACTTATTCTGGATGCAATATAACACAAGTATTGTTGGGTTTGTAAATGTAACCCAATATGTCAATGTCGGCTGACAAATACTGACAATTAGTAGTGCTGTCTCGCTCGCTTCCTTGTTGTCTCTGCTGCTATAGTCACATAAGAATTACTTACATTTAACATGTCCGAGCCTGTCCTTCCTCAGTCCATACTAATGGCACCAGTCATCCACGCTCTGCCAACTCTTCTCTTCCAATACCTGTTGGAACTTTTTCTTAATCCAATGTAACATAAGAATCACTAACATTTAACATGTCCGAGCCTGTCTTTCCTCAGTCCATACTTCTGGCACCAGTCATCCACGCCCTGCCAACCCCTCTCTTCCAATACCTGTTCGTACTTATTCTGGATACAATCTATACTAATATTATTAAGTTAAAGAGTTTGTTTTGTTGAACGCGCTAATCTCAGAAAAAACTGGACGGAGTTAAAAAATTCTTTCACCGTTGAATAGTTGCATTACCTCCGAGTGCCATAGGCTAGGTATGTACTACGGGCGAAGCCACGGTAGACTGCTAGTGCAACATAAGAATTACTTACATTTAACATATCCGAGCCTGTCCTTCCTCAGTCCATACTTCTTGCACCAGTCATCCACGCCCTGCCAACCATCTTCTTGACCCTCTTGAGCTCTTGTATATCCATTGTTATGTTAATCATAAACGGACAAATTACGCAGATTGAGATAGCCCCAAAGTAAGTTTGAAACTTGTGTTATGGGATACTAACTCAACGATACTTTATTTTATGACAAATGCATATATAGATAAACATCCAAGACCCAGGTCAATTTGAACAGGATCTTTTTCACCTTGACCTGACCAGGGATCAAACCCGGGATCATCTGTGTCGCAGGCTGCTCGTCATATTTCTACATAATAATAGTATGTACACAAGAATCTCTTACATTTAACATGTCCGAGCCTGTCCTTCCTTAGTCCATATTTCTGGCACCAGTCGTCAACGCCCTGCCAACCTCTTTCTTCCAATACCTGTTCGAACTCGTTCTGAATCCAATGTAAGGCGCAATGGTCCGACGTTTCGCTGAATTTGCGTTTTATTTCGCGAATTTCTGTGGACCAAAAAAAATATTATTATTTTTATCCATCATGTGTCCCACTGCTGGGCAAAGGCTTCCCTCCACTTTCTTCTATCAGCCCGATTCTGGTAGTCTCTATTAAATTAATCTTACTCATCGATAAAAATACCATCATCATCATCTTAAGGCCTTTTTTAGTCTCCACTGCAGGAGCACGACCTTCTCTGTGCTACCAGAGCCATATATTTCGGAAATCGAACCCGGGACCTTGCGTGTCGCAGGCAGGCGTGTTGACCGCTGCGCCATGGAGCTCGTCAAGTACGTTATGATTTTGAAAACCGTAACGTACTTATATGTGGCTTTGGTAGTCGTAGAGGGTCGTGCTCCTGCAGTGGAGACCATACAAGACCTGATGATGATGATGATGATGAACGTACTTGAGAAAGAGAAACGTACCTTCCCTCCTATCAGCTGCGTTTGCAAACAACTCATGATTGTCAGAGCAGTGCGTGGCAACGTTAGCGGCGCTCGAAACGCCGCCGACAACCGCCGCGGTTAGCACGCTGCGGCCCACCCGCGGGTGCAGGGTTAGGGTGGACAGTACAGAGCCGAGTTTTGTGAGTTGTTCGCTTGGAGTAAGGGCGCCTGTGGAAAGAAAAAAAAACATATTTAAGTATTATCTCCGAACGAGCTCCGTGGCGCAGCGGTCAACACGCCAGGCTACGACACGGATGGTCTAGGGTTCGATCCCCGGTCAGGTCAAAATGAAAAAAGATTATTTTTCAGATTGACCTGGGTCTTGGATGTTTATGTATATAATGTATTTGTTATAAAATATTCTATCGTTGAGTTAGTATCCCATAACACAAGTCTCGAACTTACTTTGGGGCTAGCTCAAACTGTGTGATTTGTCCGTATATTTATTTATTATTTTATTTTACTTTATTCATAAAAAATTAACAATTCCTTATTAAATCTACTTTAATTAAAATATGTTTTGTCTCGTTCTTTCAATATCAACCATCAATCTTGAATCTAGAGAGTGGGATAGAGAAAAAAACCTATTTTAACTAAAATAGGTTTAATAAGTAATTGTTATTTTTTATGAATAAGGGGGTAAATAAATAAATCAGCATCATTATTAGGTCTTTATTAGTCTCCACTGCAGGAGCTCGACCCTCTCTGTACTATCAGAGCCATATATTAGCCAGAGCAGTCAGAGGATTTGGCCTAGAGTACCACACTGGCCAAGTAAGTTGGAGAGGTCTCTTTGATGTTTATTAGCTTTGTTTAGTTTGTGTTCCCTAAATCGCCATCTTAACATTTGTATCCTTCTCCGAAGTGTCATAGGCTATGCCGAAAAAAACAATATTGACGAAAACTGTCCAAAAGTTGGGCTTTTTATTTATTGAAATAGTCTTTTTGTTAACTTTAAGCTCCAAATGCTACTGATTTATTTATTTTTATTTTTCTATTTATTAAATAAAATACTTTTTTATTCAATAAAATCCTTACTTACCTAAATCAATGAGATCATTCACCGCAAACTGTATAGCCTTAGTGGTCGGCGGCTCCGGTAGTTCCGACAAGAAACTCTCGACCTTATCGTCTGGGGCGTAAGTCTTACAATCCAGTACGGTTTGCTCTAGGGGTACACGCAGTATTTCGGGGGTCGTGTGGGGGGCGAAGTCTGCTTCTTTTTGTTTGGTGTATAATCTGAAGCAGTGGCCTAAAAAAATATTACAAATAAATAAATATACAGTGTTTTTTTTTAGAATCATCATCATCATCATCATCAGGTCTTATTTAGTCTCCACTGCAGGAGCACGACCCTCTCTGTGCTACCAGCGCTACATATTAGCCTGATCAGTCCGAGGATTTGGCCACTCTCCACGCTGGCCAGACGGGTTGGAGAGGTTTCTCAGAATAGAATAAGTTTATTTGCATATGAGTAACGTACAAAGATCTTAATATCGGAATCAGAATCCCTAACATAATATTATTAATTAGACCCACAAGAAAAAAGACGAAAATCAGAGAAAAAACTGGACCTCTCATTCAATGGTCGAGTTTCTATGGGAGTATGGGAGTTTTTCCTATTTTCACCTCTTTACGAATAAAAAAGATTTATGTATATATCAAAAGATTCAACATTTTTATTCAGAAAATAGGCCCTTGCAGGCACTTTTTCACGTCAAATCATATTTAAAATTATCTTATTAAATATTATGCATTTACTCATTATTGTTCAAAAGCTATAGACTACTAGCATTTCGGAACCGACCACTGCAGAGAAGAAATGCCGAAAGAAACTCTTTTCAACAGTATAGGTCGCCTACTCGCCTGAAGGGCTTTGTATGATTAATGATTATATTATATTTCTTTCTTTTTTACTTTTCTTTTTTTTTCATCTGTTTTCATTTTACAATATTATTATACATTCATTATTTTTGGAACATGTTTGTGTTTACGATCGAGTGAGCAAATCACAAAAACAACAGAACATGAAGTAGTCTCAAAGAGGCCGACCAGACCAGTATTATGATAGGGATTCTGAATCCAATATTAAGAGGTTATTAATGTTTTACAAATAACCCAATAATTTGACGAGCTCCGTGGCGCAGCGGTCAACACGCCGGCCTGTGACATGGATGGTCCCGGGTTCGATCCCCGGTCAGGTCAAGATGGAAAATGATCTTTTTCAGATTGACCTGGGTCTTGGATGTTTATCTATATAATATGTATTTGTTATAAAATATAGTATCGTTGAGATAGTATCCCATAACACAAGTCTTATTTAAGAACTTACTTTGGGGCTAGCTCAATCTGTGTGATTTGTCCGTATATATATATATATATATATATATATATATATATATATATATATAAACCCTTTATTGTAGTATCATCATCATCATCAGGTCTTTCTTTTTCTCCACTGCAGGAGCACGATCCTCTCTGTACTACCAGAGCCATATATGTAGGAATGGTATGTATCCGAATGTATGACAGATTAGAATGAAATAGTTTTGAGTGTGTATCCGAACGTCAAGAGAGAGAGGACGGATGTTAGAGCGAGAAAGAGGACGAATGGCAGAATCACGACATCACGAGGAAGACGCATGCGCTTGTTAATTATTATATTTCATTTTAAAGTTGTTTGGAGGAATTAAACGTTGTAATATTTCCAAACTGCCGTTTTGCTGAAGCCCGATCCCACATATATAAGCCAGAGCAGTCACAGTTTATATTGTAATATTATAGTGTTAGTAATAGAATAAGCAAAGGTAAGCATACCCGGTTGTACGCGGCCCGCGCGACCGGCGCGTTGTTTAGCGCCGGCTAAAGATACCCATACGGTTTCTAAGCTTGCTGTACCTGGGAAAAATTGGCTACATGTAAAGACCTGCCAAAAATAAACACAATAGTGATCGAAATACATTTCTTAACAAAAAACTCGTTAGGATATAGAAAATTTGTCATAGTTTTAGACGTTAATTTTTAGACGTGAAAACGCACTGCTGAAATGCCTACATATTTGTGACGTCACAACTTTGTATTTTGTATGGGCGGCGTGAGAACTTTGTTTGGTAGCTATACGAAATATTACGTTTGTGGTAATGGTTTCATAATAAAAGTTGCTATAAATTTAGCGGACTACAATACAGTATAATTGTAATTTAAGATTTTCATACTTTTAAAAATGGTCCTATTCACCCAACTTTAAAGAAGCTTTAAGAACACTTAACGAATCGTTATCAAATTAAAAGTGTTTTTTATAGTGTTTTTAGTATCATTGGAAACAAATTTTATATAATCTTAACACTGTGTCTTAACATTAGGCAAATACCGAATTATTACAGTATAACCAAAACTTACATTATTAATTATAAACGTTAAAGCTTTTGAGGATAATCGCTAAGAACTCGATATTAAGCTATATTTATTATATATAGGGGATATAGGTACATTTATTGGTTCCCCTATCCTAACTAATATTATAAATGCGAAAGTGAGTTTGTTTGTTTTTTTGTTTGTTTGTTACGCTTTCACGCCGAATCTACTGAACCGATCATCATGAAATTTTGCATACACATAGGTTAGGGTACTGAGAAGGACATAGGCCTTGCCACGCGGGCGAAGCCGCGGGTAACAGCTAGTTTATGTACATTCCTAATATATATTGGCGCACAAACTTTACGTACAAATTTTTTTGCGCATTTCCATTGATGCTAATTTAGTATAGTCTAATTTCTTAACGCCGCATTTTTATTTCCCAAAATATTCAGTAAGTGTTATACTTAATAACTTTTAATATTCTCAATGAATACTTTATATTTTGCGCAAAATGAAAACGCACAATACACGCAACGTTCTGCCAAGTAACTCGAACGTTTTTCCCCTTGCGGGGTAGACAGAGTCCGAGGTCATAAAACCTTTATGTTTCAAGGGCACAACTCTCTCTGTACTACCAGAGCCATATATAAGCCAGAGCAGTCAGAGGATTTGGCCTACACTCTCCTCGCTGGCCAGGCGGATTAGAGAGGTCTCGTTGATTTTTATAAGCAGCGTGTGTTTCCTAAGCCGCCTTCCACAACATCCACGGGAAGACTTGGGAGTGGTCCTCTGATTCTGGTTCTACTCTGCCGGGAACCACACGCCTCAAAAATTGCCACCACGAGTCAATAGGTACTATCGATAGGTAGTTCTTTATGAGCTATACTATTGATAATATTGCAATAACTGTCAAAAATAATCAAATCTATCGATTGTATTGCCACCTGTCAATGCAATCGATAGCCAACGCTGTCAAACGGCAGTTTAGATGTATTATCTGTGACTTCCTTGCTTTTATTTATTAAATAAAGAAAATAAGAAATGTTGAAAAAATATCACGCGGGCAGGACTTGAACCTGCGTCTAGATCTCAGTACGATCTATGCGTTGCCAATTACGCCACCGCGCTGTGATGTAATTGGCAACGCATAGATCGTACTGAGATCTAGACGCAGGTTCAAGTCCTGCCCGCGTGGTATTTTTTTCACCATTTCTTATTTTCTTTATTTAATAAATAAGGTAAAATAGCATTGTGAATGCATAATAAAATCCCATATAAAGTATTCCTTGCTTTTGTTCCCGTTATATTTTCTCTTCCATGATTTGGGAGAAAAAAAACCTAGAATGTACCAGCTGCTTCTATTCCCGCGCAGGCCGTAGAAGCCGACCGAGGGAATGGGCGCAAATCTAAGGAATCATGTAAATAGGTGGTGCGGCTAGCAACCCATCACTGTTTTGATTCCGTATTAAGCTCATCAAAGTCATCAACATCCGAAACCTGGCTTTGAGTCTTATGGCCTTAGGCTCTGTATACCCAGTTAAGGATAAAGACGTGATACTATGTATGTACCTGTGCCTTCCTTAATTTTATTCTCCTTATGGGCGCCACTGTCTATGACAAACACGACATCTGGTATAGTAATGGAGGTCTCCGCTATGTTTGTCGCTAGGACGATCTTGCGGACGCCGGGCGAAGGTTTTGAGAACATTTTCGTTTGCTCTGTTGTGGATAATCTGAAATATAAACAAAGAATTTTTTAGTCTTTGTGTCCAACTTCAAGCGAATATTATTCTATACAATAATAAAATAAGAGCCATAATACCTTGAGCTTACCTGGAATGTACTGGCAATATCATATGCTCAGATCATATAAAGGACTAGATATGAAGAGGGGGCGTGGCCGCGTCGCCGCGATATGCCCGAAATCGAATATTGCTGCCCGCCGCCGGTCAGTCGTAATACCGCCGTCGCCCCGTAATAACCTCAAAATGCCGACTTGTAGCGTTGTTACTTGCAAGAATAGGAGTGAAATTTAAAACTACAAGAACAATGGAATCACGTACCACATGTTAGTACCACATTTTGTTCATAAAAAGAATCAAAAAACAAATATTTTAACAAATAACCGTATTTTCGCTTGTTGACCCGTGATTCATTCAAAGTCGGTTGTGAGTTGTACATTGAACTTTTAATACGACAACTAACTCAAACCACGCAAAATCACGACGCAATGTATCAAACGCTGTGGGTTTGATACCGTCGCTGCTTGGCGTCGGAAGTTAGGGAAGTGCAAGTGTAACGCGGTTATCGATAAAATATCCGAAACTGTACTACATTTAGTATCAACTGTAGATGACTTCGGAAAATAATAATAAAAATACATAGGTACTTTTTAGGGTTCCGTACCTAAAGGGTAAACACGGGACGGGTCTGTCCATCTGTCACCAGGCTGTATCTCATGAACGGTGATAGCTAGACACTTGAAATTTTTACAGATGATGTATTTCTGTTGCCGCTATAACAACAAATACTAAAACTATAGCAAAATAAATATTAAAGGGGGGCTCCCATACAAAAAACGTAATTTTTTTGCTGTTTTTTGCTCGATATTAATAAAATGGTACGGAACTCTTCATGCGCGAGTACGACTCGCACTTGGCCGGTTTTTAATGCATGTTTTTATAATTATTAGATTTTTGAAAATTAGACTTCAAAAAGATTATTTATTTTTGAAGTTAAAGTTTCTTAGTTTGATCTTTCTGTTTGTATGTATGTTTGTCCGCGATTATCTCGCGTTAGGCTTAACCGATTTTGATGCAGTATTCAGTCGGTTTTTTCAACCGAACTATAATTATGGTTTGAAAAAAATAATAGTTTTGGTTTCTTATTTCAGTTTTCCTAAGAACCCAACTTTTAAAGAAAAATGGATAGATGCAACGGGCAGAGGTCCTAACTGGTTTCCTGTCCAGAGAAATACGATATGTTCTGAACATTTTCAAGAAAAATTTCATTCATTTCATTTTACTGGGCAGTAAATTGGAAATAAATATTTTGATTTGCAAAATTATTGTGTATTTATTTATTCCTTATTTCCAAAGACGCTATAATTGAGGTTAAAATACAGGCTTTAATTTACGCTGACGAAGTCACGGGCAAACAGCTAATTAATATGTATCAATTACTAGCAATCCGCCCCGGCTTCGCCCGTGGTACTTACATAGCCTATGACACTCGGGGATACTGTAGTTTCACAACTGAAAGAATTTTTCAAATCGGTTCAGTAATTTCGAAGCCTATTCGATGCAAACACACAATCAAATATTCCCTCTTTTTATAATATTAGTATGGAAGTATGAATTATGAGCCCTCCTCTCCGCACCCCATCAGGCTTCAATCTTCTTATTCACTTCAATTCTTCATATCGATATCGATAAAACATCATTTTAACGTTTATCTCGCACTAGCGTAAATGTAAAATAAATTGCCTTTTTAGTAGTGTGCGTGTATTTCATTTCAGGCAATCACTGCGTGAGTTTGCATGTGTTATTACACTCGACGGCTTTTGTTTTTACACAGTCCAGTGTGTGCGTTTGGGCAGTGGTGGGAGAAATCTGGAGACACCTGTTTTCGTTGTATTAAAAGAGCGCGGCAATTCTCCCTTGTTATATGTTCTGAGATCATATGCATAGCATGCATATGATATTGCCAGTACATTCCAGGTAACTGACCATAGTGTTCGTCAAGTACTTATCTGTTTTCTCAACTTAAACTCGGCCCATCCAGGTAGGAACAATGATGTACTTTACAACTTCAAGCAAATATTATCCTTAATACTACTACAGTAAGAACCAAATTGTTAAGTACAAAATAACCCAAAGGTTAGACGTGCTTCCAATTTATAATCGGCCCAAAAGAAGATTAGATCCTTAACACTACCACAGTAAGGACCAAAATAGCCTACTTAACTGGAATGTACTGGCAATATCATATGCATGCTACACTGACCATAGTGCTCGTCTAGTATTTCTTTTGTTTACTTGATCTCGGCCCAGCCGGGTAAGAACACTTATATACATTCTATTAAGCAAATATTATCCTTAACACCACAACGATAAGAGCCGAAACAGCTTCAACTTACCTGGAATGTTCTGGCAATATCATATGCTTGCGCTTTAAGCAAATATTATGTTTATCTATATAAGTATGTATTTGTTATAAAATATAGTATCGTTGAGTTAGTATCTCATAACACAAGTCTTTCATAAGAACTTACTTTGGGGCTAGCTCAATCTGTGTGATTTGTCCGTATATATTTATTTATTATTTATTATTATTTATTAAATTATCCTTAACACTACTAAAATAAGAGCCAAAATACCTTACCTGGAATGTACTGGCAATATGAGATGCATACTCGATTGACCATAATGTTCGTCAAGTATTTGTTTCGTCAACTTAATCTCGGTCGAGCCGGGTAACTTACAACTTCAAGCAAATATTATCCTTAACACGAGAAAGATAAGAGCCAAAATAGCTTACCTGGAATGTACTGGCAATATCATATGCATGCTAGACTGACCATAATGTTCGTCAAGTATTTGTTTCGTAAACTTAATCTCGGCCCAGCCGGGTAACTTACAACTTCAAGCAAATATTATCCTTAACACTAGTAAAATAAGAGCCAAAATAGCTTACCTGGAATGTACTGGCAGTATCATATGATATCCGGACTGACCATAATGTTCGTCAAGTATTTGTTTCGTCAACTTAATCTCGGCCCAACCGGGAAGGAATACTAATATAGCACCCTCTGATTCGTTTTTGTCTACTGCTTTTATTACTTCGGCCACCTAAAAAACATAATAAAATTTAAACAAAATTACTTTTTCTTCCAACTACGCTGCAGTTCTATCATAACTGCACTACATATCCAGCACAAAGCGGAACTTTGCTGCACTAGAAGTAAAAAAAAAAAAAACTAAACAGTGCAGTAAAGGATTTCCATACATTTTTGCTGCTCTAGTGCAGCAAAAATGTATGGAAATCCTTTACTGCACTGTTTAGTTTTTTTAAATCGTGGACAATATTTGTCACCTGTCATAAAGAAGGTTGGCCAACCTAACGGCCGTATGGAGTTAACAAAGGGAAGTGTGTATTGCCTTGCCTAAAAAAAATACTGGCCATAACGAAAAAAAGCGGGAATGTGAACAACAAATTTTTAATTTAACTATTGTAATTTGTCTTCAGTTTTATTTTTCAACTACTTTTATTTCAGTAGTTGAAAGAAAAGCAGATTATGCACCTCGCATTAAGTAAGTTATATTGCACTCGTGCTTTTTAGAGCCCTCGATGGCGCTCGGGCTCCAGATAAACACTCGTGCAGCAATAACTTACTTTCTGCTCAGTGCAACAATCTACTATTATTTCAAATCCCAAGGGAACAGTACTTTTTCCAGGATGAAAGGTACCCATGTCATTCTCAGTACCCTAACCTATGTGTGTGCCAAATTTAAAGAAGATTGGTTCTGTAGATAAAACGTGAAGAGGTAACAAACAAATAATCAAACAAATATACAAACTCGCTTCTTATGACATCGAAACTTGGATTGCATTGTTGCATTTTACGGACTAGGCCCTTTTACTTTTCACCAACCACAACTGCTCAATTGCGTAATGGCACGGTTGCACAAATAAAACTTTTTTAAAGAATTCGAAAATCTGAAACTTTTTTTTTCGAAACCCAGCCAAGTGCGTGTCTGGCCACGCGCAGTGTAGGGTTCCGTAGTTGCGAATGACAACTTTGAGTTCACACTGTTCAAAGTCGCACCCCATAGTTTAACGACCAAAAACATATAACTATGAAAATTGTTTGAAATTTTACATTTTCGATTACATTTTATAAGATGGTTGCCTATAACTTTTTAGTTTGTACTTAGTACTTAGCTCTTATAGTTTTCCTTTCATCTTCAGTATATAAACTATTGCTGTATTTTTTTTAAAATTTGCACTTTAAAACCAAATATTTCGGAAACAGATCCCTAAATCGAAAAATGGTGTTCTCTACCTTACAATATTTTTTAAAGACCTATTTAACGATACTCAACCCGATGGGTTCGTATAGAAAAAAAATATTACTATCTCTTTACTTGTATGGGAGCTACGCTAAAAAAAATTTTTTTTCAATTTTTTTTCTACCACTTTTTTGGCATGATTAATATATGTACACACCCATACCAAATCACAGCTTTAGTCTCTGAGTAAAACCGCGGACGGACAGACAGACAGACATGGCGAAACTATAAGGGTTCCTACTTTACTACGGAACCCTAAAAATCTGAGTAGATGTACCTGATTACTATAATAGTACTTTTTCAGACTGCTTTATTCTTTTAAAAATGTCTTAATATGCTAAACTGCATTCTTAATTTACTTTATATTAATCGTAAATATATTGAATAACGTTGTATGATGCTCGAACTCAGTAAGCTGTCTATTATACTCATTGGTTTATTATAAGCACTCTGCTTCGCCTTGTACCTAGGTTCGGATTTGTGTCAATTATGTTATAAGAACTATGCAAAACTACCGCGTTATATTTATTGATAACGTCCCGGATGTACTATTATTAATTCTGGTATCTGGATTGTGCAGTCTTTGACAAAATTTTTAAAGTTTATTTGAAACAATGCTCGCCGCTGCGCTGCTATCGGTCTCAACTAACCTATAGTGGGATGAAATAACCAAAATGTTACCTCATCACAATGAACAATGGGCCTCCCGTCCTCTTTCCTGCAGTTTTCCGAACAGTTCTTCAAAGGCAAGTTGAATTGCCTCTGAATATCTTCCAAGTACGACACTTCTACTGGGAACGTCCTTCCTGGCACTTCTATTACAGGACACGAGTCGAAATATCTGATAAAAAGCGCGTTTACAATATGTTAATAAAATCCTGTCAGGTACATAAAGGGGCGATTTAGCCCGTTCTATGAACTAATTTTGCTATGAACAACAATGCTGGATATTTGAAAAAAAAATCACAATCCCATACCAAAGACAATATAATACTAACGTAATAGACTGCCCACCTCATACAAAAATATTGGACCAAATTAAGGTTGCGAAAAGCAGGCGAATGTCTGGCGCAGGAGAGTTGCTTGCTACTCGATACTAGATGGCGGTAATCTGCATTAGCTTTTAACTTACTAAATATACGGTGTCATTTTAAAATATTATGCCTGCAAAAATCAAAATATTGTTTTGATTTTTAATAAGATATATTTTGTGAATCATGTTTTTATATTCTCATAAGACGGTAGATACAATGTTGTGTAGTTTCGAGTGGCGCCATCTATGCGAGTCTCTGAGAACAAATCGTACGATTAAGGCGTTGAGACCTGATGATTGATGCTCATTCTAAAGTGTTCAGCCGGCCAGAAAATTTGTGCGAAAAGGTTGATATCATGTTGCACCTCATCTCTTTGTTTCCACAATCTCTGTTTTGTGCTAAACTCCACCAATATCTAGTCAATCATCCATCTACTCCTAGTTTGAGGTCTTCCTCCATTAAGGCGGCCTCTTGGTTTTAAAAACAGACAAGCAGTCTTAAAATCCACAATAATTTTAATAAAATTTTATACAAATATACAAACCATAATTTCTTTGATAGAATGAGACTGTCAGACGACTTGTAAGTGTTGGGTGGAAAAGACCAAGGATAGAGGCATGGTATTTTTGACCCCCGACGCAAAAAGAGAGGGGTGTTATTAGGTTAACGTGTCTATCTGTGGTATCGTAGCTCTCAAACAGATGAACCAATTATCGTTTAGTTTTTTTGTGTCATAGACAATTTTATCCCAAGAGTTCTTAGATATGTTACATGAAAATCTGTTTAGCCGTTTGAAGATCATCAACTCATTTCTAGTTGATGGGATGGGATGGGAGACTAACTTCCTTCCGATCCGATCGATTAGGTATTTGGTACCGCGTTACTTCAATGACATTAAAAGCATCGGGGGTTTTTAATTTTTTTTTTACCTGGTGAAGACTTTAGTATCCAACGTAGCGCTCATGATGATTACCCTAAGTTCAGGGTTGATGTTCATCGCTCGTTTCAGCAGTAATAGAGTAATGTCAGTGTTCACGTCTCGCTCGTGAGCCTCGTCTATGATGACGTGGGAGCAGCCTTTCAGCGCTGAAGCAAATAATATACATGGGGAAATTTTGATCGTTCTGGACCCTTAAAGGGGTGATTCAGCCCGTCGATATGAACCATTTATCCTATGGGACCAATGCTGGAAACTCAAATTTTATTTCGACATTTTCATACAAAAGTGTTCAGCCGCCCGGGCAATTTGTATAGGAATGTCGAAATTTTTTTCGAGTTTACAGCATTTGTCCCATAGGAAAAGTTGTTTATATTGACAGGCTGAATCACCCCTTTAATGGTCCGGAACAATCAAAATTTCGCCATGTATACAACATATATATAACTTAAGTCAAATGTTACTAATATTTATCTAAAATACTGTTATAGACACTTTTCAGAAACCGACGAAAAAACGTAAGTTAGACTACGCGTTTATTTTTTTTTATGTATGACGCATAACTTTTTACACAGTAGACTGATGTTATAATTATTTTTAATGCTCCAAGTTGGTCCCATATAAATTTGGAAAAAGAAATCCCACCTTAAACGTAGGAAAACAGGAGACGATAGAGTTTTTGCTTTTCACCGTTTTTTTTTTGCGTCAAGTGTTAATTGATATCGCTCCGTTATATTAGTGTTCCTTTGAAGTTGAGTGGGCAAGACCATTTTTGAAAGTACAAAAATCGTTAAATAAATAAATATAAATAAAATGTATTTATTTCCTCCAATAAATTACAGTTCTGTACAAAATATACAACAATATAATATTATAATATAGCCTTTATTTCATGCAGTAAGTAAGTACATTATTTTTAAGAAGTACATTAGTATATTAGTTTCCGAGAAACCTGTAATTAAGGGTCACCCAGACTCGCTATCTCCTATACAATACATCGTTTATTACATGTATTTAATAATAATTGAACTAAGAATAGATAGAATATAAATATAATAAAACTAAACCGTGTGGTTCCCGGCAGAGTAGAATAGGACCACTCCGAATCTTCCCGTGGATGTCGTAGAAGTCGAATATGAAAACAAAAGCTAAACAAAGCTATAAACATCAAAGATACCTCTCCAACCCGTCTGGCCAGCGTGGAGAGTGTGGGACAAATCCTCTGACTGCCCTGGCTAAGATATGGCTCTGGTAGTACAGAGTGGGTCGTACTCCTGCAGTGGGGACTGATTAGGACCTGATGATGATGAAATATAATAAATAATGGAACTAATATTTATAAATGTATGAACTGTTCTGTATACAATATTTAAATTTATTCAATTGTATTTGCATGCTGTTAACAATGGCTGAATAGGCGCTTTTATTATCATTTACCAACTTTGTACACCCTTTTCAAACGCTAATAAAATATTTCTTTCTTTCTTTTCTAATATCTTCTACTAAATATGTCGGAGTGACAGCACAGTGGCGCCATGGACCTGCGTACTTTCCTACAAGACCACGACGCCATCTGTCGATTTAAGTTTGTACTTGTCACAACGGTACCAATGTGGCGCCACCTGTTATTGTATTTAGACACTGTAATATTTGAAAACGTCAAGCGGTTGCTTGGGTAAGGTCGATACAGCGATGGCATGTGGAGGGGGGACGCGGTAGGCGGAACCGAGCGTCCATTTTGAAGACAGTATGATTTTCGAACTTGCCGCGTTTTCAAAAGTAATCCGTTGCTATCTGCGTAATCAACCATTAAATAGTTGCCTAATTATTGTGATTACTTAATACAGTGTATGATCGTTAATCTGTGCGTATTATTTCGAGTAACCACCATGTCAGGGTCGCATAACATCAAAGCTGAGCATCAAAGATTTGCTGACGGTCTCGGACCACTCTCTGACATATATAATAATTTTTATTAAAAGCCCATATAAAATTTAAATAATGCGCGTTTCAGCAGTAATAAGTTTATGTCCGTGTTCACGTTTCGCTCGTGGGCCTCGTCTATGATGACGTGAGAGCAGCCTTGGAGCGCTAAAGAAAATAAAAAATTATACGGTATTGGCCTGATTTTATTTATTTATTTACCTTCTTAACAAAAGTAAAAGCGAAAGTCTTTGTCTACCAGTCAAAAATCAAAACCCATAGTGGTGCTGAAAATGGAGAATTTGGAAGATGGTTCAAAAATAAATCATCATCACGAGAGCACGACCCTCTCTGTACTACCAGAGCCATATATAAGCCAGAGCAGTCAGAGGATTTGGCCTACACTCTCGACGCTGGCCCCGCCCGGCCTCTTGAGCTGCAGTATAGGAATATTTTTGACGATTCTTTTTTTAATTTTTATGATTGATATTCTTGGGAGGAGGCTCATGTCCAGCAGTGGAATTTTTGCGTAAATCACTGACTTTGACTTAATACGAAGAATTTACCTGGATTAGCTTGCAACCTCCTGAGAAGTACACCAGAAGTACAATACAGAACTGAGCCAGCTGGCGGGCGAGGCGGCTTCGCGTGTAACCGCACTTGGTACCCTATTGACTCGCCAACCTGTAAGCAACATGTATAAAATTAACATGTGATCAGAATCAGAATCATTTATTCCTAGAAATATGGTGGTATGAAAACCATCATGGTGTTTGGTGCTGGCAACACTCGCACCATCGACAAAGGCGAGCGGAGGGCTGCAGGCGCCGCTAACTTCAACACGATTCATACGGAGGCACTTCACTTCTATTGCGCTCCGAGCGAGTGCGCGTCGTAGATTTTGTCCTTGTATTTTAAATAGTTAATTCACATTATATGCAGTCCTCTGATACATCGAGTTATTATTTCCATCGCAGTAGGGATTCCTAGTATCTGCAGTAATACGGGCACCTACTCAAACAGTGTTACAAGTTGGTATTGCACACATATTCTAAGGTATAGGAATTTTAAACAATATATTATATGAAATTAATATAAACAATATTTGATTAAATAAAATACAATGCAATTTCTAAATGGTAATATTATTAAAAATGTTCAGCGTGTCACCACTGGATCTTCAGATTGATTTAAACAGGGATGAAGGGGATGGAACCTTCGAGCAACACGGAAGGGAGTAGCCATACGCTGCATTCCCCTCTGTCAAGGTACAAGCCAAAATTAGGCATATGCATGTCTATGTGTTAGTTGTGTGTCTCATCTGTACACAAATTATTTTTTCTTTTTATGTCATTTTTTGTGACAATGTCATAATTACTATCAAGTGACAGTTTAAGTTTTGTATGTAGGTGTGCGGAACTAAACTTGTGTGCACATTTCCCCCCGCAAAAAACGCCAGAAAAATTGTCATAGTAAATTGTCGCTTTGCCCACTCCCTCCGTCCGGTACGGAGGCCGTGTTGCTCGAAGGATGGAACAGATGATAAAGGCACATTCAAAAGCAGTAAAATGGGTGTCTCTTGGATAGGCATGTAACGTCCTCTTCTTCATCGTCACTTACCATCAGGTGAGAAGGTAGACAAATGTCTGATCCAATCTTAATCCTAACTATCCTTATCCTAACTATCATTATAAATGCGAAATTGAGTTTGTTTGTTACGCTTTCACGCCCTATCTACTGAACCGATCATCATGAAGTTTTGCATACACATAGGCAAGGGTACTGAGAGGGACATAGGTTCAAAGATTCAAAACATTTATTCAGAAAATAGGCCCTTGCAGGCACTTTTTCACGTCAAATCACATTTAAAATTATCTTATTAAGTATTATGCATTTACTAATTATTATTCAAAAGCTAGACTACTAGCTTTTCGGAACCGACCACTGCAGAGAAGAAATGCCGAAAGAAACTCTTTTCAACAGTATAGGTCGCCTACTCGCCTGAAGGGCTTTGTATGATTAATGATTATATTATATTTCTTTCTTTTTACTTTTTTTTTTCATCTGTTTTCATAGTTATATATCACGCGGGCGAAGCCGCGGGTTACAGCTAGTATGTGATGAAAAAGAACTCGTAACATACATGGCGAGATATTGGTCGCTTTGGACCAAGCTTTTGCTCCTTAAAGGGTAAAAAAAAATCACCCTTTAGCTTATCGATATGAACAACATTTCCTATGGCACTAATGCTGAGAATTAAAAAATAATGTCTCTCCGCCAAGCATATAGCAGCAACCCTCCATGGCTCGGACACAATCGGAGACGTTTTGGCTTCACAGTGTCTAAGAATGGCAGCGGGCGCGCGCGTAGACTTTCCAAAACCCGCACGTCCCACTATAATCGCTAGAATAATCTAGTACTTTTGTCCAAAACTCGCAGATTTCACTATGACTGCTAGAATTGACTAGTATTTTTTTAGGCTCACCTCTTCACCAAGTTCGCTAGCTACTCTCTCCGCCAAGCCTATAGCAGCAACCCTCCTTGGTTCGGACACAATCATAGACGTTTTGGCTCCACAGTGTCTGAGAATGGCAGCGGGCGCGCGCGTAGACTTGCCGCAACCGGCCGCGCCCACTATAACCGCTACTCTGGAGTGGTCTAGTGTGGAGGTGATTTGGTCTCTGCAAGAATACATTAATATACATTACATAGCTTGGAAATACGCTGGCTTGTTTGTTTGTTTTTCGTATGTGTAAGTGGCCAACACGGGTGTCATTTTTCAAGCTGCCTAAAGGCATCCGACATAGCTTAACGACTGTTGACTGAATCAATGATGACAACCGAGACCAACGGCTTAACAAAACACGGAGGAGCTCGAGATGTTTTTATGCCACTGGCGGTCACCCATCCAAGTGGGGACTGCGCCTGGGGTTGCTTAACATACGAAAGCGCTAATAATGTTCACGCCCACTAGGCCATCGGGCTCCTCAAAATACGCTGGTAATTTGGTTTCTGAAATGAAATGTTTTATTTCGCTTAAGCGTGGTTACACTTAGCCGTTTTCAGCATGCAAAATTTAATACATAAGGCACAAGATCGCAATGGATGGCATGCATTGAGAGAGGCCTATACCCAGCAGTGGGATGCAGAAGGCTGTTGATGATGATGATGATGATGAAAATTTAATACATACCTATCATATTTACTTTATTACACTAATACAAATTCAATTCAAGTCAATGTGAAACAATTTATAAGTTCAAGAATACGATAATACACATGATTAGCTTGGAAAAACGGTAGTAAATACCTACTAAGGAGGTGTAGTCTATTCAAATTTTGTAAATTGGTTTCTTAGTACCTATGTCGATTTCGTCACAAACTGGTACCCCAGAGATGGCAAAAACTAAATTTTACTACTGATGATGACATCAGTAATTGACTTATGCTTGAGTTTAGAGCCACTTTTAATAAAAAATGTTAAGAACGAGTCGGACTCGCCCCTGAAGGGTTCCGTAGTAGCAAGCTTTGATTAGTCAAAATACTACTTATCGGATCTTTCTTAAAGAATATGTTAAGTGGTTTAATCTTCTTCTTCTGTGTATATAAAAGGCAGTCGTAACTAACGGATATATAAACGCAAAGCTCAAACCACTTAACGGATTGCATTAGATATATATTATGATGTAGGTATTCGCTAAGAAAGAATTTACCAAAATTCACCTCCTAAGGGGGTGAAATCTGGGGTACAAAGTTTGTTTTTGACGCAAACGAAGCGGCCCGGTAAAGGTAACTAGTGGTTGTAATAATCGCCACACTAAAAATGAAAGTTAAAAGAAGATTCATTGCAGATCTGAGATATAAGTTTACTTAAAAGTAAAATACATCAATTTTTGAAAATTGGATACGTGTATTTTTGTTTAATATATGCAAAATCGAAAACTACTAGCGTTTTCTAACTGGTGGGAAAAATACGCTGAAAGAAACTCATTCGAGATTTGGTCCCTGGATAAGTAAAACCATTTTTGACGATGATCATGATGATGATGAGTTTGCTTGCACCACCCTAAAAACCTCGTCGGTGCTTCCCATCACGCAAGATCAGGTCAAACACAGACATCCTTATCCTAAAGTTTATTTGTTACGCTTTCACGTCCTATCTACTGAACCAATCATCATGAAATTTTGCACACATATAGGTTAGTGTACTGAGAAGGACGACAGGCCGCGGGTACTTAACAGCTAGTTATTCATAAAAAAAAAGATTTTATTAAAATAGGAGTACAGCGGCTTTAGGGCGGTACGCGATTAGGCGACCACCGGCGCTGTGTTTAGGGGCGAACTAAAATCAGGTTGGGGCGCAGGGCAGCGTGATGCAATTTGCAAAGTGTATGTGATTGGGCGTCCATAGAAATCTCGCCCGAGGCGCTAGGCCTACGCCATCACTGCTTGTCTATACCATCGGTGCGGGAAAGTTCAGCGCGGAGCAAACGAAACTGAAAGTGAACGTATTTTTACGTCACGCACGTCACAGCCTCGTCACATCGTGACGTCACCGTGACGTGCCGTCAGCTGCAAGCAAGCGAGAGTGGCTTCGTTTTCTACGACTGTCGATTTCGTTTGCATGACGTTCACTTTCGATTGTTATGGTAGGTCAGTGACGATGACGTTGACGTTAGATAATAAGAAATATGAGCTCTACCATTAGTTAAGTTTAATACTGCTATTAAAATCAATTACTTAAGGCAGACTATTGTATTTAATAACTGCCTATTAATCAATTAGATTCAATTGAAATTTGTATTAACACCTTGAAAACTTTGTATTCAACTTTATAGTTATTCAGCTGTTTTCTTTTATAAAAATGATCTATTGAGTATTAAAAAATGACAGTGAGAACTAAAATTGAAAACTAAGATCTTGCACCCAGGGTTTAACATTGATTGAAGTATATAAGGGAGTAAAAATGTAATCTACAGTGTATTAGGGAAAACATCTTGATCCTTCAAACCAGCCTGTCAAAATAAGCAACGTTTCATAAAATTGGCGGGAGAGCCAAACAGTTTTGATTGAAAATAATGAGTTTTGTAAGAGCACAAATTATATTAGAAATTTAGAACGGCATATCCTTTCACTAGAAAATCCTTTTATATATTAACTGAAAGTGAATCCCAAACGAAATCGAAACTGAGTGAAACTAAAGAGAGTGAGAGTAGAAACGCAGTCGAAATTTCGGCAGAACGGATTTCACCGAGAGAAACCGGGTCAAATCGCACGGCTTATAGAGATTGGGGTCGCGAGAGTTTCGGAGCCCACTTTCGATGAAGAGTGAACGTGTTTGCATAGTACGTCATTCTATGACGTAGCTAGGACAGCTGTGACATATTCTGGTTTAAGAGTAAATTTTCTGAGGAACCTTGCTCGTGGAGCATTCACTATGTGATACTATAGTGTGACACTGTAGACTGACGAATTCTGCCGAAAATAGTCAATGAAGACTATAAATTATACTTCTAAACAGATTGGGGTCGCGAGAGTTTCGGAGCCCACTTTCGATGAACAGTGAACGTTTGCATCTAACGTCATCCTGACGTCATTCTATGACGTCTTTATGACAGCTGTCAAATACTGGGTTTCAAGCGGGTTTCAGGGTTAGTCTACTGAGTAACCTTGCTCGTGAAGCTTTTATTGTGATGTTACACTATAAAACGACGAATTCAATAGTCATTGCATGCTTTAACATACCAATTTCAACATACAGATTGGGAACACGAGAATTTTCGGAGCCCACTTTCCTATAAAAAAATTGAACGTATTTGTATTGTACGAGTTCTGATATCTATGATTGTACGTCATCCTGACGATGACGTATCTATGAGAACTGTGAAATAATGGGTTACCTGAAATAAAATTGTTTTATTTCAGGCCAAAAAAAATAATAATTTTATCGCTCGAGAGAAATGTTAAAATAGATTTTCATTAGAAACATGTTTTATAACAGTTTACACCAATAACCGGGTCAAATAACTAGAAAAGAGCTTAAGAGCGCGCGAGTTTCTGATCACTTTCGATTGCATTACACCTACGTCATCCGATGACGTAGACCTGAAGCTTATAACAGCTATTGAACGTGTTTGGTTTTTGTTTTTCATCTGTCTCAATGGCCATTACTAGTGTAAGTTTTAAACAGATATGAGTAAGAATTTTACGGAGTCTAGCCAGATAACAATAAAAACTATTTTATGAACTACTGTTTGACCTAAACGCTAAAGTCTCACTTAATTGTAAACTGAAATTCAAAAATATTTTTGTTTTCTCTCAAATTATGTTTTTTTCCAAATTGGAACAGCAGGCCGATTTGCTAACTCGGTGTACAACGATTTGATTGTCACTTTAGCATCCATTACGGTTTTCATAACTTAAAGAGAAATAGTCATTCATACGGAAGCCGTAATAAATATTGAAGTTACCATGAAAATGATGTACACCGTAGCTGTCAAAAGTTAGCAAATAGGCCTGCAGGTCTGGAACCCTAAAAGTTCTGCTGCTTCTTCTCTGCTCTTTTATTCTATTTTTCTTAAAGATTGAAGTACGGACGGAGGAGATCGAGATATTTTATGCCATGCCATTGTTCTAAGACTGATGGATGGATGGATGGATTGTTCTTGTTTAGCTTAAACTTAAATTTATAAAAGGCAACATGACTCATCTATCAAAGCACAGCCGAAACTACTGAACGTATTTTGCTGAAATTTGGCATACAGATAGTTGTAATGACGCCTACGTCGATGCTAAAGTGACAATCAAATCGTTGTACACCGAGTTAGCAAATCGGCCTTGTTCCAATTTGGACAAAAAATAATTTGAAAATTCGTCGCCTAAGCGGGTGAAAAAGGGGTTAAAATTTTGTATGGAAGTCCGTCATTTTTAGAGCTAGAAGACTGAAACTTTGTTTTTGGGATTACGATTAGATAAAAATATTACAAAGTAAAATAAACAATTATGTTCCCTAGGGTTTCTGAAAATTCAACCCCTAAGATGGTGGAAAAGTTACGCTACGTTAGGCTGATATATAACCGAACTCCAAGCGGACGAAGTCGCGGGCAAAAGCTAGTTTTTGAATAAGAGTTTGCATGAGAAAGTGGGCCGAATCGCACGGCTAGAAAAGATCGGGGTCACGACTCACGACAGTTTTGGGGCCCACTTTCGATTAAGTGAATGTGCTCGCTTTGTACGTCATTAGGTGACGTAGTTTGACAGCTGTCAAATAAACCTGATGTATTTATTTGACAGCTGTCAAACTACGTCATGCATGCATATGAAAATATTCTGATCATACTAATGAACGATGCTGTATTTTGTATTATATTAGTAATCCCAGTAAAAGCAAACTGTGTAGGCTATTCGTTTTTTATTTCCTTTGAAAGTAAATTTGATCTGATTTTCAAAGAGAAATCAGGTCAAAGTTATAGGACAGTTCATGGCGACAGACAGTTAATTTGAGAGCGCCAGAAAGTTAATCTGTTGATTAATAAGTCATTAGGACGTAGAAAAGACATTGTAGATGAGAAATTGTATTTTTATGTATGTATTTGTCTTCTTTTTATTTTACACCCACTTAAAATTCTCTAAATAATTAACCCAAAGGTTGACTGTTAAATAATGCTTTTAGTAATAAGTCATACTACTGTTCCTTTACATTGTATTTATACAATAGAGATTAAATAAATAAATACGACATCACAAGCCTTCAAAAACTTCATAACCCATAGTCAAACTCCAAACCAAACACACTTGACCTAAGAGTAAAGTTATTATTACGTCACACAATACCAAAGGACCTCCACCCAACGTCTCATCCTACATTCCCGGTCGCGAAAAAGGTCAAGGTCACGCAACTCGCGCAGAGGTCAGGATTTGAGGTCGCGCCCCGTATCGCGGACCTCAAGGTCACAATTTGTGGGTTACACTCAAAACGGGGACGCGAGTATGGGCGATCTAGAGCAAATGTTACAAGGTTTCGAATTCGGAACGAGCCGAGGTCAATCGTCTTCTTTTTAGTCTGTGGTACCTAGTTGAAGATTGTTTGTGGAACGCGGTATGAGGTTTTGAGTTTTTGCGATCAAGGACAGTGCGTTCGCGATTTTAAGTGTGTGATGAGGACAGGTCTTTTAGGTAATGGGTAGGTTGGTCTTGTCTTGTATGAAGAGCTTAATTATAGACTTTGAGATGTTTTAATTTTTTAAATAGGTGTTGTGAAAGGTTATAAAATTGAAACCATTTTTCTTGAATTATAAAAATTAACTGAAGAAATAAGAAAAGATTCTTCCATGCTGGTCCGGGAGCAAAGAAAAAACGTATTAGGTTTCAGCTGACATATCTGCCTCTAGGCAGGAATTTCGTAAGTGTATGTATGTGTGTATATTTATTTGTATGTTTGTCCAAGCATTTCTCAAAAACTATCAGTGAGATGGGGAGAAATATTTTTTGTTGCACGGTATTGTGCAAGTTTGAAACAATGCAAGTTTTGTAAAAATAAAAGAGTTTTTTGTGAGTTTAATTTGCTTAAATTGTTCTAGTTCGATTAAGTTTTTAGAAAATTTTCAAAATGGCGGAAATTAGCATAGATTTTCTTAATGCAATAGATTCTAATGGCGTTGTGATTCGTGAGGTCTAAAGCTCACAGAATCAATATCAAATATTTTAGTTTAGATAAGCTCGAGCTTTTAATGCAAACATCAGAGCTTAGAACTTCTAGACCGGCAAATACTTTTCAGCGCAACTTATTGTTAACTTTTTATAAAGGGACAAAAAAAAATGATTTATATCATAAACTGGAAATATAACTTTATCATTCATACAAACACTATGAAAAACAAAGTAATTTTTGCTGATGAAAAATGATAGCGGTAGTTAGGTTAATCTAAGCTTGTTACCAGTGGCGGCTCCCCCGGCTTTAAGCTTAAATATATATACAAAAATATTACATAGATATAAAAATAAATATTACATAGATATAATGGAGAGTGTAGGCCAAATCCTCTGACTGCCGTGGCTAATATATGGCGATGGTAGTACAGAGAGGGTCATGCTCCTGCAGTGGAGACTAGTAAAGACCTGATGATGATGATGATAAAAATAAATAAGCAGTTTTACGTAAAAATATGTTATTTTTATGTCAAATGATAATCAGTCATGTACGTAACATTATAAGTACTATTTTCGCTTGACAAAATATTTTGCCGTGCGCCCGCTCCTAGCGCACGCAGCGAGCCCATTCCGCTACTATTGAGAAGGCGACGAAACGCCTGGCGCGTGAGACGGAAGATTAGTATGGTAGTTTAGCGAAATCTCGTGCGCCGCACGGGGCCCGACGCGGGCCGAACGTCGACGTTCGGAAATGTTCGGATTAGTTTGGTGTTTTGTGTTACGTTAAATTGTCTTACGTTTGTATGTGTTCGTGTTTTACTTTAGCTGTTTTTATGTTTTGTTTTACTTATTAATCTTATTAGATTCAAAAGATTCAAATATCTATTATATATATATATTAGGTATCATACATTAAGTAATGAAAGTAAAAAATGCCTATCTAAATAAAAGAGAGAATTATTTCTACATATAGAAATTATCCATATTGTTTAGACATGTTTTATGATGTGCACCACCAGGTCTTTGAGTCACGAGCCGCCACTGCTTGTTACTAGGGAACTCTTCATGGGCGAGTTTTATTTTTTTATTTCATTCAGTAGTTGCATTACACTTGTTATGATAAAACATACAAATGTATATACCTTGTCAGGCATTGCAATGGATGAGAGGGAGGCGGACGTAAATTATTATGATTGTAAGTATTCATTTACTGAGTAATATGGTCGTTCTATTAAATATTGTTTTAGTGTTGCATAGAACTGTTTGTTATTTGTCATATTTTTATATTTTTTTAGTAATTTATTAAATACTTTTACAGACATAGGATATGGCCCGGAACTGTGAAGTTGTAGTTTTGACGCTATTTGTAAAATGTCATTTGGCCTTCGTGATTGGTACCGGCGGGGAACGTCTTTTTTTGCGAGATATAGGCTCGGATTTGTTTTAATAAATTTAAAAAGTTAGAAAATGTAAAGACTAGGAAGGGTTAATATTTTTAGTTGAGTGAAGTGTTCCCTACAGCTCTCGCGCTGTCTTAGGTTCATTATAATGCGGATGCATTTTTTCTGCAGAACTAACAGATCATGCGATTCCGTACTGTCAGTCACCCCACATGATTATCCCGTACCGTAGCTAGGCGTGGGCAAAGGCCAGTCTTCGTATTTGTTGATTTTTTTAGTTCTCTTAAGGCATAGATGAACTGAGACATTTTAGCTTTTATTTTCTGTGCGTGGGCTTTCCAATTCAAATTTGTATCCAAAACAACACCGAGTCCGACTCGCACTTGGCCACTTTTTTTTTCATTTCAGCCCAAGTAGGACACTAGGCCTTCTCTTGCTTTGGCATACGAGTTGACCATCACTGTACTGCCTCCGTGGTCCAGTGGTTAAGGCGTTAGCCTTGTTGACCCGGGGGTTGTGGGTTTGATTCCCACGGGAAGCATACTTTGTTAAGTTGTTTCTAGTTTGGTTAGGACATTGCAGACATGAATCACCTGATTGTCTGACAGAAAAGATGATTCCGTGCTTCGGAAGGCACGTTAAGCCGGTGGTCCCGGCTGCCATCCGGTAGGGAAGTTAGGGAGGTCTCGTTAAAGGAACCACGTCAGAGGCCGAGAGGCGGTACCAAAGAACTCTGACACCAGGGTGTGCATGGTTGACTGACCGTGTCACCTACACGAAATGATGATGATGATCACTGTTATATGTATCTACCAATTTACCTATATTCATCAATATGCAACGGTGTCAACTCCTCGTCATATTGCTGGAATCTTTGCTTTAAAATTCGTTCACGCCGCTGTAGCGTTGCAATTAATGGTGCTTTGATATACTTGCCGTGCACTGTCTATTCCGTAATAAAAACTGACGTGATACGTATTAAGATAAGTGTCTACAAACTTGCCTATATTCATCAATAGGCAACGGTGTCAGCTCTTCATCATATTGCTGTAATCTTTGCTTTAAGTTTCGTTCACGGCGTTGTAGCGTCGCTGTTAATGACGGATTGATATATCTGCCGTACACTGTCTACCCCGTTATGAGTACAGACGTGATCTATACTAAGATAAGTGTCTACAAACTTACCTATATTCATCAATACGCAACGGTGTCAGCTCTTCGTCATATTGCTGGAATCTTTGCTTTTAAATTCTTTCACACCGCTGTTGTATCGCGATTGATATGCTAGCGTTAGAACGTTGATATACTAGCTCTACACTGTCTACCCCGTACTGAATACAGACGTGATCTATACTAAGATTAGTGTCTACAAACTTACCTATATTCATCAATACGCAACGGTGTCAGCTCTTCATCATATTGCTGGAATCTTTGCTTTTAAATTCTTTCACACCGCTGTTGTAACGCGATTGATATGCTAGCGTTAGAACGTTGATATACTAGCTCTACACTGTCTACCCCGTACTGAATACAGACGTGATCTATACTAAGATTAGTGTCTACAAACTTACCTATATTCATCAATACGCAACGGTGTCAGCTCTTCATCATATTGCTGGAATCTTTGCTTTTAAATTCTTTCACACCGCTGTTGTATCGCGATTGGTATGCTAGCGTTAGAACGTTGATATGCTAGCTCTACACTGTCTACCCCGTATTGAATACAGACGTGATCTATAGTAAGATAAGTGTCTACAAACTTACCTATATTCATCAATACGTAACGGTGTCAGCTCTTCATCATATTGCTGGAATCTTTGCTTTTAAATTCTTTCACACCGCTGTTGTAACGCGATTGATATGCTAGCGTTAGAACGTTGATATACTAGCTCTACACTGTCTACCCCGTACTGAATACAGACGTGATCTATACTAAGATTAGTGTCTACAAACTTACCTATATTCATCAATACGCAACGGTGTCAGCTCTTCATCATATTGCTGGAATCTTTGCTTTTAAATTCTTTCACACCGCTGTTGTATCGCGATTGGTATGCTAGCGTTAGAACGTTGATATGCTAGCTCTACACTGTCTACCCCGTATTGAATACAGACGTGATCTATAGTAAGATAAGTGTCTACAAACTTACCTATATTCATCAATACGTAACGGTGTCAGCTCTTCATCATATTGCTGGAATCTTTGCTTTTAAATTCTTTCACACCGCTGTTGTAACGCGATTGATATGCTAGCGTTAGAACGTTGATATACTAGCTCTACACTGTCTACCCCGTACTGAATACAGACGTGATCTATACTAAGATTAGTGTCTACAAACTTACCTATATTCATCAATACGCAACGGTGTCAGCTCTTCATCATATTGCTGGAATCTTTGCTTTTAAATTCTTTCACACCGCTGTTGTATCGCGATTGGTATGCTAGCGTTAGAACGTTGATATGCTAGCTCTACACTGTCTACCCCGTATTGAATACAGACGTGATCTATAGTAAGATAAATGTCTCCAAACTTACCTATATTCGTCAATGGGCAACGGTGTTAATTCTTCGTCATATTGCTGGAATCTTTGCTTTAAACTTCGTTCTCGTCGCTGTAGCGTTGAAGTTGATGGTGGGTTGATATGCTTGCCGTAGACTGGGTGGATGTGTATCTTCAGGTCTGTAGGATACAATAAATATATAAATAAATATAAATAAATATATATGGGGACATATCACACAAATTGAGCTAGCCCCACATTAAGTTGTGAACTTGTGTCGCAGGATACTAACTCAACGATACTATATTTTATAACATATACTTATATAGATAAACATCCAAGACCATCCAACATCAATCCATCATTCTGAAAAAGATCGTTTTCCATCATGACCTGACCGGGTATCGAACCCGGGACCCCCGTGTCGCAGGCTGGCGTGTTGACCGCTGCGCCACTTACAAGAGACTTAAAGCCTATGGCTTTATCTGCCAGTCAACCAACTGGGTGATGTTGAGAACTATTGGGGTAACGTGAAGTTTCGAAAATTAAAAAAAAAAAAAAAACTCCAATTGGAAAACACTGAATTGATAAACTTCATACAAATGTACACGTTAGTATATAATGATATGATAGACAATGCCGTGTGGTTCCCGGCAGAGAAGAATAGGACCACTCCAAATCTTCCCGTGGATGTCGTAAAAGGCGACTTAGGAAACTGTAGCTAAACAAAGCTTATAAACATCAAAGAGACCTCTCCAATCCGTCTGGCCAGCGTGGAGAGTGTAGGCCAAATCCTCTTACTGCTCTGGCAGTACAGAGAGGATCGTGCTCCTGCAGTGGAGACTAATAAAGACCTGATGATGATGATGATGATGAGACAATACATACACTACATACATATACGTTGTTCATCATCATAATCATCATCAGGTTTTTTTTTTTAGTCTCCATTGCAGGAGCACAACCCTCTCTGTACTATCAGAGCCATATATTAGCCAGAGCAGTCAGAGAATTTGACCTTCCCTCTCCACGCTGGCCAGCAGGTTGGAGAGGTTTTGACAAGCTCAAATAGAATCAAGCTGACATAACGACGTCCATGAAAGATACTCGTATAGAGTTTTCATGAGCTCCCACGAGACTACCAAAGATCATACGCCATCTTTGATGCCACTTATTAAAAACTATACCCTACAACACCGATACTTAGTATCTCATCAAACTGGACATTGGCAGAATCACTGAAATCTAGGCGGAAGTCATAATATAAAAGAAGAAAGAAAGACAGTCGGGACCAACGGCTTAGCATGCTTTTCAGAGCTTGAAATATTTTTATGCCATGTGTGGTCACCCATCTCACTGAGGATCACGCCCGGGTTGCTTTAAATGCGTAAGAGTTAATGCTTAGGCACATTAGGCCACTGAGCCAAGGCATAACGGAGTCATCATCATCATCGTCAGGTCTTTTTAGTCTCCATTACAGGAGCATGACCCTCCCAGTACTACCAGAGCAGTCAGAGGATTTGGCCTACACTCTCCACGCTGGCCAGACGGGATGGAGAGGTCTCTTTGATGTTTATAACCTTTGTTTAGCTTGTATTTCCTTAGTCGCCTTCTACGACATCCACGGGAAGACTTGGAGTGGTCCTATTCTACTCTGCCGGGACATAACGGATTCTAAGGAGTATATTATTGTCAAACATTGTGGACATACCTGATATATCAGCCACATCTGATTCACTTTCTTCCTCAGAGAATTCATCTGCAACAATATAATTTAATAATGAACCCAGCTGCAATATCTGCGACTGTGGTGCATCTCCCCAGACTATGTCGCACCTATTGTCGTGCCCAGCGTGCCCAGAGACCTGCACCTGTACATGGTCACAGAGAGCGGCATACAAGTTGCTCAGTACTGGGCGAAAAAAGGAATTTAACCATCGAATCGATAAGAAGAAGAATTTAATAATAGGGGTGGCAGCGCAAAGCTAATTGTAGATGTCGCTGCGTACGTTCATCCTTAGCAAAAATATAAATATCTTTATTTTTAGATTTTGATGCAATTAATTAGTGAATAAGAATAGTGACAAAACATTAAACCTTTCGTAAAAAAATGTATAAAACGCACATATGTTCCTTATCAAAAGATTTTTAAGTACTTTGCAAACATAACCTAAAATAATATTTTTTGTTATCGTAACAATAAAATATATATGCCAATTTGTGAGAAACTAGCTAGTATAAACAATTTAATATAAACTATTTCACGAGATTTGGTCTGATTATGAAGAAAAATATTGATTAGTGTAAAAATCCATACATTTGACAGTTGTATCGGAACAACCCTACTAAACTGTAACATGACAGTTGCCATCCCCATTGATGGAGACTTAAAGAATTTCTAAGTTTTAGCCTGGTATCGTCTTTGACGTGTTCAAGATGTGTCGTACAAACTAGAGTTGCTCTCCAACTTTACACAGATGGCGAACCAACTGTAATAGGTCATTAAGAGTGTGAGTGTGTATTTCTCTATTTTCTCGCTGAAAACTGCTTCTAGAGGCACAATTCTTTTTACATACAATCTATTATCAAAATAGGTACGTCCCTAAGTTTTATTTTTTTCTAAAAACCTGTTTAATAGAAAAAAAATGAACTAAAACAGTTTTTTTGGAAAAAATAAAAAATAGGGGCATTCCTATTTTAGTACTAGATTTTATGAAAAAATTGTGGCTCTAGAATCAGTTTTCAGCGAGAAAATAGAGAAATACATTTGTATGAAAACCATATTGAAAAAATACTGCTAGTATACGCTCTTAAGTGTGGAAAACTATTCGATGTCAAATTAAAAGTGTACGTGTATAAAGTATTTAGACAGATTTTGATAATATATGAAAAAAATTAATAAATCTGGATACCATTTATCTTCCCAATTACCTTCATCTATAGTTGAATCTTTGGTCAAAACAGCTGGAGAGTAAGCAATGAAGTTAGCTGCTTGCTTGGCAGCCTCCTCGTAGATATTCTCTGCAACAAGATATCATATTGTAAGATTAATACATGGTCAAATTTTGTATCGTTTATTACCATTAAGAGGGCCCTGGCCCCCTATTCACTAACTCGGATGACAGTTGTCGATGCCTATCAATCTAGAATTTACTGTTACAATGCGGGTTTTGCTGGCTCGAACTTTTTATTTGAAATATAAAAACCGCATTGTAACAGTAAATTCTTGATTGCTAGGCATCGACACCTGTCATCCGAGTTAGTAAATAGGCCGGCTGGACGCGCATGTCTCCATACAAACGGAAATAAGGAATTGTGGCAATATATGATAATTTTGGAGTAAAATTAAGCATTCATCAATTAGTCTCATTATAATCTACCTACGTTTCTATACAGCTTGGTTAAAATATCAATGGTATGAGAATTATAAGCCTCTTAAAATTTGTATGGAAATTTTGAGAGGCTCTAATTGTCAAAACATTGATAATGTCAACCACCTCTGTGGTCCAGTGGTTAAGGCGTTTGCTTTACTGACCAAGGGGTCGTGGGTTCGATTCCCACGGGAAGCATACTTTGTTAAGTTGTTTCCAGTTTGGTTAGGACATTGCAGGCATGAATCACCTGATTGTCTGATAAGAAATATGATTCCGTGCTTCGGAAGGCACGTTAAGCCGTTGGTCCCGGCTGCCATCTGGTAGTCGACAAAGGAACCACGTCAGAGGCCGAGAGGCGGTTCCGAAGAACTCTGACACAAGGGCGTGCATGGTCGACTGACCATGTCACCTACTCGAAATGATGATGATGTCAACGAACACCTCTTCCTACGGGACAAACGATGAAATCTCAAAAAAACAAATCCATACAAGAGGATTCAACTGCTCGGTCAATTTGTATGGGAATGCCACTTTTTAGGGTTCCGCACAAAAGTTGAAAAACGGAACCCTTATAGGATCACTCGAGCGTCTGTCTGTCCGTCCGTCCGTCTGTCACAGCCGATTTTCTCCGAATCTACTGAACCAAATTAGATGAAATTTGGTAAGATAGTGTAATCCTATGACCCAAACACGGTAGTGCAAAGTAAACAAAGATTTTTTTGAAATAAGGGTCATTTGGGGGGCCCAAGTACAAAATTTAAAAAAAAAAGTTTTGCAAACCTTACTGTGTCATATATCAAATGAAAGGGCTCATTATGAGGATCTCAAAAATATTTTTTTTTGTTCGGGTAAAATCAATACTTTTGATTTTATTCACGAAAGAAGGCAAAAATTGACCATTCCCCCCCCCTGATCTCCGAAACTACTGGGCCGAAAATTTTGAAAAAATTACAAAATATAGTTCATTCCTTGAAGATTACAGGAAAAATAATAAGAATTCTATCACTTGAAAATTAAGTGGTAAACTCAAAAGAATAAGTTCATCTAGGGAAATAGTTCACTAAAACACCACTAGATGGCGCTAGTCAATTGAATAAAACATTTTTTGCACATTGTGTGTGTGTTCACGAAGCATATTGTACGGAACCCTCATTGCGCGAGTTTGACTCACACTTGGCCGGTTTTTCAGTACAGAATTGGCACCGTTCATCAAATAAGTGAGCACTCTGAAAGGATTTTTAGAAACTCAACCTCTAAGAGGGTGAAGTGTTACGCGGACGAAGTCGCGGGAAACTCGTTCATCATTATTATTCACCATTATCAGGTCTTTTTAGTCTGCACTGCAGGAGCACGACCCTCTCTGTACTACCGAGGACTTGGCCTATACTCTCCACGCTGACCAGACGGGTTGGAGAGGTCTCTTTGATGTTTATAAGCTTTGTTTAGCTTATGTTCCCTAAGTCGCCATCTACTACTCTTTCACCGTTAAATAAGTGCGTTATCCCTGAGTGACATAGGCTTTGTATGTACCACGGCTGAAGCCGGGGCGGATTGCTAGTAGTAAAATAAAAACAAACCTACTTATCCCACTCTCATAGTCCTGCCATATCCTGTCAATCCTCTCCATAGTGTTTTCACTAATTGTAGCATGTATAGGCTCGTTCAGCGTACTCCGTAACTCGTCCAGCACTTGTCTGTCATATATTGGTGAGCCTCGGTCGTCTATGCGTTTGTTTTGATAGAGCCAGAGAAGGGCTTGTGTTGCTGCCTTTTCGGCTGCTAAGCGTTTTGATATTGATGTGCTGGAAATACAAAATTTAAGGCTTGAAACACAGCATCACCGATTGGATGACAGAGTGAATAAGAATACAAAACATACAAAAAAATAAGCAGAATATAGATATTTGACGAGCTCCGTGGCGCAGCGATCTTTTTCAGATTGACCTGGGTCTTGGATGTTTATCTATATATGTATTGTCATAAAATATGGTATTGTTGAGTTACTATCCCATAACACAAGTCGTGAACTTACTTTGGGGCTAGCTCAATCTGTGTGATTTGTCCGTATATATTTATTTATTATATTGCCCACCGTGTGGTTCCCGGCAGAGTAGAGTAGGACCACTCCAAGTCTTGCCGTAGATGTCTTAGAAGCCGACTTAGGAAACAAAGCTTTAAAACATCAAAGAGACCTGTCCAACTCGTATAGTTAGCGTTATCTTCTGACTATCCATCCATCAGGCCTTTTTTAGTCTCCACTGCAGGAGCACGACCCTCTCTGTACTACCACAGCAATATATTAGCCAGAGTAGTCAGAGCATTTGGCCTACACTCTCCACGCTGGCCAGACGTGTTGGAGAGGTCTTTTTGATGTTTGTAAGCTTTGTTTAGCTTGTGTTTCCTAAGTCGCCTTTTACGACATCCACGGAAATCTTCTGACTGCTATGGCTAATATATGGCTCTGGTAGTACAGAGAGGTTCCTGCTCCTGCAGAGAAGACTAAAAATGATGATATGGGTAAACAATATCCATGCAGGCAGGATAGGATCCTGCACGATTCTTTTCCAAATCTTATTTCTGAATTTAATAAAAGTACATCATAAAAATAAATAGAAAATAAATTGTTGTTTTGTTTTTCGTATGTGTAAGTGGCCAACACTGGTGTCAGATTTTTCAAGCTGCCTTAAGGCATCTGACATAGCTTAACGACTGCCATCAACGGTGACAGCCGGGACCAACGGCTTAACGTGCCTTCCGAAGCACGGAGGAGCTCGAGATATTTTTATGCCACTTGCGGTCACCCATCCAAGTAGGGACTGCACCAGGGGTTGCTTAACATACGTAAGCGCTCATAGAGCTCACACCCACTGGACCATCGGGCTAGAAAATAAATAAATATTCACCTTTCAAACTTAATCTTCTCAGGCCAGATAAAAGCATATGTGCACACCCAGTCTAGATTCTGAACAACCTTCTTCCTCCCTTTTGGCGCAGACGACATCTGCCTGAACAGGATGTCGAAGATCTTCTGAGGAGTTTTAGCAGTCAGCTCGTTTAGTGTCACTCGGGGCTGGGGGAAAAGCTCTGTGATCTTGTTTATATCTGGAATTTGAGACAATATTCTCGTCATAATATGCATAATCTATATATGTATCTATTATAAAATATAGTATCGTTGAGTTAGTATCCCATAACACAAGTCTCGAACTTAATTTGGGGCTAGCTCAATCTGTGTGATTTGTCCGTGTATATATATAAAGTATATATTAGTATGATTCTTGGCTTAGTGAAGAAGGTCTTAGTGAGTACGGTCAAAGACAATAATACTAATGTAATAGACTGCCAACCTCGTAGAAAAATATTGGACCAAATTAAGGTGGAGAAAAGCAGGCGAATGTATGGCGCTGGAGAGTTGCTTGCTACCGATACTAGATGGCGGTAATCTGCGTCAGCCTAAACTTACTAAAATTATGGTGTAATTTTAAAATAATAAGCCAAAAGTATTATTCTTATTATTAATGAGATATTTTTTGTAAATAATGCTTTCATATTCTCGTGATACGGAAGATACAATGTTGTGTAGCAACAAGAAGCCCATCTATGTGAGTCTGTGAAAACAAATCTTACGATTAAGGGGTTGGGACCATATGGTACGGTGCTTGGTTTGGCTACAAAGTTTTTGGTGCTTCGGAGGACACCGCGTCAGCACAGTCGCTTCGCTCGCTCGCCTCGCGCATGATTGATTAATGTAGAATCTAATGCTTGTGGCTTCACTCCTCGCAATTTACTCCTTCAGTTTCTCTCTAACACCATATTCCTAATCTTTAGGTCTTACTAGGGTGTGCTACTTTAATCACTCAGTAGTAAACAGGCCTATGGCTTATCTGATTTAAATAAATAATAAATAAATCTTTATTCAAATAATTTAAGATAAGATTAAGAGCTAAACATTTTACAATACATTGTTAATAAATAAAAGAAAATATGAACGAATGGTGAAATTTAAAGCAGTATAGATATCCTATAGGCATCTACAGCACTAGGAAAGAAATTTTGCCACATCAAACCTTCCACCACACTGTGGAAAAGCTACCGCAAGATCCGAATTTTCCAATAAGAATTCTAATTGTAGCAGTGTAATTGGATTTAGAATAAGAATCACAATACAACACGGAAATGCACCTAGTAACCAAGTAGTAATCTTGCTATTCCATAGCTTTCAAAAAATCAAATCAAAGTTAAGGCGAGGTGAGTTCACACACTAGCAACACCCAGCAATTAATTCATTTACTCCTAAATCAAATCAAATTTAAAAATCTTATAGCTTAAAGCCCTAGTAAATTACTTGTAGTATTCTTGGTACAACTTTTCATTATAAAAATAATGAAAACTTGTACGAATAATACTACAAGTAATTTACTAGGGCTTTCAGCTATTAGATTTTTTAAATTTGATATGATTTAGGACTAAAAGAATTGATTGCTGGGTGGCGCTAGTGTCTGATACCACAGTGCCTTAATGCATAATGTCATGCCCCATTCCCATGGGGTAGGCAGACTATGAATCTCCACTTGCTAAAATCCTATCCAACCTGTTTTATTTCATCCACATCCCTTCTTTCTTTCTTCTTTTTAATTATGGCTTCCACCAAGATTTCAGTGATTCTGCCAATGTCCAGTATAATGAGATACTAAGTATCGGTGTTGTACGGTATGTGGCATCAAAGATGGCGTATGTTCTTTGGCAGCCTCATGGGAGATTTTGGCGACAAATCTATACGAGTCCATTTAACTATTTCACAAATTGTTCTCGAGCACGAGCATTTATAACACCAAACTACACCAATTTCATATTATAAAGTCCACTTAAATCAATTTGCAAAATTGTATAAGGCAAACGACAACTGAACCCCTTGACTTCCCACCAAAAACTCCATCCCTTTCTCTTTTCAGGCATGCTTGACAGTTTCGGGTAAGTAGGTACAGTCCGGAAGGCGTAAGCTGAGCTCTGCATTTATGTGAGTAATCACCAAAAGTAGAGTCAGACCAAAAACTCTTAAAAATAAATTTGACACTTGACACGTCTTTATCGTTCATGTTTTTAAAATAACTGTTTAAATTACAAAATATTTCTATTACATGGCTATTTAAAGGGTTTCGTATTCTTCGTTTACTTTTGTTTGCAGCCATTTCACTAATAAATCGGACACAAGAACAAAATATTAAGAATTAAATACGTCACACTGCTACCAGTACAAGGGTGAAGTGTGACAGGTGCGCGGCGGAGGTGCGCCGCGCTATAAGCCGATGTCACACCTACACTATCTATGTGCACTCACACAAATGCAAAGCTCAGCTTAGGCCTCGCGAACTGTACTTCTGACTTTAATAAATATAACAATTTAGTTTATTTTCTAGAAACTATTTAGTTACCTTTTTCATGTGAACTTTTCTGAAGTTGTGTGATATCTCCATCTAATAAGCCTTTTGAATAATGTTTTCTGTGCAGTGGCAAGATGTAAGAAGTATGTAAATAATTCTCTTCTTTCCTTCTAAAAATATTGTGTCCATATTGTTGGTGAATCAATGTTGTTACTCCTGAAATATTATAAGGCCACTGAGTATTAATCATGAAACCTCTCAGATGAGTATTTAAATAAACATACCGGGTAAAAAAGTTTTTGAAACGCTATTGAATATCTTACTTTGTCCAATTTGCAGTAAAAATAGATCAGGATAGGCCTAAAGTGTAAAGTAAACGTTGAAAATTATCTATATTTTATTCAGTAATATTTTAATAGGTAAAAAGGTTCATTGCACTTTTTATTAAATTAAGTCATATTTAATCCATTTGTTAGAACAAATTGATAAGTGTAATACATGCTCGATAAATAATAGTAATGATAATAATTCTTTATTCACATAAAGTTGTATACAGGTTTAGTATTTAAACAGGTTACAGATGACACAAGTATGTAAGTAATATAAACCCTGCGGTCCAAACCAGGTTTAAGCCTGTATTTTGGAGATTTGAATGAATGATTCTTATTAGAAGATTTACATTTAAAGAATCCCAAAACCTCTTCAAGAAATTTTGAAAATACGCCTATATTTTCATCTTATCAGACTACTAACTACGTGATATCACTTTTAGAAAACCACATTTTCACACAAATACCACTGAATACTTCCTTGAACTGAGTTTGCACCACAATGCAATCATTGCATAAAGAACCAAAATAAATGAACGTACCTATAATGTGATTATGCCGGTTGAAACACTTGTTCGTGATTAAGTCTGATAGTAAATACTTTCTCCATAGCTGAGTTTTACCCAGCAAACACCTTTGTAATAACATTCTAATAATTTTTTAAGATAACCTAAGTTTTAACGACACATTTGTTTTGATTGTAGGAACTTTCTTAAAACAATGGCGGTTGTGTCATTTGAAAACCTCAAAAATGAAATAGACTGTACGTAAATATCGTTTACTACATAATATATTATAGATTTATTTACTATTTTCGGGGTGCCCCCTTAAAGTTTTAGGTTAAATTTAGTACGGTTTGTTATGACTTTTCTGTCACATGGGTTGTCACTGTCAAAACGTATTGTCAAAATTTGTTATCGTCTCAAATGGCTAAGCAAAGCAATGGCAATATTATAATGAACAGCCATTTTGCCACTTCATTTTTAACTAACTTAAAAATAATGGATATGTTTAATTAATAGAAAGAATGATGCTACTGCGACATTTGATGTATTGCGTTATTAATTATATGCAGCCCAATTCCCATAAACTTAATATTATTAAATCTTTATATTGATTTGGCCTACTTATTATTATAGTATAATATGTATAGGGGTACCTACTGAGACGAATTAGAAATAAGAGCAGGACTTATAAAACTACTAACTGTTACCCGCGGCTTCACCCGCGTTGTATATAGCCTATGTCCTTCTCAGTACCCTAACCTATGTGTATGGAAAATTTCATGATGATCGGTTCAGTCTTAGAGTATACATAGTTATATTGATACTCTAAGGGTTCAGTAGATTCTGCGTGAAAGCGTAACAAACAAACTCACTTTCGCATTTATATCTAACTAGCTGTTACTCGCGGCTTCGCCCGCGTGATTTATAGCTTATGTCCTTTTCAGTACCCTAACCTATGTATATTATATTGTCTTTGCCTATGTGTATGCGAAATTTCATGATGATCGGTTAACAAATAAACAACCAAACAAACTCACTTTCGCATTTATAATATTAGTTAGGATTAGGATAGTTATGATGTCTTTCTCAGTATCCTAACCTATGTATATGCAAAATTTGGAGTGAAAGCGAACAAACAAACAAATAAACAAACTCACTTTCGCATTTATAATATTAGTTAGGATTAGGATAGTTATGATGTCTTTCTCAGTATCCTAACCTATGTGTATGCAAAATTTGGCGTGAAAGCGAACAAAAAAACAAATAAACAAACTCACTTTCGCATTTATAATATTAGTTAGGATAGGATTAGGATAGTTAGGATGTATAATTTTACGTATAGAAGCACCGTACAGGAAGTAACAACATACATAACCGACCGGCCTTCACACAGCGATGCAAGGCAATGTCATTGCCATTGATACTGCATTTGATTGTATGGTAATGGTATATGTAATGATAACAGTAAACAAGTTAATAATTTAAAAAACAAAAAACCCGCCTGCATGGATAACTACAATTATTTTATATTTCACCTACCTAAGAACACTCGGGCTATTAAGACAAATCTAACGATACCTCAAATGTGAAAATCCATTCAACGGTTCTAGAGATACAAGGTAATAAAGAATATTACATACATACAAGATACGCGCTAAACACATAACCCTCCTGGCAGTCGGGTAAAAAAACATGTCTGCGGTAAATCATTACCGCACACATGTTTTTTTTACGAAATGCGTGCAATGAGCTTTAATGATAGATGCATCGTATCGTGGTATTTGATTACAGACTTATTGGTCTAGCTAGTTAGATTGACAGACTAGCTGCTTCCCTCGGCTTGGTCTGCGTGAATACCTACTAAAGCTTTATCAGATCATATAAGCCTTAGTAAATAACCTGAAGTATTTTCATGTTTAATATTATCAGAATCAGTGAGAATTATGAGAATCAGATTACCGCTAAAAACGGCCGTTTTTGGCGGTAATCACTATATCTCTTAATGGCTGATTCTCATAATATTAAAACATGATTCCAAAAATACTTCAGGTTATTTACTAAGGCTTAAATGATTTACATTCTTGAATTTCTTTCTATTTGTAAAGTATTCGGAATAAAATTATTGGCGTCGCTAGTGTGCGTAGAGTGGGGCCTTAAGTTTAATGGGGAGAAAATACTTTCTATTAGATTTGCAGATGACATTGTAGCCTGTGGTAGCACTAGTCGAAGACTTGAACATTTTTCTCCATCACAAAAAGTGCACAGCGCCCAAGAAACACACACACACACTTATATCACAAACACTCCATACCACAAGCAACTTTCTTTTTTTTTTTTTTTTTTTTTTGTTAAATATTTTTTATATTTTTTTTCTTTGTATTTAACAATAATTGAATACAGGTCATAAATTAGTTGCCTACAATACAGGCACTGCCTAGTGTAGGAACTAGAGGTACATTTTTTTTTTTTGTCATAGGACGGCAAACGAGCAAGTGGGTCACCTGATGGGAAGTGATCACCGCTGCCCATGGACAACTGCAACACCAGAGGTGTCACAGGAGCGTTGCCGGCCTTTTATTTTTCCCTCCCCAGAGGGGAGAGGGAGCTGGGCCTCCGGCTCTCTCACTCACCGAACGAAGCATAGTAGCGGTAAAGCTACTACTCAAACGTCGATTTTCTGTGAGAGTGTGGTACTTCCCCGGACGAGCCGGCCCATTCATGCTACTAGCAAAAGTGATTTTCGCCGGTAGCGAGGCTCTACCACAACTGATTGTGATGATGAACATGATTTATTTTCATTCATTTTGCTCCCTCTACCAAATGATTTGTGTTTTATAGATTTATGTGAACTAAGTATGTGTGGAGATAAATAAATATAATTATTATTATTATAAAAAAAGAGGTTTTCACTTCAAAAATAAACAGGTACCTTTTGTTGTATACTTCCCATAAATGAATAAATAAATATATAGGGACATATCACACAAATTGAGCTAGCCCCACAGTAAGTTGTGAACTTGTGTCGCAGGATACTAACTCAACGATACTATATTTTATAATATATACTTATATAGATTAACATCCAAGACCCAGGTCAATATGAAAAAGATCTTTTTCCATCTTGACCTGACCGGGGATCGAACCCGGGACCCCCGTGTCGCAGGCTAGCGTGTTGACCGCTGCGCCACGGATCCCATACAACAAAAGGTATTAATTGTATGTACTATTCACGTAGAAACTTATTAGCGTATAATACTACTGGAATTATAATAATTATTCAAAAGATGTGTACACAGGAATTTCCTATTAAATCTACCTTCTTTTAGGTACTTCACTATATTCTAAGAAGTCATTGGCTAAGACAACATCATTAAACTTTGCCTATTGTCAGTTCAAAGAATCATAAAACGACATGCACATTGATCACTTGGTGAGTTACTCGAACTGGTGGTCTCATTATTTACCTACCTACTTTATTAACCGACTAGCTATTTTCCCGCAACTTTGTACGCAAAAATTATAGCCTTTCTATAGGTGAAAGAATTTTTAAGAATCGGTCCAGTAGTTCTGTCTATTTAATGCAGAATTCATCATCAACAGGTCTTTTTTAGTCTCCATTAATGGAGCACGACCCTCTCTGTAGATAATACCTACTAGACCTTTTATTAGCCAAAGCAGTCACAAGATTTGGCCTACGCTCTCCACGCTGGCCAGCCCCCTATTTACTAACTCGGATGACAGGTGTCGATGCTTATCACTCTAAGATTTGCTGTTACAATGCGGTTTTTGTATTCCAAATAAAAAGTTCGAGCAAGCAAAACCCGCATTGTAACTGTAAATTCTAGATTGATAGGCATCGACACCTGTCATCCGAGTTAGTAAATAAGGGGGCTGGTGGTCTCATTATTTACCTACCTACTTTATTTACCGACTAGCAATTTTCCCGCAACTTTGTACGCAAAAATTATAGCCTATGACACCCGCACATATATTAGCTTTCTATAGGTGAAAGAATTTTTAAGAATCGGTCCAGTAGTTCTGTCTATTTAATGCAGAATTCATCATCAACAGGTCTTTTTTAGTCTCCACTATTGGAGCACGACCCTCTGTAGATACTATCTACTAGACCTTTTATTAGCCAAAGCAGTCACAAGAAGAAGAAGTGTCTCTTTGATTTTTATAAGCTATGTTTAGCTGGTCGCTTTCAACGCATCCACGGGAAGACTTGGAGGATTCTACTCTACCGGGAACCACACGGCGGAATGCCTTCTTCTGCATGAGTGCCGAAGTATAGACTACAAATAATTTAAGATATTTTTAACAAAAAACAAAAACCGACTTCAACCCTATAATTTTTTTTAATAAGCATAAGTAAAAAATGGAAATAAGTGTGATCCAAACGGCATACCTGTAAACATTTTTTGTTTTTTGTGTATTTTTTCGAAAAGCGCTCAACACTTTTGGATAAAAATTTTATGGGACCATCTGTAAAGTATTACCTATCGAACAAAAAAAGAATTTCTTAAATCGGTCAAGGCGTCTTCGAGAAATCGGGGAACATACATAAAAAAAAAAATTACGACGAATTGTAAACCTCCCCTTTTTTGAAGTCGGTTAAAAAGAAAAATGTTTTCCTGTTAGTTTGACTTCCATGCTGGTCTGGGAGTCCGTGTATCAAGTGCCGGGTACCATGTGCTATCTAGCAACATTAGGACATTTGCAGGCATGAATCACATGATTGTCTGATAAGACAGATGATTCCGTGCTTCGGAAGGCACGTAAAGCCGGTGGTCCCGGCTGCCATCTGGTACTCGTTAAAGGAACCACGTCAGAGGCCGAGAGGCGGTTCCGCAGAACTCTGACACCAGGGTGTGCATGGTCGACTGACCGTGTCACCTACACGAAATGATGATGATGATGATGAGTGCTATCTAGCGTTTGTTGCCTAACCTTCCCTAGGATTGTTTCTGGTTAACCCTTTGGACTGCGAAGCATGGGATTGTGTGAAAAATTGTTTATTTGCTGGTTTGAAGAAAATAGGTGTCTCGGAAGACTGTTTCCTTACACATACATACATACTATCTCGTATTTCTTCCTTGCGGGGTAGACAGATAGCCCAAGTTTGTAAAACATTAGAGCCACGTTTAGCATGGTGATGGGCTTGTAGGTGAGAACGGAATCAAAATAGTGATGGGTTGCTAGCCGCAATCACACATACCTACATCATGTACATATTATAAAATTCCTTCCACGTTTGGGAGAAAAGAAAAAAACGTAAAATATACAAGCTGCATCTCTTCCCGCGCAGATTGTAAGAGCCGATAGAGGAAATGGGCGTAAGGAATCATGTCAATAGGCGATGCGGCTAGCAACCCATCACTATTTTGATTCCGTTCTCTCCACCTACAAGCCCACCAAAATGCTAGACGTGGCTTTCAGGTAGACCTGGGCGCTGTCTACCCCGCAAGGAAAAAGACGTAATTGTATGTTTAATTATATAAAATCATTATCCCTTGCGAGGTAGACAGAGCCCAAGTTTTCCCTTATACTTCGTATAATAGGGTTTCGTTTGAACTAGTTGTTAACATATAAACACAAAATATTATATGTTTTAAGATTAATACCAACGAAATATATAATTTTGGTCAGTAAAATATCAATCACGATAAAAATCGGAAGAAATAATTTTGAAAAAAAATAAAATCTTTTGTTATAACAATTATTCAACATAACAAACATTTCATATGCCGTTTTACCGTTATAAAATTTAACAAATCGATTTGTTGTTACGTATAATAAACGTTATATATACTTATTATTAAGCATAATAATCATTGGTTATACAAATAAAGTGATAGGAGATCATAATGTACGTTCTGTGACTAAGTCGCTTTCGCACCCAGTCGTCGCTCGCTCGCTCATATGGAGGTCTACCTATGTCTAACCATAACCTAACTAACCTACCTTCTGTTACTAAGTCGCGTATCCTAACCAGTCGCTTTTGCACCCAGTAGTCGCTCGCTGGCTTCGCTCGCTCGCTCATATGGTGGTCTATGTGCAACCATAACCTAACCTACCTTCTGTTACCAGTCGCTTTCGCACTCAGTCGTCGCTCACTCGCTTCGCTCGCTCGCTCATATGGTGGTCTATGTGTAACCATAACCTAACCTACCTTCTGTACCAAGTCACGTATCCAAACCAGTCGCTTCGCAACCAGTCGTCGCTCGCTCGCTCATATGGTGGTCTATGTGTAACCAATAACCTAACCTACCTTCTGTTACCAAGTCGCGTAATAATTGATATATATATATTAAATAGTATTCGTTTTGATTGGTATATTTTATGGCATGTATACTGAACGAGTTGTATGACAGGTGATGTTTAGTGTTCATAAACGTTATAATAAATGAGTTTATGGTTTTCGAATTGAAAATTTTATGAATATTATAGCTTTTAAGAATATAAACAGTAATGATTATATCAAGTAAACATTATATCTTTTGAAATTTATTGAAATGAAAATATATATTTTGTTATTATATCAAACAATATGGACCCCCATATTCAGACCCCACAATGCCTGGCATGGCACTTGGTTATTTCCTGTTACACTTTAATAGGTATTTAACCTTTAAATAATCAATTAGGTACCTACTCAACGACAAGTTTTAGAAGCTTAAAGAATTGGTACTCCCAAATTAAATTTAAATGTCAGTCTCATAAAGGTTAACGGCTACTTAGTAACTAGATACCTATTTTTAGGGATCCATACCTTAAGAGAGCCCTGGACGTGCAATCGTGCATGTCTCCATACAAACGAGAAAAGCTTGTATGGAAATGGTGAGATGCTTTTAATTCTCAAACCACTGACAATTTTACCAAGCTGTATAGCAACGTAAATAAATTATAATGAGATTGATTGATTGAATGCTTAATTTTACAATAAAATTATGAGATGTTGCCATATTTTTTTTCCTTCTACCCTAAGGTTGACTGGAAGAGATCGCTTAGCGATAAGTCCGCCTTTATACCAATTTTAAGTTATTGTTTTCCGAATGTGTATTTTGTTTGTTTGGTGCAATAAAGAATTTTTCATTCATTCATTCATAATTCCCTTTTTCCGTTTGTATGAAGATGTGTGCGTTCAGGGCGGTCTTAAAAGGTAAAAGGAGCACAATATCCTGCTTGCCAGTTTGTCTGAGAAAAAGTATTAAGGGTGCTCCTTGGCCATTTCGTCTACGTTTAACCTCTATAAAATGGTCAAACATAAAGCACAATACTAAAAAAAACATATATTGTAGAATGGTTTTTAATCTTTACTTGCTATGAGGACTTTTCTCTAAAGTTCATAGTTTTTTAGTACCGCGTACATCGATTTTTATTGCAAATATTCATTAACTACGTAACTCTTTGTCTTAGAGTCACGCAATTTTTATGTTCAATAAAATACCAATCAATTTATAAACTCTCCCGAGGAATTTTTATTTTACAGATTATTCTTCTTTTTAATATTAAATTTATGTTTTTTTAATATTTTTAAAGCACGCGGGCGACGGGCGGCAGTCGACCGCTGGCTTTCTGACGGGGAACTAAGGTTCAAAACTCGGCCCATATCCTGAAGGTCATTAGCGCATGTACGAGCCTTAAGTAATAAGTCCACTATCACACATACACGCATGCCATTCATATTCTCATCTCAACCTAGTTAGTTTTCGTGTCTCCCTTCCAATTCCGATTGAATTAGTTCTTTATAAAGCAAAAAAACCGTAGTTAAATAAAGAAAACTTATACTTTTGCTTCCTAAGAATAAGTAAGTTGCATCATAAAATTGAGAAAAATAAAATGCTAGTAATTTATAAATTACGCACGACGATTCTATTATTTCCAATCTTGTTTTCATCTCAACAAAATTTTTTTGTTGTAAAGATTGTAAACGCATATATGACAATTGATAAGTGTTCAAAGAAACCTATATTAAATAAACGATTGAATCTTGAATCTTGAATCCGAAGCATATTTCTTAATTCATGATCAGGCGATATTAAAGTCAGCCCCAAAAAGTCTAATGCATACAGAGGAACAATGACAAATCACTCTGATCAACTCAAAGGTTCAACTGTAAGAGACTGCTGTAGTAATACAATAGTGTGTTCCACACAGACGAGCTCCGTGGCGCAGCCGTTACCACGCCAGCCTGCGACACGGGGGTCCCGGGTTCAATTCCCGGTCAGGTCATGATGGAAAACGATCTTTTTCAGATTGACCTGGGTCTTGGATGTTTATCTATATATGTATTTGTTATAAAATATAGTATCGTTGAGTTAGTATCCCATAACACAAGTCTTTCTTAAGAACTTACTTTGGGGCTTGCTCAATCTGTGTGATTTGTCCGTATATATTTATTTATTTACTTTATAGTGTGTAAATAAATAAGATAAAATAGCTCAAACATTTTATTTAAAATTCTTCGGGATTAGAATAAATTCCATCGAACAAGACTGTTGTCGTAGATTTCTCTAGGACCCAGTAAACAAACGGCCTATTTGCAAGGAAATTTAAAGATGACAACATCCTATCTTCAATTTCAACTACAGACACCGCAGAAGCAACTGTTCCCGCCTCTGTTACTTCTATATCAGATTTCTGAATGACAGTTGTGATAAATATGGATTCCCTCGATAGTTTTTCCAACTTTGCCATGTTTGGTTCAAAGATGTCATAAATACCCATGTCTTTAAGAGGCTTTATCATATCTACAGTTGTAGAGATATGGAATCTTGGGATCTTCACTTGAACACTTTCCAAACCATTCTCATCAACATCATTTTGAAGAGCTTTTAAAACGTCTTTCACCCCGAAATTGGCAAGTTTCTTGTTCACTTTAGACACTTTAACCTTTGGATTCGGCAGTATGAATATCATGGAGTATTTACCGTCATTACCGTAAGGTAGTTCAAGAACCAAAGATTCTAACTCTTTAACATTTGACGAAGGGAAGTGTCCTTCTTGGTACATCATGTTTACTGAACCAATAACTTTATTTTCTTCATCGTAGAAAGGCTCTTTGGCTGTATTAGATGTTTTGAAAGGTGATGACCACAAGCCTTTGAAAGATACCACATTAACAAGAATCATTTGCGAGTCTATAAAGTCTTCTGGTTTCAAAACATTTTTTTCTTTTCCGCTAGTTACTTCTATGTAAGAATTAGCCACGTCCGCGGAATTAGGATCATTGAAGTTAAGAACTTTCACAGCTGCTCCAAAGTCGTTCTGAATCATCGAGTTGAAATCCGGAAGAATAGTAAAAGTTTGGTGTAAAAACAGGAAATTCTTACTTGTCACTTGTACTTCATCAGCTTTAGGATTTAAGACAACATCTGTTAATTGCTTATAGCCGCTTATAATACTTGCTTCGTCTCCAGGAAGGATTAATGCCCTTGATAATTGTTGGAAGCTGTCACCCGTTGCTCCCAGGGCTACTGCAGTCATCACGGTCCATATCCCGAACGGAGAGATCACTAAATGTCCTCCAGTTTGTTCAGAAGTAAGGTGAAGGAGTTCTAAGCTGAAATTTGTAGGACTTCCGCCGAAATCTTCAGCACAATGTACGGTCACAGCGAGAACCAACAGCGGAGCCAGCTCCATCACGCTCTCGAGTCTATGTCGTTTAGGACTACAAAATTTGAAATATATATTGTTGTACAACATTTGTTTTATTTAACCATCACTAAAGCATCCACCACACTAAATGATAACAAATAATGCAATCTAGTTCCAACTAACTAAATTTTCCAGAACAAACAATCAAAAATTTACTGCTTGATTTGCAATACTTACAATCAAATCCAGATATAAATATCCACATAAAAATGGCGATATGTAAACCTTAAACAATAATTAATTGGTTTTCGTACCCAAAGGGTAAAAACGAGAAATATGGCGCATTTTCTAAATAATCTATTATATAATTTCGTCGAGTCGTTTATCGCAAATCCCACGGCAATAAAAAATTAGTTTTTCCGGGATGAAAGGTATGTACTTTTACCTAGTTTTACCTATGTACTTTTCTGTAATTTCAAAAAGATAGGTTCAATAGATAAAGCGTGAAGAAAACAAACAAATGTGCAACCTCACTCTCGCATTTTTAATATTAGTTGGGAAGTTTGGCTTGGGATAGTTGGGACTGGGATTTCAACCAACTTAAAGAAACTTTGACAAATTTATATACTTAAGCCCTCCTGTCATAATTTACTCTATTTTCACAGGTGACCGAAGAGCTGGCAGCTACCTCGGGCAAAGAATTAGTCTCGCTATTCAAAGGGGGAATGCTGCCAGTATCTTTGGAACCTTGCCTAAAGGGAATCCTTTTAATAATATATTTTAGGTATTTTATCATATTTTTTAAGGTGTTTAGTTTTAGGTTAATTTACTCTATCATCATCATTATCATCAGCCTATACTCACTTAAATGGTTTTTAAATAGCATTACAATGCTTAGTATATTATTAAAATTGAAAATATGCGATGAAAAAGAATTCGCCACAGGTAGGATTCGAACCCACGAGTCTTAGGTCTGCGCCCTAAGCGTTTTACCAACTACACCACCGAGACATGCCGGACATAGGCCTCCCCAATTGACTCTATACAGCGTGTAAATTGACTCTCGACATTCCCTTAAAAAGGGGTGACTCCGACCGTCAATATGAACAACTTATGGGACCAATGCTAAGAACTTGATTTATTTTTATTTTTCCAATACCTACTAATTGTTTGGGTGACTGAACACTTTCGTATTAAAATATTGTTTTTTTTTAGTTCCCGCCATTGATGTCATAGGATAAGTTATTCATATTAACGGTGTGAGTTTAAGGGAAAGTAGAAAGTCAAATTACTCGCTATTTATTGGTATAAGCGGCATGAAAATTCATACAGTAGTTTTTGAGTTTATCGCGAATAGACAGACAGCCGCGGCGGAAGACTTTGTTTTATAATTTTTTTTTTATTTTATTTAACTAACAACTCTCCCGGCTGCGCCTGGCCATGTAAGTAACTATGTATATGTAATAAAATATTATAAATGCAAATGACTAAACGTTGTATCTACTAAACAAATCATCATTACATTTTGCACACACATAGGTTAGGCTACCGAGAAGGACATAGGCTAAAATACGCGGGTGAAGCCGCGGGTAACAGCTAGTAATATTATAAACCTGATGAGTTTGTTTGTTTGGTTGAATGCGCTTATCTCACGAACTACTGCACTGATTTCAAAAATTTTTTAACCGGTGGATAGGTCCGTTATCCCTGAGTGGTATAGGCTATGTATGAACCACGGGTGAAGCCGGGCGGACTGCTAATATACTCGTAAACGTGAAAACCGTAGAGTAAAGAATTTAGTCAAGTAGCTGGTCGACTAAATTCCTCTAATCAACTCGACTAAAATGTTGATGTTCGACACGGAGCTTAGTCTTTCCAATATGCCGAGTCACTAATACTCGCTACTCGACTAAATCACTCTACTCCAACCTACCATAGATGAGAGGCTAATATATGGCTCTGGTAGTACAGAGAGGGTCGTGCTCCTGCAGTGGAGACTAAAAAATACCTGATGATGATGACTAAAATACTGCCATACGGCAGTATTTTAGTCATCATCATCAGGTAACCAAACTATTTTAGGCTTAAGGTTTGTACATGTTCTAGTGACCTTCAGGATATGGGCCGAGTTTTGAACCTTAGTTCCCCTTCAGAAAGTCAGTGGTCGACTGCCACCCGTCGCCCGCGCGCATTCAAAATATTAAATAACATACATTTAATATTAAAAAGAAGAATCCTTGGGAGCGTTTGTAGGTTGATTGGTATTGTATTGAACATAAAAATTGCGTGACTCTAAGACACAGAGTTACGTAGTTATTGAATATTTGCAATAAAAATCGATGTACGCGGTACTTTTTTTTTCTAAAAAACTATGAACTTTAGAAAAAAGTCCTCCTCAGCAAGTAAAGATTAAAAACCATTCTACAATATATGTTTTTTTTAGGTATTTGTGCTTTGCAAAACTTATTCCTACGCCAATTATGGAACTGTTTATTGTTGTACCGGCTGTCTTTACCATTTACGAAGGAATATAAATGATTTCTGATTCTGATTATGTTTGACCATTTTTATAGAGGTTAAACATAGTCGAAATGCCAAGGAGGATTTAAGACTGTTCAGAATTAACCACTGTAGGATTCGGGGGCGCCGTTTCTCTCTTACAACAGGTTTCATTGACGCATTTATAACATGGTTTAAAAATAAAATTGTAAAAAAAAACTGCAAAAGATTTAAAGTTTATGTTTAAAAACCGGCCAAGTGCGTGTCGGGCCACGCGCAGTGTAGGGTTCCGTAGCTGCGAATGACAACTTTGAGTTTACACTTTTCACACTCACACATCACAGTTTAACGACCAAAAACATGTAACAATGAAAATGTATGAAATTTTACATTTTCGATTACATTTTATAAGTTGGTTGCCTATAACTTTTTAGTTTGCACTTAGTACTCAGCTCTGATAGTTTTCCTTTCAACTTCAGTATATATATTCTACTGCTGTATATATATATAAGTAATACCTATGTACTGAAGTCTCCTTTTGTAACTTTGTTTCTTTTTCTGTTTAATGTGTACATAGAGTGACGAAAAATTTTTTTTTAAATCTATGGTGTACATGAATAAATAAATAAATAAATATTTTTTAAAAACCTATCTAATAATACCCAACACGATAGGTTTGTATAGAAAAAAAAAATATTAGTCCCTCTTTACTTTGGAAGCTAACCTAAAAAAAATTTTTTTTCATGGTATTCTTCTACTACTTTTTTGATATGATTAATATACATACCTATACCAAATTTCAGCTTTCTAGTACTTATAGTCTGAGTAAAACCGCGGACGGACAGACAGACAGACAGGCATGGCTAAACTATAAGGGTTCCTAGTTTACTACGAAACCCTAAAAAACGGGTCACGCACGTAGTATTTTGTCAGGATTGCTGACTATAGTTTTGATTCTTTGACTCAATGTTTATTAACTTTTATAAGTGCCCAAAAGTTGTCTGAAAATCATTGTGTTGTGTTAGCAAATTCTCTTTCTGATCACAGATTATAGTTAGGTACCCCAGACTTATAGTTTTTTAACAGAATTGAAACAAAAATGAGAAATTTACAGTTTGACGTGCCTTTATGCATTTTTAAAAGGAGCTTATCAATTCGACCTATGGTTGGAATATGGAATGAATGAAAAATTAATTCATTCAAGAAACTTAGTCTCACAAGATTGTTAGTATAAACAAACATAGAGACCAGTTCTGTTAGGTACTTATAAACCAAAGCAAAACAATTAAAGATAATAATTGAAACTTAAATAATATTTGCAGCATTACCCAATTTTTGGTTGTATTCGTCTATTTCAGCTTCTGTTGCTTCTTCCACTTGTGGCAAATTTCTTAAGTGTATGTATGAATATTTTTCCACGCATATCTCAAAAACTATAAGTCAGATTGCCAAAGTTATTTCTTTGTTTAACTAGGTACAGTCCAACTTAGAGATTTTTTTTTTTGTTCTTGCTTTAACTTAGTTTGAATAGCTACTTTAGGTAAAATAAAAATCTTGTAAATCGTCATGATCATAATTTAATCTTGTACTCTATAATTAGGCAGATAAATACGTCTTAAAACTAATTATAATTATGACTGGAATGCTAATTAATAACTCAGTCTTCCCAACATTAGCGACTCCGAACAAAAAAGTCTTAACGCACAAAAAGTAGCATACAATGAGGAAATAGCTCGAACATTTTAAAATTAATACACCGTGGGCTTAGAATAAATACCACCAAACAGGACTGTGGTTGTGGATTTCTCTATGACAAAGTAAACAAATGGCCTATTTGCATAGAAACTTGGAGATGATATCCTGTCTGCGAAGGTAGCTGAAGACACAGCTGAGGCAACTGTTCCTGTCTCTGTCACTTCTATATCAGCTTTATGGACAATAGCTGAGACAAATATATCTTCCTTTGTCACTCTCTCGAACCTTGCTAAGTTTGGCTCGAAGATGTCATAGACACCCATGTCGTTCAGTGGCTTGTTCATCACTACATTTGTCGTGATATGGAATCTTGGAATCTTCACATCGATATCTTCTAAACCATACTCATCCACATCTTTTTGAAGAACTTTGAATACATCTTTTAGACCGAAATTGGCGAAATTCCTGTACATATCAGACACTTTCATATTTGGATACGGTAACATGAATATCATGGAGTATTTACCGTCGTTACCATACGGAAGTTCAAGGACGAAGGATTGTAATTCTCTAACGTTTGAGAAGGGGAACTGTCCTTTTTGATACATCATGTTGACGGTCCCAACAACGGTTTTTTCTTCATTGTAGAAAGGTTCTTTGACTGTATCTGTTTTGTTGAAAGGTGATGACCACAAGCCCTTAAAAGATATCACATTAGTCAGGATCATGCGAGATTCTCTAAAGTCGTCTGATCTCAAAACGTTGGTCACTCTCCCGCCAGACTTTTCTATGTAAGAGTTCGCCGTATCCGCTGATTTTGGGTCTTTAAAATCGAGAACTTTCACCGCTGCGCCAAAGTCGTTTTGAATCGTCCTCTTGAAATCCGGAAACACATTAAAATTCTGGTCCAAAAACACAAAATTCTTACTTGTAAGTTGTACGCCATCAGTTTTAGGATTTAATACAACATCAGTTAACTGTTTGTAGCCGTTGATAAGATTTGCTTTGTTCTTAGGAAGGATAAATGCTTTTGATAGTTCGTTGTAGCTGTTGCCTGTTGCTCCGAGGGCTACTCCAGTCATTAAGGTCCATATTCCGAATGGGGAGATCACTACATGTCCTCCAGTTTGTTGTGCCGTATGGTAAAGAAGTTCTAAGCTGAAATTTCTGGGTCTTTCACTGAAATCTACAGCACAATGCGCGGTCACAGCGAAAAACAATAGCAGAGCGAACTCCATTGCGCTCTCGAGCGTGTCTCGTAATGAACTAAATAATTGTTATGCGGCGAGGGAACTGTTTATAAGTTTTATAACATTCACAAAAAATGCTTGCTGATGTAATTGCTACCGTATTAGTGGTCATTAAAGTTGTTTTTCCCTGTTCTGGTTGTTGCGTCATGTTACATTTACGCATTTAGTCGAAGACAAGTCGAACGGGTTTGGAGTCGTGACGACCAATACGTGATGGGTAAGTAAGTGGTTTTCAAAGTTTGCGAAATCAAGTATAATCATTTTTGATCTTCCAGATTAGCCATGTGGTTCCCGGCAAAATAGAATAGGACCACTCCAAGTCTTCCCGTGGATGTCGTAGAAGGCGACTTAGGGAACACAAGTTAAACAAAGCTTATCAACATCGAAGAGACCTCTCCAACCCGTCTGGCCAGCATGGAGAGTGTAGGCTAAATCCTCTGACTGTTCTGGCTAATATATGGCTCTGGTAGTACAGAGAGGGTCGTGCTCCTGCAGTGGAGACTTAAATAGACCTGATGTTGATGATGATGATGATCTTCCAGATTACTCATTATCCATTGCCAAGTGCCCGACACCCAGCGGGGCCCCGCGCAGTTGCGCCATTTTGAATTATAAGCTGTACCCAGTTGAGGGGTTAGGGAATGGAGCCCGTGTCCCGGGCCCTCATTCTCATGGGGACCCCAAAAGACCGACAATTTTTCTCACATTTTTTCTCAAAGCTATTTTGTTAGGCACTATATTTTTTTTTTACCGTAAGCGGCTTATTTAAGGGGTGGCAAAAAGCCCAAAATAGGAAGAATGTATAGTGCCGAATGTTCAATTTTTGATTTGCAATTCTCCAGATTTTAAGGATTCGTTCCATCCTGTCATTACATAGGGCAAGCATAAGAATTATATTACATATATACGTAATGTTACGTCTTTTTCCCTTGTTTGGTACACAAATCCCAATTTAAGTCTATTAATATTTTATGCCACATTTAGCATGTTGGTAGGCTTGTAGGTGGAAAACGGAATAAAAATAGATGGATTGCTAGTCGCATGATTCCACAGATATTCATACATTCCCTCGATCGGCCTTTACGATCTGCGCGGGAAGAGAAGCAACTGGTACGTTATATTTTTTTATTTATTTCTCCCACATCAGTGAAAGATTACATTATTAACTTTATTACTATTCAAAGTAGGCGTTTGCCTTGTTAACCCGGGGGTCGTGGGTTCGATTCCCACGGGAAGCATACTTTATTGTTTCCATTGCTAAGGTTAGGACATTGCAGGCATGAATCACCTGATTGTCTGATAAGAAATATGATTCCGTGCTTCGGAAGGCACGTTAAGCCGTAGCTCCCGGCTGCCATCTGGTAGTCATTAAAGGAACCACGTCAGAGGCCGAGAGACGGTTCCGAAGAACTCTAAGACCAGGGTGTGCATGGTTGACTAACCGTGTCACCTTCACGAAATGATGATGATGACTATTCATAGGGGCCCTTGTGTACCCAACGGCCCCAGAATAGTTAAAGACAGCCCTGCTTACATCATTAGTCAGACAGAACTCTTTGTCTCCTGCGAAAACACGAATTTTATTACCGGCTTAAAGACCTTGAACAATACTTATGAGTCCGCTCGTTAGTGACCGTATAATTAGATTACTACAATACTCTGTTGTGCGTAAATAACTATGATAACGCACACCTATAAACGTAAACATTAGTCACATAGCCAATGTCATTCCATACTCCTTTACAGTGAAATATATAAATACAGGCAGCCAGGTAGCAACCTAAAGGCCACGTTTAGCATGTTGGTGGAGAACGGAATCAAAATAGTAATGGGTTGCTAGCCGCATCGCCTATAACATGATTTCTCACGCCCATTTCCTTGATCGGCTTTACAATCTGCGCGGGAGAAAAGCAGCTGGTACATTCTACGTTTTTTTAGGGTTCCGTAGTAAACTAGGAACCCTTATTGTTTCGCCATGTCTGTCTGTCTGTTCGTCCGCGGTTTTACTCAGAGCCTATAAGTACTAGAAAGCTGTAATTTGGTATGGGTATGTATATTAATCATGCCAAAAAAGTGGTGGAAAAAAATCTTGAAAAAAAATTTTTTTGCGGTAGCTCCCATACAAGTAAAGTAATTTTTTTTTCTCTACTTACCCATCGTGTGGGGTATCGTTAAAAAGGTCTTTCAAAAATATTGTGAGGTTAAGAACACCATTTTTAGGGTTCCGTAGTAAACTAGGAACCCTTATAGTTTCGCCATGTCTGTCTGTCTGTCTGTCTGTCTGTCCGTCCGCGGTTTTACTCAGACTCTATAAGTACTAGAAAGCTGTAATTTGGTATGAGTGTGTATATTAATCATGGCAAAAAAGTCGTAGAATAAAATCTTGAAAAAAAATTTTTTTTTGGGTAGCTCCCATACAAGTAAAGTGGAGGAGTATTTTTTTTTTCTCTATTTACCCATCGTGTGGGGTATCGTTAAAAAGGTCTTTCAAAAATATTGTGAGGTTGAGAACACCATTTTTCGATTTAGGGATCCGTTTCCGAAATATTTGGTTTTAAAGTGCAAAATTTTGTTAGAGGTACGTGTCCCCCCCCTCTATCTGCTAAACGGTTATATATGGATACGTGAAAAAAAATTACAGCAGTAGTATATATACTGAAGTTGAAAGGAAAACTATCAGAGCTAGGTACTAAGTGCAAACTAAAAAGTTATAGGCAACCAACTTATAAAATGTACTGGAAAATGTAAAATTTCATACAAGCTTCATTGTTAGATGTTTTTGGTCGTTAAACTGTGAGGTGCGAGTGTAAACAGTGTGAACTCAAAGTTATCATTCGCAACTACGGAACCCTACACTGCGCGTGGCCCGACACGCACTTGGCCGGTTTTTTCGATTTAGGGATCCGTTTCCGAAATATTTGGTTTTAAAGTGCAAAATTTTGTTAGAGGTACGTGTCTCCCCCCTCTATCTGCTAAACGGTTATATATGGATACGTGAAAAAATTTACAGCAATAGTATATATACTGAAGTTGAAAGGAAAACTATCAGAGCTGGGTACTAAGTACAAACTAAAAAGTTATAGGCAACCAACTTATAAAATGTACTGGAAAATGTAAAATTTCATACAATCTTCATTGTTAGATGTTTTTGGTCGTTAGACTGTGAGGTATGAGTGTAAACAGTGTGAACTCAAAGTTGTCATTCGCAACTACGGAACCCTACACTGCGCGTGGCCCGATACGCACTTGGCCGGTTTTTCAATTTAGGAATCCGTTTCCGAAATATTTGGTTCTAAAGTGCAAATTTTTATTAGCGGTAAGTGTCCCCCCCCTCTATCTGCTAAACGGTTATATATGGATACGTGAAAAAAATTTCAGCAGTAGTATATATACTGAAGTTGAAAGGAAAACTATCAGAGCTGAGTACTAAGTGCAAACTAAAAAGTTATAGGCAACCAACTTATAAAATGTACTCGAAAATGTAAAATTCCATACAATTTTCATTGTTAGATGTTTTTGGTGAACAGTGTAAACTCAAAGTTGTCATTCGCAACTACGGAACCCTACACTGCGCGTGGCCCGACACGCACTTGGCCGGTTTTTTTTACTTTATAATATTAAGTATTATATCCGCCTACAAGTTGCATTTTATAGTATTTGTCACCGTTTTATCTCAAAATGACGCAAGCATCATTAAAGATACCGGTCAAAGGTGACAGGAAAATCTGTTGCGTTCTGGACCTTGCGTGGAAACAATGTATTGATGCGCATGCGCAGTACAAATTACAGCATTGTTTGCTTAGGAATTTGGCGCTTGGAGATCGTTCACAATTGAAGCCGGCGTCAGCATTAGTAGCGCCCCGGGCTGGGTTACTATGGGCGCCCAATCATACATTGTTACAAGTGTAAATTGTTCAGACCGCAATCGATCAGACATTTACAGCTGTATCACAATACGATAACCCAAAGAGCACAGAAGATTTTGTTTGAACAAAGAACAATCAAACGCCAAATTAATTGATTAAATCTTAAAATATCACATTTAACCACTTTGAAAATGCTTATTTTTCAAACGATTGACTTTGAGAAAAATAGTTTTAGGAACCTTAATGTAATTTTCAAAGACCTATGCTATAGGCCCCTAAAAATTCCATAAAATGAGCATTATATTTTATACTTTAAGTTCTTCATCCCTGTTATCCTTATATGCTCAAGGCCAATAGGTTCAAAACGAATGATGGATGACGGACTTGCTCCGTCGGTCCACGGCAGAAGGAGAAAAACCAAAAAACTGCTGACTTAATGTTGAGGATGATTGCGTGCCTGTGGGGTTCCCGGCAGAGTAGAATAGGACCACTCCAAGTCCGTGGATATCGTAAAAGGTGACTTAGGATACACTAACTAAACAAAGCTTATAAACATTAAAGAAACCCTCTCCAACCTGGCTGGCTAGAGTAGGCCAAATCCTCTGACAGCTCTGGCTTATATATGGCTTTAATAGGAGGGTCGTGCTTCTGCAGTGAAGAGTAATAAAGATCTGGTGATGTTTGCGTACCAGTGGTCTCGCAACCAAGGACAAAAAAGACGTAAACCGGACCTTGGGTTCGAAAGAACATATGAGGCTATTTGCCTCATATGTTCTTTCGAACCCAAGGTTTCTTTAATGTTTATAAGCTTTGTTTAGTTTCTTTTAAAGAGGCTTTCTTTAATGTTTATAAGCTTTGTTTAGTTAGTGTATCCTAAGTCACCTTTTACGATATCCACGGACTTGGAGTGGTCCTATTCTACTCCGCCGGGAACCCCACAGGCAAAAATGCAGTTGATTTTTTATACTGAAAATATTTAACTACTTTTGATTGGGGGCAAAACACCGTATCTTATCTTCATTGGGGCCGATTATAAATCGGAAGCACGTCTTACCTTTGGGTTATTTTGCACTTACGCCATACCTTACTCACCCACACGGTGATTTCTGAAGAATGACTGCATGAGCTTCAGAATATCACCTGGTGCGTAGTGCCCGTAGTCCTCCAGATAATAAGCCTATCCGAAATGTTCCAAACGCTTAGCAGCCAACGAGTCACAGCGACACACAGCACAACATAATTATGTCTTATTGTATCCTCCGATTCCTCACATACCCTACATAGTAGGTTTTCGACAATTTTCATACACCCTAAGTTTGAGCACCTCTGGGCCGGTTGTAGGCGTTGTAGCGGGTTTCCCAGCACAGCTAAATGCGTAGTCTTATCGGGATGGGGGTACATACAAGCTTACGTGACAAAATCAACGAAGCGAAATCGAAAAACCCAGACTAAGCGTTTTGAAAATTTCTAGAAATCGTTTCATATGAAAAATCGGCCTAGTGTGAGTCGGACTCGCGCATGAAGTGTTCCGTACCTTTATCTCCATATAGGTACTCTAAATACGGCAAATAATCATGTTTCATGTATGGGAACCCCACTTAAATAATTATTTTATTATGTTTTTAGTATTTGTTGTTATAGCGGCAACAGAAATACATAATTAGTAGAAATTTCAACTCTTTAGCTATCACGGTTTATGAGATACAGCTTGTTGACAGACATACAGACGGACATCGAAGTCTCGTGAATAGGGTCCCGTTTTTACCCTTTGGGTAAGAAACCCTAAAAGGTGTGAGTCGGACTCGCCCATGTAAGGTTCCGTAGTAGCAAGCATAGATTACATAGGGTATCCACTAAACGTAACGATTTAATACCGATTACCAACATCTTGCCAAAATAGTACTATCCTTATAGTATATATTGATACTCTAAGGTACTATAATTTTCACCAGCAATAATTACTTTGTTTTTCATAGTGTTTGTATGAATGACAAATTTATATTTGCGGGTTATAAAAATGTGCTATAGATATCTCAAAAACTACTCACTACTTATATCTCAAACTTATTTTCGTTGAAGTATTTTATTGAGATATTTATTACACACAACATATTTCTTTTTCAGATTTTCTATTTTTGTTAGAGGGGGCTGCGCACAAACATTTTACCACTTTGGAATGGAGGAGCCCGATGGCCTAGTGGGCACGAGCATTATTAGCGCTTGCGCATGTTAAGCAACCCCGGGCGCAGTCCCCTCTTGGATGGGTGACCGCAAGTGGCATAAAACTATCTCAAGCTCCTCCGTGCTTCGGAAGGCACGTTAAGCCGCTGGTCCCGGCAGTCATCATTGATGGCAGTCGTTAAGCTATGTCAGATGCCTTTAGGCAGCTTGAAAAATCTGACACCAGAGTTGGCCACTTACACACGCGAAAAACAAACAAAACTTTGGAATGAATTAGAAGCACGAAAAAAATTTTTTTTCAGTTCCATTTATGCCCGCCTGCCCTTATCCTTTTATTCTTGTTTAAAATTAACAAAATACATTTTTACCAAGTTTCAATAGTATCCCAACTAATATTATAAATGCGAAAGTCAGTTTGTTTGTTACACTGGTGTTGCTACTGAACCGATCATCATGAAATTTACATACACATAGGTTAGGGTACTGAAAAGGACATAGGCTATATATCACGCGGGCGAAGCCGCAGGCAACAGCTAGTAAGCAATAGTTATGGAATAAAGTGGCTGTGGCATACGAAGGACAGACAAACAGACAGACATGACGAATCTATAAGGGTTTCGTTTTTTGCCATTCGTCTACGGGACCCTAAAATGAGGAAGGATACTTACTAGCTTCTAATGGATGTTTTGATGAATGATGGATGTTTTGGAAGGTATCTACTAACCGTAAAAAATACAGCACGAATATTTAATGAGAAGCCTAGGAGGGCCCCGCCATATCGAAGTCCAACTAGTATTTTTTTTTAAGTCACCTTTATGTAAGCATGTAAGCTTTATGTAAGTTACTACATAGGTAAGAATATATGTAAGAACATCTATTTTACTGTCGCCTCTGTAGCCTAAACGACTAGAACGATTTTGAAGTGTGAGGTGTTTTTAGTTTCGTTCTAAAGGTTCCGTACCCGAAGCGTAAAAACGGGACCCTATTACTAAGGCTTTGATGTCAGTCTATCTATCGGCCTATCTATATGTCTGTCTGTCTGTCACCAGGCTGTATCTCATAAACCATGATAGCTAGATAGTTGAAATTTTCACAGATGATGTATTTCTGTTGCCGCTATAACAACAAATACTAAAAACAGAATTAAATAAATAAATAAATATATACGGACAAATCACACAGATTGAGCTAGCCCCAAAGTAAGTTCTAATGAAAGACTTGTGTTATGGGATTCTAACTCAACGATACTATATTTTATAACAAATACATATATAGATAAACATCCAAGACCCAGGTCAATCTGAAAAAGATCATTTTCCATCTTGACCTGACCGGGGAACGAACCCGGGACCATCCGTGTCGCAGGCAGGCGTGATGACCGCTGCGCCACGGAGCTCGTCAAAATAAATACGTAACGTAAATAAATGTTTTAGGGGGGCTGCCTTACAAAAGACATGATTTTTTGCCGTTTTTGCTCGAGCAAGGGACTAATATCGATAGTCTAATGTTGTTTATATAATGGTACGGAACGCTTTGTGCGCGATTCCGACTCGCGCTTGGCTGATTTTTTTCTCCAGCGTACCATAGGCATATGCTGTTTGAAGCTAATAAAAACGTAAATGGCGGACGTAAGCAACCGGTATTTTTATTTTTTGAAATAAGGCTACTTGTTTGAGCTGACAATCAACAGCCAGTGCCTTCCAAAGCAAGTTTTTAATGGACTTTGTAACTAAAGCTCCACTCCTAGTGAGCAAAACGGCTAACCTAATAAAAATATAGACAACTAGCTGTTACCCGCGGCTTCCCCGCGTGATTTATAGCCTATGTCCTTCTCAGTACCCTAACCAATGTGTATCCAAATTTTAATGATGATCGATTCAGTAGATACGGCGTGAAAGCTAAAATAAACAAACAAACTCACTTTCGCATTTATAATATTAGTTTGGATTAGGATTAGGATGTCCTTCTCAGTACCCTAACCAATGTGTATACAAAATTTCATGATGATCGATTCAGTAGATACGGCGTGAAAGCTAACAAACAAATAAATAAACAAACAAACTCACTTTCGCATTTAAAATATTAGTTAGGATTAGGATGACATAGACTATATTTTTACTAGGGTAGACTTGACATGCACAAAACCGTTTGTTGCGATCTATGGGGAAGGCCTTTGTCCAGCAGTGGACGTCCCTGGCTGATAGATAGCCGTAATCATTCAGGATAATAATAGAATTGTAGCGATCATACATTATTCCATTCCTAAACCATTTGAATTAGTGTAGTGTAGTGATAAAAAACAATAAAACAGTGTAGTAAAAGTGCGATTAAAGACACATGAACAAAGTGCCTTCCCCTTAATACAGACAGTAAGAAAAGTGCCGATGGACACATTCTTATTCTATACGTAATAATCTAGGTCAATGTAAAATTACTCATTAGCCAACTAATAGGCTAGATTGTAATAATATTCGCGTATGTATGTATTTAAATACAAACATCGCGAAACAAAAAAAAAAATACATTATTCAATTAAGTTTGATTCGGACTGTAAATGGGTAAAGTAACGGGCTAAAACTTTCAATACAAATATCAATATTTTGACAAAACCGTGAGGGGTGACTATACCTGTCAATATGAACAACTTTTCCTTTGGGACTAGAGCTGGAAATTCAAAATTAAAAAAAAAATTAACAGCTTTTAGTAGCAAATGCTCGGCCGGCTAAACACTTTTGAATAGAAAAGTATTTTTTGTAATTCCCATGTTCCCATGTCCCATAGAAAAAGTTGTTCATAATGACGGTCTGAGTTGCCAGTTTAAGAATTAGATAGAGTTTCATCAACATATCGTATATCCAAATCTGTTCCGGCAAGTTATGGAAGAATAAAACAACTGAGAACATAAATCATGTAACCTTACTCTCTTTTTTTGGGGAGTCATGTAAAAAATATACACGTACAGTCCCAATCAAATTTTATGGCATCTGGGATATTAGTCACGAGCTGCGCAGTACGCGCCCCGCCACCCCGCGCGCCCCGCTGAACCTAATATTGTGTACTGCGCATCGACTCGCGCGATGTTCCAAGCTGCCACAAAGTTTGATTCGGACTGTACGTGTTATATTTAGCTGTGTGGTTCTCGGCAGAGTAGAATAGGACCACTCCAAGTCTTCCCGTGGATGTCGTAGAAGGCGACTTAGAAAACACAAGTAATTCCACAACTCGTCCCACACACAAGCTAAACAAAGCTTATACACATCAAAGAGACCTCTCCAATCTGGCCAGCGTGGAGAGTGTAGGTCAAATCCTCTGACTGCTCTGGCTAATATATGGCTCTGGTAGTACAAAGAGGTTCATGCTTCTGCAGCGGAGACTTAAAAAGACCTGATGATGATGACGGACTGTAAGTACGTGGGTGAAGTAACGGGCTAAAGCTATAGGTATTAAATTATACAAAAGATTTGCCATTGTGGTTTGCGGCTTCCATTGTGTTTTGATTTTGGAAAACCACAGCAGCAACGATTACTTTTTGCGTCCATGACTTAGATACATAGTAAGTATTTTTTTAACCGTTTTTTAGCTTCTGATTCCCAGCAGAGTAGAAAAGGACCACTCACTTTAAAAAACAATTGACTATTCTAAACAGTCTCTGCTCATATCAACTAAAGCCATAGATATCAGAATATTTACTAGGTACTAAAGCCCAATATCAAATATCAATATTGCCCCAACGGCAAAGTAGTCATTTTGAGTTAGTCTTTCAGATTCTAATCGAACACCCGGTCTTATTGAGATATAGTCGCAAAGCCACTATTCGAAAACATAACTTATCATTATCACACAAACAATAAGAAATAGGGGAACGTATAGACAAAGACAATATAATACTAACGTAATAGACCTCCTACATACAAAAATATTGGACCAAATTAAGGTTGCGAAAAGCAGGCGAATGTATGGCGCAGGAGAGTTGCATGCTACTCGATACTAGATGGAGGTAATCTGCGTTAGCCTTTACTAAATATTTGGTGTCATTTTAAAATATTATGCCTATAATATTGTTTTGATTTTTAATAAGATATATTTTGTGAATCATGTTTTTATATTCTCATAATACGGTAGATACAATGTTGTGTAGTTTCGAGTGGCGCCATCTATGCGAGTCTCTAAGAACAAATCGTACGATTAAGGCGTTGAGACCACATGGTATAGAGAAAAAGAGCGCGAAATGTAAAAAGATGACGAAATTATGGGAAAAATTGCATAGAATAGACGAAATAGACTCCTAGATCGTGTCTAGGACAAAAAAATATTTTTTTTTACTAGCCATTTAAGTGCCACTGCTGGGCAAAAGCCTCCCCTTCCGTTCTCCACCTAGTCCTATCCAGTGCCCTGTCTTGCCATTCCTAATGAAATGCACACAACTCGTCTTTCCATCTCATTTTTGGCTTCCCTCTAGAACGTTTGCCATCAGTAGGAACCCATTTAGTGCCCAACAAAAAAAATATAAAGTGCAGAAATAAATAGAGGTCTATGGACTGATTAAAAAGCACAAGGCTTTTTTTCCACGGCTCCAAATATTCCTCCTTTGTTGAATAGGCACATAAATTTAACATTTTAAAAAGTTAATAAAAATAAATAAATTATGCGAAATACGCAGAAAGTGAATTTTGGTATTTATGAACATACCGCAGTCCCAGTAAGAATAGCACAAAGTTGGTTTAAGCGTTTTGTTTCTGAGAATTTTAATGTAAAAGTTACACCTCTTTAGTATGGACGGATAAAATCTTCATACAAAATACGAAATTACTTTCTCCCCGACCTAATATTTATGCTTACTTAAACTAGCTCTAGGAAATGGATAATTTTTGGACTTTTGGAATCACCGATACGGTAACATATTATAAACATTCGTATTCCCATACATTGCTGTCATCACGAACGCAAGAGGTCAAAACTCCTTTTTTGCGTTCAATGTGCCAGTTTATATCCTTATTTAAGTGTCAATTTATAAAAAGACCGTTGTGAAAGTTTTGATTTTTAGGGTTGCGTGTATAGACAGGCTCTTTATCGATATTTTGGCTTTCCGAATAGAAAATCATATTATTTATTCCCTATTTTATCTCTCTTGCACATCCCGCACAATGCAAAGAGTCTCCAACCCGTCTGGCCAGCGTGGAGACTGTAAGCCAAATCCTTTTTTTTTTTATGGACTACGTAGCTAGCTCCAAATGAGCTTTCGCTACTTCACCGGACTTTTTGAGGTGAGGACAGATTGCCCTCAACCTGTAAGGCAAACTTCACCAAAGGAAGCCAAATCCTCTGAAAGCTCTGACTTATATATGGCTAGGGTAGTGCAGAGAGGGTCATTCTCCTGCAGTGGAGACTTACAAGGACCTGATGATGATGATGATATTAAAAAAAAGTAGTAAAATGTAAGAGGCTGGGGGTATTCGTGAGTACCGTATTTTTGAGCGAGTTTTTTTTTAGATAATTATTGTATATTGGTACGGAACACTCAGTTTGTAATTTAGACTCGTGCTTGACGGTTTATATAAGTGTGAAGATACCGTTAGTTTTGATTTCTCAACAGTTTGTTTTAAGAACATTAATTCGTCTACTTAAATTGTAATAATTATCATTAGGTACAATCGGGTAAGTAATATAACATATAAACACAAAATATATATGTTTTAAGATCAATACCAACGAAATATATAATTTTGGTCAGTATAATTATTAATCAAGATAAAATTCGGAAGAAATAATTTTGAAAAAAATAAATTCTTTTGTTATAACAATTATTCAACATAACAAACCTTTCATATACAGTTTTATCGTTATAAAATTTAACAAATAGATTTGTTGTTACGTATAATAAACGTAATATATACTTATTATTAAGCATAATAATCATTGGTAATACAAATAAAGTGATAGAAGATCCTAATCTTCGTTTTGTGACTAAGTCGCTTTCGCACCCAGTCGTCGCTCGCTCGCTTCGCTCGCTCGCTCATATGGTGGTCTATGTGTAACCATAACCTAATCTACCTTCTGTTACCAGTCGCTTTCGTACCCGGTCGTCGCTCGCTCGCTTCGCTCGCTCGCTCATATGCTGGTCTATGTGTAACCATAACCTAACCTACCTTTTGTTACCAGTCGCTTTCGCACCCAGTCGTCGCTCGCTCGCTTCGCTCGCTCGCTCATATGGTGGTCTATGTGTAACCATAACCTAACCTACCTTCTGTTACCAAGTCGCTTTCGCACCCAGTCGTCGCTCGCTCGCTTCGCTCGCTCGCTCATATGCTGGTCTATGTGTAACCATAACCTAACCTACCTTCTGTTACCAAGTCGCGTATCCAAACCAGTCGCTCTCGCACCAAGTCATCGCTCGCTCGCTTCGCTCGCTCGCTCATGTGGTGGTCTATGTGTTACCATAATCTAACCTACCTTCTGTTACCAGTCACTTTCGCGCCCAGTCGTTGCTCGCTCGCTCATATGGTGGTCTATGTCTAATCATAACCTAACCTACCTTTTGTTACCAAGTTGCGTATCCAAACCAGTCACTATCGCACCTAAGGTCATCGCTTGCTCGCTTGTCATAATCAATTTGATTGATTTAGGTTTTTATTGATATATATTTTAAATAGTATTCGTTTTGATTGTTATATTTTATGGCATGTATACTGAACGAGTTGTATGACAGGTGATGTTTAGTGTTCATAAACGTTATAATAAATGAGTTTATGGTTTTCGAATTGAATATTTTATGAATATTATAGCTTTCAAGAATATAAACGGTAATAATTATATCAAGTAAACATTATATCTTTTGAACTTTATTGAAATGAAAATATATAATTTGTTATTATATCAAACAATACGCACCCGGTACAATCTATAAAAAAATAAAAAAAATAAGTTAAGATTAAATAAAGTATGATTAAAAGGCCCTTCCTCCGGCTTCGCTCGCATTTATACCAATCCCTCGTGAGCAGAATTTTCTTTCCACAATTAAAAATAAACTTTAAGATTAACTAGTTTGGCCTAGGACGAACTCATTTTGAATATTCAAATATTTTTGGTTGCTTTTGAGGAAGGTCTCGAAAACGACGTCTTTTTTGTAATCCAAAATGGCGAACGCGACTTTCATGGAAAAAATTGTCATGGGTGTCGTTTTAAGGTTTCTAATATGTAAGATCTCAAAAATACTGTAATTTTTATTTTAAATCCATTTTTTCATGAAAAATATCCCATCACTCTTTTTTTAGTCTGGAACACAAATCTAACGATTCTTAGGCTTAGTACATTTTATTCGGATTCAAAGTACATCCGCCTATAGTTTTAGCTTCAAATGTCTCTCGTCTTGACTAATGCCAAAAGAACACGTACAATATGCATAACGTTCCTCGTAGCCTGCATAATACCAGCCATTATTCATTCGCCCACATACAGATAAGTTTTTGTATGACTGAAATCCTTTGAATCATTGCATAGAAAATTATACCAGTACGAATGGAGCGGACATTGAAGAAAATGTCAATATTTATTACCAATTTTTTCCCTGCATGAAGTAACGCTTGTATGTACATTTCTTCCAGGGATAAAGATAATCCGTTAACTCAAACACTTCTGAACCAAATAAAAAATAATAATAATAGGAACATACATACATTGTTAGCGCAAATTGCATTAATGTAAGTCAAGGTATTTGCTTAGAAAATGATATTTTTTTTGGAGATTGATGAGAGTGTTTACCCTTACACTATATATGTACGTAAGTTGGGCGTCAGAAATTAAAATACTTTTGAGTATCCCAAAAATAAATCGTATAAAGTATGCGAATTTCATAGGTGATCAGAAACATAATGTCGACACTATAAATTATAATTTACATTTAAATGGAAATTTCACCTTTAGTTTTTAGGGTTCCGTACAAAAGTTGAAAAACGGAACCCTTATAGGATCACTCGAGCGTCTGTCTGTCCGTCCGTCCGTCTGTCACAGCCGATTTTCTCCGAATCTACTGAACCAAATTAGATGAAATTTGGTAAGATAGTGTAATCCTATGACCCAAACACGGATGTGCAAAGTAAATAAAGATTTTTTTGAAATAAGGGTCATTTTGAGGGGCCCAATTACAAAATTTAAAAAAAAAGTTTTGCACACCTTACTGTGTCATATATCAAATGAAAGGGCTCATTATGAGGATCTCAAAAATATTTTTTTTTGTTCGGGTAAAATCAATACTTTTGATTTTATTCACGAAAGAAGGCAAAAATTGACCATTCCCCCCCCCTGATCTCCGAACCTACTGGGCCGAAAATTTTAAAAAAATTACAAAATATAGTTCATTCCTTGAAGATTACAGGAAAAATAATAAGAATTCTATCACTTGAAAATTAAGTGGTAAACTCACAATAATAAGTTCATCTAGGGAAATAGTTCACTAAAACACCACTAGATGGCGCTAGTCAATTGAATAAAACATTTTTTGCACATTGTGTGTGTGTTCACGAAGCATATTGTACGGAACCCTCATTGCGCGAGTTTGACTCACACTTGGCCGGTTTTTTTTCTATTTGTTTCTCTTGACCTATCAAGACCGCAACCGTGACTGAATTGAGAGAGTTATTACGATTCATACTAAATATTGGCTTAAAATTTAAGTTCACTCATAGTCCCCTCTATTTATTTTAGTTCAATGCGTATGACTCATTGACATAGGTACATTGTATTAATGAGAAAACGCTTTTAAGTCTCATAAATTATGTTTGTATCACTGAAGACGTAATTAGGTCTTAGAAATTAAGTTACATCATTGCCTGCTTGGGGTCTTCCATTGAGACAGCGTGTCTTAACTCATCATCATCATCAGGTCTTTTTTAGTCTCCACCTCAGGAGCACGACCCTCTCTGTACTACCATGCAAAATATATGTGCAAGCAGTCAGAGGATTTGGCCTACACTCTCCACGCTGGCCAGACGGGTTGAAGAGGTTTCTTTGATGTTTATAAGCTTTGTTTAGCTTGTGTTTCCTTAGTCGCCTTTTACGACATCCACGGGAAGATTTGGACTTTCTTATCGTTCTGATTTTAACCCAAATTTGCCCTAAAATAAGTACCTATTTATTTCGCCCTATATTATTCTTATTTAAAGACCCGTTGATTTACTATTTTTATTACAGATTCAAAAACCTTAATGGATGTTAAAGTGACCAATACGTTTTACACCTTAGTTGACAAAAGTTACCCAACAGACCAGCATCAACCACTTGACGCATAATAGAAATATTTATTTAAATCAGATTTATCTACGACTGTGATTATGTCATATATAAATAAATACATACATACACACTACCACGTCTTTTTACTTAGTGGGGTTGACAGAAGGTTTAAGCATGTTGGTGGGCTTGTAGGTGAAAACGGAATTACGGAATCAAAATAGTGATGGGTTGCTAGCCGCATTGCCTATTGACATGATTCCTGTCTGGTGTATAAATAAATACAGCGTGTTAATTAACCCTCGACATTCACATAAAGGGGTTATTCCATTAGTAAATAAGAACAAATTTTTGTATGACATCAGTACTGGTGACTGAAACAATTTTTTTATTACTTTTTACGACTTTTTCATACAAAAAAGACCAGTCGCCAGGACAATTAGTATGGAAAAGACAAAAAAAAATTGAGTTTTCGGTACTGGTGCCATAAGAAAAATTGTTTATATTGATGATTGACGGGGTCCAGTGCACATGCACGAAGATATTATTGAAGTGTCTTGAAAACCCATCAAACTATTTTCTGAACTACTTTCCAACAGTTTAAAGTGTGGACATGAGCATTTCAGAGTTTTTGGACCCGCTTAGCTTGAAATTTTAAATAATGTCTGTTTTTTTTCAATTGATTTATTTTTAATGGGGGCAGTATCTACTGGAATCCGTGTATGGTCTTAAGGGTACGTCGAAGGTTAAATAACACGCTGTATACTTTTCTTGCATACTCGTATTTTCGTATATATAATTTTTCATAAATAAATCGCACCACCCATAAATTTTTGTCAATTTATTCCTACACCCAAACGTAGCCTGGAAGACATTGCCTGGGCGATAAGGCCGCCTATTGTACTATTATTTCTTTTCTTTTTTTACATTGTATATGTCTAAATGTTTTATGGTGCAATAAAGTATTTTTACTTACTTACTTACTAACTTATTTCCTTTGATTATATAGCTTATTTCTCCTCATCATTGCCAGTAAACAGACGCTGATAGCTATCTTTGCTCTGATAATACTTTAGGAGTATTAATTTTAGAGTTTTGAAGAATGCTTGCTCTCTTTTGATGTGTGTAGTGTAAGTGACATACATTATGCCGTGTAGTTCCCGGCAGAGTAGAATAGGATTCCTTCTATGAAGGTTGTGGCCCGGGGGTTGTTATAAGTAAAACTCACACGTTGTAGGTTCGAAGATTAACTGTTGACTAACTGATTTATGATTTAATTTAACAGAGCTTTTATACAGATCTTAAGTAGGACATAATTAGTCATTATCCTTTTCTCGATTCTATCTAGGTTACACGTGAATACATGTGTTAAATAATTGTTCTATTTAAAAAGGTTTAAGGTAAAATCTCGGTTATTATCTGCTTTTATTATCTGCAGTTATCTGCTACGTGGAATAATAATGAAGGCGTGTGTCGTCACACTACACTTCAAGACTTAGTATGGTGTAGAAGTCGACTTAGGAAACGCAAGCTAAATAGACCTCTCCATCCCGTTCCGTTTGGTCAGCGTGGTGTAGGCCAAATCCTCTGACTGCTCTGACTCTGGTAGTTGTACAGAGAGGGTCATACTCCTGCAGTGGAGACTAAAAAAGACCTGATGATGAAGTAACCGATACTGGTGTCAGATTTTCCAAGGCATCTGACATAGCTTGGCGACCGCCATCTAATTATGTCAGCCGGCAACAACGGCTGAATGTGCCTTCCAAAGCACGGAAAAGTTTATGAGCCACTTTGCTCATCTCATCTCATTAATATACATATAACTATATAGGGACAAGACAGACAGATTGTGCTAGCCCCACAGTAAGTTGTGAACTTGTGTCGTAGGATACTAACTCAACGATATTATATTTTGTAATAGATACTTATACATATAGATAAACATCCAAAACCCAGGCCAATCTGAAAAAGATTGAACTAAGTGGCGAAGAATCATCGCTAGAAAACCATTCACGTAGACCGTCATACAGACACACAGACAGACACGGCCATACATATATAGTATACTAGCTGTTACCCGCGGCTTCGCCCGCGTGATATATAGCCTATGACCTTCTCAGTACCCTAACCTATGTGGATGCAAAATTTCATGTTGATTAGTTCAGTAGATAGGGCGTGAAAGCATGACAAACAAACAAATAAAGAAACAAACAAACTCAGTTTCGCATTTATAATGTAAGTTAGGATATACTTATAACACCTATTTTTAGCGTCGGGGCAAAACTACATTTGAATAAATCAGTGCAGTTAATTAACCGACTTCAAAAAAGAAGGAGGTTCTCAATTCGTCTGTATGTTTTTTTAGTTACCAACAGTTCAAACAGACAGGCGGATACAGCTTTATGAATAAAAATCAGTTCTATTTATACACAAAATGTGAATGCATAAATATTTAATGTCGCAAAAAATAGGACTTAATTATTTTTAGTATGAGGTAAATCGACATACTAAATCCGGTTCACATATCAACTTACGAAATTCCAAATTAAGTATTATGGTCTAGTCACGAACCGAGCTTTTTTACGGAAACTTTGTTGGAAAACTTATAGGTACGAGTACATTGGACGGCCTCTGTCTCAGAGTACTCTGTACAGAGTAGAATAGGAGCGCTCTTAGTCTTCCCGTGGATGTCGTAGAAGGCGACTTAGGAAACACAAGCTAAACAAAGGTTATAACCATGGAGAGACCTCGCCAACGTGGAGAGTGTAGGCCAAATCCTCTGACTGCTCTGGTTAATATATGGTTCTTCTTCTAGTCGTGTCGATTGCCCAAATTATATTTTGTCTTTCCAGTAAGTCGCCACTTTGAGACCCCTCTCCGATAACTTATAAAGGAGCCCGATGGTCCAGTGGGTGTAGGCTCTATGAGCGCTTACGTATGTTAAGCAACCCCTGGTGCAGTCCCTACTTGGATGGGTGACCGCAAGTGGCATAAAAATATCTCGAGCTCTTCCGTGCTTCGGAAGGCACGTTAAGCCGTTGGTCCCGGCTGTCATCATTGATGCCAGTCGTTAAGCTATGTCAGATGCCTTAAGGCAGCTTGAAAAATCTGACAATAGTGTTGGCCACTTACACATACGAAAAAAAAAAAAAAACTTATAAAGGTCGCGTTTTGTGCAGCTACAGGAACATAAAGGGCACTAGAGGTTATGTGTCATGGTTCTCAAATCATTCTGGTTGTATGAGTGATAATTTACTAAAATGTTTAGTGATTTTGAGTAATCATCCGATCAATTGTTGCATCACCATCTAGATATTTCCGTTGACGTTTTTAAACATATTAGTGTATAATGCCTTCGATTGTATTCAGTAAGAGGAGGTAATGAGCTATCGTGCAATAACCGTAATACCACATAACAAGTGTTAGCATACAATGAAATATTACGGTTATTACATAATTAACTAGGATACTTAATCACAGATAAGTGAGTCAGGTTGATATATACCTCCTCAAAGAGATACTCGTATCTCTTTAAATAGGTATCTATTTATATCAACATTCGAATTGTGGCTTTTTTGACGAGCTCCACCGCCCAGCGGTCGACACGCCTGCCTGACACGGATGCTTGCTCCCGGGTTCAATCCCCAGTCTGGTTAAGATGAAAAACGATCTTTTTCTGATTGACCTGGGTTATGGATGATTATCTACATAAGTATCTATTATAAAATATAGTATCGTTGCTTACTTACTTTGGGGCTAGATCAATCTGTGTTATTTCTCCGTATATTTAGGTAAAGTCGGCGGCAGTGGCAAATGTAGCGCATCGTGCATAATGACAGTGACACCAAACGCGTATTACATACTTATTCTTCTTCTCCTTTATATTCTTTTTCTTCTTTCACTGCGTTTCGGTCTCTTCTTCTTTCTGAATTTGTAAACAGCAAATCCTAGATTGATAGGCATCGACACCTGTCATCCGAGTTAGTAAATAGGGGGGCTGGAGGCTTATTTGCTAACTTTTGACAGTTACGATGTACATCATTTTCATGATAACTTCAATATTCATTACTATGATATACGTATAAATGACTAAAACCGTAATGGATGCTAAAGTGACAATCCAATCGTTGTACACCGAGGTAGCAAATCGGCCTGCTGTTGATGATGATGATTGTTTGTTTGTTATGCTTTCACGCCCTACCTACTAAACCGATCATCATGAAATTTTGCATACACATAGGTTAGGGTACTGAGAAGACATAGGATATAATATCACGCGGGCGCAGCCGCGGGTAACAACTGGTAGGCTATAATCAAAGTGGACGCTGTCGCGAAAAAACAGCAAGAAAATAATATAATCATAGCCTTAAATTCTTTTTAGGGTTCCGTAGTAAACAAGGAACTTTTATAGTTTCGCCATGTCTGTCTGTCTGTCTGGCTGTCCGTCCGTGGTTTTACGCAGAGACTAAAAGTACTAGAAAGCTGTAATTTGATATGGATATGTATATTAATCATGCCAAAAAAGTGGTAGAAAAAAATATTTAAAAAATATTTTTCATACAATTTTCATTGTTAGATGTTTTTGGTCGTCAAACTGTGAGGTGCGAGTGTGAACAGTGTGAACTCAAAGTTGTCATTCGCAACTACGGAACCCTACACTGCGCGTGGCCCGACACGCACTTGGCCGGTTTTTTATTTTGTTTTAAATAACTTGTCCAATTACATACAGTATCCTTTGATAACTTTGTTGTTTTAACCTGCATATCTGCATACTTACCCTTAGGTGTCTACGCCCTTTAGTTAGTTCGTTGACATTTACAACTGACATTTACAATGTTTAAATTTCCTTAGACAACTACTAACTTCATCGTCAGTTCGGGAAGTGGTACTGGTTTTGATAATGTTTTATTATATTGACGAGCTCCGTGGTGCAGTGATCAACACGCCGGCCTATGACACGGATGGTCTCGGGTTCGAACCAAGGCCAGGTCAAATTGAACTAGCTATTACGGTTCTTGAGATCTAACTCGGCGAGTGGTAGCCATGAAAAAGGGCTAAAATATGACGTTTTTTTGTATGGGAGCCCTCCTTAATTATTATTATTTTGTTTTTAGTATTTGTTGTTGTAGCGTCAACAGAAATACACAGTCTGTGTAAATTTCAACTGTCTACTAGCTATTACGGTTCTTGAGATGCAGCCTAGTGACGGACGGACGGACAGCAAAGTCTTAGTAATAGGGTCCCGTTTTTACCCCTTGGGTACGGAACCCTAAAAATGGTCTTTTTCAGATTTACTTGGGTCTTGAATGTTTATCTATACAAATATTACATATATTTGTAATTAAATTTTGTATCGTTGAGTTAGTATCCCATAACACAAGTCTCGAACTTACTTTGGGGCTAGCTCAATCTGTGTGATTTTTCCGTATATAGGTATTTATTGTTATAAGTATTAATTTATTGTCTTAACCTATACTTATGGACCCATAGCTGGGCAAAATTCTCAACCACTTACAATGGCAGTTTTTTACTTCTAAACCTTTGTTAACTGACTCCAAGGTCCAACCGATTCACTGGATAAATTGCCCAGAACAAGAGCAGGCCTTCCTCCCATTCTTTTCGGACAATCGGATGTTACACTTACCGGCTTCGTCTATGTGTTTGTAAACTCCTTGTATGTAGGTATAGACGCTTTCCTAATGTAATGTGTTGTTTTATACTTATCTGGGCCCTGAATGAGCATGTCGCCATACTAAAGGAAAAAGGGTATTGTGGCAATATTCGATGATTTTGGTGTAAAATTAAGCATTCAATCAATTAATTTCATTATCAATGGTTTCAGAATAAGCCTCTTAAATTTTGAATAGAAATGTTAAGAGGCGTATATTTCTCAAACCATTAATAATTTTACTAAGCTATATAGGAACGTAGATTATCATGAGATTAATTGATTGATTGCCTGATTTTATACCAAAATTATCAAATATTGCCACAGTTCCCTTTTTCAGTTTGTATGGCGACATGCCCCCAACTTCATCCGCGTAAAACTTCACCACCCTATTACACTCCCTTAATATTGAATTTCTAAGCCGGGGATCGAACTCGGAACCCTGTGATTCAAATAGCTAACATAATAATAACTAACTACGTTACTATTCTAACGTGCCCAAAATGCCCCGCTTACTGTACTCAAACAGACCTCGAAGAGGCAAATGACAGGGCAATCGCTGTGGCCGCATATTGGTCAAAAATAATATAACTTAAAAATAAAATATAGACATAACGACTCGAGAAGAAGAAGAAGAAAGGCAATGGCAATACCATACTGAGCCTATAGATATCAAAATATTGACTGAGCCATTCAACACCATTAATTTATTACTCATCCATCAACATGGAAGTAATTATTAAACTTTATAGTATAAGGTGGGACTTGTAATTAAACAAGTCACGATTTCTTCACCACAAGTATTTAAAGAGGAATTTAGATTGTACTTAAGAATGTTGGCAAATAATAACTTCTTGATAAACAACATGTTAATAAAACGAAGCTTCAGAAAATTAATTGTTATAATAGGTACTTTAAATAAATCACAAAACTATTTTTCAATACAGAGTGTAAGATGACCCTCGATAAACCCTTAAGAAGGTATCCTAGCAGTATGTTATCCATACAAATATATTTTCTTACTGAAAACTGCTTCTAGAAGCACGATTCTTTTTTCATTAAATCTATTACCAAAATAGGTATCTACCTATGTTTTAATTTTTCTAAAAACCTGTTAAAAAGAAAAACAATTTAAAAAAAAATGTTTTTTAGAAGAAAAAAAAATAGGGGCATACTTACCTATTTCAATACTAGATTTAATGAAAAAAGAATTGTGCCTCTAGAAGCAATTTTCAGCAAGAAAATAGAGAAACACATTTGAATGGAAACCATACTGAAAAAATACTGCTAGGAAACGCTCTTAAAGTAGTGACTCAGCCCGTCAATATGAACAACTTTTGCTACTAAGTGTTCAGCCGCCAGAGCAAAATGTATGGGAAAGTAAAAAAAAAAAATTCGAGTTCCCAGTATTGATTCTATAACAAAAGTTGTTCATATTGACCGGCTATGAGTCACCCCTTAAAGGATGTGTCGAGGGTCATGTTACATTCAGTATAAGATGAAGATGATAACATAGAAAACAAATTTTCCGCTGCCAAAAAATAAAAATTTCTTTAATATATTTGGAAATGAAGGCCGAATTGAAGATTTAGAAATAAGAAACAAATATTGTAATTCCTGGCCCTAAATGATAAAAATCCATTCCAGCCACTGCTCAAAACTTGTTAATTCATCTATATACTCGTCCGGCAATCTCTAACTTTCTGGCCCCTGTAGCAATCTACTATTTTCCACCTTGGATGACGAAAAACAGCACAATCTTTTTAGTTACACCCTTAGAGTATCAATACTCTAAGGTTACACCTTTCTTTCTAGATCGTCAATTAAAGTTAAAGTTAAATTAAGTATTGCTGCACTTATGAATTAGATTAAGAAAACAACACCAGTTTTTGCAACTAACACACGAATCATAAAAAAACCAATCCCCTTACACCTACGTTAAAGGTAAAAGGTGATGTACTGTCGACAGTTTATCACAATGTCATTGAACTTTTATTGAAACTCATTAATAACGAATAACTGTCAATATAAACTTAATAGCATATTGCATATCTAATACCTCACGTTGTATGTGACGTATAATTAATTACTAAGATAAACGACTTTGATTTACAAGTATAGGTGTCATGGTTATTCACAATATTAATGTAATTTACGCAAGTATAGTATATAATATAGCCTAGGAAACAACTATTTTAAATTCAATACACAAACTTTAAGAGGTGACTCAGCCCATCAACATAAACAACTTTTGTTATGGGACCAATGCTGAAAATTCAATATTATTTTTGTCTTTTCCAGACATTTGGTCCGATCAGCTGGACACTTTAGTATGGGTATGTCAATTTTTTTGAGTTCCAAGCATTTGTCCCATATCAAAAGTTGTTCATGATGATGGGCTGAGTCACCTCTTAAAGTTTGTATATTGAATTTAAAATAAGGGTGTATATTTGAGCCGTTTGGGGTCGAAATTTTGGGACCGTGGGGGCCATCAGCCCATACGCTATTCGGTACAATTGCCCAAAAATTGATTGAGGTTTCTCGTGATCAGAGAGCTGGCCAATATCTTGGCCAAAAGAACAGCATTGCTATTCAACGTGGCAATGCTGCCAGCCTTATAGGCACGCTACTACAAGGCAACTATCTACCCGGCCTTTTTTTTTATTTGTAAATAAGTAATATGTTTTTTTTTATTTAACTTTTTAGTTTCGTTTTAGTGTATTTATCTAGGTACTAGCCCGATGGTCCAGTGGGTGTGAACTGTGAGCTCTATGAGCGCTTACGTATGTTAAGCAACCCCTGGTGCAGTCCCTACTTGGATGGGTGTAGGATACCGCAAGTGGCATAAAAATATCTCGAGCTCCTGCGTGCTTCGGAAGGCACGTTAAGCCGTTGGTCCCGGCTATCATCGTTGATGGCACTCGTTAAGCTATGTCAGATGCCTTAAGGCAGCTTGAAAAATTTGACACCAGTGTTGGCCACTTACACATACGACAACAAACAAACATCTAGGTACTTACGTCAATTAAGATTATGTTAGGTTTATTAAGTTTTAATTTACTTTTAACTATTTACATCCATAGTACAAAATTACATAAAATAGAATATAATATGCTTACTTTATGGTAACAGAACTTTGTTCAGATTTCAGTTTGATCAGCCTACTAGCATCACCCCTCAATCAACTATTTATTTTACAACTAAATCACAAAAATAGACAAAATATTTATACTTCAGTACTTCGGTAGTAAATACACGCAAATAATAAAACACAAAATAATAAAAAGTAATACCAAAATACTACTAGTATTTTACTACCGAAGTACTGAAGTAAATATTTTTAATTTAATCTGATTTAGAAGTAGGTACAAGAATAAAATGGCGGGTGGCGCTAGTTTTGTTTCCCACGAGTTGGTCCAAGGACCCCGGGTTCTGAAGAATCTCAGATGAGGATGTGACCCGGAAAGCGCCTAGCTCCGCGTAGGTTTCAGTTTCATAAGTCTATCCCAGGATCAAAATCGGTCAAGTGGTTTTTGAGTTTATCCATTACAAACTTACACACACATACAAATCTTTTCTCTTTATAATATTGGGTTTCATCTAGATACTGACGGATTAGAAATTACTATTAAAGGGCTACATCAAAGGACCTTCGCCATCTTTGATAAGTATTTGTTAACTATATACGGTACAACACCGATACTTTGTATATCTTTAAACTAGACATAGACAGAATCTTGTTGGAAACCATAAAATAATAAATAGAAAGGATTACGGCTGCACAAATATTTAAAAAAAAATTTGCATGAAGACAATTTTTTTTTAAATCTATGGGCTGCGTCGAGCAACACGGAGTCGTACGGAAGGCCGTGTTGCTCGAAGATGGGCTGCATCATACTATTCATTACCTATTTACACAAAACTATAAAAAACAAAATGTGACATCTATCTCAGTAAGTACCCATTTAACAGTTTCAACGTTATTAACAAATTTTATTATACTCATTGGGTAAACAGCCCACCTGACAGAAAGCTCCAGAGTACTTACAGAGACTAGCCAATATAATAATGACTTACAGATTCTTCATCAACACGTGTCAACACTTTACCAGGCTTTAAACTGGGGAGGGATCCTCATAAACACCGGCAAACAATATCACATTACTCTTCCTCTCAACAATGAGAAACACAAACTCCTTATTAGCCTCAAACCTTTGACCTAACACCCTATTCTCCAAACCCACTACTGTTGAAGACGCAGCCACCGTACCACTCTCATTCACATCGATTTCAACGTTCTGTATAGTCTTTGATACAAATAAAGGAACGTCTGACACTCCGGGCAACTGAGCCTTCTGTTTGTCGAAGATTGAAAGGATCCCTGAGTACTGCATGGGAGGAATCAAATCCGTCTGCGATGACACTTTAAATCTAGGGATATAACAATCGACACTGCCACTTCCTGAGTCTCTTAATGCATCCATCCAGCTTGTAGGCTGAGACGCTAGGTTACTCAACACAGTCTTGACTGATATCCCATCTGAAGGCAGGAGGATCAGCATTGAGAACTGCTCGTCCTGACCGTATGTCAATTCCAAAACTTGTGCTCCAATTTCACTGACATCTACTAAACTATGATGCGCTTTATGGTACATCATGTTCACTGATCCTATCGTTTTTCCTTGACTGTTGTAGAAATTCTGTTCTTTCGTTTGTGAAGGGTTAAACGGCACAGTCCAATTGGCTTTAAAGAAAACAGCGTCTACGATGATCATCTTCAAATCTTCTAAAAACTCTGGCTTCACGGCATTCAAAATCCTTCCTTCTGTAGCTACACACACGTAGTAGTTGATATCATTGGCAAGTTTAGTAGTATTGCTAGGATCTACTGCGTATATATCAGTATTGTATCCCAGAGCTGCTTGACAGAATTCTGGATGGATGATGAGGGTGCAATCAGAAAACATAGCTGACTTTCCATTAAGAACTACGTCTCTATTATTGCTTTTTAATATATTCCGTGCACCGAAGTGCAGCGCTTGCGTTGCTCTCAAATCTCTTGGTAATTTCAATCCTTTCATTAACTCATGAAAAGTTTCTCCAGAAGATCCTTCAGCTAGCAAAGAAAATATGCTCCACACAGACAAAGGCGATATCGCGATGTTTTTCCTTCCTAATAACGCTTGAGCACCATAAGTATGATCCAGAAGAGTCAACGCGAAGTCGTTCAAAGAATTGAAGCTAAGATCTTCGTTTGTCGGCGCCGCGGTCACCACTCCAAATATCAGCACAGTGACCTTCCACATGTTATACGAGTGGATTGAACAGACTTTAGCGCAACACTGCTATGGCAAAAAGCGATTCTATCAATTTCAATGGGACGTTTCTCACGTGAGCACAATCATCACTTGAACAGGTTAAGTAATGTTTACAACGAGTGGGTTTCGACGACTGCATGGTTCAGATACGGCGTTCAGTTTTTATCTTAATCGACCCTTTAGGTTTTTACAAATCGATTGGTTTCGCGTATTGTCAACTTTTTTGTCGTTGTTTTTCTTCGTTTATTAAGTGTGGATTATCGAGTTTGCCTTGTGTGGATAGTAAAAAATGTAGTTATAAGTAAATGAGTGTGTGGCCTTATGGGCAGGACCCGCGAATTGCAGAAATATTTTTTACCTGTTTTTTTTATAAGTAAGCGATGCCAAACGGATGGTTATCATTTTTTAACCGACTTCAAAAAAAGAGGAGGTTCTCAATTCGTCTGTATGTTTTTTTTGTATGTACGTTACGCGATTACTCAGTCAGTTATAGATCGATTTTAGTGATTCTTTTGTTGTTCGATAGATAAAGCTCCCGAGATGGTCATAAAAATTTTGTCTCAATGTAATGAGTACTTTTTGAAAAATAAACAAAACCCAAAAAAATTGTAAGAGTATGCCGTTCGATTTAAACTTATTTGTATTTTATTCTTATGCGAATCAAGATGATGATGATGAGAACGTTATTCCTCTGTTTTGACTGAACTTCAAAGGTTGTCCTATATTTTTTTTTTATCGAAAAGTATCGAGTGCTTTAAGAAAAAATCAATAAAAAAAACAAAAACAAGTATGCCGTTTGGTTTAATTTTATTTCTGTTTAATTCTTTCGCGAATCAAGACAAGTTGATGACGACGTTGTTCCTCTATTTTGATTGAACTACCACACCCATTAAAACCTAATTTTAAGTTCCAGTTTGTACAATTACGTATAGGGTTGAAGTCGGTTTTACTTTTTTGTTAAAAATAATCGTTCTACAAGTTCGTATTTTTGATCGTAGAAGGGAACTGTAGATTGACCTAGGTAGTTACTTTTCAAAAGTCAAAAAATAAGAATATACGCACAATATTCGGCTTCATCGAAGTCGGCTTAAAAAATAGACATAAATAAATAAATTTATAGTGACAAATCACACAGATTGAGTTAGCCCCAAATTAAGTTCGAGACTTGAGTTATATACATATGATATAACTTATGTATAGGTATACATATTATGATATCGATTTTGGATTTCAAATTCATTCTGTGATGTATATCTATGTACGTTGGTTTCTTTATAATTTATAATGCAATGGTTTTTACGCGGTGCTCTATTATACAAATTGCTGGTTATATTATACGAGAGGTACTATAATTAAACGTGACACGAACGAATGATGGGCATAAAATGCACTGCTTTTCATGAATATTGTCAACGAAGTTGAGTTTCCCGGTATCCTTCACAGCCTCGTTTGTTTTGTATGTTTCTCGTGTGTGTCAGTGGCCAACACTGGTGTCAGATTTTTCAAGCTGCCTAAAGGCATCTGACTTAGCTTGACGACTGCTTTCAACGATAACAGCCGGGACTGACGGTTGCTTAACATGCGGAAACGCATAAAATGCTTACACCCACTAGGCCATCGGGCTCCTCTGTGGCGCAGTGATTAACACCAGTCTAAGACACCTCAGCCAGGTCATGATGAAAAACGATATTCTACAGATTGCCTGGGTCTTAATTGTTTATCTATACAAGGTAATTTGTAAAACACGCATATCCCCGCAGTAATAGATATCTAACATCATAAACAAAACATTTCAACATTCACACATGCTGAAAAAAAAAATACATTGTCATACGAAAGTATGAAAGTTAGGAAATCTGTATGAAATTATATATTTTTTTAAATTTCAGCACTGGTTCCATATGAAATGTTTTTGTTTATGACACACCATTGGACACGAATCTTATCCCGACCATCAAAATAAATTAAATAACAGAAGGTACCAGCAACACTTTTGCAAACTAAAATCACATTAAACTAAGGCCAACTATTACGTAATAACAGTAAAAAATGTGAACTTGAAAAATGCATTGACAACAAACAAAATAAATAAAAAAAAGTTCACACGCGCACAATCGTCCGTAAGACAATGGATCCGAAAATATACGACAATGTAGGTCACATTAATATTGTCCGAAAACTCAGGCTGGGAATATTTTACTCGCACAAAGAGTAAAGAATGCTGGCTCGAATCCTGCCCGATTGGGTTTTTTTTCCCATATCCTAACTAAACTAATATTATAAATACGTGAGTTTGTTTGTTACGCTTTCACGCCCTACCTACTGAACCGATCATCATGAAATTTGGCATACACATAGGTTAGGGTACGGAGAAGGACATAGGCTATATATCACGCGCGAGTAACAGCTAGTATATTTAGCAGCTAGTATTATAAATGCGTGAGTTTGTTTGTATATTTGTTTGTTACGCTTTCGCGCCCTACCTACTGAACCGATCATCATGAAATTTGGCATACACATAGGTTAGGGTACGGAGAAGGACATAGGCTATATATCACGCGCGAGTAACAGCTAGTATATTTAGCAGCTAGTATTATAAATGCGTGAGTTTGTTTGTATATTTGTTTGTTACGCTTTCGCGCCCTACCTACTGAACCGATCATCATGAAATTTGGCATACACATAGGTTAGGGTACGGAGAAGGACATAGGCTATATATCACGCGCGAGTAACAGCTAGTATATTTAGCAGCTAGTATTATAAATGCGTGAGTTTGTTTGTATATTTGTTTGTTACGCTTTCGCGCCCTACGCGCCCTACCTACTGAACCGATCATTATGAATGTTTGCCTACACATAGGTTAGCGTACGGAGAAGGACAGGAGCTACCTTCATCCTGAAGTAAAGTACCGTTCGCGAGGGGTCGACCCTAATGCGAGCGGAGTTGCAGGTGATAGTCAATTTATTTCATACTAGCTGTAACCCGAGGCTTCGCGCGCGTTATATATAGCCTATGTCCTTTTTAGTACCCTAACCTATGTGTATGCAAAATTTCATGATGATCGGTTCAGTAGATAGGGCGTGAAAGCGTAACAAACAAATAAACAAACAAACAAACTCACTTTCGCATTTATAATATTAGTTAGGATTTGTTCCAAGTCATCTGGTTTCCGCGATTTATAACGGCAAAAGATGACATCACACTTACCTACGGTACAATTTCCCAATGACCTTTTACAGCGTGCAAATTAACCGTTTACATTTTCTTATAGGGGTGACTCAGTCCGTCAATATGAACAACTTTAATAGGAGACCAATTCTGGGAAATTGAATATTTTTTTAACTGTCCTAATAGCATCTGACATAGCCATTAACGATGACAGCCAGGACCAACGGCTTAATGTGCCTTCCGAAGCACGGAGGAACTCGAGATACTTTTTAGCCATTGGCGGTCACCCATCCAAGTGGGGACTGCGCCCGTGGTTGCTTTACATGCAAAGAACAGAAAATAATAATCATAAAAAAAAATATTTCCTATCGTGTTATTTATACACCTGCATCGCTACAAAGTTTAATGAACTTGTGACATTGACAAATAATTACATGAAATGTTGGAAATGTATTATTATCATAGCTTGAATTTGCATGTAGGTACACTACATTATACGGGCGCGTGTGATTGAGCCTCAATAATAAACCCAGACGAGCAATTACCCGACTGCGCAAATGGAGACAGTATTGTCTGCGTATCGTAGTCCTATGGAGGAATGGTGAGGGTTCTACTAGGCTAGTAGAACCCTCACCATTCCTCCATAGGACTACGAAACGCAGACAGAAATTTCACCCATTTGTCGGAGAATTACCAAAGAGTCGTAATAAACGCTTCGACAGTTCCTTTTTGGTTCGAGTGGCTAAGGTGTGGAATGAACTGCCTGCGTCTATATTCCCAGACAAGTACAGTTCCGGGACATTAAAAGTAGAATAAATGGGTATCTCTTGGATAGGCATGTAACATCCTCGTCTTCATTGTCACTTACCATCAGGTAACATGATTGAATTATTTGATATATTAATAATTAATAAATAAGATATATAGTTCCATAGCATTTTACCTTTGGAATAATATATAGGTGAATAATATATACAAACGGCATAGGGATGTTATAACATCCCTTATTTGCATGAGAGGTGTGTATGTATGTATGTGGCATCGTAGCTAGAAGATTAGTCTCTCACTGCTTTTTATGCCTCATTAGTATTAATGCACACAATGAGATAACATATTTAAATACATATCTTCTATATATATAAAACAAAGACGGGTTTGTTACAACTCTTATAACTCGAGATCTGCTGAACCAATTTTCATGGTTATTGATTCGTTGGATTTGTCTCCGCCCCGAATAGCAGAATACATCTTAAAAACAATGAAAACTCGATATGTGTAATGAATACTTAATCATTGAGTGTTAGGCGGTACGAAGTTAATATAAGTGGTATAAACCTCAATGCCACTCAGTTGTCATCAACTTGGCAGAGTTACGATTGCAACCTTGTCATTATAATAATAGGAAAATATATTAATAGTGTCGTGATTAGCACGAAGATGAGTATGTAGGAAACAGTGAGTGAGGGTCAAGATATACATATGCTTCTTTTATTGTGAGGGTCAAATACGAAGAAAAATAATACTGCAGTTGGAACCTGTCATAATAAATGGAGGAGCCCGATGGTCCAGTGGGTGTGAGCTCTATGAGCGCTTACGTATGTTAAGCAACCCCTGGTGCAGTCCCTACTTGGATGGGTGACCGCAAGTGGTATAAAAATATCTCGAGCTCCTCCGTGCTTCGGAAGGCACGTTAAGCCGTTGGTCCCGGCTGTCATCGTTGATGGCAGTCGTTAAGCTATGACAGATGCCTTAAGGCAGCTTGAAAAATCTGACACCAGTGTTGGCCACTTACACATACGAAAAACAAAAAAAAAACAAAAAATAATAAATGTTTAGGGACAGATCAATCACACAGATTGAGCTAGCCCCACAGTAAGTTGTAAACTTGTGTCGTGGGATACTAACTCAACTCATCAAAATTATCATCGTCTTTTTAATCTCCACTGCAGGAGAATGGCCCTCTCTGTACTACCAGACCCATATTTAGCCAGAGCAGTCAGAAGATTTGGCCTACACTCTCCACGTTGGCCAGACGGGTTGCAGAGATCTCTTAGAATTAGTGAGCTTGTGTTTCCTAAATCGCCTTCTCCGACATCCACGGGAAGACTTGGAGTGGTCCTATTCTACTCTGCCGGGAACCACACGTCAAGGACAAAAGATAATTAATCCTTTGACTATATTTCATGCCCTCATGTCTATATTTCAATGATGAAATACGGGCCAATTTTTTATGCTTGAGTGCGTGACAGCTTTGTGTAAGCACACGCGTCCTGTCAATTAATGCCATCAAAATCCGTCAAATTGATAGCGATGTGTTTGTATGATATGCAATGGGTGGACACTATTTTTTTCTACTCTAGAGTCTATCTAGGCTTTATATAATCTAAGATATAATCTTTAATACGATACTAGACATTGAACAACCTAGATGCCACATCCCAAACCTGAAATTTGCCATCCTATTACGTTATGAGGTCAGAATTCAGATAACGTTATCAATACATAGTTGTATCTGTGGTTATTGCGCTATTACACGTTAATTAACTGCCGCTGTGTGTGACGGTGAGTTAAAGTGATACACACAGACAGATAGATAGACATTGTTTTGATTACATACAACAGGCGAAATAAGTGACGGGGGAAACACATGAACGGCACTGGCCGCGATTGGTGCAACGGTTCGTATGGACTGTCGTGTATCTCTCGAAACAAATAACGAGAGAGAAAAAGGCCCTTTTCAGGGCCACAATATGATTCTGTACGATTAATTATGTTGAACTGTAATGAATGAATGCTTTATTGCAGCAAAAGTTAAAAGGAAACAATACATGAATTTGAAACAAAGAAATATAGGAACCTCTCGGTACATAAAGGCGGACTTATCGAATAACGCAATCTCTTCCAGCCAACCTTTGGGTAAATCACACTCACATAAAATCAACGTTTGAGTAGTAGCTTTTCCGCTTCTATGCTTCGTTCGGTGAGTATGAGAGCAGGAGGCCGATCGCCTTCTCCCCTTTGGGGAGGTAAAAACAAAAGGCCGGCAACGCTCATGTCACATCCTGTTGTATTATTCCATGGCATCGATTATCACCTACCATCAGGTCATCATCATTTCGTGTAGGTGACACGGTCAGTCGACCATGCACACCCTGGCGTCAGATTTTTTCAGAACCGCCTCTCGGCCTCTGACGTGGTTCCTTTAACGACTACCAGATGGCAGCCGGGACCAACGGCTTAACGTGCCTTCTGATGTACGGAATCATCTTTATTATCAGACAATCAGGTGATTCATGCCTGCAATGTCCTAACCAAACTGGAAACAACTTAACAAAGTAAGCTTCCCGTGGGAATCGAACTCACCACCCCGGGTCAACAGGCAAACGCCTTAACCACCACTGGACCACGGAGGCTATAATCGGCTTGCTCGTTTGCCGTCCTTTGGCATAAAAAAAGGCATTGAAATAGAGGCAGAGTTGGCGCAGGATTCGTTGAAACCATATTTTTTTAAATCTATGGTTTAATCCATATTATAAACACATGATCTTTGCGTCCTGTACATTACAGGCGTTCTATTCTTAAGGGATTTTGTACGCAGTCATCATCATTTCGTGTAGGTGACACGGTCAATCGACCTTGCACACCCTGGTGTCAGAGTTCTTCGGAACCGCCTCTCGGCCTCTGACGTGGTTCCTTTAACGACATCAGATGGCAGCCGGGACCAACGGCTTAACGTGCCTTCTGATGCACGGAATCATCTTTATTATCAGACAATCAGGTGATTCATGCCTGCAATGTCCTAACCAAAGTGGAAACAACTTAACAAAGTAAGCTTCCCGTAGGAATCGAACCCACCACCCCGGGTCAACAGGCAAACGCCTTAACCACTACTGGACCACGGAGGCTATAATCGGCTTGCTCGTTTGCCGTCCTTTGGCATAAAAAGGTATTGAAATAGAGGCAGAGTTGGCGCAGGATTCGTTGAAACCATATTTTTTTTTAAATCTATGGTTTAATCCATATTATAAACACATGATCTTTGCGTCCTGTACATTACAGGCGTTCTATTCTTAAGGGATTTTGTACGCAGTGACAAAACAAGATTTGAGAACGTATTAGTTAAGATGCTTTCGAGAATTCGGGCGTTAATATCACTACTAATTGTCTTTATGTCCGTGTGTAGAGGACAATGCGTGTTATAATTTCTGGTTAGCCGCAGTGTATGAGCATTAATTAAATCACAACATCTATGTTCTAAACAGCATGTACCTATCCGTAATCATGTATCTACATACATACAGACTGTCACGTCTTTTCTCTTGTGGGCTAAACAGAGCCCAGGTCTGTAAAACCTTAATGCCATGTTTAGCTTGTTGTTGGGCTTGTATAGGTGAGATCGGAATCAAAATAGTGATGGGTTGCTAGCAGCATCGCCTATAGACATTCCTGACGCCCATTCCCTCGATCGGCTTTTAAGAAGCGCGGGAAGAGAAGCAGCTGGTACATTCTACGTTTTTTCTTTCCTTCCAGACCAGCGTGGAAGGATCCTTCCAAAGGATCATGTATCTATTTACCTATTTTATAGCCCCACAGTACAGTCATGAGGTCCCAGCTCAAAGAGCTATGGAGAGGGCTATGCTCGGTGTTTGTCTGCGAGATTGAATCAGAAACGAGGAGATCCGTAGAAGAACTAAGGTCACCGATATAGCTCAGCGGATTAGCTCTTTGAAGTGGCAGTGGGCGGGGCACATAGCGCGAAGAACCGATGGCCGTTGGGGCAGAAAAGCTCTTGAATGGCGACCACGTACCGGCAAGCGCAGCGTTGGACACCCACCGACCACCTGGTCGGTGGGTCACCACCTGGTCAGACGACCTGATAAAGGTCGCAGGAAGGCGCTGGATGCAGGCCGCTTCTAACCGGTCATATTGGAAATCCTTAGGGGAGGCCTATGTCCAGCAGTGGACTTCTTGTGGCTGAGATGATGATGATGATGAGGTCCCAACCTCTGATTGACTTTTTAGGCTGTTGCACATATATGACACAGTAGTAGCGACACAAATCTGTGTACTTATAAAGATAATCCAAGGCCCCGACCAATATTGAAAAGATCGTTTTCCATCACAACTTGGCCGGGGATCGAACCCGGGACATGTCGCAGGCTGGCATGTTAACCACTGCACCGCAGGCCCAATTTGGAAAATATCGCTTTACATCAGGTGGGCATGTTTGCCAACTTAGTTGTATAATAAAGTTTAAGAAATAAATAATACTAATTATTACTGCTTCCACTAGAGGTACAGTTATTGAACTAAGTCAATGCTATTAGTGTGAGTTGTTAATTGATGAGCAATGTTGATGATAAACATAAAAAAATCATTAATTCCTGTAGGCGTTTGGCGAAAGCAGCATTACCAAAGATTAATAAATTAAATAAATAAATAAAATAAATTTGTCCTCTACACACGGACATAAAGACAATTAGTAGTGATATTAACGCCCGAATTCTCGAAAGCATCCTAACTAATACGTTCTCTTCTTCTTCTGTTTTATATTATGGCTTCCACCGAAATTTCAGTGATTCTGCCAATGTCCAGTATAATGAGATACTAAGTATCGGTGTTGTACGGTAAAGTTTTTCCAAGTAGCATCAAAGATGGCGTATGTTCTTTGACGCCTCGTGGCAGCTTGGGGCGGCAAATCTATACGAGTCCATTTATCAGTCCACTTTAACTATTTCACAAATTGTTCATGAGCACGAGCATTTATAACACCAAACTACACCAATTTCATATTATAAAGTCCACTAAAATCAATTTGCAAAATTGTCTAAGGCAAACTTCAACTGTACCCCTTGACTTCCCACCACAAACTCTAATACGTTCTCAAATCTTGTTTTGTCACTTTCTATTTGTAAAGTATTAGGAATAAAATGATTGGCGTCGCTACTGTGCCTAGTGCGGCCTTAAATATAGCACGTAGCGCCATCTGTGGATAGTTGGAGCACAACTCTAGTTTGTGTGAAACCTTGTGGACACGTCAAAGATGATACCAGCATGGTTTTATATTCTCTTTGGCACTCAACCCGCCTTTATTTTAAAGTTAGTGGTAAAGCATCAATTAAATAGAAAAATTGCTAAATGACGCTCAACAAGCATTTCCCAGGAAAGTATACACTAAAGAAGTTACAGAAGTATACTTCTTCAAGATACTTCGTAAAACCTTGGCTTGGTAATGTTCTTCCCATTGGCATTATTATTGTTGCCATAATGTATTCATTGAGATAACGAATAACTACACCCGTGAATCCTGCTTTTTTTGCACATATGGTTTTGAATTCGAAAAAAATAATTTATGTATAGTACATTTGTAGATTATAAATAACAATCTTTTAATGTCAAATCTGGCACCAGTGATAGTTACTTACTCACATGAAAAAACAATTAATTTTAATACACGAAAATTGCGAAATTCATAATTTTTTTATTACCTAACATTGGTTTTTTTAAGCTAGCCAAAATAACCTGTACTTTCTGTCAACATTAGCCACTGATTATTACTCTTGGACCATCTCCTTTATTGCCGCAAATTATAAGAACTGTGACAAGGAACTGACCAAATGTCGAGCTCCGTGGCGCAGCGGTCATCACGCCTGCCTGCGACACGGATGGTCCCGGGTTCGATCCCCGGTCAGGTCAAGATGGAAAACGATCTTTTTCAGATTGACCTGGGTTTTGGATGTTTATCTATGTGTATTTGTTATAAAATATTCTATCATTGAGTTAGTATCCCATACCATTCATGTGATGTACAAGTAACACAAGTCTTTCATAAGAACTTACTTTGGGGCTAGCTCAATCTGTGTGATTTGTCCGTATATATTTATTTATTTATTTAAATAATCACAAGTAAACACAAATTTGCAGTGGCGTACAGTGAAATGGCCGAAGTCACTAGATACCGTTTTCAATTTTTATTCTACTAGTTTTAGAGTCAGAGTGGTCCAAATTATTTATGTACGTAGCGTACTGAAACCAATTCTAAAACTGAGTCTATTCGATTCTGAAAATAATAAAAAAGGGTTTAATAAAAAATTCCGTATTCCTATCTATAATTTGTTTTATTTCGATGTTTTCATAGTAGAATAACATAGGCACAAACCTACGTGGTTTTTATATATTCTTATTTAAATATTGTAAAATATGTTTTTATATGGTAAATAAATGAAAAAGAAATTAGGTAGGTAGGTACGAAAAAAATAGGTATACAATTGCTTCGTTAATAATATTAAAACTTACGCGAGATAAATTCATTATGAAAACACGGCTTTACTCACTTTTATTACTTCGTTTACACTATTTTACTTCGTTTTTTAGGCCTTAAGTTGGACCAATATTTTTGTATGAGGTCTGTACGGACTGTATCAGTCTATACTTTAGTATTATGCTGCCGGGGAGCCCGATGGTCCAATGGGCGTGAGCATTATTAGCGCTTACGCACGTTAAGTAACCCCGGACGGAGTCCCTACTTATACGGGTGACCGCAAGTGGCAGAAAAATGTTGAGGTCCTCCATGCTTCGAAAGGCACGTAAAGCCTTATGTTTATGCCAGAAAAATGTGACACCAATGTTGGCCTCTTACACAAAAAATATTACCTCTGCCACAATTAAATCCCGCTACTTCTACTGCTTTTTAATTTAGATAAAAATGGCGGACAACAGAATTAATTATGCCACAATAACTCACAGTTCATTAAATTGTAACACAAAGCCAACAGCGAATTAAATGGTAAACAATTTATTAATAAAGTTATTTTGTTGGTTTAATGTTTGATCTATGGCACAATAAATAAATATTTGATTGATTTTGACAATATTATTCATGAACTAAATACGCTTACCTCCATTGCGCAAGCAATTAAATAATATTTTAAAATATTTTTAACAAAAACAGACTTCAGTAATTTGTTTGAATAAGCCTAAGAATAAAATAGAAATAAGTGTAAACATGTTCTTTTTGGGTTTTTGGTTATTTTTTTCAAAAAGCGCTCGGCACATTTCGATAAAAAATGAATGGGACCATCTGTAAAGTATTACCTATCGAACAAAAAAAGAATTTCTTAAATCGGTCCAAGCGTCTTCGAGAAATCAGGGACCATACATGAAAAAAAGATTCCGACGAATTGAGAACCTTCTCCTTTTTTTAAAGTCGCTTAAAAAGTCCATTAAGAGTCTATAGGCATTTTTTTTCTTACAGAATTATTGAAATAGTCCATTAAGAATATAGATAAAAAAATCTCTCATAAAAAACCTCTAAGCATTTTTCTTCTTTCAGAATCAGTCCGTTTTGAAAGGAACATTCTTTCTGGTATGCTTAAGTTAGGGAATGAACTCCCTGCCATGGTTTTCCCGAGAGACTACAGGGTGCGGTTCTCCAAAAAGGGCGTGAAAAGATTTTACAGGGTCGGCGACTTACTAACTAAAATTGTGAGTTGACGTCGCTTGGAGAAAATGCGCTGTGCAGTTTGTTGCCGCTTCTGCACTCCGCTTTGGAAGCGGCCTCATCTTAGCCAAAAGTAAGTAAATTATGTAAGCATATATATATATATATACACAAGTATGACAATCAATAAGTGTTCAAAGAAACCTATATTAAAAAGCGATTGAATCTTGAATCCTACAGACGACAAAAATGGAACATTCATACTTACACACATTGATATGTGTGTAAGTATGAATGTTCCACTGCAGCATTACGACCCTCTGTACTATCAGAGCCATTATATTAGCCTCTCGATGGCGACCCAAGATCAACCTGACTGCAATTTTGGCGCAAAGATTTTCCACCTCCCATTGAATATATCCCCCCATCTGAAGAGCTTCCTCCGGGATCTCAACTCCCATGGGCTACATGGAAAAGTCTTAACCGCCTACATACTGGGGTAGGCCGATGTAAGCATAACCTAGCCAAGTGGGGCTACATCGACCAAAATAACGTTCAGTGTGAATGTGGTCAAAGAGACCAGACCATGTCACACCTCATGTGCCCCATGTGCCCCACTACCTGCACAAAGTACGACCTCAACTACGCCTCAGCAAGTGGCGTGGCTGTTGCAACATACTGGGGCTCAATTTTTGAACCAGTAGAATCGATCCACCACTCGTTGTTAAGCTTTCGCATGGTGAATCTTAATTGGCTCTATTTTTGAAACTTTATTCGAAAGGTTTTTCCGAATGGTCGCACGAGAGCACTCGGATTCAAAGACGTGTACAATAAAATATGAAATTTGACTTGACTCCATATGATCCCAATGGGTTCCATAAGTATCATAAGGTCCCAATGTGTCCAATTAGATCCCATTGGTCCCAAAGGGTCCCAAGTGTCCCAAGGGTACCCAAAGGGTCCCATTAGGTCCCAAGGGTCCCATTGGGTCCCATTGGTCCCAAGGTTCCCATTGAGTCCCAAGGGTCTCATTCGGTCCCAAGGGTTACAAAGGGTCCCATTGGGTCCCACTGGGTTCCAAGGATTCCAAGGGTCCCATTGGATCCCAAGGGTCCCATTGGATCCCAAGGGTCCCATTGGATCCCAAGGGTCCCATTGGATCCCAAGGGTCCCATTGGGTCCCAAAGGTACCAAGGGTTCGATGGGTCCCATGGGTCCTATGGGTCCCATGGCTCCAATGGGTCCCACAGGTACCATTGGGCCACATTGGGTACTATTGGTAGTACCATCCACCAAGCCAAGAACACCAAGAACTACCAAGGTAGTATTCTAAGAAAAATAAAACATATATTCGCACGGTTCAAAAATACGTAAAAACAGGACCACTCGTTGATTTTATTCATATGTGAATACGAACCGAGTGCTGACGTCTCAACGAGTGGCGGATCGATTCTACTAGTTCAAAAATTGAGCTCCTGGAGGGATAAAATATAGGATTTTTTAGACATTTTGAGCCATCGACACGAAAAGAAGAAGAAGAAGCCAGAACAGTCAGGTGATTTGGCCTACACTACCACGGAAATACTTGAAGTGGTCCTATTCTACTTAGCCGGGAACTATGCGGATATACACATATATTGCTACATATTTACATGAGTGAAAAACAGTACTTACCCTCTTTTGGGTTGGATCAGTCCGGTAATATTAAAAAGATGGGTGGCGCTAGTTCTCCTGATCTAAGCCTTGACTTAAGAATATATTTCGTCTCAAGGCAAAAATAATAAGGTCTATCTAGGTACAAGGTAAAAATTCAATGACTCCGAAATTTTGCAGGAAATATTGCTGCAAGTGAGAGCGCGATACATATACAACTCCATCCTCACTTGCCGGTAAGGGTGAATATCCTTGTCTTTAAATATTTGTGCGTGCAGTGCAGACGAGCGTATGTGTTTGCTGCTTTTCTAATCCAGGTAGATCCTGTAATCTGTTACTCTATGGAAAATACACTGTTTTTATCGGCAATCATCATAGATAGCAGTCGTTAAGCAATGTCAGATGCCCTTAGGTAGCTTGAAACATCTGACACCAGTTTTAGCTACTTGTACACAAGAAAAACAAACAAATCGGACCCCGGGTTCGGGACGAAGGAGAGAGAAACATAAAAACGTCGACAGTGTGTTGTGTGTTCGCACTTACTATATTAGTAGCAGTTATACATCACACTGAGTTTATCGCGTAGCCTTCCGCGCCGCTAGCTCCATGTAGAGGTAATCTGTTACTCTACGAAAAATGCGTTATTTTTAGCGAACCCTGGACTTAGAGCAAGAAAGAGAGACATAAAAACATCGGCAGTGAGTAGCTGCTCTAAGTGCTCACTACATAAGTACCTCTGCCAGCTCGCTCAATACATTTGTACCTCTGCCAGATCACTGTAATGTTTATTTGTTACTCTACAGAAAATGTACCTACTGTTTTTAGTGTATAACGGGCTCCAAACAAAACAGATACATAAAAACGTCAACAAAAAAAATATAAAACGTGGACAGTGTGTGGCCGCTCTGAGCGCTCACTACATTAGTAGTAGTAATACATCACACTCAGTTTATCGCGCAGCCTTCCACACCGCTAGCTCCATGTCTCAGTAATCTGTTACTCTATGTAAAATAGCCTTTATATTTTAAAGGGGGTTGCCAAGGTATTTTTATTTTAACAGAAAATGTATACTAACTCTTACCCGCTTTAGCCCGCGACTTCACTCGCGTTAGTGTCGGTCGCTCAGGAATATTTCTGCGTCCTTTTCCGTACTCTAGAAAACATGTATGCATAATTTTATGATGATCATTTTAATAGATAGGGAGTGAACGCGTAACTATAAAAAAACTTTTCAAGATGGAAATTAAGATTTTTTTAATAGACTATCTAGTCCGACTGTGCTTTCGCGACTTCACAAGGTGTTGGGGCGAGGGCAGACTGCCACTAACCTGTATAGGCTATATCACCAAAGGGCCATACGGACCTCGGCTTTTGGCGTTGCTTGTGTGCGCAAAAGTTGGAGAGCCAGAAAACTGTCATATGCCTGATGGGCCGCGATTGCATGAAAAATGAGGCGATGAAGTGTTCTCATTTTTCACCTCAACGTAAAATGACGATTGATATATTTTATTTTCAATATGATAATTCACTTTTGCTAGTAGCATGAATGGGCTGGCTCGTCCGGGGGAGTAACACACACAGAAAAGTAGCGTATCGGTGAGTGAGAGAGCCGGAGGCCCATCTCCACTGCCCTCTGAGAGGGAAAAATAAAAAATAAAAATAAAATATGTTTATTTCAGACGTTTTAACAGTCCATATATTGTTAGTAATTAAATGAAATAAAAGAATCTTATGCCTATATTAGTTATATTTAATTGAGATATTTACCTGGCCCACTGTGAGGCCCCGGGACATGTGTGTGTGTATGTACCCAGTGTCTCACAATTGAGCAATCAATTTTTCGCTGATCACCTTCAAAATGGTATTAGAGCTCCCTCGTACACGACGCAAAAGCGACGCGATTCGTTTGCGCAATACCGCTGAAAAGCTTTCGACTTGCGCTTGCGCAAACATAGTTGACGCGCTACAAAAACGCGGGAGCCCCAACATCACTCTGAAGGCGTTATTGTATTGTGCTCGAAGATAAAAGGCTGGCAACGCTCTTGTCACCCCACTGGTGTTGATAGATAGATAGATAATAACTTTATTGAAACCGGAATGACACACATACAAACAAAAAATACAAAGACAAAAATACACTGAAAAGAAAAATTAACAGTTCAGTCTTGTTTAGCATGAGTGCCGCAACGATACCAAAAGGTTGTAGCTCAGCGATACGTTTGCTCGCAGAACAAACCACTGATTTTCAGCTACCACCAACTGAGATTCACGGGGACACGAGCAACTATACCGCCCGTGTGCCATTACATAAATAGAAATAATACTGTCGTTAATATTACTTTTTTAGGATTAACCTTGTTAATTCATTGAATTAGGAATAAAATAAAACTAGAGTAAAATAAAATAACAATTAAGGTGAGGAAATAGTCATAATATTGATAAAACTAACGAGATTTTTTTTATCTAAATTGGCACAATCGCAAAAATAACTTGACAAAACTAAATTGATTGAGTAATGAAAAGAGTACCTAATGAATGTAGATGAAGCGAAAGAGGTTTGCAAGGATCGCAGCTAGTGGAAATCCATAGTCTCTACCTGCCCCTATGGGAAAGAGGTGTGATAATATGTACGTATGTAAAACTAAATTGATTAGTGTTGGACAACTGTCCATGGGCAGCGGTGATCTTATCACTTACCATTAGGCGCCCTGCATGCCTGTTTGACGTCTCATATCTTAAAAAAAAATCAGCTAAGCTTATCATTTTCACAAAATCTCTTTCAAGAGCAATTCAACAAGTAAAATTAAATACTCCCTGTTATTTTATACTTCCCCATATCTGCGGTAGAGACATTAATTCACTTACAAATCATATTTTACAGTTCAAATTCAAACCGCATAGCCTATTTCCGCTTCCATTGCCGCCATTGAGCGCTGAGCTATAAATTATATAAACTTTTTCAAACACTGAAAGCCATTTTAAACTAAACGACTCACGCTTGGATAAATCTTATAAATGGCTCCAGATGGCACTGGGGTCGACATATTACTGCTTTTTAGCGGAAGAGTTGATATGGTTTTTTACAAGCACTTATTTAACCCTAACAGGGTTAAATAAAGTTTATCTGTGAGGGTCAAATCTTGCAACTTATTTTGTAAGTGAGTTAATAAAGCTTGTCTCTAAAATTATTTTTTTTATTTTTTGAGTGTGTTAGTGGTCCGCAGAACTCTGACACCAGGGTGTGCATCGACTGACCGTGTCACCTACACGAAATGATGATGAGTTGGTCAATACAAGTTCCTGATTTTTGTACATGTAGATGACAGCTAAGGCGAACGGTAAGTGATTAGCCAACTAGCGTTACCAATATTTTTATTTGTTTTACTATTAATTTAGATAAAATAGAAAAATCTAATTTTGTACGCGATAGTAAATTACTTGTAGTAGGTATTTCAGGTTTTAATTTTGATGATTGGTTCAAGCGCTGTGAAGCCATTTAAAACTAATCAATTCACTTCGATAAATCCTAATCCTAACTAATATATTTTTTTAAATAAATATGTACGGACAAATCACACAGGTTGAGCTAGCCCCAAAGTAAGTTCTTAAATAAGACTTGTGTTATGGGATACTAACTCAACGATACTATATTTTATAACAAATACATATATAGATAAACATCCAAGACCCAGGTCAATCTGAAAAAGATCATTTTTCATCTTGACCTGACCGGGGATCGAACCCGGGACCATCCGTGTCACAGGCTGGCGTGTTGACCGCTGCGCCACGGAGCTCGTCAAATCCTTATCCTAATCCTAACTAATATTATAAATGCGAAAGTGAGTTTGTTTGTTTGTAACGCTTTCACGCCGGAACTACTGAATCGATCATCATGAAATTTTGCATACACATAGGGTAGGGTACTGAGAAGGACATGGGCTATATATTACGTGGGCAAAGCCGCGGGTAACAGCTAGTTTTATATATAGCTCGAAAAAGTGATAACTTTTGCTATCGTTTCGATTACCTACTCTTGAGAAGAATACGCTGAAAATAATCAGTTTAGTTCCAGTCTTATTAGAAATAGAATTGAAATCTACATCGCTTTGTTACCAAAATACCACCCTAAAGTAAAATGAATAGATGTTACCAACAAAACACAGGATGTTCCTGTAATTACGTTAAAAATGTTTCTTCATCATAAGGCCATTTTTAGCGTCAACTGCAGGAGCACGACCCTCTCTGACTGCCAGAGCCATAAACCAGCCAAAGCAGTCAGAAGATTTGGCCTACACTCTCCACGCTGGCTAGACAGGTTGAAGAGGTCTCTTAGATGTTTATAAGCTTTGTTTAGCTTGTGTTACCTTAGTCGCCTTCTACGACATTGGGACGGGAACACTTGGAGTGATCTTATTCTACTCTGCCGGGAACCACACCACACGGCATTCCACAGCAACAAAAATGTTTCTTATTATACCTCAAACTATCCACCACATCACACGAACCGCTACATCTTTGAAATATTACTCCAGCTTTACTTGATCTCCGTCATCCATTCTACTTCCCTACTTCGAAGGTAGCTTTAGGGTACAGAGCGGGGGGAGGGAGATCAGGTTATGCTGGGTGGGGTAATAAGGGTGGTTTAAAGCTAAACACTAGAAGGGTTTCAATGACGAGTGATTGTTAATGCTTGTCTTCCTATGGTGGCGGGTCCAGGATTTTAATTTGAGAGGGCAAATTCGGGGGGTGCCCTGTGACGACTTTATTATAATCTAAGGCTGTGACTAAATAATAGGGACAGATCCTAACAAATCACACAGCTTCATAATCTGTAAGTTGTGGCGTAGGTACTAACTTACTGATACTATTGTTGTTGTTTAATTATACGTAGCCCAAGGGAGAAGGTTTGGGTTTACTCGAGTGCGTCAGATAGGATAGAGACACCTTGCATGGAGTAGAAGTATCACTACCATTTATCCGACTTCTAGGTAGGGGGTTACATATTATTTTTTTGTAACTTCAGCTTTTAGAAAGTGGACCAACTTATTGGACCAACTTATTGGACTAACTTATTTAGATATTCATATATATACGGACAAATCACACAGATTGAGCTAGCCCCAAAGTAAGTTCGAGACTTGTGTTATGGGATGCTAACTCAAGGATAGAATATTTTATAATAAATTCATATATAGATTAAGGCCCAGGTCAACCTGAAAAAGTTCGTTTTTCATCTTGACCTGACCGGGGATCGAACCCGGGTCAAGAAATCATTACATTAAATAAATATGTCTCGTTATTATTGCTTTATTGTAGGCGGTCATAATAATTATTTTAATTAATTATTTTTTCTTTTAATAACGGTTTATTTAATAGTTTTAATTTTTTTGTCAAGTTTTGGTTTATTTAATTCAAAATAAAATATACATATAATAAAACGGTAAAAATATTTTGTCTGTACATAAGTATTTTTAACTAAAATGGATAGAGGGACACTTAAAAAGATAAAAGAAAGCAAAAAAAAAAAAAAATTTTGAATTTCTTGTTTGTCGGTCTGTATGTATAATCACGTTTATCTCCGGAAATATTGGACGGATTCGAATGAAACTTTTTTTGCTATATAGCTATAAGGCCGGGGCAACATATAAGGTAGAAATGATTTTGAAAATGGAACACCTCATGCAGCATCATAATGATCCAGGTGAATTCTATAAGAAATATAAAGTTGTTAAGCCTGATGAGCATTTATGATGAGGTATAAAAAATCTGAGATTTGGAACACCTAATGCAGAACCATAATGGTCTAGGTAAACTATAAGAAATATGACGCCTTAGCAAAAGTTATTCAACCTGATAAGCATTTTTTGTTGGGGTATTTAATTTGAAGATTTGGAACACCTGACGCAGAACCATAATGGTCCAGGTAAACTATAGGAAATATAAAAACCGGCCAAGTGCGTGTCGGGCCACGCGCAGTGTAGGGTTCCGTAGTTGCGAATGACAACTTTGAGTTCACACTATTCACACTCGCACCTTACAGTTTAGTGACCAAAAACATCTAACAATGATAATAGTATGAAATTTTACAGTTTATAAGTTGGTTGCCTATAACTTTTTAGTTTGTACTTAGTTCTCAGCTCTGATAGTTTTCCTTTAAACTTCAGTATATATACTACTGTTGTCATTTTTTTCACGTATCTATATATAACCGTTTAGCAGATAGAGGGGGGGGACACTTACCTCTAACAAAAATTCGCACTTTAAAACCAAATATTTCGGAAACGGATCCCTAAATCGAAAAATGGTGTTCTCAACCTCATAATATTTTTGAAAGACCTATTTAACGATACCCCACACGATGGGTAAATAGAGAAAAAAAAATTACTCCCCCAATTTACTTGTATGGGAGCTACCCTAAAAAAAATTTTTTTCATGTTTTTATTCTACCACTTTTTTGCCATGATTAATATACATATCCATACCAAATTACAGCTTTCTAGTACTTATAGTCTCTGCGTAAAACCGCGGACGGACAGACAGACAGACAGACAGACAGACAGACAGACAGACATGGCGAAACTATAAGGGTTCCTTGTTTACTACGGAACCCTAAAAATGACGCTGTAGCAAAAGTTGTTCAGACTGATTAGTTTTTTTTTGTTGAGGTGTAAAAAATCGAAGATTTAGAACATCTCATACACTAAGTACCTACCACGTTAAATTTTATATCGACAATTTTATAGAGTCACACTCTCCTTTGGGATAGAGTGCGTAGAGTACGATTAGCTCATATTACTGGTGACCGCCTAGCGGTCCTCCTTTTGGCAACGTAGTTTTAAGCCCATACGGTAAAAAATGAGAGTTTGCTGTCTCTCCAAGCCTTGAACATACAGGCAACACCTAAAGCCGAGGTCCGTCCCTCCCGAAGGCCCTTTGGAGATGTGCGATAAGTTAAAGGCGCTCTGCCCATACCTCAAAATTTGGTAAAGTAGCGCAAGCTCACTTGGAGCTAGCTAAATAGTCTTCTTCTTATCGTGTCGGTCGCTCAAAATGTCTAAAAGAATCCTATATTTTATCCCTCCAGTATTTAGCAGCAGCCAATGCAATGCCATACAATTTTATAACACTGCTACAAGTATTTTCTTATGTATGTTAAGTTCGTATTAAGGTATGCTAATACGCCAAAGTCATATAGTCCACGCAAACGAAGTTGCGGGCATCAGCTAGTTCAAAATAAAACAAAAATGATATACTTACTATGATGTTTACATCAAGTAAATACTAGTATTTATTACAAGTAAATGAAAAAATTAAGTAAGAGTCTGAATAATAATTTGCCATGATGCAATGGACAGCTATATATGTTTTTATAGAGGAGGGTTGTGTATTTCATTTTTCATTTCGAGCCATTAACTGTCCCACTGCTGGCAAAGGCCTCCCTCCATATTTTAATGAAATAAATGAAGGGGTTTAGACATTTAACCCATTACGCTTGTCTACTGTGAGTTGATGAGTGGGTAGTGGACCTGCTAGCTCGGCCCGGACTGCCGCCGTTGTCTCACATCATGGAAGATCTTCCGCCGCCAGACTAAGTTGGTACCCTACCCTGGTATCAACTTTACTGATCAGACCTCTGATGAACATATTGGGTTGTGTTTAATCACCGAAAAACTTTTGTCAGTTGTCCGTTTTTAACGATTTAGATTTGGACCACCAATCATTTATTGAGTTCTAGTTTAATGCCCCCCCTCCTTCTAGACCCTTCTCTGGACCCGCTCCTGTCTATAGTCTTTGTTGACTGGTAGCGGTTTGAGAGTGACGCGCAGTAATTAGGTTTTTGACGGCTAAATCTCACTTCATCTTGCTGTAGCAGACTGTGTGTGTATAGAATAACATTAGAGTGTAATGCTTTGATTACTTGTATGCGATAAATAAGATTTTTACGTCTACATCTCAGTTTATGTCTCCACTGTAGCAGACATTTCTTTTTATAATAATAGAGTATCTCCTTAATTCGAGTAACACGTCTCATATACTTACTTATAAGTATAATATCATCAAAATAGACCTAAAATCCGCAAAAATTGTGAATTTCCGCCATCTTGACGCATTTAAAAGACAAAAGGCATTTTTTTTAAAATCAATAAGGTTGTATCTATAAATCTTAATCGTGTCACAGATTACCCTCCCGCCACAGAGCCTCACAAATAATCCTTAATGCTCATACTGGGCAGTAAATTGTAATTACATCAGACGTAGTACACGGATTTATGTGTGTATGCACGACGTACGTAACGAGGTATCTTGCTTGCATATGAAACGTAGAGAAACGATGCACAGAGTAATCTATCTGTTTCTGATAAGTATGTAGTACACTTAATTATGCCTGTGCCATTTTGTTGAAACAAAAGAGGTATACAATTACAATTTTTGGAATCACTAAGCAAGCGGTTTTCTATTTCCTTCTTATATTTACTACTTGGTGTACAGGTTTTTGTAAAGTTGTTGTTTAAAGTACTAAAAATCCTTATTTCAAATCGACAGATTACCCAACAACCACTTACGAATATTCCTCGGGAGTAAGCAATTACATCAGACGTACGAGTACGTCGTACACAGGATTTAATATGAGTATATACCTACGACGTATATGTACTACATATCTTACACTAGCAGCCCTACCCGGCTGCGCCCGGGCATGTATTATACCTTAAAACCTTCCTCGTGAATGACTCTATCTATTGGTGAAAACCGTATGAAAATCCGTGGAGTAGTTTTTGAGTTTATCGCGAACAGACAGACAGACGCGGCAGAGGACTTTGTTTTATAATATGTAGTGATATGGAACGCTAGATCAACTTTACACAGAGTAATAGTCTATCATTCAATTATTTTAATGATGTTCTCATTCAGGTAAAAAAAAAAAAAATATATCGACCAAGCAGAGCTAGCATCTCTTCGAGTTTAGTGTATTTTTTTTGTAAAACTGTTCCATGTTGATCTGGGAGAAAAGAAAAACGTAGAAAATACCAGCTGCTTCAGCTGAGCAGGCCGTAAAAACAGGCCAAGGGGTTGTGCACTAATCTAAGAAGTCATGTTAATAAGTAGTGCGGCTAGCTACCCATCTATTTTGATGTCCATCAACATGCTAAACGTGGCCTTTCGCTCTAATGGCCTTAGGCTCTATCTACCCCATTAGACGTGATATTATGTATATGTGTGTATTTTAAAGCTAGGTTTTCAACACTCGGCTGTACGGTACTGAACCGATTATCATGAAATTTTGCATACACATAGGTTCCATTGAGAGGTTCCATAGGTAGCATTGAGAAAGACATAGGCTATAAATCACGCGGGCAAAGCCGCGGGTAACAGCTAGTTGATAATAAGCGGAATACTGCATTTAAATCCATACTTCCATACTAGTCCATACTTTACTAATACTTTACTTACTTTACTTATTACTTATTACTATATTATATTAGTAATATATAAAGCTACATTACCACTGACTGACTCACTGACTCATTGACATGGTTGTTTGACCTGTTCCCGACTGTATAGGGTTGTGATTGGAATATGGTCGTATAGTGGGTGCTCCAGTGAGTACCAGAAAAATCTGACATGTTCAAGAACGAAGAAACCTGACGGTAGACCCCTACTGCCTGCAAAAACGGTAAGGGTTAGGGGGATGATTTTTTTTCCAAAATGTAGGGGGTTGTAAGCAATTTCAAATGTCGATGTTTTTTTTTTAATTTTTTCAAAATTCAAGATGGCCGCCATACAAGGCCAATTTCGGTCATTCTACGCGAGCCCGAAGGGCGAGCGCTAGCGAGGCCGGAGGCCGAGCTTCGTGGCGAGGGCGAAGCCCGAGCCCCTCGGGATACCTCCCCCGTCATGTGACCCCCCCCCTCCCCCCTACAACCTCCTCCCCCAAGTAACTAGCAGCGAGGCCGCAGGCCGAGCTGCCGCGAGCCCGGAGGGCTCGCTGAGTGGCGAGGCCGAAGGCCGAGCCATTGTGTCAATCGCCCCCCACCCCCTTTACCCCCTAAATTGCCCCCAATTCTCAACTGCATGCGATTTGGCTCAAAATTGATATCTAGGGGTTTCAGACGCCGTGAAACTCGAAACTGCACTCCATTTTAGAATCCAAGATGGCGGCGAATTTTTTTTTTTTAATTTTTTCAACCCTGTCGGATTTGACTCAAATTTTGGGATTGGGGGTTTGGGGCCTCGCGGAACTCGAAACTGGATGTCATTCTGGAATCCAAGATGGCCGCCCACTCCTTTCCTCACTTATTCCATACTGAACAAGTTTTTTTACCCTTTTGCTCAACTGAATGCTTTAACTACCCTCCTCAACAGCTGCACCAACGCCTCGCGGGCTGCTTGCAGCCCGCGCACAGAGCGAAATACTAGTTATAATATATAAAGCTACATTACCACTCACTGACTGACTCACTGATTGACATGGTTGTTTGACCTGTTCCCGACTGTATAGGGTTGTGATTGGAATATGGTCGTATAGTGGGTGCTCCAGTGAGTACCAGAAAAATATGACATCTTCAAGATTGAAGAAACCTGATGGTAGACCCCTACTGCCTGCATAAACGGTAAGACCTAGGGGGATGATTTTTTTTCCAAAATGTAGGGGGTTGTAAGCAATTTTAAAAGTCGATGTTTTTTTTTTTATTTTTTCAAAATTCAAGATGGCCGCCATACAAGGCCAATTCGGGTCATTCTACGCGAGCCCGCAGGGCGAGCGCTAGCGAGGCCGGAGGCCGAGCTGCGTGGCGAGGGCGAAGCCCGAGCCCCTCGGGATACCTCCCCCGTCATGTGACCCCCCCCCCCTCCCCCCCTACAACCCCCTCCCCCCCCCTACAACCCCCTCCCCCAAGTAACTAGCAGCGAGGCCGCAGGCCGAGCTGCCGCGAGCCCGCAGGGCTCGCTGAGTGGCGAGGCCGAAGGCCGAGCCATTAGGTTCTCGACATTTTTCATCTCCCCCCCCCCCTCACCCCCCTTAGATTTTATGGAATTTCAACTGAATAGCTAATACTGTTGCGGCCATTCGGTTTTTGACCCTTTTCAAGCACCACAAGCCACCTCACCCACCTTCGACTGCACAAGGTACATGACCCTCCTCAACAGCTGCACCGACACCTCGCGGGCTGCTCGCAGCCCGCGCCCCCACCCGAAATACTAGTTACTAATATTATAAATGCAAAAGTAACTCTGTCTGTCTGTCTGTCTGTCTGTCTGTCTGTCTCGCTTTCACGCTAAAACGGCTGAACCGATTAAAACGAAATTTGGCACACAGATAGGCTATAGCCCGAGAAAGGACATAGGCTACTTTTAATTACGATAACGCAGGTTAAGCATCTCTAACCATGGTTCTAATTAGGATGGGTGGCCAATACTAAAACGGCTGAACAGATTAAAACGAAATTTGGCACACAGAGAGGCTATAGCCTAAGAAAGGACGTTGGCTACTTTTAGTTACGATAATGCAGGTTAAGCAGCTCTAACCATGGTTCTAATTAGGATGGGTGGCCAAAACTAAAACGGCTGAACAGATAAAAACGAAATTTGGCACACAGATAGGCTTTAGCCTAAGAAAGGACGTGGGCAACTTTTAATTACGATAACGCAGGTTAAGCAACTCTAACCATGGTTCTAATTAGGATGGGTGGCCAAAACTAAAACGGCTGAACCGATTAAAACGAAATTTGGCACACAGAGAGGCTATAGCCTAAGAAAGGACGTAGGCTACTTTTAGTTACGATAATGCAGGTTAAGCAACTCTAACCATGGTTCTAATTAGGATGGGTGGCCAAAACTAAAACGGCTGAACCGATTAAAACGAAATTTGGCACACAGATAGGCTATAGCCCGAAAAAGGGCACTGGCTACTTTTGATTTCGATAACGTAGGTTAAGCAACTCTAACCATGGTTCTAATAAGGATGGGTGGCCAAAACTAAAACGGCTAAACAGATAAAAACGAAATTTGGCACACAGATAGGCTATAGTCTAAGAAAGGACGTGGGCTACTTTTAATAACGATAACGCAGGTTAAGCAACTCTAACCATGGTTCTAATTAGGATGGGTGGCCAAAACTAAAACGGCTGAACAGATAAAAACGAAATTTGCCACACAGAGAGGCTATAGCCTAAGAAAGGACGTGGGCTACTTTTAATTACGAAAACGCAGGTTAAGCAACTCTAACCATGGTTCTAATTAGGATGGGTGGCCAAAACTAAAACGGCTGAACAGATAAAAACGAAATTTGGCACACAGATAGGCTTTAGCCTAAGAAAGGAAGTGGGCAACTTTTAATTACGATAACGCAGGTTAAGCAACTCTAACCATGGTTCTAATTAGGATGGGTGGCCAAAACTAAAACGGCTGAACCGATTAAAACGAAATTTGGCACACAGAGAGGCTATAGCCTAAGAAAGGACGTAGGCTACTTTTAGTTACGATAATGCAGGTTAAGCAACTCTAACCATGGTTCTAATTAGGATGGGTGGCCAAAACTAAAACGGCTGAACCGATTAAAACGAAATTTGGCACACAGATAGGCTATAGCCCGAAAAAGGGCACTGGCTACTTTTGATTTCGATAACGTAGGTTAAGCAACTCTAACCATGGTTCTAATAAGGATGGGTGGCCAAAACTAAAACGGCTAAACAGATAAAAACGAAATTTGGCACACAGATAGGCTATAGTCTAAGAAAGGACGTGGGCTACTTTTAATAACGAAAACGCAGGTTAAGCAACTCTAACCATGGTTCTAATTAGGATGGGTGGCCAAAACTAAAACGGCTGAACAGATAAAAACGAAATTTGCCACACAGAGAGGCTATAGCCTAAGAAAGGACGTGGGCTACTTTTAATTACGATAACGCAAGTTAAGCACCTCTAACCATGGTTCTAATTAGGATGGATGGCCAAAACTAAAACGGCTGAACCGATTAAAACAAAATTTGACACACAGATAGGCTATAGCCCAAGAAAGGACATAGGCTACTTTTGATTTCGATAACGTAGGTTAAGCAACTCTAACCATGGTTCTAATTAGGATGGGTGGCCAAAACTAAAACGGCTGAACCGATTAAAACGAAATTTGGCACACAGATAAGTTATAGCCTAAGAAAGGACGTGGGCTACTTTTAATTACGAAAACGCAGGTCAAGCAACTCTAACCATGGTTCTAATTAGGATGGGTGGCCAAAACTAAAACGGCTGAACCAATTAAAACGAAATTTGGCACACAGAGAGGCTATAGCCTAAGAAAGGACGTAGGCTACTTTTAGTTACGATAATGCAGGTTAAGCAACTCTAACCATGGTTCTAATTAGGATGGGTGGCCAAAACTAAAACGGCTGAACAGATTAAAACGAAATTTGGCACACAGATAGGCTATAGCCTAAGAAAGGACGTGGGCTACTTTTAATTACGATAATGCAGGTTAAGCAACTCTAACCATGGTTCTAATTAGGATCGGTGGCCAAAACTAAAACGGCTGAACAGATTAAAACGAAATTTGCCACACAGAGAGGCTATAGCCTAAGAAAGGACGTAGGCTACTTTTAGTTACGATAATGCAGGTTAAGCAACTCTTACCATGGTTCTAATTAGGATGGGTGGCCAATACTAAAACGGCTGAACAGATTAAAACGAATTTTGGCACACAGAGAGGCTATAGCTTAAGAAAGGACGTAGGCTACTTTTAGTTACGATAATGCAGGTTAAGCAACTCTAACCATGGTTCTAATTAGGATGGGTGGCCAAAACTAAAACGGCTGAACAGATTAAAACGAATTTTGGCACACAGAGAGGCTATAGCCTAAGAAAGGACGTAGGCTACTTTTAGTTACGATAATGCAGGTTAAGCAACTCTAACCATGGTTCTAATTAGGATGGGTGGCCAAAACTAAAACGGCTGAACCGATTAAAACGAAATTTGGCACACAGAGAGGCTATAGCCTAAGAAAGGACGTAGGCTACTTTTAGTTACGATAACGCAGGTAAAGCAACTCTAACCATGGTTCTAATTAGGATGGGTGGCCAAAACTAAAACGGCTGAACCGATTAAAACGAAATTTGGCACACAGATAGGCTATAGCCCGAGAAAGGGCACTGGCTACTTTTGATTTCGATAACGTAGGTAAAGCAACTCTAACCATGGTTCTAATAAGGATGGGTGGCCAAAACTAAAACGGCTAAACAGATAAAAACGAAATTGGGCACACAGATAGGCTATAGCCTAAGAAAGGAGGTGAGCTACTTTTAATTACGATAACGCAGGTAAAGCAACTCTAACCATGGTTCTAATTAGGATGGGTGGCCAAAACTAAAACGGCTGAACAGATAAAAACGAAATTTGGCACACAGATAGGCTATAGTCTAAGAAAGGACGTGGGCTACTTTTAATTACGATAACGCAGGTTAAGCAACTCTAACCATGGTTCTAATTAGGATGGGTGGCCAAAACTAAAACGGATGAAACGATTAAAACGAAATTTGGCACACAGAGAGGCTATAGCCTAAGAAAGGACGTTGGCTACTTTTAATTACGATAACGCAAGTTAAGCAACTCTAACCATGGTTCTAATTAGGATGGATGGCCAAAACTAAAACGGCTGAACCGATTAAAACGAAATTTGGCACACAGATAGGCTATAGCCCGAGAAAGGACATAGGCTACTTTTGATTTCGATAACGTAGGTTAAGCAACTCTAACCATGGTTCTAATTAGGATGGGTGGCCAAAACTAAAACGGCTGAACAGATAAAAACGAAATTTGGCACACAGATAGGCTAAGGCCCAAGAAAGGACGTGGGCTACTTTTAATTACGATAATGCAGGTTAAGCAACTCTAACCATGGTTCTAATTAGGATGGGTGGCCCAAACTGAAACGGCTGAACAGATTAAAACGAAATTTGCCACACAGAGAGGCTATAGCCTAAGAAAGGACGCAGGCTACTTTTAGTTACGATAATGCAGGTTAAGCAACTCTAACCATGGTTCTAATTAGGATGGATGGCCAAAACTAAAACGGCTGAACCGACTAAAACGAAATTTGGCACAGAGATAGGCTATAGCCTAAGAAAGGAGGTGAGCTAATTTTAATTACGATAACGCAGGTTAAGCATTTCTAACCATGGTTCTAATTAGGATGGGTGGCCAAAACTAAAACGGCTGAACAGATTAAAACGAAATTTGCCACACAGAGAGGCTATAGCCTGAGGAAGGACATAGGCTACTTTTGATTTTAATAGCGCAGGTAAGGAGCGGCCGCATATTATCAGAAATTTCTGTTTCTTTAATTAAGAAAAATTCTGACGCTCGCCGGAAGGCACTTCAGCCGGACGTCAGAATTTTTTCTGATAGAAATTGCGGAAGGTGTGTTTTCCATACATTTTGTACTAGGCCCCCCGCACACTATGAGAAATTCGCGTCAGTTTACCGTCCGCCGCCGTACGCTGCACACGTGTTTGTTGTATTTTAGGAACCTACGTTCTTGACGAAAATGAGTTAAATCAAGATTTAAGTGCTGATGTGGAAAAATATCTATGTTTGTGGAACGCGATGTTGAAAATGACCAGAATAAAATACACAGAGACTTAGCTAGGAAACGAATATGCCAAATATTAATTGAAAATTGAAATCCATATTTCAATATCAAGGTTTTTAGGGTTCCATGTCCAAAGCGTAAAAACGGGATCCTATTTACGAGATTTCAATGTCCGTGTGTCACCATCATACATAAACCGTTGTTTGTTTGGTTATTCGTATGTGTAAATAGCCAACACTGGTGTCAGCGATATTTCAAGCTGCCTTAAGGCATCTGACATAGCTAAACGACTGACATCAATGATGACAGCCGCTACCAACGGCTTAACGTGCCTTCCGAAGCACGGAGGAGCTTGAGATATTTTTATGCCACTTGCGGTCACCCATCCAAGTAGGGACTGCACCAGGGGTTCCTTAACATACGTAAGCGCTCATAGAGCTCACACCCACTGGACCATCGGGCTCCTCAAATACCTCTCCTCATAAACCGTGATTACTATACAGTTAAAATTTTCATAGATGATGAACTTATTTGCTTTTGCCGTAAACACTAGAATCAGAATAAAATCCTAATACAATATTATACGAGTAAATGCGAAAGTGAGTTTGTTTGTTTGTTTCTTTGTTACGCTTTCACGCCCTACGAGTATCTACTTAACCGATCATCATGAAATTTTGCATACACATAGGTTAGAGTACTGAGAAGGACATAGGCTAAAATTCACGCGGGCGAAGCCGCGGGTAACAGCTAGTTATAGCATAAAGTATTTATGCTATAATTTAAATGCAGTGTTTTAGAGCGAAACCGAATTGTAAGCAGCACATCAGCTGCAAGTATAAATCAAATTTTAATTAAAGGATCTGCGTTCTATTACTCTGTGCTTGTGTTTCACTACATACAAGCTAGAGGGCGCTTATCTGTGGACAGCAACAAATGTGTGTGAGCCATTTACCTGGATATTCAGAGCATCTTCAATCTACGACGGTGAAAATAAAGATGGCGGAATTTAAGACTTTAATTGTGAGGTTGAGTTATAGTGGCGAAACTAGGGCGAAACATGTTTCAGTAATTTAAAATTGACCTTGTTTTATAGTAAAGCTACTCCAATCAGTAGCACTTATCATCAGTATCACTATAATTTATATTAATACTAGCTGTTACCCGCGGCTTCGCCCGCGTGAATTTTAGCCTATGTCCTTCTCAGTACTCTAACCTATGTGTATGCAAAATTTCATGATGATCGGTTAAGTAGATACTCGTAGGGCGTGAAAGCGTAACAAAGAAACAAACAAACAAACTCACTTTCGCATTTACTCGTATAATATTGTATTAGGATTTTATTCTGATTCTAGTGTTTACGGCAAAAGCAAATAAGTTCATCATCTATGAAAATTTTAACTGTATAGTAATCACGGTTTATGAGGAGAGGTATTTGAGGAGCCCGATGGTCCAGTGGGTGTGAGCTCTATGAGCGCTTACGTATGTTAAGGAACCCCTGGTGCAGTCCCTACTTGGATGGGTGACCGCAAGTGGCATAAAAATATCTCAAGCTCCTCCGTGCTTCGGAAGGCACGTTAAGCCGTTGGTAGCGGCTGTCATCATTGATGTCAGTCGTTTAGCTATGTCAGATGCCTTAAGGCAGCTTGAAATATCGCTGACACCAGTGTTGGCTATTTACACATACGAATAACCAAACAAACAACGGTTTATGTATGATGGTGACACACGGACATTGAAATCTCGTAAATAGGATCCCGTTTTTACGCTTTGGACATGGAACCCTAAAAACCTTGATATTGAAATATGGCTTTCAATTCTCAATTAATATTTGGCATATTCGTTTCCTAGCTAAGTCTCTGTGTATTTTATTCTGGTCATTTTCAACATCGCGTTCCACAAACATAGATATTTTTCCACATCAGCACTTAAATCTTGATTTAACTCATTTTCGTCAAGAACGTAGGTTCCTAAAATACAACAAACACGTGTGCAGCGTACGGCGGCGGACGGTAAACTGACGCGAATTTCTCATAGTGTGCGGGGGGGCCTAGTACAAAATGTATGGAAAACACACCTTCCGCAATTTCTATCAGAAAAAATTCTGACGTCCGGCTGAAGTGCCATCCGGCGGGCATCAGAAACGGACGACACGTTAGAATTTTTCTAACAGTGTGCGGGAGCTAATACAAAATGTATGCACGGAGTGCCTTCCGGCGAGCGTCAGAATTTTTCTAACAGAAATTTCTGATAATATGCGGCCGCTCCTTACCTGCGCTATTGAAATCAAAAGTAGCCTATGTCCTTCCTCAGGCTATAGCCTCTCTGTGTGGCAAATTTCGTTTTAATCTGTTCAGCCGTTTTAGTTTTGGCCACCCATCCTAATTAGAACCATGGTAAGAGTTGCTTAACCTGCATTATCGTAACTAAAAGTAGCCTACGTCCTTTCTTAGGCTATAGCCTCTCTGTGTGGCAAATTTCGTTTTAATCTGTTCAGCCGTTTCAGTTTGGGCCACCCATCCTAATTAGAACCATGGTTAGAGTTGCTTAACCTGCATTATCGTAATTAAAAGTAGCCCACGTCCTTTCTTAGGCCTTAGCCTATCTGTGTGCCAAATTTCGTTTTTATCTGTTCAGCCGTTTTAGTTTTGGCCACCCATCCTAATTAGAACCATGGTTAGAGTTGCTAAACCTACGTTATCGAAATCAAAAGTAGCCTATGTCCTTTCTCGGGCTATAGCCTATCTGTGTGCCAAATTTCGTTTTAATCGGTTCAGCCGTTTTAGTTTTGGCCACCCATCCTAATTAGAACCATGGTTAGAGTTGCTTAACCTGCGTTATTGTAATTAAAAGTTGCCCACGTCCTTTCTTAGGCTAAAGCCTATCTGTGTGCCAAATTTCGTTTTTATCTGTTCAGCCGTTTTAGTTTTGGCCACCCATCCTAATTAGAACCATGGTTAGAGCTGCTTAACCTGCATTATCGTAACTAAAAGTAGCCAACGTCCTTTCTTAGGCTATAGCCTCTCTGTGTGCCAAATTTCGTTTTAATCTGTTCAGCCGTTTTAGTATTGGCCACCCATCCTAATTAGAACCATGGTTAGAGTTGCTTAACCTGCGTTATCGTAATTAAAAGTAGCCTATGTCCTTTCTCGGGCTATAGCCTATCTGTGTGCCAAATTTCGTTTTAATCGGTTCAGCCGTTTTAGCGTGAAAGCGAGACAGACAGACAGACAGACAGACAGACAGACAGAGTTACTTTCGCATTTATAATATTATTATATTATATTATATTATATTATATATATTATATAATTATATATATTATATATTATATATATTATATATTATATTATATAATTATATATATTATATTATTATATATTATATATATTATATTATATATTATATATTATATAGGTATATTATATATTATATTATATAATATTATTAGTATATTAGTATATTAGTAATATATTAGTATTAGTATATTAGTAAATTAGTAATTAGTAATTAGTAATAGTAATTAGTAATATTAGTAATTAGTAATATTAGTAATTAGTATATTAGTATATTAGTATGGAGTATGGATCATCATCGCCAATATTATAAATATCAACAGTATTAAAACATACCTACGGGCGAATTCGATGGAGTTTTCACTGACATGTAGAGCATTTTCCCAGGAGTTTTATGTGTAATGATACTCATCCGGTCTTCACATCGTCGATCCCACAGTGCCTAAAGACAAAAGTCTTCAATTAGTGCGTCCTACCTGTCATGACATACGGAGCCGAAACGTGGACACTAACGGCACGGCTGGTCCACAAGTTGAAGGTCGCTCAGCGCGCTATGGAAAGGGCTATGCTTGGCGTTTCTCTGCGGGATCAAATCATTAATGAGGTGATCCGGCAGAGAACCAAGGTCATCGACATAGCCCACCGGATTAGCAAGCTGAAGTGGCAGTGGGCTGGCCATATTAGCCGCAGAACCGATAACCGTTGGGGCAAACGAGTTCTTGAGTGGAGACCACGTCTCGGCAAACGTAGTGTAGGACGTCCTCAGGCACGGTGGAGTGATGATTTGCGCAAGATGGCTGGTAGAAGCTGTATGCGAGCAGCCGAAGATAGATCTCGATGGCGTGCAATTGGGGAGGCCTATGTCCAACAGTGGACGAGTATAGGCTGATGATGATGATGATGACTCATCCGGTGGCAGACAGGTTGGCATGCTAGTATAGTAATGTAAACAATTAGGTTTCTCATTTCCAAAAAAATACGAATACTTCCTACTGATCTTTAAGGGAATGTTAATGGTAAATATACTCGATGTACGTATACAAAATTCTCTACATAGGTACGTATAATAGCTTGGTTTCTTCCCGCGTGAAAATTCGTTTGGCTTAGAACAAAAAGCTATTTATTTGCAAACGAGTGTTAACTCTTTATAATACACTCTGCAAGCCTCAAAAGCTTCTCAGCGGTTCGAGTATATTTTTAACAAGTCGCTTTAAAAAAAAGCCTTCTGCTGTTTTTGGCAATTAAAATCCGCCATGTAGATTTGCTGATGATACATGTCATTCCGGGGAAGAAGACGAATCTAATGACACCTTACACTTCAAAATCGGTCAAGTCCTTTAGGCTACAGAAGTCAGACACGTCCTTGAGACTCCTACTTAATTAATATAAAATAATAACTTAACGTTAACAGCCTCTGTGATCCAGTGGTTAAGGCGTTTGCCTTAGTGACCCGGGGGTCATGGGTTTGATTCCCACGGGAAGCCTACTTTGATAAGTTGTTTCTAGTTTGGTTAGGCATTGCAGGCATGAATCACCTGATTGTCCGATAAGAAATATGATTCCGTGCTTCGGAAGGCACGTTAAGCCGTTGGTCCCGGCTGCCATCTGGTAGTCGTTAAAGGAACCACGTCAGAGGCCGAGAGGCGGTTCCGAAGAGCTCTGACGCCAGGGTTTGCATGGTTAATTGACCGTGTCACCTACACGAAATGATGATGATGAATATAAAATAATAATAAAATTTAATTTATTTTGAACCCGACTGTTCCGTCTTATATACCTATGTGCAAAACATCATCTTCGTTCCAAGTGAATTAGTCGGGTAAAAATATGGAATCCAATATTTTCCCCTGTTAGTCACGTCCCCGAACATAAACACGCGATATAGTACAGCCCAGCTCTTTCGTCCTCGAAACTGAATTCAATTTATTTTGAAACCAGCTGTTCTGTCTTAAGTATGTGAAAACATTACCTTCTTTCCGAGTAAATTGGATTAATATATAGAACCCACATTGTTTTTCCTCTGTTAGTCATGTTCCCGAACAAACACCCGATATTGAACATCAACAATTTCATACTCGAAACTGAATCCGTGGCGCAGCGGTCAACACGGAGCCCTTAGTGAAGGTCGTGCTCCTGCAGTGATGAGTAAAAAGACCTAATGAAGATGATGATGATGATGATGAAAGTTTGCGTTACGTTGCTTCTGTAGATTTGTATTTTGTAACGACGTGTTTCTCCTACACGGTGACTAGTTGAGAACAAATAGCTGACGGGGTTACATCGAGCAGGAAGCGACCTTTGGGCTCCGTGGCGCAGTGGTCAACACGCCAGCCTGCGACACGGATGGTCCCGGGTTCGATCCCCGGTCAGGTCAAGATGGAAAATGATCTTTTTCAGATTGACCTGGGTCTTGGATGTTTATCTATATATGTATTTGTTATAAAATATAGTATCGTTGAGTTAGTATCCCATAACACAAGTCTTGCTTAAGAACTTACTTTGGGGCTAGCTCAATCTGTGTGATTTGTCCGTATATATTTATTTATTTATTTTATTTATTAATTCAATTTACTTTGAACTCGGCTGTTTGGTCTTATGTACATGATAAACATCACTTTCCTTCTGAGTCCGTAAGTCAGGTCATCAGGCCTTTTTAGTCTCCACTGCAGGAGCTCGAGCTTCTCTGTACTACCAAAGCCATATATTAGCCAGAGCAGTCAAAGCATTTGGCCTACTCTCTCCACACTGGCCAGACGGGTAGGAGAGGTCTCTTTGATGTTTGTAAGCTTTGTTTAGCTTGTGTTTGCTATGTCACCTCCACGCTCCGGATTGAGTTTCTTTCGGCGTATTCTTCTCACCAGTGGTCATTACGAAACGCTAGTAGTTTTTCGATTTTGCATATTAAAAATTAAAAATAATAAAGTAAAAAATATGACGTTCAAAAAGAGATACAATTATCCAATTTTGAATAAAAATCTTTGACTTTGACTTTGACCTGATGATAATGGTTATTATCGTGTACCACCACATTTCGTGTACTTACCCAGTTTTATGCAAATAAATAATAATTATTATTATTATAGGTAAGTCCCGTAGTGATAATAATTATTATTATCACTACGGGACTTACCTCGATTAGCTTTGAATTGTATCTAATATTCCGACGACATTGCAGCCGTTATAAGCAGTGAAAATAATCTAAAGTTAGTTTTCAATATGAAAGCGTGCGGGATGTTCAATATCGCGTGTTTTAAAGCGTGTTTATGTTTCACGGACGTGACGCGACTCGCCGTGTTGGGAAAATATTTGATATATTTTTATGTCTTTGAAATTTTAAAGGAAATTCTATAAATTTACAATCCTGCATAGCCTTTTCAGAGGGCTAGGCATTATTGTTGTTAGTGTAAGTTAGGCCTTTGGCATGACGATGTGAGCCCACCGCCAAATGCTTTGATTTTTTTTTTAATCTATGGTTTTGAATACGCCTAGCCTATAGAGCTGAAAGGTTTCTGGGCTAGGCTAAAAAAACCGGCCAAGTGTGAGTCAAACTCGCGCAATGAGGGTTCCGTACAATATGCTTCGTGAACACACACACAATGTGCAAAAAATGTTTTATTCAATTGACTAGCGCCATCTAGTGGTGTTTTAGTGAACTATTTCCCTAGATGAACTTATTATTGTGAGTTTACCACTTAATTTTCAAGTGATAGAATTCTTATTATTTTTCCTGTAATCTTCAAGGAATGAACTATATTTTGTAATTTTTTTAAAATTTTCGGCCCAGTAGGTTCGGAGATCAGGGGGGGGGAATGGTCAATTTTTGCCTTCTTTCGTGAATAAAATCAAAAGTATTGATTTTACCCGAACAAAAAAAAATATTTTTGAGATCCTCATAATGAGCCCTTTCATTTGATATATGACACAGTAAGGTTTGCAAAACTTTTTTTTTTAATTTTGTCATTGGGCCCCTCAAAATGACCCTTATTTCAAAAAAATCTTTATTTACTTTGCACATCCGTGTTTGGGTCATAGGATTACACTATCTTACCAAAATTCATCTAATTTGGTTCAGTAGATTCGGAGTAAATCGGCTGTGACAGACGGACGGACGGACAGACAGACGCTCGAGTGATCCTATAAGGGTTCCGTTTTTCAACTTTTGTACGGAACCCTAAAAAGCTTAAAACCTATAGTCCTCGGGAACAGTACCTGGCCATAGCCTGCCTTGGCCAGATTGGAAGTGCTTAAATCGTCTCAGAACCCAAGTCGGCCGCAGCGAAGACAACCTGGTTGGGTGGGGCTATATAGAACCCAGCTGCAATATCTGCGACTGTGGTGCATCTCCCCAGACTATGTCGCACCTATTGTCGTGCCCAGCGTGCCCAGAGACCTGTACACTGGAGGACCTGTACATGGCCACAGAGAGCGGCATACAAGTTGCTCAGTACTGGGCGAAAACCATCGAATCAATAAGAAGAAGAAGTACATGAAATACAATGAAAATGATAATTATTGTCACTAATGGGATTAATCACGTTTAATTTTGTCTTTCATCTAATATTCCGACGACATAGCAGCGGATATCTATCTATCTATCTATCTATCAGCCAGTGACGTCCACTGCTGGACATAGGCCTCCCCCATAAATCGCCACAAATTGCGATCCTGTGCATATTGAGTCCACCGACTCCCGGCGACCTTAATAAGGTCGTCCGTCCACCTGGTCGGGGGTCGTCCCACACTGCGCTTTCCTATACCGTATGGAGTCCGGCTAAGAATAGCTCCAACCCTACTCTTCCCGCGGGTGTCGTAAAAGGCGACTAAGGGATTACTAAACCACGCTCTCGGTGGGCAGCAGCACCGTCAGCACAACACCAAAAACCCCATCCTGCGATCGCCAACCCGCATGCCAAGCGTGGCGATTATGGCAATATCCCCTCCTAAATGGCAGCGGATATAAGTAGTGAAAATAATATAAATTTGTTCAATATCATCATCATCAGGTCTATTTGCAGTCTCTACTTCAAATTCTCGATTTCAAGCTTGCTTACGTAACAAAACTTGTTCGTATTGATGTTGGAAAAAATGTATTATGATGAAATGATATGCACATATAGAAAGAGAGAGAGAAATAGAGATTAATAAGTCAATCTTGTAACACCCTCTCTTTTAGGTTGAAGGTCAATATAAGCTTGTTTTAGAAATAAAGTGATTTCACGTGCACGAGCACCAGTGAGTGTACGTACATATCACTGCACTCCCAAGAGAAATCACTCCAGCCTCTATGTACGGAACTGCATTGTAGAGATGAACTGCTCTAGAATGAACTAGTACTATGTAAATTATGGAACTTTCTCATTTCTAGTAAAAATAAAAGTTTTTTAAATGTTAAAATACGTCATAATAGAGGCGTCATTCTCAAAACCTGTCTAGTGGTTAGTAGTATACTCAAAAATTAATCGCGGGTCTATTTTTGACATGCTACCGCAGGCTGGGGTGGAAGAGGGAAGGGTATTCATTGAATATACCGCTGCTTTTGACTGTATACTCTCTAGACACCGTCATGCCTTTATTTCAATGATTAAAAAACGGGCCAACTTTAAATGTTTGTGTGCGTGACAGCTTTGTGTTGTCACACACGTCCTGTCAATTTATGCCCTCAAACTCCGTCAAATTGGTAGCTGTGTGTGTGCGTGACCGACTATGTGTTGGACACTGGTTTTTTCTACGCTTTTAGGCTAAACGAGTCTATCTAGGTTTTATCTAATCTAAGACCGCTGCATACATAAACAAGCATGTTTTAAGCAAATGTGCATGGTCCAGTGGTTAAGGCGTTTGCCTTGTTGACCCGGGGGTCGTGGGTTCGATTCCCACGGGAAGCATACTTTGTTAAGTTGTTTCCAGTTTGGTTTGGACATTGCAGGCATGAATCACCTGATTGTCTGATAAAAAAGATGATTCCGTGCTTCGGAAGGCACGTTAAGCCGGTGGTCCTGGGTGCCATCTGGTAGTCGTTAAAGGAACCACGTCAGAGGCCGAGAGGCGGTTCCGAAGAACTCTGACACCAGGGTGTGCATGGTCGACTGACCGTGTCACCTACACGAAATGATGATGTTGAGCACGTGTGTGCAGGGTCATGAGTGGGAGAAAGCATGCTTATAAGCATGCTGAAAACGAACTTAGTAGCTAAATAGACACAGAGAATACTTAGAAAGGGCACTTTGCCTGTTAAAACGACTTAAAAATTACATGTCTCGAGTGAAAGAAGTAGGTGTATAAGAAAATTCATCATTCATCAAATTCATAAAATAAAAGAAAAACAAAGCATATACCAGTTATTTTTCTTCCTGCGCGGACCGTAAAAGCCGGTCAAGGGTTTGGGCGATTCCAAAAAATCACGTTATAGGCGATGCGGGTAGCAACCTATCTCTATTTTCCCGCTTTCCACCTTAACGCCCATTAACGCGTCAAAAACGTGGCCTTTGGGTTTTACGACCTAAGGCAAGGGATAAAGAAGTGAAAATATGTCCATACATCTTATGTCGAGCTCCGTGGCGCAGCGGTCAACACGCTAGCCTGCGACACGGGGGTCCCGGGTTCGATCCCCGGTCAGGTCAAGATGGAAAAAGATCTTTTTCATATTGACCTGGGTCTGGGATGTTTATCTATATAAGTATATATTATAAAATATAGTATCGTTGAGTTAGTATCCTGCGACACAAGTTCACAACTTACTGTGGGGCTAGCTCAATTTGTGTGATATGTCCCTATATATTTATTTATTTATTTATCTTCATTGGGGCCGATTATAAGGCGGAAGCACGTCTAACCTTTGGGTTATTTCGTCTATTCATATTAATGTATATATGTATAGACGTACATATCTATCTATCTATAATTAAAGAACTGTGTTCTTGTCGGTGGAGTACTCTCTCGGTTCTCAGCCATTCTCTTGAATACAATTAAAGACGTACATATTTTCACTCAAAACAACGGAACCCTAAAAAGTTAGGAATGAAGTGGATGATACGAGCGATTTAATTAAAAGCGCTAGCTTCATGTTCAAAGCTAATGAATAAAGTTGAGCTTACCGCGTAAAGTTTCAGTTTGTTTCGTTAAAAGTTGCATATGAATTGCTGAATTTGTCTGTCATGTTCAAGGTGGAAATTTAACTGTCATTGTTACAGCCTGTGTTTTAGGCCGAAATAAATACTTTTTATTGAAAAAGTCATCATTATTTCGTGCATGTGACACGGTCAGTCGACCATGCACACCCTGGTGTCAGAGTTCTTCGGAACCGCCTCTCGGCCTCTGACGTGGTTCCTTTAACGACTACCAGATGGCAGCCGGGACCACCGGCTTAACGTGCCCTCCGAAGCACGGAATCATCTTTCTTATCAGACAATCAGGTGATTCATGCCTGCAATGTCCTAACCAAACTGGAAACAACTTAACAAAGTATGCTTCCCGTTGGAATCAAACCCACGACCCCCGGGTCGACAAGGCAAACGCCTTAACCACGGAGGGTGTTAAAAAGTAAACTACTGAAATAAACGGAATCGCAAAAATCAATCATTCCATTCCATGTTTTCTCCTACCTTAGGGTAAGAGTTTTTGTTTCCAAATTTATATGGGATCAACTGTGAGGCCATTGCTTTTTTTCAAAATCAGTCTAGTTACTATAAATAATTACTATAAATACTATAAATAAATATATAAGGACAAATCACACAGATTGAGCTAGCCCCAAAGTAAGTTCGAGACTTGTGTTATGGGATACTAACTCAACGATACTATAGTTTTTAATAGATCACTATATTTTATAATAGACATCCAAGACCCAGGTCAATCTGAAAAAGATCATTTTCCATCTTGACCTGCCCCGTATCGATTCCGGGACCATCCGTGTCACCGGCAGGCGTGTTGACCGCTGCGCCACGGAGCTCGTCATAATGAAAAAAATGTTGTTTAACTAGGTATTAATAAGCAAACACAATTCTACTCTGATATACTCATATAAAATTGAGATATTTTCCCATATATCTTGCCTGTGTGGAATCTTTTTCCCATATACTATTTCTGGGTCCTATGGGGTCCCACTGGTTCTCATGTGTCCCATTGGATCCCATTGGGTACCATCCAACTAGCGGATAGGTCAGTTTGGGTTATTTGTGCCTATATATTTATTTATTTACCATGTATGCGCTCCGTGGCGCAGCGGTCAACACGCCTGCCTGCGACACGGATGGTCCCGGGTTCGATCCCCGGTCAGGTCAAGATGGAAAATGATCTTTTTCAGATTGACCTGGGTCTTGGATGTTTATCTTATTATAAAATATAGTATCGTTGAGTTAGAATCCCATAACACAAGTCTCGAACTTACTCGTACTTTGGGGCTAGCTCAATCTGTGTGATTTGTCCGTATTTTAATTTAATATACATTATGGAAACGCATACTCGTAGGAACCACAAAGCTATAATTGACAGATATCATAGTAAACGAGTGACCTGACCTGACGGCGGGGTCCCCCGGAGAAATCACGAGAGTTCAGCACGAATACTCTATATCTTCATGTATATATGTATGTATGTACATATTACAGCGCATGAAATGTCGCTCGCACCTTACGACGATCTGTTAGTGCTTTATACATCATCATCAGGTCTCTGTTAGTCTCCACTGCAGGAGCACGACCCTCTCTGCACTACCAGAGCCATATATTAGTCAGAGCAGTCAGAGGATTTGGCCTAGTTTAGGCCTCTCCACTCTGGCCAGACGGGTTAAAGAGGTCTCTTTGATGTTTATAAGCTGTATTTAGCTTTATTTAGCCTGTGTTTCCTAAGTTGCCTTCTACGACATCCATGGGAAGATTTGGAGTGGTCCTATTCTACTTTGCCGGGAACTACACGGCGTCCCCTTTATATTTATTTATTATTGTATGCTTATACATTATGGAAACGCATACTCGTAAGAGTCACAAGCCATGTGACAGATATCACAATAAGCGAGTGACTGACCTGACGGCGGGAGTCCCCGGAGAAATCAGCAGAGTCCAGCACTAATACTCTATATCTTCATGTATGTACAGATCATGGACGTAAGAATAACTATCATTTAGATGGAGTAGCAATGCAATGTTTTCAGTGTGGTTCCCAACAGAGTAGAATAGGACCACTCCATTTCTTCCGTGGATGTCGTAGAAGGCGACTTAGGAAACACAAGCTAAACAAACTTATAAACATCAAAGAGATCACTCCAACCCGTCTGACTGCCATCAAATGATGACAACCGGGACTAACGGCTTAACGTGCTAAAAATATTTGTCTCAAAAAAGACAAGCAAAACATAAATCAAAAACCGGCCAAGTGCGTGTCGGGCCACGCGCAGGGTAGGGTTCCGTAGTTGCGAATGACACCTCGCACTTCACAGTTTACCGACCAAAAACACCAAACAATGAAACTGGTATGAAATTTTACATTTCGAGTACATTTTATAAGTTGGTTGCCTATAACTTTTTAGTTTGTACTTGGTACTCAGCTCTGATAGTTTTCCTATCAACTTCAGTATATATACTACTGCTGTAATTTTTTTCACGTATCCATGTATAACCGTTTAGCAGATAGAGGGGGGGGGGGGACACTTACCTCTAACAAAAATTTGCACTTTAAACCAAATATATTTCGGAAACGGATCCCTAAATTGAAAAATGGTGTTCTCAAACTCACTATATTTTTCAAAGACCTATTTAGCGATACCCAACACGATGGGTTTGTATAGAAAAAAAAATATTACTCCCTCTTTACTTGTATGGGAGCTATGCTAAAAAAAATTTTTTTTCAAGATTTTTATCTACCACTTTTTTGACATGATTAATATACATACCCATACCAAATAACAGCTTTCTAGTACTTATAGTCTCTGAGTAAAACCGCGGACGGACAGACAGACAGACAGACAGACAGACATGGCGAAACTATAAGGGTTCCTAGTTTACTACGGAACCCTAAAAATGGTCGTGTCGAAATTATTATTATTATTAGTTAATTAAGTGGTTTTTCTTATAAGTTACTATTTTCTAGGTTTCTATTGTTTTAGTTTAGTTTATAGTCTTTAGTATACGTATATTTTAGTTTTGTAAAGCGTTAGTTAATAAATTATTTACGTGTCGAAATAGTTTCCTTTAGATATCTTTTTGACTCGTGTTTGGCAACGTTATTGGTTTAAGTTGCCCGTTTTAATTAGGTATAAAATTATATTTACAACATCGGTGACGTTTAATGGAAGGTCTTATTACTCTGTCCTTTTTTTCTTGAATTCCACTATTCTATTAGAGATTTCGAGTCCCAGATTAAAATAAAATATAGTTAGGGGATTTAAAATCAGCCTGTTTGTGGCAATATTATGATAACTTAACACCTCCTTTTCCAAATTGGTTAAGCCAAGAAAGTACAGCGAGTGCCAAAATGTAAATATGCTCATGATTCGATCACACGTGATACGAATCGCGGCGGCGCGATAATGATCGACAATATCATTGATTAGTTAAAAGATAGACTGGTCAAACCAATGGTAGTGTGCTTTCTCTAGGGTGCCAGCGGAAAATCAGCAGTTGCTCTCACCGAATGACATAGTGCTGAGCCCTTATGTGCTACTGTGGCACACAGATGCATGCCTAGTTTTAAGATTCTATTTGTAGATTTACTGTTTTGTTTTTTACTTTTACGTGTATTTATTTGGGTGATACAGATGTCCAAATAAATACTTTATCTGTCTATCTATCTAGTACATTGTTATGCAAATTGAGCGTAGGCCAAATCCTCTGACTGCTGTGGCTAATATATGGCTCTGGTAGTACAAAGAGGGTCGTGCTCCTGCAGATCATACTAAAAAGACCTGACGATGATGCAAGTACGATAAACTGGATATTACAGCCGAGGTATTTACAGGCACGAGGTGAAGCCGAGTGTTAAAAATGAACCGATGACTATAATGATGTAAGCTGTCTCTTGCTTACTTAAAAGCATCATACATTTTTTTCAATACATTTGCGATTTTCATAAAGTAAAACAAGAATCATCATCATCATTTCAGCCGCAAGAAGTCCATTGCTGGACATAGGCCTCCCCTTAGGATTTCCAATATGACCGGTTGGAAGCGGCCTGCATCCAGCGCCTTCCTGCGACCTTTATCAGGTCCTCCGACCACCTGGTCGGTGGGTGTCCAACGCTGCGCTTGCCGGTACGTGGTCGTCATTTAAGATCCTTTCTGCCCCTGGGATTAGCTCTTTGAAGTGGCAGTGGGCGGGGCACATAGCAAAACAAGAATGCAGTTTAGCAAATAAGGAATAAAAACAAAAAGGTTCTTGCTATATTAGTAGTCGCGTTTGATGGTGGTTTAAATGTGTATAAATAAATTAATAAATATACATATATGAACGCACAGTAAGTTGTGAACCTGATACTCACTCAACGGTTCTCTTTTTATATAAATAACATCCAAGACTCAGGTCAATCTTATTAAGGTTGAAGGCCGTTTTGGTGCATGCTTGTGTGAATTGTGTTATTTTAAACATATGATCAATGTAGCCAAATAAACAATTTTTCTTTCTTTCTTTCTTTCTTTTAAGTTCGTCTTCCATCTGAACCGGACCGGGGATCAAACCCGGGACCACTCGTGTTGCAGGCTGGCGTGATAACCCCTGCGCCACAAAGGTCGCTAATGTTTGGTCTATTATTTTAGTAGTCTACGTTGACGTGACGTGTGATGTCACGTCGGTGTTTCGGTGACGTGGCGTGGTGTGAATTTAAAATGACTGCTCTCTTGTTCGGAAAATCATGTCAAATTCGTGTTCTTTGAGTTACGTGACTTAAAGGGAACATTTATTATCCGACTGACCCACAAAGAGGGTAATGTTTTTTGCATCATCATCATGTGATTATCATCAGATATTTTTAGTCTCCATTGCAGAAGCATGATCCTCTTTGTACTACTAAGCTATATTATCCTAGGTTTTTCGCGTGTTTATATGTATTTATATGAATGTACTTTACTACTACTTTATATAGTATTAAATTAGTATTAAGTACTTTTGTTATATTTATTGAATTATTATTATTTAAGTACAAAACTTTCCGCAAATTATTTATTTTCCCAAGATACCCAACCGTTTACAGACTCGCTTAGAAAAACATTTCTTCCAATTGTTTACTACACACGCTGATGTTCGCAAATGAGCGCTTAATGCGTGAACTTGGGCCGTATTTCATGCAAGTTGGCCGATTTGCGCCGACGTAAATCTAAACAATACAGCGCTAATGTTATTCTGTAAGTGAATAACAGTTATTCAACGATATTCAGACTCGAGATACGCCGCTATATCAGTTTTAATGGAACCTTGTTTGTTTGTTTTTCGTGTTTGTAAGTGGCCAACACTGTTGTCAGATTTTTCAAGGTGCCTAAAGGCATCTGATGGAATGGAACCTGAAGCGCCTAGGTTTAAATCCACTCGTATGTCTGAGTGAATAAAGGAGATACGATAGACAAAACTGTGTAGTGCTGAGGCGCGTAAGAACACAGGTGCGAAGAGCTAAGATGCGACAAGCTAACGTGCAAATGAACCCGAACTAAGGCGCTAATTAACCAAGACGCGAAGTCCTAAGGCGCGAACAATAAACGGTTAACAAACTGATAATAACTGTAACAACTTTGATGTTGACTTTTACTGGATTTCTATGTTAGATGCCAGTCAATTTTCCTGTTTTTCTTTTTTGCATATACTGGAAATGTCTTTTTAGACATAATTTTAGTAGTTCACTACTATATACTAATACTAACGATGTGGGAGAACAGACAAGTCAATAATAAATTATATCAGAAATAAAGAAATGACGTGTCTTTTTCTGATGATGAAAAAAATTGAAGATGAATTTCATTTTGATACAAATTTTTATGTAGTGTTTACACGAGTGACACAGAATTACATGAATGACAATGTTTGTCGTGATCTAAACGATTGAATCTTTATAAAATTTAGTACAGTCCCACGATTCTTCGGCACCACGCATCCTGAACTCGCCTTGAAAATGGACACCTGATGAGTCCGAAACTATAATCAGCAATACCAACAAAATGGCACGTGATTGACTCACTTTTCATCATAATGCATTTATTTCACGTTAGTTTCAATAAAATTATTTAAGATCTAGGTTTATTTAAGTGAAAAGGTATCCTGAGACTTCTATATCAATGCCGTTATTGCTCAAATAGCAGTTATTGTTAACAGTTACGGTGAATAACGCTATTGTAGTTGCTGAAGTCTGAATAGTTATTATGTGTTACCTGTTTTTGTTGTTGTTATCGGTCGAAGTACATCATTATTTTACGGTCGAGTGGATATTTCGATGTAGTTTATAGCTTAATTAGGTAAATTTGTATTATTTTACATACACACAATGGCAAAGTCCAGTATCAGAAACATTAGTGCTTACTCAGCTGTATGCTTGGATTAAGAGTCGCCTAGAAGCGCATGTCTCCATACAAACGGAAAAAGGGAGTTGTGGCAATATTTGATAATTTGGGAGTAAAATTAAGCATTTCTTCAAGTAATCAATTAATATCATTATAATCTACGTACGTTTCTATACAGCTTGGTTAAAATACCAATGGTTTGATGATTACAAGCCTTTTCAAATTTGTATGGAAGTCTTGAGAGGTGTATAATTCTCAAACATTTGGTAATTTAACCAAACTGTATAGGAACGTACGTAGATTATAATGAGATTAATTGATTGGATGCTTAATTTTGCCTTAAAATTATCAAATATTGTCACAATTCCCTTTTTCCGTTTGTATGGAGACATGCGCTTCCTGGCGACTCTTTATGTTGACATTAAAATAAGTACATACATAAAAGCAAGCTTTCTTATTACCCTAAACTTAATAGTTCAGGTGGTTTTCGTGTGTGTAAGTGGCCAACACTGGTGTCAGATTTTTCAAGCTGTCTAAAGGCATCTGACATAGCTTAACGACTGCCATCAGTGATGACAGCCGGGACCAACGGCTTTACGTGCCTTCTGAAGCACGGAGGAGCTTGAGATATTTTTATGCCACTTGCAGTCACCCATCCAAGTGGGGACTGCGCCTAGGGTTGCTTAACATGCGGAAGTGCTCCTCCAGGTAGTTAATAATCAAGTGTGTTGAAATTTTCCGTCTATATGCGATGTGCTAGCTATTGTTTTAAAACATGTGTTTCTTAAACATTCACTATGCTATTGAAATATACTCTTATCAACTCTTATCAAATTAAGAAATTTGATATAAGAAAAATGCACCCCTAAATGGTCCCATGGTCACTTTAGTAAGCTTTTTTGTTAAAAATAATTTAATAAATACTGCAAATTGTTCTTGTCTGTAAGACCAGCGTAGTCCGTGAAACTTTGAAAATGCATATTTCCAACGAACTCAATCCAAGGGTTAAGTAACAAGGCTACATTATCTTCTTACTCGACAAATTCCGTCGGCTTTGTTTGCCAATAAATTACGAACTTCGGGCCGAGACGAGTAAACTTTCAGAATATCATTAATTTTAACGAACCCACAATCCTCCAGTATTAATCAGAGTTATACTTCTTTTGCGAATATTCATAGGTTTTATAAGTGGGTAGGTAGCGGCGTAAGTAGGACGGGCAGGGGGTTCTCTAATTTAGATTGTTTCGTTCGTTATAATTTTAAATCAAATAAAACTTTAAAATGTAACTAATAGGATCAAATGGAAAAGACAGCCTTGGGATGATTAATCTTTGTTGCCTAATTTTAGTCATCGACAATCAAAAATACAGTCTTCACAATAAATGCGTTAAAATTTTGGTTGTTGCACCATAATTTAATAATTAATTTCGATTTGTTTCTTACATTTCTTCTTATAACTGCAATAATAATAAATAAATAAATTGTCTTTATTTCAGATAACAGTGATCCATATTATATGTTAGTATTATTGCAAAAGAACTTAAAACTAGTGTTAGTAGGTACTAATAATAAATTTAATTTAAATTAATTTAGGTAGTATGAAGAGGGCTGAGCACTCTCTCATATTTCACCATGCACGGCCACAGACATGGTCCCCCTTACAAGGTGCCTCATTATGAGAGATTGCGGTCTATCCGCCACAGTTTTTAGAATGCTGTTGTCACTCGCCCCGATTCTCCTCAGCAACGACGCCATTTTTTTACGGAGCACGGCGTGAAAGCCGTCCGTCCTTGCCTGCGTAAACATTTCAGAGTCACTGCAGAATCGAGGGAGTCCCAGCAACATCCTAAATATATTGTTGTATTGGATACGTATGACATCTAGAGATTTTTTAGTACAACAGACCCACAGACCACCCGTGTAGAAACCCTGGCAAAAAGCTTTGAAAAGCGTTATTTTGACTTGGTCACTACACCTGGTGAATCTACGGGTCAACATGTTGCCCCTGACCGCTAGTGCCCTCCGTTCCCGTTCAACATCAGCATTGTCCCTAAGGTCGTCGGCAAGAATATGTCCCAAATATTTAAATGATGTCACTCTATCTAAATTCTTGCCATTTAGGGTTATAGGGGGGTAATTTTCGGTATTTTTACCGGCGGCCTTAAAAACAATGTACTCACATTTCCTGATATTATATAGGAGCCCATGTGCAATAGAAGATTTGTGAAAATTTCAATTACTTAACTTTTATGGATCATTATATACAGCCCCGTGACAGACGGTCGAACATTGGAGGCTTATCATTAGGGTTCCCTTTGGCATTGGGGTACGGTATCCCAAAAAATATTAAACAAAACAAAATATCAAAAATTATGAAAAAAAAAATACAGACCAGAATATTATTTCTTTTCGGTGCATAAACTTTTTTTAAGGTTTTGAGCCAAAAGCTGGTTGAGGTGTCGGGTACCCAGATAATTTTCTTGGAAAGCGGATTAGCATTTGCCATTCAACGTGGCAATGCTGCCAGCATTCTTGTGTGACAATGACCTGCGAGATTTTTTTATAATATATAGCTAGCCATGTTTTATTTCATTTTCTAGTTAGGTATTTATTTAATAGGTTTAAAGCCATAGCTTAATAAATTATTAGTTTTACTAAAAATGTCTCACTCCTAAATTAAATGTTATCTACGCCCTCATATATAGTCTTCTGTTTTACGGTCGGTTGTTCTTTGATGAGCCTTGATACGGGTGTATTGTTGAAAACTTTGAAACTAATTTTAGATTGTGCATTTAACAACCTCGTTATGTTCGTTTTGCCAAAAAAGTTTTACAGAAAAGTACTTTCATCACCATCAGGTCTTTTTCAGTCTCCACTGCAGCAGCAGGACCCTCTGTGTACTACCAAAATTGACTGACTACTCTGGCTAATAAGAGCAGTCAAAGGATTTTGCATACACGCTAGCCAGACGGGTTGGACAGGTCTCTGTGATGTTTTATAAGATTTGTTAAGTAATAATATTATCATCGATCTAAGTAAATTATAATTATTTAAATTATGAAATGACGTGAAAAAGTGCCTGAAAACGCCTATTTTCTGAATAAAATATTTGAATCTTTTCAAGAACACCCAAAAGGAAGAGATACCTAAAGTGGTGAATCCAATGAGATTAACCGGTCACGACCAGTTTTTCCTAACCGGGCATCGTTCGGAAAGCTGGGTAATGTCCTAAAAGGGAAACTGCCAAGTGCCTTAAGATTCGCCTGTGCGCGCATGTCTCCATACAAACGGAAAAAGGGAATTGTGGCAGTATTTGACAAGTTTAGGGCAAAATTAAGCATCCAATCAATTAATCTCATTATAATCTACGTACGTTCCTATACAGTTTGGTTAAATTATCAAATGTTTGAGAATTATACGCGTCTCAAGATTTCCATACAAATTTGAAAAGGCTTGTAATTCTCAAACCATTGGTATTTTAACTAAGCTGTATAGGAACGTACGTAGATTATAATGAGATTAATTGATTAAATGCTTAATTTTACTCCAAAATTATCAAATATTGTCACAATTCCCTTTTTCCGTTTGTATGGAGACATACGCGTCCAGGCGACGACAATTTTAGGGCAAAATTAAGCATCCAATCAATTAATCTCATTATAATCTACGTACGTTCCTATACAGTTTGGTTAAATTATCAAATGTTTGAGAATTATACGCGTCTCAAGATTTCCATACAAATTTGAAAAGGCTTGTAATTCTCAAACCATTGGTATTTTAACCAAGCTGTATAGGAACGTACGTAGATTATAATGAGATTAATTGATTAAATGCTTAATCTTACTCCAAAATTATTAAATATTGTCACAATTCCCTTTTTCCATTTGTATGGAGACATGCGCTTCTAGGCGACTCTTAAGTGGCAGGCGTTCAACCAATGTATACATACATCCCTTGATGATGTACGGCTGAAGATGATACGGATCTCAAATTTCCCTGGGTAAAAATAGATAAAGATAATTTTTAGTAACCCCCACTATGAAAATCCCTTCATCTTGAAAATAGCGGATCGATTCTGATAAAACATGTCTAAGAACCATCGCCAAGAAACCTGCTTTCAAATTAATTTAAAAAATCCAAATCGGTTATGCTGCATTACAGGTGGCTTATATCCTCGATAATTTGATTACAGACAGACAACAGGATAGGTGGAACTAAATAAAAGCTTAATCTATGCTACTATAAAGAGGATATATTTGGTTGATTGTAAGTTTGCATTGAATAGGCTCCAAAACTTAAGGATGCGCTAGTCGGGAACTCGAACTCGTCAGCGCACGTGGCTAAAATGCGTGCTATTTCGCTGAGAAAGGGATAGACTCGGTTTTGAACAGTGCGGAACTATTTACACTGATGTATAAGCACATCGGAACAACAGTCTAGTGTGTGCAAACACAAATATTGTTGAAAATCTAAATCTTCGTCGTCTTAAAATTCGCGAGTATGCGTTTGGGAGAAGCGTTCTTGTGATAAAACAGCTGAATGTTTTTATTAAAAGTAAAATAATTTCTATTTTTTAATAACCAAACTATGCTTGTATGAATTTTGTTTTAGAGATTTTATACTCCTTCCGGTATTTAATTGTGCCCAAAGTTGCGTTAAAATTACGTGTTAAAACGGAATGTTTTGAGAATCATAACTTTTAAAGTACTTATAATTTTACAATTATGATTCCATACAAGCATAGATAACGACAAAACAAATCGATAGAATTAAAAACTTTAAACAGACGATACCGAACAACGGAGTCATCACCCTACAGAATTTGTATGGCGAAACACCTGACTAGCGCACCCTTAAGGATTGATTTTCAAAATAAGACGAGTAAGCGACCAAAACTGTTGAAAAGAGTTTCCCAATACACTACTTTATTGCTTCCTTAATGTACATTTAGGTGTTTTATGCTGTCGCCTATTGAAAGGTATTTTAAATGCAGGTGATCTAGGCTATAATTTACGCGGACGAAGTAGCAAAAAATTTGCTACTTGACTAAAAAATTTTTCGTGTCGCTATGTAAAGACCTGCCAAAAATAAACACAATAGTGACAGAAATTCATTTCTAAATAAAAATCTTTTTCAGATATAGAAGTTTTAAAGACACATGTTTTTAGACGTTAGTTTTTAGACGTGAAAACGCACTGCTGAAATGCCTACATATTTGTGACGTCACAACTTTGTATTTTGTATGGGCGGCGTGAGAACTTTGTTTGGTAGCTATACAAAATATTTCGTTTGTGGTAATGGTTTCATAATAAAAGTTGCTTTAAATTTAGCGGACTACAATACAGTATAAATTGTAATTTAAGATTCACCCAACTTTAAAGAAGCTTTAAGAACACTCAACGAATCGATATCAAATTAAAAGTGATCTCTATAGTGTTTTTTTTTAGATAGAAATTAGTATCATCAGAAACAAATTTTATATTATAATCTTATCATTAGGCAAATACCGAATTGCTAGTGTAATATAAAACGGATGGATTATTACATTTCAGAACGGCAGTCGGGATCTTGAAAATACATAATAATCATAAATTATAGTGAACTATTTACTATGTTATACAGGGTGTAAAATGACTGTCGACATACTCTTAAAGGGGTGAGCCAGCTCTTCAATATGAACAACTTTTGCTATGTAATCAATGCTGGGAACTAAAAAAAAAAGAAAACGTCAATTTCATACAAAAATATTTTGCCGCCCAGGTGAAATGTATGGGAAAGCAAAACTTTTTTTCGAGTTTCCATAGGAAAACCGTTGACCCCATAGGAAAAGTTGTTCATATTGACGGTGTCACTTAGCCCTTTAAGGATATGTCAAGGGTCATGTTACACCTGTATATAACAATCGAGTATTTTGGATTAAAAACTTCTTCTTGAAGCTAACATAGTCTAAATTTCACCGTAACAAATAGGACGTGTACAGCTGGCTGTGCGAATATGCGAAATTCTTTCATCAATAAAAAGCTAATTAATCTGCGGATGACATAGGCTATATTACACGGAAGAAGTCGCGGGAAATATTTAGTTTGTTATTAATCACATTCTTTTAAACTATTTACTGGATTATTTGTACTATTATAGACTTTTGTCCATAAAAAGCAAGTATTTTGGATGAGAAACTTCCTCTTGAAGCTAACAGTCTATATTTCACCGTAACAAATAGGACGTGTACAGCTGGCTGTACGAACATGGGTGGTTAATTAAAACATGTACGGTATCGGAGAGTTATACGGGTGGGAGAGTAAAAACAAATCTAGGGATATATTTTTATAGGCTTTACCGAATAACTTCTAACTTTCAAAAAAAAATCTAACAAAAAAAAATATATTATGTAGATTTCAATACACTTTCAATGAAAATTGGTTTGAATAAAATATAGTCAGCAGTTTTTGCGATAGGTATCTATAGCACATTCATAAAAAATGCAAATATAACTTAGTCATTTATATAGACTGTATGACATAAAAGGGCGGTCCTGTAGTTTCCGAGCTAATTCAATGCAAAAAGACTAACAGTCAAATCCGCGGCTTCGCTTCATGCCTTTAAACACATCGACTATAATGTCCAGATTATCCTACTTACCTTCATCATAATGTACTTAAGGATGCGCTAGTCCGGAACTCGAACTCGTCGGCGCACGTGGCTATTTTGCGTGCTATTTCGCTGAGAAAGGGATAGACTCGGTTATAAAAAGGCTATAAACAGTGCGCAACTATTTACACCGATGTATAAGCACATCGGAACTACACAGTCTAGTGTGTGCAAACACAAATATGTTGAAAATCTAAATCTTCTTCGTTTAAAAATTTCAGAATTAAGAAGTGTTCTTGTGATAAAGCAGCTGAAGATTTTAATTAAAAGTAAAGTTATTTAAGTTTTTTAATAACCGAACTATGCTTGTATGAATTTTGTTTTAGAAATTTTTTACTGCTTCCGGTATTTAATTGTCCCCAAAGTTGTGTTCAAATTATACGTGTTGAAACAGAATGTTTTGAGAATCATAACTTTTAAAGTACTTATAATTTTACAATTATGATTCCATACAAGCATAGATAACGACAAGAAAAATCAATAGAATTAAAAACTTTAAACAGACGATACCAAACAACGGAGCCATCACCCTACAGAATTTGTATGGCGAAACACCTGACTAGCGTACCCTTAAGAAGAAACTTACCCACTGACGATGCCATAAATCATATCAACAATACAACACATAGGTAAGTTCTGATGAACTTACTTACCTACTCTACAAGTTTCCAACTTGGAAGTTGGAAAATTAAGTTACGTTTCGCAGCGCCTCGTGGTTTTGTAGAGCAATGACGCATGAGAGCAAATCTATGTAGGTATATGTAGTACAGGCGACTACATAAAGACTGATTCCGTTCTCATACCGTCCGCTAACTTTCGATAACAACGACTAGGAACAAAAAAACGTCGCGGCTTTTGTTTCATTTAGGAACTAATATTTATATATAAGGCAATTAAACCGTAATAGAAAGAAAGAAAGAAAGAAAATCTTTATTCGACAAAATACATAACAAATAAATCATTAGCAATTCTTAGCAAATTAAATAGATGATGAAGTGACCATTAAAACGCTGTGTGTGCAAGTAGCTGTCAAAACTTAGCAAATAGGCTACACCGGGAAAACGATGGACTACTATTTGGCCTTAGGGTTTTATGACCTTGGGCTCTGTCTAGCCCGCAAGGGATAAAGATGTGATTATTTAACGTATGTATGTTCGTTCATTATAGGTACATATAGTTCAACAACTGCATCGGATCGTATTTTCACGGATTCGGATCGGACGTAGTGAGAAAGCGCTTTAAGTAAATTAAGTTACCTATACTTCCCGGCGCCTTGCGGTTTTGTAGGAGCAAAGCGCATGCGTAAGTTGTTTCTGTCTGATTGCGTACAAGAAAATGTGGTTTTGCTTAGGAAGAAAGCTTGGAAATTTGAGTGGTTGTTTTACATAATACTTCCATGTGATATAATTTAGGGGTAGGGGCTCCCGATACAAGGTTTTGCAATATTCCCGGGAAATTATTGTTTGAAGGTTCAAAAATAGAACATTTGAAAAGGTCATCCATGTATGAGCAATCACTTTCAGGCCATCTATTTGCACTTCTTTTCCCTTAGGACCAATGCTGCAAATTAAAAAATGGGAAGTCAGAAAAAATTTAGGGGACCCAGCATCAGTCCGATAGGATTTACAAACAAGGATCTGGAGGAGGTCTGAGGTCTTTAAGGGAATGTCGAGGACAATTTACACTCTGTATAGATAAGAGATACATATTGATGGTAGTGAATCCCACAATCCTGTATGGAGATCTTTTTATCCAAAATAATCATCATCATTAGGTCTTTTTTAGTCTCCACTGTAGGAGCACGACCCTCTCTGTACTATCAGTCATATATTAGCAAGAGCAGTCAGAGGATTTGCCATACATTCTCCACGCTAGACGGGTTGGAGTGGTCTCTTTAATGCTTTGTTTAGCTTGTGTTTCCTAAGTCGCCTTCTACGACACCCACGGGAAGACTTGGAGTGGTTCTATTTTACGTTGCCGGGAACAACACGGCGGATTTCGAATTTCATCCAAAAACTGAATCAGATATTAAAATTTTCGTGCAAGCAGCTTGCACTGCTATCAGACAATTTTATAATGCCACTTTTAGATTAAGGCTCGCAATCCTTACCAATATCAATAGCTTCTTCTACACTATTGACGAGCTCCGTGGCGCAGCTGTCAACACGCCTGCCTGCGACACGGATGGTCCCGGGTTCGATCCCCGGTCAGGTCAAGATGGAAAATGATCTTTTTCAGATTGACCTGGGTCTTGGATGTTTATCTATATAAGTATCTGTTATAAAATATAGTATCGTTGAGTTAGTATCCCATAACACAAGTCTCGAACTTTGGGGCTAGCTCAATCTGTGTGATTTGTCCGTATATATTTATATTTATTATTTAAACTTAATCCAAATGATGTGGGTTTATATAGAATTTCCTTTCCTTTAATCGTGATAACGTAGAATTCACCAGTAATCTGAATAAACTACATGATATAACAAAGCCGTCGCACAAATGAAATCAACCCACGATCAGCTCTGTAACAATTCATTGAGCGCACACAAATCTTACTCCATTATCGGGATTAGGGAGGAATCTTTGCGAAAATCAGTCGGTACACCAGTGGAAGCTAAGCTATTTTCCAACACTTAGAGACTTAGAGCTATACTAATATCACTCTTAGACTCTTATATAAATTTGGAGATTGATGACATAATTCTGAAACAACAGTTTCGTTGCTGGATGCTGAAAAACCAGTGGATGTTGCCTGTTGTATCTTCATCATCTTGCGAGTCCGATAATAACTTACTATGGGGCGAGCCTAACTTGTGTGATTGGTCCCTATTTATTTATTCATCTCTGTCATAATTTTACCAGATAGCGGTGAAGCTTCTCCTTATTTAATTTACCTTTCTTTCGTGGTCCATCTTTCTTGCTAATACTTTTTTATACCATTCATTGTTGTAATGATTACAAAAAACATCAGTAGTTCCACCATGGAACCGTAAATGGCACGGTGGTTCCTACCATTTACGACGTAAACGAAAGATCTTTCACAACTCTGTATACTGCATGCTTTTGAGCACATAACAGCAAATTTGTAATGCTTATCAAAAATATTTAGGCTATGAAAGCAAAACTATATCAAGAAAATAACAGTATAGTTCAATAACAGCTCTGTATTTTTTTTACTAGCCGTGTAATACTAACCTAAGCCTAACCTTTTCATCAAAATGTAGATAAGTGTCTGAACTTCCTTGATGATAATCACATTATGTCATGATTTTCCTATGTATTAATAGCTCATCTAGCATTGTTCCTATGAAACACCTACTACATAATAAAGTAAGAAAGTTTCAAGGTAAGCCTTGCCTTGCACAATTTTTGCTCCTTTAATAAACCACACACTTAAATGCTAGCCATTACTTTCTTTTGTTTAAATAGCTCAGCTATCATAGCTCTCTGTGCACCACTTACCCTCACTTCGTCGGCATTATGTAGATGAGTGTCTGCTTGTCTTGTTCAATCGATTCCGTTTTGATACGCTTCCACTTTATGTCATGCCTGTCTGAATACTTGAGAGGTAGGTATATAATTTGTGATGTGAAAAATTAGTTTTTCTTTTTTTTGATGAAGCCTAACCTGAGATATGATATCGATATTAATATGCCGTGTGGTTCCCGGCAGTGTCTTTCCGTGGATTTTGCAGAAGGCGATTAGGGAATACAAGCTTACAAACATCAAAGAGACCTGGCAACCCGTCTGGCTAGCATGGAGAGCGTAGGCCAAATCCTCTATTTAATAATAATCTCTGAATAATATATGGCTCTGGTAGTACAGGGAGGGTCATGCTCCTACAGTGGAGACTAAAAAAGACCTGATGATGATGATTTAAACACGTAACAACCTGTTATTCACGTTAATAGTCAGCTACTGGCCGTCATGATCTCATTTGGAGTTCTTCTTTGAGCGAATGTGAATAGAGATGTGCGCACGATGTCACATCATCATGCCCGCGTGAGGTCGACACATGTCGATCAGTAGCTGACTATTTCTTCGAGCAACACGGCCTCCGTACCGGACGGAGGGAGTGGGCAAAGCGACAATTTACTATGACAATTTTTCTGGCGTTTTTTGCGGGGGGAAATGTGCACACAAGTTTAGTTCCGCACACCTACATACAAAACTTAAACTGTCACTTGATAGTAATTATGACATTGTCACAAAAAATGACATAAAAAGAAAAAATAATTTGTGTACAGATGAGTCACACACAACTAACACATAGACATGCATATGCCTAATTTTGGCTTGTACCTTGACAGAGGGGAATGCAGCGTATGGCTACTCCCTTCCGTGTTGCTCGAAGGACTATTTACGTCACGTTGTTGCATATGTTTATAAAGACTCATAATGAACACATAGGACAATTTCTCTACAATTTAATGGAAATCGCTAGAAACTACACTGGTCATGTCTTACAAAAACCGAAAAATAACACAGGGAACAAATGTCTTCATCTGGGACCGGCAGTGCAATGCTCCAAATATAAACTTTAAGGAGTCTTTTTTGGAGCATTGCACTGTATGGCTGTGAGACGTGGCCTCTAACAAAAAACAAAAGGAAAAGGCTCGAAGCTTTTTAAATGTGGTGTTGGCGTAGAACGGAAAGGATAAGCTTGGTAGAAAGAGTTACTAATGAAGAGGTTCTAAAAAGGGTAGGAGAAAAAAGGCACATTTTGAAGACCATTGAAAATAGAAGAGGAAAGATGGTGGGACACCAATTACGGCATGACGACTTGGCCAAGAACATAATAGAAGGAAAAATAGAAGGTAAAAGGGGACCGGGAAGGCCGAGACACACCTTCATGAAACAAATAAAAGAAAAAGTTAATGTTGCTACTTACAGAGAAGTGAAACAACTGGCGGAAGAAAGAGAGGAATGGAAGAAGCTTCACCGACAAGAGCCCAGCTCTTAAATTTGATGATGATGATGATGGGACCGGCAGCCTTGATGTTGTTAAAGATGATTGCTTGTCTTACCATCGAGAAAGCATCTTTGGCTTGCTCGATAGTAAGACATTTTTCGTGCGAAGTGGAGGGGCAAATCATTGAAATTGCACACCAAATTGCTATGGCTGAAGACGCAACCTTAAAAATACTCAGATAATTTGAAAAATACAGATAAGAAGTTATAATTCAGGAGATTCCGTTTGCTGGTGTATGTACGGTTCGTGTTTGAATTTTAATTCATACGTGATTATATTACGTCTTTATACTTAGAGAGTGGGCAAAAGTCTTGATTAGTTTGATGATAGTGAGATGGAAATGTTATTAAAACAAGGTAATAATGAATGAAAATTATTAGCATTTCTAGATTTCTAAGATATTCTTCCAATCCTTGATCTGCTTCTACGATATAAACGGCAAGTAGAACAGCAGGAAAAAAAAATATCAAGTACCAGTCTGGTACATGTTTTTTTTTCAGAATGATATCAACTTAAATAAGTATAAATTTATATAGAAAAAGTTATATATTTTTAACAATGATAAGGTTTATATATATAACATATTTCTATTACGAAACTCTATAAAACTCTTGACAGCTTTAAACACATCGTTAGCGAAGACCTCGGGCAACTCAAACGCAGCAAAATGGCCGCCGTGGTCCAGAGTTGTGGTGCCAAGGAGGTTGGGATACTTCGACTTGAGAGTGAATTCTGGCTGGAAGAATACTTCATGTTTCAGGCGGAGGCCCCACGTTGGAACTGGTGTTGGGATCCTGAAGAATAACTCATCATTATTAACATTTTATCTCAACTACTCATAGCCCTTTCCCCGGATGCACAGACTTAAATTACTTTGTAAGCTCGCTACTCGTTACACAATGTAACAAAATTTACGCAGCGTAACACCTGAATCAATTGGATTGCAGAGAGAAAATAGAACCGTATAGCAGACTATACATGGCGAAATTTTGATCGTTCTGGACCCTTAAAGGGGTGATTCATCCCGTCGATATGAACCATTTTTCCTATGGGACCAATGCTGGAACCCATTTTATTTCGACATTTTCATACAAAAGTGTTCAGCCGCCCGTGCAATTTGTATAGGAATGTCGAAATTTTTTTCGAGTTTATAGCATTCGTCCCATAGGAAAAGTTGTTTAAATTGACGGGCTGAATCACCTTTTTAATGGTCCGGAACGATCAAAATTTCGCCATGTATATATATCAGGAGGATTGATGATGATAATAGCAATCTTCTTTTACGTTTTCCCATCTGTGTAATTATTAGCCTGATATTTACGAGTAAATAAATAAATAAATAATAAATATATAGGGACATATCACACAAATTGAGCTAGCCCCACAGTAAGTTGTGAACTTGTGTCGCAGGATACTAACTCAACGATACTATATTTTATAATATATACTTATATAGATAAACATCCAAGACCCAGGTCAATATGAAAAAGATCTTTTTCCATCTTGACCTGACCGGGGATCGAACCCGGGACCCCCGTGTCGCAGGCTAGCGTGTTGACCGCTGCGCCACGGAGCTCGAGTAACTTCAGCATTCGGATCTTCGAAAAAGAAAACTCGCAGTACGCCTGGCATTCCAAAAGCCTATTTACTATCGAAGATAAGAAATTACATTATTAACTCATTAATAACCTCGTCAATATCAGAGTTTTCCAACGGGATCAATGGACCAGTATTTTTTTACATTACCTTATGTTCAGCCAGTAGGGAAATTTGTAAAGGACTGATATTGAATTTTGAAATTCCCAGCCTTGATCTTATAGGAGAAGTTGTTCATATTGATGAACTGAGTCTACATCGAGGGTAATTCTACACCTGTTCAACTTGTAAGTATAATAATAAAATAGAAACCTCATAAACAACATCAACAAACAAGTAAGTAATATTGACGTCAACAAAATTTTCTTGTTGTGAAAGTTGTACACCCAAGTATGACAATTAATAAGTGGGGCGTGGGTTCGATTCCCACATGAAGCATTCTTTGTTAAGTTATTTCTAGTTTGGTTAGGACATCGCAGGCATGAATCACCTGATTGTCTGATAATAAAGATGATTCCGTGCTTCGGAAGGCACGTTAAGCCGTTGGTCCCGGCTGCCATTTGGTAGTCGTTATAGGAACCACGTCAGAGGCCGAGAGGCGATTCCGAAGAACTCTGACACCAGGGTGTGCATGGTCGACTGACCGTGTCACCTACACGAAATGATGATGATGAGTGTTCAAAGAAAATTGAAGAGATTTCAAATATTTATGCGATATATGTTAAAAACTTTTATATCTATATATAAATGTTTAAAATCTTGAAGAACTCACCGAGCCAAAACACCTTCAATCTCCCTATACTTCACGTTCTCCTTATACAACCTCATCGATGTAGTGATGCAGTTGGTGGACCAGTACAGCATGATGTTGTCAAGGAGGCTAGTCATGGTGTAGTACTTGGAGAGGCCTCCGTCCTGTTCAAATTTGTTGTTAGGGTCCGTGTAGATCATGAACTTGTCAAGTATGTATGCGGCCAGCCCTGCTGGAGAGTCTTGGAGAGCGATTCCTGGAAATTAAGATTCAAGTTATACATTTTTAACTATCTTGTTGAAAGTGACGTTGGTCACTTAACACGGTGGTATTTATCCTAAAAGAGTACATACATACATACTGTCACGTCTTTTTCCCCTGCGGGGTAGACAGAGCCTAGGTCTGGTAAAATCTAAGGCCCCGTTTAGCATGTTAGTGGGCTTGTAGGTGGAGAACGGAATCAAAAATAGTGATGGGTTGCTAGCCGCATCGCCTATTGACATCATTTATGACGCCAATTCCCATGGTCGGCTTTTAAGATCGGCGCGGGAAGAGAAGCATTCTACGTTTTTTCTTTTCTCCCAGACCAGCATGGTGACCTAAAAGAGTAACCCCCAAATATTTAAAATGAATTAACTATGGTTATTTTAAATTTCACTAACTTTGTCTTGCTGGGTTACCTGACAATGACAGAACGAGACTGTTCACTGGAGGACGTTTTAGTTATGATGCATCTAGGGTATCTTTGAGTATTCAGGCGCTAGGCTCAAATTTCAAGCACCCACTTATAAAGTTAAAAATTTTAACGCATTCATGGTTTGAGGAAACTAGCACTAAGTTCACTAGTATAAAATATGTGTTTTGCTACTGCCTTATTTCCTATTGCCATAAATCATTCCAAAAAAGGTTTTTTTTTAGATTCTTTTGAGTTGTTTGACAGAGCAGGGAATCCTAAAATTTCAGTAAACTTACCAACAGTGTCAGGTTTAGTGGCTTGCAAATGGCTGTATCCAGTTTCTTCCAAGAAGAACTCTGTTTTATTCTTCAGAGGATACAAGCGGTCACTATAGTTAGGTTCCACTAACTTCGGCCACAGAGCTCCTAAGGCCCATGTCCACAAGGTCTTCTTTGAAAAGTCGATAGGCATATTACTATGGAATCCTATAACTTCTTCTGGGAATAGAGTAGCCATGTTCGATCCAATAGCATGACCGAAATCTCCCCCTTGAACGACGTATTTGGAGAAACCGAGTCTTTGCATCAGATTTTTCATGATTACTGATACTTGAGTTATGCCTAAACCTGGTCGCACTGGAGCCTGAAAAGAATTGTTTTTTACATTAGTGTTCAACCGAATTGCATCAATTATTTAGGTCCCACTATATTATGTGTAGAAGATAATAAGTGTGTCAGTAGACAAATTGTATGTTCTTATGGACCAATTCATATTCGGAAACGAGGGATAGCATTTGAACAGGAGTGAAACTTGTTAGCGGGAAGAGTAAGCTACAGATCGTTTAGAGATCAAATTGTAGAGAAGGTCTTTGAATTTTTTATACTTTGTATCCAAAAAAATTACCTCCGAATACACAAATCCAGGAAGACTGGGTGCGATGACTTCAAACACGAAATCATATCCTGGCTTAGGAGTGATAAGCAGTGGTATTGCTTCGTAGAACTCCCGAACTGACCCAGGCCATCCATGGAGAAGAAGCAACGGTATTACCTAAAATCACGACATATTTGATAAATAGACCATTTACTCCCTTGAGCTGTAATCTGTAACTAGAATTTGACGGAACGCAAAACCCAAAGCTAGATAGAAAATAATTAATCATAGGTGCGATGCCCACCCATGAAGAAAAATCCTTTCAAGACTCTTTTAAGACTTAAAAACGTACCTATTTAATTTTATTTTAACGTATCTAGAAGAATAACTTGTAATTCGGAAAAATTCTAAAATAGTGACTATAAAAGTTTTAAATCTCAGTTCTTACCTTGACATCTTTTTGTACTTTCGGCTTCACATGCAAAAAGTGGATGTCTAATCCTTGTATATTTGTTTTGAAATGGTTGAACTGGTTCAAGAACTTAACTCTTTCATCATATTTGTACTTGAAGACCCAATGGGCAGAGAACTGGGCAAGGCCTTCAGAATGGACCCCGTAGGTCCAGCCTACCTCTGGTAAGCTCTTTTTGCCTTTCTGTTCGCCTCTGTAAAGCTCTTGTCTGAGGCGGAGATCTTCTAAAAGCTGAAATTAAACGTTGACATTTATTTCCCTACAATTGAACACTGGACTGAAGAGAATCGTGCAGTCAAGAGAGTGTACACGAGAAGACCAATCGGAAGAAAGTCGGTGGGTTGCCCGAGGTAACGCTGGTAGGACGAAACATTCCCCGCAGAATAGAATAGGACCACTCCAAGTCTTCCCATGGATGTCGTACAAGGCGACTTAGGGAACACAAGCTAAACAAAGCTTTTAAACATCAAAGAGACCTCTCCAACCCATCTGGCCAGCGTGGAGAGTATAGTACGGGTCCTTTGACTGCTATGGCTAATATGTGGGTCTGTAGTACAGAGAGGGTTGTGCTCCTGCAGTGGAGACTAAAAGGGACCTGATGATGATGATAATGATGATCTGTAGATGGCGGCGAATAGGGAACATTGGCATCTTCTAGTGTCAGAGGCCAAGATCCTCTTCTGGTTGCTGACCTAGCGCAGTAAGTAACTACACTTTGATAGATAACCTTTACCCACAGATGTTAATGATATAGAACGGCAAACGACAAAACTGGTCACCTCATGGTAAGTAATCACCGCTGCCCATGGAGAACTACATCACTAGGGGTGTGACGAGAGCGTTGCTGTCAAACCGGCTTGGGAAACTTTGTCAAATCATATTACAGTATAAATGCAGTCATAATAGCAGATCGGCGTTCCATAGCTGATGAGGCAACCGGAAGAACGCGTATATGATGATTTCGAAAGGGCATTTGAGGCATCATCTATTTATTTATTATATTTGGTCATTTAGACCACTACCTACTGATTAAAAAAACTTGGTTGCAAATAAAAATTATAAGTAGTTTTTAAAATTGTCAGCATAAGTTTTACCAAACAAATTTGAAAACGCAGAAAATTCTGTTAAATACAGAGTAATCTCATTTGGTTATATATAGTCAAAGTATCTAAACTTTGCTTTCAAATTGATTTCAATAACAAGTTTCGTTAGTTTACAATCACTAAAGTTAGATTTCTGAGTTCACTGAGTTTAGCCGCATATATAATCGTTCATTTTGTACCAGCTTTTTCCCGCGGCTGCGCCCATGTATAATTTTGCCAAGTAGTTAATCGCAAATCCTACAAGAACAGAATTTTTTTTCGAGATAAAATGTATTCTATGTCCTTCTCAGTATCCTAACCTAATAAATGAATAAATATTAAATAAATATATACGGACAAATCACACAGATTGAGCTAGCCCCAAGGTAAGTTCGAGACTTGTTTTATGGGATACTAACTCAATGATACAAAATTTTATTACAAATACATATATAGATAAACATCCAAGACCCAGGTAAATCTGAAAAAGGATCATTTTCCATCTTGACCTGACCGAGGACCTTCCGTGTCGCAGGCAGGCGTGTTGACCGCTGCGCCACGGAGCTCGTATGTGTAGTATGCCAAATATCAAGAATATTGGTTCAGACAATAAAACTTGAAAGGTAAAAAATAAACAAACACACTTTAGCATTTTACTATTAATTGGGATCTTGTGCGAACCAACTGAAAAATATGTGCTATCGGCCAAAATTTTTTGCTTTTAAATAATAAATTTCAACTGCCGTTTATGTTTTTCTGAAAGTAGATTAACTACCTCGAAATTTGATTAACTTACGATACTTGTTATTTTCTCGTGACATTTATAAAGGATTCATCAAATGGTCAAGTTTTATTTATATTTTTGAATATGATAAAGTGATCTTATCGATTCATAAAATTCTGTTGAGTCGTCAGAATTTAAAAGCTACAAAACTTTGTTCAAAATAACATAATCTACTCTAACTAAATATCCAAAGTTTGATATCTAATGGAAACATAAGTCTAGTTTCAATAATCTAGAATTTCTAGAGTTAGATTTCCGATTCGTACTTATTTTGCAGATTCATGTCAGAGTTTGGCCGTAAATCATCCTCTATTTTGTAGTTTGTGCGAATCCACTGAAAAATATGTTTGCCATCGATTCCCGGGATTTACGACTTAGGTAGAAAATGTACCTTATAGAAAAATATTATTTTGGGAGTTAGAACTTATCTACCTGATACATTTCTTAGCAAGCTGTCACTCTGGAGCAGGGGTTGAAAACGGTAAAGGTGTAAGGGTATAAATTTACGATACACCTTAGATTTAAAGGTAGAACCAAATCGGTTGACAATTACGGTTGTGATACAGCTAAATATAAATAATGGTATTTACACATTTACGATATCGTTATGTATAGATACCTTTATAATTACCTTAACTGAAATATTTTCAGTTCCGAAAAAAATGATGCGACGAAGAACATTGAGGCGCATCCTCGGCGGTAAAATTTAATGAAAACCTTTATTTCATAATTCCAATACCTAAAAAAATAACGATACCGCAATATTACAATACCAAAATCGTACAGGTACCTTTCTTTAAGGTATAGTAATTTGAAGGTACCATTATTCTAAGGTATCGAAATTTAAAGGTATGATGTCATACCGCTTACCGATATAACCATATTTTTCTCGATTATTCAATCCCTGCTCTGGAGGTATTGAAATAATTCAAAATTATTTTTGACACAACTAAATGAATTTAAATTATCAAATCACGATGTAAGATCGAGTTCACATTTTAGTTCTAAGTAGTGGAAGTTGTCGACATTTGGAGACAATGAGCTGTGAAGTTTGTTGCCAGTTCTTGTGCACTCCGCTTTGAAAGCGGTCCTAAACTTAGCTACAGGTAAATTATTGACCTAACTTTAATATAGTCATTGAAAACAGTATATTGTCATGAAAATTAACGTTCACCAAATGATAAATGTCCCGCGGTGGACGAGTATAGGCTGATGATGATGAAATGATGCATAAAATATACATACATACATACATATTATCACGCCTTTTTCCCATAGGGGTAGGCAGAAACTATAGATCTCCACTTGCTACGATCCTGACAAATCCCTCTAGCTTCATCTAAACTCATCACTCTCCCCATGCATGCTCTTCGGTTTCGGGTACTTCTTACATCTCCTTTCTTTCTTATAAAATATCATAAATAGCATAAAATATCTTACGATGAATCAATATCCGGTTTTTTTTTTCACCCGGGTTCTACTTTAGTCCTAATATAAATTTGTTGTATGTGCAATGGAAATACTACTAGGTCGAGGACACCGACCTAGTCTCTTTATGTACAGTCCTTCTACTCATATATAAAATAAAGTCCACCAAGGACTTTATTTTATATATGAGTCATACACATAGGTATCTATAGGTACCTATGTGTGACCTCATAAGTCTGTAAACATATCTCACTTGGCATTAGAAATTTCACCACGTACCGGCTTAATATTACTGACAACCACCCGACAACAGATTATTCCGTTACCTTCAAAATCTTACTTAATACATATTACATATAACAACACTATGCTAATTTTAGGTAAACTGACGCTAACCGAGCGAATATTCTCCTAGTTCAAGCAATATGTCCCCTTTGATCATGTATTAAATATCATAAGTTATCTATATTTGTATTAAGGCTTCAAATATGGACAGATTAAGTAAGTACATAACATACTTTTGTAAGCGGTTTACTTGCCATACTAAATAAATAAAAAAATAAATATATAGGGACAAATTACACAAATTGTCCTAGCCCCACAGTAAGTTGTGAATTTGTGTCGTAGAATACTAATTTAAATCAGCAATATTTTATTTTATAATAGATACTTTTATACATACAAATCCAATACCCTGGCCAATCTGAAAAATATCGTTCTCCATCAGAACTGGCCGGGGATCGAACCCGAGTCCACCCGTGTTCGACTAGAAATGCAGAGGTGGCGACTTTGGGCAAAAACCCCAATATAATAAAAAAATTGGCCACAGGTTAGGTTTCCTTGTAACCAAAACAAAAGCGACCGAGCGAAACGAGCGAGCATCTTTTATTAACGGCGAACCCCCTAGTAAAACAAAATAATATAGTAGATAAATAGGTAAATAATAAATAAATACCGTGTGATACCCGGCAGAGTAGTATAGGATCACCTCAAGTCTTTCCGTGGATATCGTAGAAGGCGACTTAGGAAAAACAACTCAAGCTTATATAAACATCAAAGATACCACTCCAATCCGTCTGACCAACGTGGAGAGTGTAAGCCAAATCCTCTGTCTGCTCTGGCCAGTATATAGCTCTGGTAGTATGTACAGAGAGGGTCGTGCTCCTGCAGTGGAGACTAAAAAAGACTTGATGATGATGGAATAAATACGGACAAATCACACAGATTGAGCTAGCTCCAAATTAAGTTTGAGGATTGTGTTATGGAATACTAAGTCAGCGCTACTATATCTTATAACAAATACATATATAAATCAAGGACAATCATGTTGTCTTTGCCCTAATATAACAAAGAGTAGGTGAGGTTCAAATTCTCGTTAGTCGCAGTTAGTCGCTAACTTGGTATTTTCGTTACTCAAATTCATTATTGTCACCTGTAATTTTAATTTACAGTCACTCGTTTAAAAGCTAGGTAGGTAGTACCCTCAGATCACATCAAACAAGGAGTACCCAATAAAAACCAACGCTAAAACGTATTTAAAAAGGTAAAGTATCTCATATATAAAATTATTACTGTTATCACGGTTAGGCAGAAGTTATTAAACCTATAAGTATTTTATTTTGAAAGGCTTTATCTTTATTTCTCAGCTGCTATTAATGTAAGTTATGATTTTGGGAAATTTTGTAGTTTATAAAGGTAATAGGTAGATATCTATATCTGCGCTTACAGTTATAGCAGGTCATTTTATGAAATGTGCCCCTTTTGATAGCAGGACAATTACCTAATATAATAAATTAATACTAATAGGACCAATAATACAGACTGAGCTAGCCCCAAATTAATTTCGAGACTTTTATTATAAAGAATACGGCATACAAGGGAATACCGAGGCCCAAAAAGTAATTGTTTTCTGTAATCGCAAAGCTAGTGTTGCTGATTTGTGTTTGTTCCTCATATTCCTGCTGTGGATATCACTATTTTTCATAAACAAATGTAAAACTGTACATCTTACAGCACATACATACATACTATCAAGACTTTTTCCTTGCGGGGTAGACGGAGCCCAGGTCTGTTAAACCCCAAGGCCACGTTTAGCATGTTGGTGGGCTTGAAGGTGAGAATGAAATCAAAATAGTGATGGGTTTGCTTGCCGCATCGCCTATTGACATGATTCCTGACGCCCATTCCCTCGATCGAAATGAAGATATTAATGAAAAAACATAATATTTGCAAAATATTTGCAGTCGAGCTCCGTGGCGCAGTGGTCAACACGCCAGCCTGCGACACGGAGGTCCCGGGTTCAATCCCCTGTCAGGTAAAGATGGAAAATGATCTTTTTCAGATTGACCTAGGTCTTGGATGTTTATCTATATATTATAAAATATAGTATCGTTGAGTTAGTATCTATATACTATAGTATTTTCTTAGTAAATTACTTGTAGTATTTTCAGTAGAAGTTTTCATCGACATCAGCATTTCAGATTGAGAGAACTACTCATTAACGCCAAAAGTGGCCGGTTTTGGCGGTAATGCGTAGTTCTCTTGATTTACCAAATGCATAATAATGAAAAGCAATACAAAAATACTAGAAGTCATTTACTAGTGAAGTACTTACGTCGATTTTGTCAATTTGATCTTATTTAGTAATAAAAGAAATAAAACCAAGGGTGGCGCTAGTTGGCTGGTGTAAGTGTAAATGACTTGTAGTAATTTTTGTGTTGCTTTTTATTATTTTACATTTGGTTAATCAAGAGAACAGCCCATTACCAAAAAAAAAATGGCCACTTTTGGCGGTAATTGGTAATTCTATCAAACTAAAATGAAAATATTGATGAAAAGTTCTACTAAAAATACTACAAGTAATTTCCTAGTGAAGTACTTACGTAGATTTTTTCTATTTGTTCTTATTATGGAGAACAAGAATTAAATAACGGGTGTCGCTACTTTCGCTGATGTAAGCCTCTTAAGAGAAAATACTAGGAGAAAAGATTTGAAAATTAAAGTAACTCCCGCTTTACAAATTGTCACGCACTACCCACGAAATCAGGCTGTTATTATGTTCAATAAATTACCAAATCATATAAAGGTAGAGAGAAATCTTTCAACCTTTAAAAGACATTTAAGGACACTATTGCTAAAGAAGTGCTGCTATAGTATAGATGATTTTAATTAGGGAAAAAAAATATATATATATATATATATATATATATATATATATATATATTTACAACGATACATTGACTGTTAAAAATTTTTGGACATTCAAAATGGTATTTTTAATTTTTTTTTGCTCATTATTATTTATTAAATAAAAATTGTAATTTTTAAATTAATTGAATTGTGTGTTGAACATTCAGATATGTATGTGCGAAAAATTCAAATACAATTAAATGCAATGTCGGGAATTAACGCGAAAACATACCGTTGCATTGCATTTAATAATCATAAATATATAAATATAAATAAATATATACGGACAAATCACACAGATTGAGCTAGCCCCAAAGTAAGTTCTTAAGTAAGACTTGTGTTATGGGATACTAACTCAACGATACTATATTTTATAACAAATACATATATAGATAAACATCCAAGACCCAGGTCAATCTGAAAAAGATCATTTTTCATCTTGACCTGACCGGGGATCGAACCCGGGACCATCCGTGTCACAGGCCGGCGTGTTGACCGCTGCGCCACGGAGCTCGTCATGTCAATCATGCAACGCGAAAGTTTAAAAGTAGTTCAAATACAATGTTTTATTGTTTACTAGCAGCCCTACCCGGCTGCGCCCGGGCATGTATTATACTTAAAAACCTTCCTCGTGAATCACTCTATCTATTGGTGAAAACCGCATGAAAAACCATCCAGTAGTTATTGAGTTTATCGCGAACAGACAGACAGACGCGGCGGAGGACTTTGTTTTATAATATGTAGTGATGAATAAAGAAATAAAAAAAATATGCCCAATAGTGGGTTATGGAAAGCTGACGACGATGATAATGTTGACGCCACTTACCCCATCAGAAAATACGACTCTATACGGCCGAATAGACTTGTCCTGTGTAGCCTTCGTGTCATTCGGTCCCCACCAAGCATTCAGGTCTAGTTGGGGTAGGTCTGGCACTGTAGCCAATTCTTTGTAGACAGAGTACCCCACGGCTGCTAGTATTCCGAACACTATTGGTAGTATTATGAAGGCTGACTGGAAATAAACAGGTTAATTTTAATATGTATTTTTTTTACTTAATACTGATCTGTGTGTATCAAACATTGTTTAACATGTTAACAGTCTGTCCATGGCACTTTTGTTCTCTATTGTAATGTAACTGCTCAAACGGTGTTTACAACGGTCATGCTGTAAACGGAATTGTGGCAATATTTGATAATTTTGGAGTAAAATTAAGCATCCAATCAATTAATCTCATTATAATCTACGTACGTATTATACAGCTTGGTTAAATTATCAATAGTTTAAGAATTATACGCCTCTCAAGATTTCCATACAAATTTGAATAAGCTTGTTATTCTCAAACCATTGGTATTTTAACCAAGCTGTATAGGAACGTACGTAGATTATAATGAGATTAATTGATTAAATGCTTAATTTTACTCCAAAATTATCAAATACTTATTGCCATAATTCCCTTTTTACGTTTGTATGGAGACATACGCGTCCAGGCGACTCTTAAAGAGGCGACTTAGCTTGTCAACATGAATAACTTTATTATGGGTCTAATGCTAAAAATTCGAAAAAAAAGAAATTTCCATACATAAGTGTTTAGCCGGCCGGGTAGTTTGAATAAAAATGTTGCTATGTTTTTTCGGACACATGTATTTGGGCAGTTTGAAACATTGGACAATAGTGTTGACCACTTACACACTTAGAGACAGATCGTAGAGATCGTCGTTTCTTTATTTCATAAATAAGATCGTAAGAAGGTGAAATAGCTGTCACTAATAATTGCATACATTAAATAAACTAACTCTAAATAAAAGTGTCATTTTTAGGATTCCGTGGCCAAAAAGTAAAATGGAATTCCATGGCTAAGCCTCCGATGCCCGTCTGTCAGTCTGGCACAGAGCTGTATCTACAAAAAGCAGGTAGAGAAATGAAACTTTCACAGAATGTGTATCAAATGCCGCTATATCTAGCAATAAATAATACTCATAATATTAAACTAAAATTAAGGTGATGTTACGGAACCCTTAGAGGGCGATTCTATCTCACACCAGGCCAATATTATTGTCTGATCTAGTTGAATTTATAAATATTATCCGACTAATTTTAAATAAATATGTAGGTACCTATAAACAGATGATTCTATAGATAGTGTCAACAGGTACATACTAGATACCGTTTTCAAAATTTGCATAGCAATAAAATGCAATCCGACATTTTTGCTCATAGGATTATAATAGACCTTAAATTTACCTGAAGCGTAATAATAAACCTAACCTTAAAATTAACGAATTTTAAACAGTAAACAAAATTTCTATCAATACCATTACTCTAATTTCTTGCTATATCTGATAATAAAACTTTCGAAGGACTGATCACTATTATATTGACATAAATAGGTAGTTTTAAGTAAATACCTATAGATATAACTTTTTTAATAAATAGCTTCAATTTGTTTGAACATTACTGCAAAAGACATAAAAGTGACTATATTTCTGATATTGAGCAACATTTCCTTTGGAAGAATACTATATCTTGTCATATACAAAACAAAACAAAGTGAACGCCACGGAATTTGCAATTATTGAAGAAAATACACAATTATTATTATTATATAAGTATTAAGTACAAACACTCACACTTGTAACACTTTTACTTTTCTTCACTTTCACATTTTTCGTTTCTTTGCTTTGATTCTTAGTTTTTTCCTTTTTACTCATTTTTACCGACTGCAGTTACTCACACTTGTGATTAAACTAAGTGTATAGCAACATTGCTATCTATTTTTTCCTGTTATCGTTGGGCAGAGATAAATTAAGCGCCAATTACGAATTGATTACTGACGTATGGTTCCGTATTCTTATTTATTTGGACGGCAACAAGGAGTTTTCTTAAAATAGATGTAGAGTATAATCTATTACTGTTTTTGTACTAAATATCTGCATGACCATGGGAAATAAACTAATGCTTAATGAACTATTTGACAGTTGTATGTACTGTTAAACAATGTTCTTCCTTCTTGCGTCGTGTTTATAAGGAATATACCAATTTCAAGTACAGTCTTCGAATAAATATAACGACTTGCATATTTGATTGGTAGTATTTAATCTTATAGGTTACTAAGAAGTCATACTAAACTTATACATCAAATTTAGAGTACTTGATTGAGGAAAACGATTTTTTTATTCAGTGATTACTTGTGTATTAACTGATAGTTAATCTTTAAATGTATGTATTTATATTTCTTACATACACAATCTTACCAGGAGGAAGTTGCAACAAAATGTTTTACAGTTATCAATTGGAACCCATCGTCTTATCCAAAGTAAATTATCTTTTGCGGACAAGTTGTTTTTGTTTGAAATTCCGTTGATGATTAGATAATTTAGTTTGTGAGTAACAGTATTTTTGTTGTATTTAGACTATTGTTTTGTTTTGAAATCCATACATCTGTTGAATCGTTAGATGGCTAGATTTTAGTTGTGAATTTGGTAAACAGCTCATCTTGTTTGGTTTGATTATATTTTTTTTTAATAGAACATGTTTAGCTAATTAGTTGTTTGTAGTCCAGTCATTTATCTGGTATGTAGAAAGGTAATAAGTGGAGAAATGAACCTTTGCATTGTAAATAGAGGTGCAGTTAAAAAGAAATATATTATCACGTTTTTATCCCTTGCGGGGTAGAAAGAGCCCACGCTCATAACATTTATAAATATCTTTAATTTTGTGAACATGCAATCCTTATATGATAATCATGGAAACTGCAAAACATGTAACTTTGTTTGGGTACTTTTTGCCTTCTGTTTTCTTTCGTATCATAATTTCCAATTCGGTCTTTTGCAATACGGTAGTTGCCTAATGTTAAGATTATATAAAATTTGTTTCCAATAATACTAATTTCTATCTAAAAACACTATGAAGAACACTTTAAATTTGATACAGATTCGTTAAGTGATCTTAAAGCTTCTTTAAAATTCGGTGAATAGGACCATTTTCTAAAGTATGAAAATGTTTAATTACAATTATACTGTATTGTAGTCCGTTAAATTTATAGCAACTTTTATTATGAAACCATAACCACAGACGAAATATTTCGTATAGCTACCAGACAAAGTTCTCACGCCACCCATACAAAATACAAGCTTGTGACGTCACAAATATATACAAATATTTTAGAGGCGCGTTTTCACGTCTAAAAACACACAAAACTTTTATATCTGAAAGAGTTTTTTGTTTAGAAATGTATTTCTGTCACTATTGTGTTTATTTTTGGCAGGACTTTACATAGCAACACGAAAAAATTTTTAGTCAACATGCCCATTTCATCAAATTTGTTCATCGGCGTTTTAGCATTATAGATCATCAAAAACCAATAACCAAAAAAAGGTTTTGCTTGCACGTAAAATGCAGAGCAGATCCCTAAATTTGCCGTTATCAATACGACCGATATTTAAAGCTAATTCACAAAAAATTCAGGTGTGTACATTTGTAATTGGTTAAATTTGTAGATTACACCAACATTTTTTGCTCTGTGATTAAACGGATCAATCAATCAAAGTTGCAACGTCCAGTCCAGTTTATTAATATTTATTATTATTCAATATCGGGTCTTTTTTGGTCTCCACTGCCAGAGCACGACCCTCTCTGTACTACGAGAACTATATATTAGCCAGAGCAGTCAGAGGATTTGACCTTTACTCTCCACGCTGACCAGAAATGGTTGGAGAGATCTCTTTGAGGTTTATAGGCTTTGTTTAGCTTGTGTTCCTTAAGTCGGTTTCTACACTACATCGACGGAAAGACTTGGAGTGGTCCTATTCTACTCTGCCGGGTATAACCATACGGCTTATTATTATTATTGTTCTTAATTTAGTACAGTTTTTCCTGACTGCGGTAGAACACTAATTATGTTTTAAGAGTGTATATACTTAGCCTTACCCTTTTTCGTACTCCAGACAACGTGTATGCATAATTTCATGATGATCGGCTTTGTAGATAGGGCGTGAAAGAGTAACAAACAAACCAATTTTCGCATTTATAATATTATAAGGCGAAGTGAGTTCACACACTAGCGCCACCCAGCGATTAATTCATTTACTCCTAAATCAAATCAAATATAAAAAATCTAATAGCTGATTGCCCTAGTAAATTACTTGTAGTATTCTTTTTGGGTCATTTCACGCAGGCTCAAGTTTTTGCTAATTTCGGTGGCATTTTTTATTAGTAAGTTTTTGGGTCGAAAAATAAACTTGTGTTATTCTGGAACACACTATTATCTTAGATATTTAGAGGGAAACGTGTAACTGTAGTTGTTTTGAAGTTATGACAGCCACCGAAATTGCCAGGCCACCGAAATTAGAAAATCGCCCACCGAAATTGCAACGGGCGTGACAGTTCCGCCGTTAACTTTTATGCTAGATGATTCATGTTGAGGAGAACACTAAATAAAAAGAAATTATGATCAGATCTTCGTTTAATTAACACATTACAATTTTTAAAGAAAATGAAGGCATTTTTTGAATGAACAGCTAAGCGTGTTTAACTGTGTATTATACACAGTTAAACACGCTATAAATACAGTTAAACACTCTGCCTGCGAAAGGTCTTGGTAAATTATATTTCCTGAAAGGGGTGTGAATGTATATTTTACCTTCACCCGGAAGCTAAGCGCTATTAAAAGTTATATATTAAGGGAATACATGCATTTTACAAGGTCCAATGCTGTCCCATTTGCAATAATTTTTTTGTAAGAAAAGAAAATAAATCTTTAAATTTGTATTGAGAGGTAATAAATGACCCTCCAAACTATTTTATAAACTATACTATTGACAGTTCAAAGTGTGAACGTGAAGCTAAACTAAGCGTTTTTGCCAAAAGTAGCTAATTTTGACAAAAGCACTAAGAAAAGCCTCATGTTCTCACTTTATATTGTAAACAGTAGTACAAAAAATAGTTTGAAGGGTTATCGGGCCTCCCTTCAAATTTTAAATGATATATCACTTTCCTTTTAAATGACTTATTTCAAATGGCTGGCCCTCAAAACACTGCTTTCCTTTGAAATATAAAGACAACATAATATAAATTTGTACTATTCATTTACCAAACAAAATTAAATTCTTTTATCTTTTTCATTAAAAAAATCTACCAAACACAATCACTAGAAACAACAAACTATTGAGTCACTGTTCAAATCTGTAATCTAGTCATTTATTTGAACATATCTATACTGGTCATACTGAACAACTTTCCCTAAGGAATATATGTTGATATAAAAACAAAAGCTGAACTTCTCGCACTGTTTATTGTTTAAATATTTTTAATAACGTGTTATAATTTTTTTAGTTGCAATAATTACTAACTACAAAATGTAATTAGTAGATTGATTACACTTTGCCCAACTCTGCAGTTATATAAGACCTCAAAAGTGTTTCGGATAACTTCTTAAGTCTAAGGGTAAATATTTTACAGCTGTTGGGATTGGGAGACTTCCATTTGCAGATTAGAAAATCGTCTAACCTACATAATATATGTAGATATAGGATGTGTAAAGACGTTCGAATGGAATGAAGATGGATGTTTTAAACAAACAATGTATGACGTTTTCTTTATAAATATGTGAAACTGTGAGTTGAGCGCTGTCAGCCAATAGTTTATGATTTATTTTAATTGTGTAAAGTAAATGTTTTATTTAAGAGTTCCTCCGGTTTTTAAGTCGAGCCCTTTCCACACGCACATTCTTCATATCACTAGCGAATAATATGTTTCGGTTATTTGGCGTCGGAACACCGCCATGTAATATTATTACCAGTTGTCACTCTCAGAAGCTACAACATGAATGAATGCTGTCATAATAGCGGACCCCGTGTTCCTAAGTATCACAACTGCTGAGGACACCACCACCATTGAAAAATCTCTTAAAATCTCGAATGATGATGTTATCGCTCTCAGTTGTGGTAGAGCCTCGCTACCGGCGCAAATCAGTTTTGCTAGTAGCATGAATGGGCCGGCTCGTCCGGGGAAGTACCACACTCTCACAGAAAATGGACGTTTGAGTAGTAGCTTTACCGCTACTATGCTTCGTTCGGTGAGTGAGAGAGCCGGAGGCTCATCTCACTGTCCCCTCTGGGGAGGGAAAAAAAAGGCCGGTAACGCTCCTGTGACACTTCTGGTGTTGTAGTTGTCCAGGGGCAGCGGTGATCACTTCCCATCAGGTGATCCGCTTGCTCGTTTGCCGCCCTATGATATATAAAAAAAACAGAAGCTACTGAGGATATCAAAGAAATATTATATGGATCAAGTAATCCCATGAAGAACGGAAGTTTAAGATGTTTGAAAATGTGTTATGGAACTGAAGTAAGGTTGAGCAGGATACCTGGCAAGATGAGGCGATGACAGTTGGAGTAGGGTTCTAACTGAATAGTGACCAATAGATGGCAAGCGAAATGTAAGTCCCCGTGTTGCGTCTGGCCAGCGTGAAGAGTGTAGGAATCATCTGACTTCTCTGGCTTTGCTAGTGCAGGGAGGGTCATGCTCCCGCAGTGGAGACTTACAACACCTAATGATGATACTGAGGCTTTAGTCGCATCACAACTTCTGAGGAGGCTACCTGGAAAAACTCTGGAATGATGATGATATCGCTCGCAGAAGCTACAGCGGATATCAAATGATGATGATGTTTGTTTGCATTGAATAAGCTCCGAAATTGCCGGTGATAAAAGCTATAAGTTACGGGAAAATTCCTCGTACATGACAAAGACATAACTCGCTTACTGGCGCAGTCGGGTGAAAAGAATATACTTTTAAAACGACTCTTACATACATATATAACTAAGGAGTGTATGCATTTCAAAGTGCAGTGTTTGTGAGTGCTCGAGACATTACACCTGGAAATATTACGAACGAAAACGGTGCCTGACATAGCACTCAGGTATACAGGGGGTATAAAATGATGCGTTTTAAAACATATATGTACATACCTTATCAGATAAAACAATATTGTTTCCACATCGTTTGTCAAATCATGTTGGCAATTTAGCCACCGGTGAAAATAGGTTCTATTAAAGTTTTCCTTCCCAATCTTTTTAAATTAATTCTTACAAGAAGTGTTGTTTTAAAAAAGAAAGGACCTTTTGCAAAATAACATGTTTTGGAAGCCGTTTGGAAGATGCGAGGTTATAAATACGACGATATATACCTAATAAATAAATATATAGGGACATATCACACAAATTGAGCTAGCCCCACAGTAAGTTGTGAACTTGTGTCGTGGGTACTAACTCAACGATACTATATTTTATAACATATACTTATATAGATAAACATCCAAGACCCAGGCCAATTTGAAAAAGATCGTTTCCCATCTTAACCTGGCCGGGGATCGAACCCGGGACCTCCGTGTCGCAGGCTGGCGTGTTGACCACTGCGCCACGGAGCTCGACCTATCTTAAAGTAACTTTGCCCTTAGAAGAAGTAAACAAAAATTTACAACTGCATCAGAAACTCACATCCGGCGCTCTCAGGGCACAAACTTGCGTAATTCTGCTAAACCAGAGTAAAAGATATTCTAAGATTATTTATCTGAAAATATTCGGTTCTTTTTTCCAAATTAGCATGAAAGATTTTCTGAGACGGTCTATCAATAAGCAACTTTGCCCATAGATAAAGTAAACAAAATTGATAACTACTCCTCGTACCCCACAGCCGGCACTTCCAGGGTGCAAACTTGCGTTATTACTTAAGTTTCAACATTGAATTCCCTAGTTACAATCGATTCTTCTAGTTAAATTACAATCATGAAAGATACGCGCGAAATACATAACTCTTGCCAATCGAGTAAAAATAGACAGCAATATTTTTCGTTTTTAATTGTTTGTAAATAATCATTCAAAAATATTTGAAGTGATATTTGTTCGTGGGGTCACTAACGCTAAAGTCAATCCCTAGAGTTGCAATAGTATTATTAAGAAGGTACCTACATAGATTAAATTTTGGCAATAAATGATTTTTTATTTTTCTAGGAAGAAAAGTACCCGGGTACGAAGGTTCAGTAGTTCCGGCGTAGAAGTGTACCTTTTAAATAAACTAACAAACAAATTCACTGACACATAATATTACTTAGAACTCGAATAAAATTAGGATAAGGTAAGAGTGCTGTTGAAGTTATCCACCGACAAGAACATAGTTCTTAAATTATAGATAGAAGAATGCAACAACATTCCCTAAGAATAAAATAATAAACTTTTCAAAAATACTTACTAGGATTGTACAAGGCTTGTACAAACTGCACCCATTTCAAAGTGTAGTGTTTGTCACAGACATAGTTTCTATGTATTTGTCCCGAGCGCCCCAAATGACGCAGAAATATCACGAATGAGGCACAGCTCTTAGATGCAGCAATTTAGAATATACAGTTTTGTTATAGAAACTCGTTGTTTTTTCGTTATTTACAAAAAATATGACGTATAAATGTGCTTTCTTTTACATACTTATGCAGAGTTTTAGAGTATGCATCCATTTCAAAGTGCATTATTTGTCACAGACGAAGTTTCTATGTATTTCCTGAGTGCTCTAGGCGAATAACCTAAAAATATTACGAATGAGACATAACTCTTAGATTCAGCAATTTAGGATGCACCGTTTTTGATATAAAAATATCTTTGTTTTTCCGTTATTTACGAATATTCTAAATGTGTTTAATCTTACATACTGCACAGTTGTATAATCTGCATCCATTTCAAAGTGCATTGTCTGCCACAGACAAAGTTTCTGTGTAGTGTCTTAAGTGCGCCAGATGACGTAGAAATATCACGAAAGAAGTTTTTTAGATGCAGCAGTTGAGAATACACCGTGTACGTAATAAAAACTCTTTATTTTTTTTCGTTATTTACTTATGTTATAAAAGTGCAAGGATTCTTGCAAATGTACTGTTGGACGGAGGGCTTCCATTACTTAGTGCAGTATATGTCACAGACAAAGTTTCTTTGTATTTCCCAGAGTGCTCTGGACGAATGACCTAGAAATATCACGAATGAGACACAGCTCTTAGATGCAGCAGTTAAGAATTCACAATTTAGCTACAGAAACTCTTTGTTTTTTTCGTTATTTACTTATGTTATAAATGTGCAAGGCTTCTTGCAAATGTACTGTTGGACGGAGGGCTTCCATTACTTAGTGCAGTATATTATGTCACAGACAAAGTTTCTATGTGTTTCCCAGAGTGCTCTGGACGAATGACCTAGAAATATCACGAATGAGACACAGCTCTTAGATGCAGCAGTTAAGAATTCACAATTTAGTTATGGAAACTATTTGTTTTTTTCGTTATTTACTTATGTTATAAATGTACAAGGATTCTTGCAAATGTACTGTTGGACGGAGGGCATCACTTACTACAGTGTATGTCACAGACAAAGTTTCTATGTGTTTCACAGAGTGCTGGACGAATGACCTAGAAATATCACGAGTGAGACAGCTCTTAGACGCAGCAGTTTAGAATGCACCGTTTTGTAATAAAAACTCTTTATTTTTTGTTTTTAGGGTTCCGTAGAAAACTAGGAACCCTTATAGTTTCGCCATGTCTGTCTGTCTGTCCGTCCGCGGTTTTACTCATAGACTATAAGTACTAGAAAGCTGAAATTTGGTATGGGTATGTATATTAATGATGTCAAAAAAGTGGTAGAAGAACAGCTGGAAAAAAATTTTTTTTAGGGTAGCTCCCATACAATTAAAGAGCGAGTAATATTTTTTTTCTATACAAACCCATCGTGTTGGGTATTGTTAGATAGGTCTTTAAAAAATATAGTGAGGTTGAGGACACCATTTTTAGATTTAGGGATCCGTTTCCGAAATATTCGGTTTTAAAGTGCAAATTTTTGTTAGAGGTAAGTGTCCCCCCCTCTACCTACTAAACGGTTATACCTATATGGATGCGTGAAAAAAATGACAGCAGTAGTATATATACTGAAGTTGAAAGGAAAACTATCAAAGCTGAGTACTAAGTACAAACTAAAAAGTTATAGGCAACCAACTCATAAAATGTACTCGAAAATGTAAAATTTTATACATTTTCATAGTTGCATGTTTTTGATCGTTAAACTGTTAGGTGCGAGTGTGAACAGTGTGAACTCAAAGTTGTCATTCGCAACTACGGAACCCTACACTGCACGTGGCCCGACACGCACTTGGCCGGTTTTTATTTACTTTTGTTGTAAGTGCATTTCATTCATATTGTAATATTCAAAATTACTGTAAGAAAAATTTGTCGCCTTCTCTGGCCGCTTGTGGCAACTTACGGTAGCTAGCGACGAAGTTTTTTCACGCAACGCTGATCGTTTTCAGTATAACCATAAGGTTTAAAATCCTATCACAGTGTTCCATGTCTGCGCCGTATCTGGGTAAGATAAAGAAGTGGCAAACTTTACTGAAGTAGAGAGACAGTACTCCGATATTTCTAGCCAAATTCTTCTGTTTATCGTGACTCCGTCCACGTGGGTTTTATGCATATATGAAACATTAGACATCATCTCATCATCTTCGCCCGTCATCCGCCGACTGCTGAGCAAAGGCCTTTCTTCGTTTAATTTTTTTTTAATTTTTATTATAATATTAATAAATAATCGTACATTAAAACCTTTGATTATAAACACAAATGTTAGCTATTTCAATCCGTTCTTTTGAAAGAAAACATCAAAAGTACTGTAAGTAGCTTACAAACTACCTAGTTCCGTAGCTAGTACGTTCGCTAATGACATCATTGAGTGCTTTGGCACAACCCCATTCATGTGATGATCGAGTTTGCATTGGCAATACTAATGACGTGTTGCTATTCCAAGGAAAATTTGAATAAAAGAAATACAGACTGAGTATTTGTTTGGTAATGTAGTAGCTTTTATTGACCTGGGTCTTGGATGTTTATCTATATATGTATTTGTTATAAAATATAGTATCGTTGAGTTAGTATCCCACACAAATATTCTGATGTCTATGGTATCCCATAAAACAAGTCTTATTCAGAACTTACTTTGGGGCTAGCTCAATCTGTGTGATTTGTCCGTATAGGTATATATATTTATTAATCTAACTTCCTACTTTAGATTAAAGAAAGTCAAATCACATTTAATATTATCTTATTAGGTATTTTTAAAAAGCTACAGACAACTAGCGTTTTGGAACCGACCACTGCTTATTCCTAATATTACCTTTGATACATTTAAGACCCCGACGGAGATGGCGCGACGACCTAGATTTGTACTCCAAAGACTGGCAAAACAAAGCCCAAAGCAGAGAAGAATGGAAAGCAGAGATGGAGGCCTTTGCCCAGCAGTGGGATTTAACAGGCTAGCAAATAAATAAATAATACATTTAAACCCACGGACAATCCATCGCATACCTACTACCCGCTACCCGTTCATTCGATTATCAATTCCCTTTAAGTTATTTCAATTCCAATAATATTTTCAGAATGCTATTCATTCTGCCTCCCTACTGTAGCGCGTCAGGTATGTTCGCGGAAAACCGAACAGATGGTTTATGCGCTATCAGACGTAAAAAAGTTGCATCAATTATGAGAAGGGTGCGGGACAGTGAGAACTGCATTCTGAAAGTAGAAGCAGATGATCCGCATGCGTGTGGTTCCCGGCAGAGTAGAATAGGACCACTCCAAGTCATCTCGTGGATGTCGTGAAAAGCGACTAAGGAAAAATAAGCTAAACAAAGCTTCTAAACATCAAAGAGACCTCTCCAACCCGTCTGGCCAGCGTGGAGAGTGTAGGCCAAATCCTCTGACTACTCAAGCTTATATATGGCTCTGGTAGTACAGAGAGGGTCGTGCTCCTGCAGTGGAGACTAGAAAGACCTGATAATGATAATGATGATCCGCATGCGCCTGTGCTAAGACGTCCAGGTGGGTGATGAACATGTCTTAAGATCATAGTCGTTCAAGTCGTCGTTGGTCGGCCGCCTGACATCTCTGGCAGGTCCATGATATGAGAATATTTTTTTGATTTTAATACAATACTTACTAACATAGTTGCATAAGTTTATTGTATTACTAACATATTGTGGATCATTGTAATCTGAATAAATATTATTATTAAAATTCCAGATATGACACGTTCTAGAGCGTCAGCCAGTAATTTGTCACAAGGTTCATTTGACCTATTTCGCATGTCATGTACCATATAATCATCATCATTCGATATCCCTTAGTTTCCACTACAGGAGTACGGCCCTCTCTGTACTACCAGAGCTATATATTAGCCAGAGCAGTCAGAGGATTTGGCCTACGCTCTCTATGCTGGCCAGACGGGTTGAAGAGGTCCCTTTGGTGTTTATAAGCTTCGTTAAGTCGCCTTCTACGACATCCACGGGAAGACTTGGAGTGGTCCTATTCTACTGTGCTGTTAGAACTGATCTAACGTGCAGTATGAAATGCAATGCAAATATGAAACTTGCAATAATGGAACTTACATAATTGAATGCCATAAAATAATGTGCCCGCAAATTATTATAATTCCTACTACCTTTATTACGTTTAGACCCACGGGTAATCCATCAAATACCTCCCTTTTCCTACCAACTATCCGATCATTCCATTGTCATTCCAATTCCAAATATCCAGTTATGAAACGTCATGGACCGTCAGCCGGTAATTTGTCAGACGGTTCGTTTGACCTATTTCGCATTAATTGTCATGTACCATACAGCAGTATCATCATCATCAGACATCCCTTAGTTTCCACAGTAGGAGCACGACCCTCTTTGTACTACCAAAGCCATATATTGGCCATAGCAGTCAAAGGATTTGGCCTATATTCTCCATGTTGGCCAAACGGGTTGGAAAGATCCTTTTGGTATTTATAAGATTTGCTTAGCTTGTGTTTCTTAGGTACGGGAAGTCTTGGAGTGGTCCTATTCTACTCTGCTGCATAATTGTAAGAACTGATTTAACATGCAATATGAAATGCAATGCAAAAATTTATCTTATAGAATTGAATGCCATAAAATACTGTACCCAACAAATATTCCTATTTTCTACTAGCTTTGTTACGTTTAGACCCACGGGCAATCCATCCAATACCTACACCAATACTGGCTACCCCTTCATTCCATTATCAATTCCCTTTAAGTCATCCCAATTCCAAAATTCCAGATACGAAACGTCATAGAGCGTCACCCGGTAATTTGTCACAGGGTTCGTTTGACCTATTTCGCATTAATTGTCATGTAGTGCTGTATGGTCAGAAATAATTATGTGTGGAATTCAACGCGACACAATAGGCCGTGGAGTATTCACTGGATGTGACAAGAAATACAATTAACAGGACAAAGTTTATCGAATATCGCCATCTTTCGAAATTTTCTTAATTTAATATGAAGAATATATCAGAATAACATTGTGATTGCATTAAAACACCTATGGAAATTATTTAATATGAGCCACCTCCACACGATCAAATTTTCTGCTCTACAGCCTGCATGTGACATTACAGGCGTCGACGTGTGCCAAACTAAATTTTGAGATTGCAAAGAAAAGGGTATCAAAATGGGTTGCTAGCCACATCATTTATGATATTATTTCTCCATATTATATTGATATTATTTCCCATTTAGAAATGTAAAACTAGAATCAGTAAATTAATTACATAAAAGATTAATGAATAAATCCTTTACTTAAAATCTCTAATCCCTACCCTTAGCAATCGACATCTTTAAAATTAATATGCTTTATAATTCATAAGTAAAACTGAGTATTAAGATAACCTACAATCATTAAAAATTGAGACAAACATACTTTTTGTCCTTGATATTTTTATTTTAAGTAGAGATTCGGTCCAGACAAATTTCAAAAGCTTAATTTTAAAATACATATATAAACTAATAAATATGAGCCACCTCCACACGATCAAATTCTCTGTCCCCACAGCCTGCATGTGACGTCACAAATTGTCCTCTATTCAGTTGCGAAATTACAGGCGGCGACGCGTGCCCAACTAATTTCGTCGAAATTTCGCGGCAAAATTACTCGAATTATTCATGAATTCGACGCGGCATTCGTCAACTAAAGCTTTATAATATTGCCGCTGGTTTCGCTTCGGGAATTTCGTCGTTTGGTAAATCTTCTGGTGATTGATGAGGTTTGTTTAAAAGTCATCTGTGTTTCTATCTTAGTATGTAATTATACAGCGTGTTTTACTTAAAACATCCCCTTAAGGGGGTGACTAAACTTATCAATATAAACATCATTTCCAACGGGAACAATGCTGGAAACTCGATTTTTTACAGTTTTGTATGAAAAGTCACTTTTAATTGTTCCCAAAATGGGCCCTATAGGAAAGGGTGTTCATTTGGAGGGGCTGAGTCACCCCTTTTAGGATTGGACAGTCTTTTATAAACATATTGTATAACATTAAATTACATAAAAAAGAACAATAAAAAGAAAAATAAAGAAAAAACACAAAGAATCATGCTCATCTTCAGGCAAGTAGGACTTTATCTTTAACAAACATAAATAAATAAATAAATAACATGCGCAAACATTTATAAATAAGAATAGTTTTATTACAAATACTGTTGGATAAAGTTCATTTTGGCATTTCTTAGTCTTTGGCATTGGCAAATATAACTCAATTAGGCTTATTTGAAATGATAATCTTATAAAGATGATTTTTAAAATTTATTTCAACATTTTGACAATATTAAAATGAGAATTGACATGAAAAAGTGCCTGAAAAGGCCTATTTTCTGAATTAATGAATCTAGTTTTTCAAGCGTTTAATTTCACTCAACAACTTTCTAGCATACATTTCCACAACAATTTGAGACAAAAACTGTAAATTTACACAAAACCTCGACAATACGGAACTGGAATTTGCCTGGAGCGGTATTTCTGTAAATGACACCACTATCTTCCGTCCGCCATTTTGTGAAGTGTTTCCGTGTGCTTTAGGGAAAATTCATGTTTTAAAATTTGAAAACATCTTTGAAATTGGTATAAGAGAAAACCACGAGAAAACCAGTTTCCACACAAACTAAGGTTTGACATTATAGTGGTGAAAATTGGATGTAAATTATTTAAGCCTTAGTAAATAACCTGAAGTATTTTTGGAATCATGTTTAATATTATCAGAATCAGTCAGATTATGATAATCAGATTACGGTAAGTAAGCGGTAATCACTATTTCTCTTAATGACTGATTCTCATAATAATAAAACATGATTCCAAAAATGCTTCAGGTTATTTACTAAGGCTTATATGATTTACATACTTGAATTTCTTTTTATTTGTAAAGTATTAGGAATAAAATGATTGGCGTCGCTACTGTGCCTAGTGTGCGGCCTTAACTCTCTTTTTTGGGTAAGTAATATAACATATAAACACAAAATATATATGTTTTAAGATCAATACCAACGAAATATATAATTTTGGTCAGTATAATTATCAATCAAGATAAAATTCGGAAGAAATAATATTGAAAAAATATTTTTTTTTGTTATAACAATTATTCAACATAACAAACCTTTCATATACAGTTTTATCCTTATACAATTTAACAAATCGATTTGTTGTTACGTATAATAAACGTAATATATACTTATTATTAAGCATAATAATCATTGGTAATACAAATAAAGTGATAGAAGATCCTAATCTAAGTTTTGTAACTAAGTCGCTTTCGCACCCAGTCGTCGCTCGCTCGCTCATATGGTGGTCTATGTGTAACCATAACCTAACCTACCTTCTATTACCAGTCGCTTTCGCACCCAGTCGTCGCTCGCTCGCTTCGCTCGCTCGCTCATATGGTGGTCTATGTGTAACCATAACCTAACCTACCTTCTGTTACCAAGTCGCTTTCGCACCCAGTCATCGCTCGCTCGCTTCGCTCGCTCGCTCATATTCTGGTCTATGTGTAACTATAACCTAACCTACCTTCTGTTACCAGTCGCTTTCGCACCCAGTCGTCGCTCGCTCGCTTCGCTCGCTCGCTTATATGGTGGTCTGTGTGTAACCATAACCTAACCTACCTTCTGTTACCAAGTTGCTTTCGCACCCAGTCGTCGCTCGCTCGCTCATATGCTGGTCTATGTGTAACCATAACCTTACCTACCTTCTGTTACCAAGTCGCGTATCCAAACCAGTCGCTTTCGCACCAAGTCGTCGCTCGCTCGCTTCGCTCGCTCGCTCATATGGTGGTCTATGTCTAACCATAACCTAACCTACCTTCTGTTACCAGTCACTTTTGCGCCCAGTCGTTGCTCGCTCGCTTCGCTCGCTCGCTCATATGGTGGTCTATGTCTAACCATAACCTAACCTACCTTTTGTTGCCAAGTTGCGTATCCAAACCAGTCACTATCGCACCTAAGGTCGTCGCTCGCTCGATTGTCATAATCAATTTGATTGATTTAGATTTTTATTGATATATGTATATTTTCAATAGTATTCGTTTTGATTGTTATATTTTATGGCATGTATACTGAACGAATTGTATTACAGGTGATGTTTAGTGTTCATAAACGTTATAATAAATGAGTTTATGGTTTTCGAATTGAATATTTTATGAATATTATAGCTTTCAAGAATATAAACAGTAATAATTATATCAAGTAAACATTATATCTTTTGAACTTTATTGAAATGAAAATATATAATTTGTTATTATATCAAACAATACGCACCCCTCTTTTTTAATTGACCTTTTAGATCGACGTAAATATTGGCCTAGTGGGTATAATTTACATCCAATTTCCACCCCCCCTTTATTAATATTTCAAAACTATTTGAGGTAAGGTTTGATTGTTGTTTCCGTATTTAGTATGAAAATATATCAAGGTTTAAAAATAAGGTATACTTTAACAATAAAACTATTCTTATTTATAAATGTTTGCGGGCATGGCATTCGATACGCGTGTTCGGCCTCCCGCCCGAGCTGCTACTTTCTCATCCCCTACCCATCCGAGCAAGAAGTATTATCCTGTTTCCCCAGTCCAACAAACTCCTAACCTTCGCTGGCTTAAAAAAAAACGGTTTCGATGATCAACAGCGTTGGAATATAGCCAAAGAAACTTATATAGTATGGGGAAACCCCTCCTAATAATATGTAAAATACGGGTCACTCACGTATGAAGTCAGCTACAGGCCGACATGTTTCAACCTCATCCGGAGGTCTTCCTCAGGGCGAATGTGAACCGAGACGCGCGCATGTAGTCGTCCCAGTCCGCAGGTTGAAACATGTCGGCCTGTAGCTGACTTCATACGTGAGTCACCCGTATTTTACATATTAATAATGTTAACATCTCACGTTAGTTTTAATCAATAAAACCCCTCCTACTTTCTAATGATGGAAATCCTTGGGGGAGGCCTGTGTCCAACAGTGGACTTCATACTGCTGTTATGAATGATGGATGTGTCATTATCTGACCCTAGTGGTAGCAAAATACATGGAGAAAAGTAATTGCAATATACCTATTTGTTTCAAAATCTGCGCTTTATCTATTACAGCCTCATAGCATAGACACGATAGATACGTATATTTCAGTTCAGTACCGAAATAGTGAATTGAAAGCAGTTCTAACCAGTCGCCGTGTTAGCGACGTCACAAATTAAAATAACTATGGAAGCCACATTCCTCCAAAGTTTGATGATTATCATGAAGTCAGAAATTCTCATAATCAATTGATGTTTTTGCAAATTTCGTAGGTAAGGTTTTTGTAAGGATCTTGGATGGGCATGTTATATCCTCGTCTTCATTGTTACTTACCACCAGATGATGAGATGAGAGACAAATGCATAATTGAATACTAAAAAAAGACTTCCAGGCACAGCCGGGACGGGCTGCTAGTTAAAAAAAACCAGAAACTGTAATTATTTCATTGGATAATTTTTTTACGGGACCGTCGGTGCGTGCTTTCGACTCACACTTGGCCGGATATTTTTTAAAATGTGAATTAAAAGTATATTAAAATATGTTTTTCGTATGTGTAAGTGGGCAACACTGGTGTCAGTTTTTTCAAGCTTCCTTAAGGGATCTGACATACATTAATGACTGCCATCAACGAATGTTGTAATGTAAGCTTGCGTTACTTCTGTAAATTTATATTTTGTAACGACGTGTTACTGCTATAGGGTGACTAGTTGAGAACAAATAGCTGACGGTGTTACATCGAGCATGAAGCGACCCTTGGGTCTTTACATGACTATGCCATAGTTATGTAAAGACCCAAGGGCCGTAACCAAAAAAAGTAGTGACCTTTCGAGAGACCCGCGTCAGGCGACGAAGTATTTTACGTTTATCCATCAACTCTGAATCAGTGAAAGCTCTGAATAATAATCGAAATTATTTATTTATGTCTGATACATATTTAAAACGTTTTATATTAGTGTCGCAAGAACCTGATTACGATGAATTTTATTACTGGAAATAATGCTGTGGTTATCACATTTAATTTGATCTGTAGTCATGAATTTGTAATAAGTCAACGCCTTTGACAGATATGTAATTAATTTCAAATTTGCTTATGATCGCAAGAGAATTGAAGCCTATAGGGTATTTTCTGTTGACCTACAATCATATTTTTTTGTACGGAGCCCTTAGTGAAGGTCGTGCTCCTGCAGTGATGAGTAAAAAGACCTGATGAAGATGATGATGATGATGACGAAAGTTTGCGTTACGTTGCTTCTGTAGATTTGTATTTTGTAACGACGTGTTTCTCCTACACGGTGACTAGTTGAGAACAAATAGCTGACGGGGTTACATCGAGCAGGAAGCGACCTTTGGGCTCCGTGGCGCAGTGGTCAACACGCCAGCCTACGACACGGAGGTCCCGGGTTCGATCCCCGGCCAGGTCAAACTGGAAAACGATCTTTTTCAGATTGCCCTGGGTCTTGGGTGTTTGTCTATATAAGTATATGTTATAAAATATAGTATCGTTGAGTTAGAATCCCACGACACAAGTTCACAACTTACTGTGGGGCTAGCTCAATTTGTGTGATATGTCCCTATATATTTATTTATTTGCATGACTTCGGCAAAGAAAAAAACAGTTGGTCGTTCGAAAGACCCTCGTCAGGTAACGAAGATTTTGGGCCTTTACACGACTACGGTAAAGGAAAATAGTAGTGATCGTTTGAGAGACCGGCGTCAGGTTTCGAAACGTCAAAATTCTAAATTAAATCCCTGTATTTTTATTTATAGCCAGCGAGAAGAGAGTAGGCCAAATCCTCTGAATGCTCATGCTTATTATATGGTTCTGGTAGTCCAGATAGGGTTGTGCTCCTTTAATAAAGACTAAAAATAGACCTGATGATAATGATGATTTTTATTAATGTCTGATACCTATTAAAAATATATTATATCAGTGTTATTCTGTGACAAGAAAAGCTCATAATGAGTTTTATGATAGCACATTACGCACACTATGACAGCCTTTGCTATTCCAAATTTTTAAAAACCCAACGAGATAAAATCGGGCCAAAATTGCAACGAAATCTGATTTGAACCCTTAATCTCAAGAAGACTAAGATCTCGTTTAGTAACCTGAGCTCGATATTGAAAATAGTTGTGAAATTATCTTTCACTTCGCCATATGCACACATGCAAGAGTGCTTGCCGTAGAATGTAAGATTGTTAAGTGAGGCATATCCAGTTCATTAAAAAAAATGCGTAACCATGTCATTCGTTTAAAACCAAGCCAAATAACAAAACCACAGGTTTTGGGGGAATATTTCGGGAACGGGCGTTACTGTGCTTGAAGTCGGATAGTGCCGTTTGTGTACAATCGGGTTTTTATTTTTATTTTAGACGCGACCGGGAATCTATGGTTACTTTTTTATTCATATGAATCTGGTGCATATTATCTGTAAGAAAGGGTATACATTTTTTCTATATAGATAGATAGATAAAACATTTATTGACACCATAACACACGTACATTATAACAATTAACCTAAAATATTAAACTTTAAAACAGTTCAGGAATGTGTGTGCTACAGTATTTCAAAAGGCTGTAGCTCAGTGTGGGACATTGCTCAGCGAGCAAAACACTGATTTTCAGCTACCACCAGAGTCAGGGTGTGCGTGCGCTAACGAAGTTATGATACGAGTATATGTCAACAAAAACCTAGGAGTGACTGAGCCCGTCAATATGAACAACTTTTCATCTGGGAAATTTAAATAAATTGCTCAGTTGGGTGAAAAGGTTTGTACTGGAATATCAATTTTAAATAAAGGTCAAAGCAAGGATGTGGAAACTCGGTTTTATAAAAGGATTGTCTTAAATTTGTCCACATGTTGTGTAACTTGGTGCGGATGATGTAATCCAGAACATGCTCGGATTAAACCAGTAATACATTTTTGAAAAATCAAAACCAAGTTGCAATATTTAGAGCAAATAAAAGAACAAAATCGCTGTGAAACTCCCAGATTTTTCGGGAACGCGCGTCACTGCACCTGACGGCTGATAGTGTGGCTTGTGTACATTGGGCTTTATTTTTAACGTCTTTGGGGATCTGCAGTTACTTTTACAAGCTTTTATATAACTTGCCAGAGCAGTCAGAGAATTTGGTCCACACTCTCCACGGTGGCCAGATGGGTTAGAGAGGTCTCTTTAATGTTTATAAGCTGTGTTTCGTTTGTGTTTCGTAAGTCGCTTCAAACGACATTTACAGTTAGACTTGGAGTGGACCTATTCTACTCTGCTGGGAACGAGACGGCTTTGTTGATAAATAAATCAAGTTTGAATAAATTATTATGCCATCACGGACTATGAATATAAAAAACAGCATGAATATTGACTTTAAAAACAGACTGTTTAATGTTTTCTTTCGTTAATAACAAATCTCGGTTTTTAAATTGCAAAGAAACTATGTTTCATAATTTATGATTATGATCGACAAATATTAAAAACTTATTTACCTTTAATTACCATTCTTTTGGTTGCCGACATGGTTTTTAAAAGTAAAACCAAATAACTAACTTATATCGACCTCCGTGGCGCAGCGGTCAACACGCTGGCCTGTGACACGGATGGTCCCGGGTTCGATCCCCGGTCAGGTCAACATGGAAAATGATCTTTTTCAGATTGACCTGGGTCTTGGATGTTTATCTATATATGTATTTGTTATAAAATATAGTATCGTTAAGTAAGTATCCCATAACACAAGTCTTACTTAAGAACTTACTTTGGGGCTAGCTCAATCTGTGTGATTTGTCCGTATATATTTATTTATATATATTTATTTATTTATTTATCGCTATCAACCTGCTGCAAGTGAGTCGCAGTTTTATTGTATTTTTCGGGAACGCGCGTCACTGCGCTGGACGGCTGATAGTGTGGCTTGTGTACATTGGGTTTTATTTTTAACATTTTTGGGGATCTGCAGTTACTTTTACAAGCTTTTATTTAACTTGCATATGTTCCTTGTTTATTTGGGTCAAATCTTGCAACTTATTTGAAGGACATCCTGAACTTATTGAGAATTTTATGTATATATAAGTAAGTTGACTGACAAAACAATACTCTACGTAAGTCTGATGCATTTACTCTGTTACAGTCTTTTTATTTTTTGTAACATTCAAAGATTAATATCAAAATTCTTAGTCTCATGAAAAAGGTTAAAAAAGGACAGGAGGAAACAAGATGTGGAATCAAATATAAAATCCGTTTTATAAAAGTCATTTCTCTAATTTGTACACATCTTGCTTAAACGTGGTGCAGAGGATGTAATTCGGAACATGCTTGGATAAGACACAAATTGGAAAAAAATAAAACCAAGTTGCAATCTTTAGAGCAAATAAAACAACAAAATCGCTACGAAACTCCCGGCCCGTAGATTTTTCGGGAACGCGCGTCACTGCGCTTGACGGCTGATAGCTTCGAGCAACACGGAAGGGAGTAGCCATACGCTGCATTCCCCTCTGTCAAGGTACAAGCCAAACTTAGGCATATGCATGTCTATGTGTTAGTTGTGTGTGACTCATCTGTACACAAATTATTTTTTCTTTTTATGTCATTTTTTGTGACAATGTCATAATTACTATCAAGTGACAGTTTAAGTTTTGTATGTAGGTGTGCGGAACTAAACTTGTGTGCACATTTCCCCCCGCAAAAAACGCCAGAAAAATTGTCATAGTAAATTGTCGCTTTGCCCACTCCCTCCGTCCGGTACGGAGGCCGTCCGGTACGGAGGCCGTGTTGCTCGAAGGCTGATAGTGTGGCTTGTGTACATTGGGTTTTATTTTCAACGTTTTCGGAGATCTGCAGCAAGTTACTTTTACAGGTTTTTATTTAACTCCCTACTATGGTTTTTCTGAGACTCTACAGATTTCTTCAGGGTCGGCAACGTGCGAGTGACACCCTTGGTGTTGCAGACGTCCATAGGCTACGGTAACCACTTTCCATCAGGTGGGCCGTATGCCTGTTTGCCAACTTGGTAGTATAAAAAAAAACAAAATTGCATTATGTACCTTGTTTGTTTGAGTCAAATCTTACAACTTATTTTAATCACATCGTCAACCAATTGAGGTGAAATTTAATGTAAGATGGATAACATTTCATTAAATATGCTACCATAGACTTGGTCAGATGATTGAGTCGAAAGGTGGCTACAGGCAGTTATAAATTAAAGAAGTTATCTTCTTTAGTTCAACCAATCGGTTTTTTTGTCAGTTGAAAATAGTGCATTTATTTACTCCAGGACTCTATTTAGTTATCCGTACATAATATATACAATACATGTTTGTAGATACTTGTCGTATAAACTCGTTATCACAGCCAAAAGCTGTAAAACGGATTACAGCGTGGCCACGCTATTAATATTTGAGGTCTAATCTCTAGACTTGGGACTGGAGACCTGTTCATTTAGATGGTTGTGACCTAATCATAATTTTAATAGTTATTTTTATGCATTCACAATAATATTCTGATCATCATCATTTCGTGTAGGTGACACGGTCAGTCGACCATGCACACCCTGGTGTCAGAGTTCTTCGGAAAAGCCTTTCGGCCTCTGACGTGGTTCCTTTAACTACTACCAGATGGCAGCCGGGACCACCGGCTTAACGTGCCTTCCGAAGCACGGAATCATCTTTCTTATCAGACAAACAGGTTATTCATGCCTGCAATGTCCTAACCAAACTGGAAACAACTTAACGCAGTATGCTTCCCGTGGGAATCGAACCCACGACCCCCGGGTCAACAAGGCAAACGCCTTAACCACTGGACCACGGAGGCAGTCTGATATATGTCGCTAAATCAAGAAATAAGACATGAGCAACAAATCAATGCGGGCTGGAATTGAACCTCCCCCTCATGATTGTCTTAGTATGGGTTATAATATTCTTGCTTTTAATATTTAGGGCCTAATCTCCAGATTTGACACTCACGACCTGTCTGTACCTAATCATAATTTTAAAAGGTGTTTTTTATGTATTCTTCTAAATAAAGAAATCATCATCATTCATTATTTCAACCGCCAGAAGTCCACTGCTGGACATAGGCCTCTCCAAAGATTCAAAATGACCGATTGGAAGCGGCCTGCACCCAGCGTTTCTCTGCTACCTTGGTCAGCTCGTCCGACCACCTGGTCGGTGGGTGTCCGACACTGCGCTGGTCAGTACGTCGTCACCATTTGAGAACCCTTCTGCCCCATCGGCCTTCCTTACTAAATCTACTCTGCTTATGGGAACAAGCAGAATCCCAACTAATATTATAAATGCGAAAGTGAATTTGTTTGTTTGTTTATTTGTTTGTTTGTTACGCTTTCACGCCGTATCTACTGAACCGATCATCATGAAATTTTGCATACACATAGGTTAGGGTACCGAGAAGGACATAGGCTATATATTACGCGGGCGAAGCCGCGGGTAACAGCTAGTTATTGTTATAATTCAGCTTAAATAAGTGTTTTGTGACTACATGCTAAACGTGGCCTTTAGGTTTTATAAACCTAGGCTTGTCTACCCCGCAAGGGAAAAAGACGTGATAGTATTTGTGACATGCATTTATTTTAAAATGCTTTAAATTTCAAGTCAAATGAGCCAAACATGGTAGGTTATTTTTATTAGATTAGAAGTTCCTATAGTCACCTTCCGACTCCGTCATAAGATCAGATCTATGATATCATAAAGTCAAAGTCAAAGTTTTTATTCAAAATTGGATAATTGTATCTCTTTTTGAACGTCATATTTTTTACTTTCTTATTATTTTTAATTTTTAATATGCAAACCGAAAAACTACAAGCGTTTCGTAATGACCACTGGTGAGAAGAATACGCCGAAAGAAACTCAATCCAGACTTGGTCCCTACGTGCCTGAAGGGCTTCGATTACAATATTTTACAAGTATTCACTTATTTGTAATGTTATTTATATTAAATTACATATTAAATTACAATCAATTAAATTACTGCTACGCATTTTTATTATTTAAATAATCATTAATACAATAATATGCCTTTTTTATTAACTGGTTTTTAACAGCAGTTTTAAACTTATGTAAAGGTAGACCCGATATTTCTTCGGGAATTTTATTATAGAAGCGTGCTCCGAGACCCATAAATGAACGCTTAGTTTTCTGCAATCGCAAAGCTGGTGTAGGCAACTTATTTTTTTTTCTTGTGTTTCGGTCATGAACGCACTATTTTTCTCATATAAATGTAAATTATGGTGTACAAACATAATATTCGCAAATATGTACTGTGAAGGTAAGGTTAAAATATTGATATCTTTAAACAATACTCTAAGAGTAATAAAAATAATACTTCATTGTTATTCGGCTCACTTAAGTAAAAAAAGTTTTAGCACTATCGGTAAGAAAGAGTGTTTCAAAATATAGTTGCAAGATTTGACCTAAGCAAACATACAAAATACACACATACATTCCAAGTATAATAGAAGCAGCAAACCTACAAAACTCATACAAACACACATAATTATTCTCTAAACTTCACTATATTACACAAAGTTTATGGTATGGTAAAATGGTTGGAAATTATAATGGTTAACTGGTGAATACGCGAAGGAAATGGTTGTCACCGATCCGCTGGTAGATGCGTACTGACTTTAATCTATATATATAAAACAAAGACAGGTTTGTTACAACACTTATAACTCGAGATCTGCTGAACCAATTTTCATGGTTATTGATTCGTTGGATTTGTCTCCGCCCCGAATAGCAGAATACATCTTAAAAACAATGAAAACTCGATATTCATTGACTGTAAGGCGGTACGAAGTTCGCCGGGTCAGCTAGTTTGATATAAAACTAAAGTTATTAATTTGTGCTGATGCCGTGACATACATATTATTGGTGATTCAAAACTGTTCAATTGCGTACCCTTGATATACAAGTTTACAAGTTGTAAAAGCTTGATAAAATTACATAAAGTTTGGTCCAGGATCTGACAAATCATCATCATCATCATCAGGTCTTTCTAGTCTCCACTGCAGGAGCACGACCCTCTCTGTACTACTAGAGCCATATACTAGCCTGAGTAGTCAGAGGATTTGGCCTACACTCTCCACGCTGGCCAAACGAGTTGGAGAGGTCTCTTTGATGTTAATAAGCTTTGTTTAGCTTGTGTTTCCTTAGTCGCCTTTTACGACATCCATGGAATGACTTGGAGTGGTCCTATTCTACTCTGCCGGGAACCACACGGCAAATCTGACAAATGTTTGACCCTATTAATATTGAGGGCCTAATCACCAGTTGTGATGTCGCTGACGACCTGAATTATTAACAGTTTCATTTGATGGTCCTGTGAGTAAACAAGATTTGGTTGTTTTTGTGGGTTTAAAGAGACTTTATTTCTCATTAAGAACGGTGTAAATTTGCATAAGGTACATTAAATAAAAATTAATTAAATTAATCAAACAAAGCTAGTGAAACAAGTGGTTATCTATATATATTAATTGACTGAATATGATATCTGTTTATTAATTTCGTTTTAAAGATGAGTGTTTAATTGTTTATTAATACAAAGACTAGCAGCCTTCTCCGGCTGCGCCTGGATAAGAATTACACTTACGAACCTTCCTCATGAATCACTCTTATTGCTGAAAACTGCATTCAAATCATTGGAGTATTTAAAAAGATCTAAGGGAACAGACTGCAAAAGCGACTTCATTTTATAGCTCAAAACATAAAATATTGAAATAATAAAAGATATAAGAATAAAAAAGCAACAAGCATTGTCTTTGATAAGTGAATTTTATTTAATATGGCAACACTGAACTCTCTCTTCCTGCTGGTTCTCAAACTGCTAAACGTGTCTGTACTATTTTTCTATTTAAATTTAATACAGTCTTTAAAAAGTTGCTCCAGCATTTTACCTCTCATTCACTATGTATGTATGTATAAGGATGTTTTCCTATTTAAAATTATGTAAAAACCAAGTGGTCAATACATAATTTTTTGTAAATCGAAAATGAAATATACTTATAATCAATGATTATTTCGAATATAAATCGTTCTCCCATAAGTCGCTCCCAAGACAGAATACCAGTCAAAACAGTGCAAGCAGCACAATTTAATACGCCCTAATCGTGTTACGTTCCAATTCGTCAGATTTGCGCGGGTAATGAAAAACAAACCATAAACAAGTTTAACTCGACGCAATGTAATCGGTTAAAACTAAGAGCGAGGAAACAAATGGAGTTGGGAAGACTTTTTAGAATAGTTCTATGAAAACAAGAAGTCCTATTTTGAAACCGGAAATCTTGACTGCTCTTTTTAAGTTCCAAACCCAAGATGACTTCCTTTTTGTTTGATTCCCTAACCACCAGAGTATTTAATTTTCTCTGCCCCAGTATTTGCCTCCCGAACTCCCTGATTGTTAAGCATTCCAAAACATCCTAGGAGGTCTTCTACAGAATGTTTCGCCCTGAAACCACGTTTTGGGCTATTAATAAATAATATATTATATTTTCAAGTGGAAAGTATTGTTGTTTGTTTGCATTGAATAGGCTTCAAAACTAATGGAGCAATTTTTAAATTCTTTCATCTATAGAAAGCTAATTTATCTGCGGCGATATAGGCTGTAAATTACGCGGATAAAGTCACGGAAAAATTACTTTTAATAAGTAAATAAAAATATAGGAAATACTCACAAAGACTTTGTGAAGTACACAGTAAGTTTGGAACTTGTGTCGTTGGATTGCAACTCAACGATACGTCATCACCATCATCATCAAAACGTCTTCAGTAATGTTTCGCTCTATGTAGTGGTTAAAATAAAAACAGATTTTACTGAGTCAGGTCGATAGGCTAAAATTTACAAATATCTGTGGTATTTAAGGCAATAGTAACTGATGATGCGGGATGATGAATTTTGAACAAAATGTTGAGAATCCATAATCACTGAGGTTAAGGCCTGCAACGCGACGACTTCTCCACAATATACGGTAAAAACAGCACTGACCTTCTGATCCTGGCGAAGACAGGCACGCCGAATATGATGCAGGCTTCTTGTATATGTATTTTTGGTTTTGCGAACAAGTAATTTTGGGATTTTGGGCGAGTATTTTCTCCTCGAGCGGCAGCGCGCACACCCTTGGATGGTTTTCCCCGGGTGCAGGTACCATTAATACCGACAGCATAGACAAAGCCGCGCGTCTAGTAACCTCGTTTTGTTTCTAATCTCCTTGTTCGAAATCGAGTCAGCGCGGTTAAATCGAGTTACTAGCGTCTCCCGTCCGCCGCGTCCGCAACTTTGGCTGTGCAAGCCTTTTTTCCTTCGGCTTCGTTCGTTTTTTAAAACAAATCGCAGCGTGCGAGTTTAGAGGTTCTATTTTTAAAATGGTGTCTCACTAAACGAATGATGTATTTTATCGAATGAGTACAAGATGCTTTTATTTCGCACAAAACTTTTACAATATAATTTAGAAATGTTATCACAACATGTAAATTGAAGTCTCAAAGGTCCAGCTTCGGTTCCTAATGCAACCAAATACTTTATCATCATCATCATCATCACGCACATAGTACATGGACATAGGCCGTCCCCACGGATTTCAAATACGACCGTACTTTATGTTTGCAAGGCTTGCAAAGACACAAATCTCTCATATGCCTGATGGGATGCGTTTTTTGCACGTATAGCCTGAACTGAAAAACAATATCAAGGCCTTTGGAGAGCAACAACTCTCAGTCGTATGGACTGAACGCTACGTTGCCAGAAAGGGTTATACTGGGTACAAGTCACCCAGGACCAGTAGGCGGTCACTAGTCATCATCATTAAATTAAAGAGCTGGGCTCTTGACGGTGGATCATCATCATCCTCAGTTCTATATTTAGTCTCCACAGCAGAAGCATGACCCGCTCTGTACTACCATTGAGAGAGAGCAGTCAGAGGATTTCGACTACACTCTGCTTGCTGGCCAGATGGATTGGAGAGGTCTCTTTGTTGTTTATAAGCTTTGTTCATTTTGTGTTCTACGACATCGACGGGAAGACTTGAAGTGGTCCAATTCTACTCGGCAGGGAACCACACGGTAGACCCATGGCGGGCGGTCATCAGTAATCGCAGCTAATCCTACTCTACGCTCTATATTTTGGTAGCAAGTGCGACTGGGTCAGAGGGTGTGATTGATCTGGCTACTCGGAGTCAGAGAGGAATCGACTGGGCCTGAACGATATCTACGGGATCATTGGGGTCTTTAAGAGGAAGTTTGGGCGACGCGTTCGTTCAAAAATAGTCCTCCAGTGTATATTCGGATCTGAGTCAAATATCGAATCGACAAACAGCTGGCTGGCTGACCGTTGGACATGTGGAATTTTTGGTAGTTATCGGGATTTCGGAAATGATTGACGTTTTAATCTGGACTAGAGGCATAACTTTTCGCTAGTAATCAAACTTTTATTTCTACTTTTTGAACTCCTAACATAGACGTCCCTTAACCGTTCACAAACATGATATTTTCCGTTTTTGCTCAATAGTCTAAATATTGTATTGATAATGGTACGTAACCCTTCAACCCGCACTTGGCTGACTTTTATTTTAAGATGTAACGTAAGTATACAAAGAATATATTTTACCTGAGTTAGCTCTAGATAGGGATGAGGGAAACCTCAGACCTATATCTTACACTAATCAAGCAACTGCAAAATATTACTATAAACTCGGACAGTAATCATAAATTAGTGTCTGGTATAAATCTAGCAGCAAATTGTGCTCAGTTCTGACGTTAATATGACGTTTTCAAACTGCACTAGGGGACGTAGGGCTTCTTCCAACTAGAGATTCTAATTCCCAAACTTGGAAATATTTCCAGGAAACGTTCTCGTTTATACCAGATACTAATTTATTAATACCAACTCGATAACTCGAACGTTAATCTCGTTAAAATTTAAATTAATAATAAAATTAATTTAAATTATTGTCTGGTATAAAGCTAGCAGCAATTGTGCTCGGTTCTTACATAAATATGATGTTTTCAGCTTTATCCCCAGAAAATACATTAAAATTTGCTGAGGGTACATTAAAATGCACCCTCAGCAAATTAAAATTTTGAATTCTTCTTTGTGTTTGATTCAAACAGAATAAAGAATTAAAATAAGATTCTTCTAATTTAGAAATCCAAATCACTTACTAAATACAGAATCGTAATAAAAAGAATGAAAAGTCTAGCAGCAGGTTGTGCTCAGTTCTCACATTTATATGGCGTTTTCAGACTACACTGAATAACTAGGGAACGTAGGGCTCCTTCCAGTTAGTGATTTTAATTCCCACTCATGGGAAATTTGGAAATATTTCCAGAAAACGTTCCCATTTATACCAGATACTAATTAATGAACACTAACTCGATAACTCGGACATTAATTACTGTCTGGTATAAATCTAGCAGCAGTTGTGCTCGGTCCTGACATTAATATGACATTGGAAACGTCATATTAATGTCAGAACCGAGCTTTATCCGAGCATAACCGAGCTTTATCCCCAGAGGACGCATTATTATGTATATAGAGTTTAGCATGGTAGTGGGTGTGGATATGAACGGAATCATAATAGAGATGGGTTGCTAGCCGCATCGCCTAGTATTATGATTCCTTAGATTTTTATCCAATCCCTCAACCGGGTTTTGCAGTTCAGTTTTTTCTCAAACCAGCATGGAAGTAAGACTCTGAATTGAGACAGCTTAAATCGAGTCAGCGCGGCGCGACCGCTATAAATCTAGTATTTGTGCTTTGCTCCGACGCTAATATGACGTTTTTCAGATTGTGCTGAAAAAGTGGTAAAGCATTCCTGTTTTTTACCTAACTATAAAAAGGAACGTAAAAAGGAGGATAATGTTCTTCGTGCGTATGTATGTAAGAATGTGTATTCCATTATCGCCTCTTGTAGTTCAACAGTTTGACAAACAACCATGGAGATATATGGTGGATTCTGATTATACTTCCGTGCAAACAACGGTTTGACGACGACAAACAGTTTTGAAGTGTGGGCTGACTTGTCTCTTAATTATAACTAAAATGTCAATCATTTCAAAAGATCATACCTCTTAAATTATATACCTATCTACTTATATAGGAATGTTGTGATCTAAAATCTGTGTTTTTTAAACATACTCACGTAAAACGAAGTCTCCTTTGTAAAAAACTACGCAAAACACATTACCCGAAACTAATGTAGCTAAAATCGAGCCAACGCAAATTGGGCCCCGACATAAATCCAGATCCAGTGTGAAGTTATTCAGATTGCACTGAATACGTTACGTAATTTGACAGTTTTATTTCCAACGGTGAACTATTGGGTACGCCATATTATTATCTTACCTACCTAAAGAACAACACTACATACAGCATACAACAAAATCGAGGCAACGCAAATCGAGTCCCGACATATCCCAGTAGTTTATCTCCGTTCCAATGTAAATATGACGTTTTACAGACTGCACCGAATATATTACGTAAATTGATAGTTTTATCATTTCCAACGGTGAACTATTTGGGTACGGTACGCACGAGATATTATTAAAGTACAACACTACATAAAGCATACAACAAAATCGAGGCAGCGAGATTCGAGTCCAGACATAAATCCAGATGCAGTAGTCGTTTCTCTCCGTCCTGACATAAATATGACGTTTTTCAGACTGCACTGAATCAGTTACGTAATTGGTAGTTTTAACATTTCCAACAAAGCACTATTAGGTACTTACTTATTTGTTGAGTATGTACATCGTATTACCTACCTAAAGAACAATATTACATACAGCATACAACAAAACCGAGGCAACGCAAATCAAGTCTTAATTTAATCCAGGTCCAGCAGTTGTTTCTCTCCGTTCCGACGTAAATATAACGTTTTACAGACTGCACTGAATAAGTTAAGTAATTTGATAGTTTAATCATTTCCAACGGAGAACTATTGGGTACGTCATATCATTATATTACCTACTTTAAGAACAGCACTACATACAGCATACAACAAAACCAAGGCACCGTAATCGAGTCCCGACATTAATCCAGATCCCAGTCGTTTTGCTCTGTTCCGACGTAAATATGACGTTTTTCAGACTGCACTGAATAAGTTACGTAAGTCATTTTGATAAGATAGTTTTATCATTTCCAACTGAGAACTTTTAGGTAGGTAATGTAATAAGTCTTATGGAGAAGGTTATGCTTGGTGTTTCTTGGAGTATCCTCATTAGTAAATCTCATTCACATTTATATTTCTTATACAGTCTAATAATATATGCTGGACATCTTCCAATACTCCACATATTTCACTATACATTATTGATAAGAAAGTTTTTTTTGTAAGATTCAAATACAAAACGAAGGCCATGTTGTACTAACAATGCAAAACACATCACTTATGCATCTAAAATCAAGGTAACATGAATCGTGTTCCGACGTAAATCCAGATGCAGTAGTCGTGGCACTCCGTTCTCACGTAAATATGACGTTTTTCAGACTGCACTGAATAAGTTACGTAATTTGCTCAGGTAATTTGATAGTTTTATCATTTCCAACGGATCACTATTAGGTAGGTAATGTAATAAGTCCTATGAAGAGGGCTATCTATGCTCGGTGTTTCTCTATGACTAGAGTTTAAGCTATGGTGCAACGGTTATCACGCTGGCCTGCAACACGAGTGGTCTCGGGTTCGATCCCTGGTCAGGTCATAATTTAAAAATGAGTAAAGAGTATACAGCATATTTGTCAAAAAGTATGCGAGTTATTGACAGTAAATGTTTATTCACGATTTGAGATTTTTCCCCTTTTAAACCATGTTTTATCTACACTTTTGCATCACCCTATGACAAAAAATACAACTAAACCTATACTAACTTATATTTAGTAACAAAACTGGTATCTAGCTAAAACAACACAGCTCAGCGCTAAGTTAGACAGTTATGATAAGCTGTGTCAGGGGATTCAATGCCATTGTGCGATGTTGGGAGTTAGTCACGAGACTGGTTTATCGTTGAAGAAGGGTTTTGATTATTTATTTACTCTTTTTCCTGTGACTTTGTTTATCCTTGAGAAAAATAAAAAAGTTTAAAATATATTTGGTCAAACTTTGCAAATATTGTTTAACGATCTTTGGCGTTTATCATTTTGTTTTTTCGAGGTTTAAATGGCTTGTATTATTAATATGCTTTGATTAGTAGTTAAAGACAATGATAGTTAATATAAATATATTATGTATTTTGTGTGTGATTTGTCCGTATATATTTATTAAATTATATTTATTTATTTATTTTTAGTCAACTTGAAACAAAATAGACGACTAAACTAATAAAAATATATCTTGTAACAAAACAGATATGTAGCTACAACAACACAGCTCAATGCTAAGTTAGACAGCTATGATAAGCTGTGTCAGGGAACTCAATGCCATTGTCCGATGTCGGGAGTTAGTCACGAGACTGGTTTATCCGCTGAAGCAGGGTTTTGATTATTGATTTGAAGCTATTCTATTTCCTGTGACTTTTTGTTTGTCCTTCAGAAAAATACAAAAGTTTAAAATGTGTTCGTCAAAATTTGCAAGCATTATTTGATGATTTACTTCGGTATTTTAGGTGACTTCTACAATTGCTTCAAGAATTGATTCGAAGACTCAACTGTCAAGATGGCAACATAAGAAATATTTACAAGGCTTCTCACAAGATGGCGCTGAAGTATTCTGAAACGCGCAAGCAGAGTTTCTCCAACTCTTAAATATTTATTATTTTTCTTATAAATTTTTCCTATATTTTTGAGTCAACCTGAATAATAAACAAAATATACGACGAAAACAATAAAAAATTATATCTATTAACAAAACTGGAGTTAGTCACGAGAGACTTATCCGCTGAAACAGGGTTTCGAATTATTGATTTGAGCTACTCTATTGCCTGTGCTCCGTGGTGCAGCGCTCAACACGCCGACCTGTGACACGGATGGTCCCGGGTTCGATCCCCGGTCAGGTTAAGATGGAAAATGATCTTTTTCAGATTGACCTGGGTCTTGGATGTCTATCTATATATGTATTTGTTATAAAATATAGTATCGTTGAGTTAGTATCCCATAACACAAGTCTTACATAAGAACTTACTTTGGGGCTAGCTCAATCTGTGTGATTTGTCCGTATATATTTATATTTATTTATGTGACTTTGTTTATCTTAGTAAAAAGTATAAAATGTGTTTATCAAAAGTTTGCAAGCATTGGTCATAATGTAAGTCGTATTTTGATGATATTTTACTTGTGTTTTAGCCGACGTCTCTACATTCGCTTCAAGAATCGATACGGAGACTTAACTCTCAAGAGGATAACATAAGAAATAATTACAAGGCGTCTCAAAAGATGGCGCTAAGAATTCTGAAATACGCAAGCAGAGTTTTTTTGATTCTTAATTATTAACTATTTTTCCTTAATATTTCCTATGATTTTTGAGTCAACCTGTTACAAAATATCACGACTATATATACGACTAAATCAATTCAAATTTATATCTAGTAACAAAATTGATATCTAGCTAAAACAACATAGCTCAATGCTAAGTTAGACAGTTATGATAAGCTGTGTCAGGGGACTCAATGCTATTGTCCGATGTTGGGAGTTAGTCACGAGAGACCGGCTTATCCGCTAAAGCAAAGTTTGAATTATTGATTTGAGCTACTCCATTGCCTCTGACTCAGGAAAATACTTCATGTTTTCAGTTTTTTTTGAGTCGTCGTAAATTGTGGCCACTTACACACCCAACATTCAAACAAACTATATAATTGAGTCTATACTATAACTCTAACTAACTACAAAAAATTAGGTATCTAAACCTATACAAAATTATATCTATTAACTAAACTGATATCTAGTTAAAACAACAAAGCTCAGCAAGTTAGACAGTTACTGTAAGCTGTGTCAGGGGACTCAATGCCATTGTCTGATGTTGGGAGTTAGCCATGGGCTTACCTGCTGACAAATGGCTTAAATTATTGATTTGAGCTTCTCTTTTGCCCGTGACGTTATTTGACCCTCAGAAAAATACAAAAGTATAAAATGTGTTTGATGATTTACTTCGGAGTGTTTAAGCCAACTTCTAAATTCGCTTCAAGAATTGATACGAAGACTTAACTGTCAAGATAGTAACATAATAAAATAATTACAAGACTTTTCACAAGATGGCGCTGAACGCTTTGAAACGCGCAAGCAGAGTTTCTCTAATGCTTAAATATTAGTTAATGTCGCACAATACCATTCTCTGGAGCGGAGAGTTTTAGTCAATACGAGATTAACTTATCCGCTGATGCAACTATTCAGTAGATTTTGACTACTCTCATTATTGATACACAATGTATACAAAAGCTGTCGTAGATTATATATACTTGACATCACTTGGAAAAAAAGGCGCTGTGTCGTTTGCTACCGCTTATTCTGCACTTCGCTTTGGAAGCAGCCGTAAACTTGTAAACAAAAAATTGTTATGAAAATTTACGTTACCACCAAATAGTACTTAATATCTTACTTTGAATTAAAATATTTGAGAACCGAGTTGTTTTTGAGCTTAAAATATTTACGAGCTCCGTGGCGCAGCGGTCAACACGCCAGGCTGCGACACGGATGGTCCCGGGTTCGATCCCCGGTCAGGTCAAAATGAAAAACCATCTTTTTCAGATTGACCTGGGTCTTGGATGTTTATCTATATATGTATTTGTTATAAAATATTCTATCTTTGAGTTAGTATCCCATAACACAAGTCTCGAACTTACTTTGGGGCTAGCTCAATCTGTGTGATTTGTCCGTATATATTTATTTATTTATTTATTATTTATTTATTTAGTTGATATCTCTCTAATGTAATACCTAGTTGGAGAAGCTCTCTCTAAAGTAGCCTCTGTGGTCTGGCCGCTTTACCAAGGTGACGTTTATCATCTCAGATCTAAGTTAGACAGTTTCGATAAGGTGTCTAGGGACTCAATGCCAGAAATTGGCTTTAGGAATTAAATTATTGACTTGATCCATTTCAATAACATGAATAACAGGAATTACTTTTATGCCGGAGGAGCCCGATGGTCCAGTGGGTGTGAGCTCTGTGAGCGCTTATGTATGTTAAGCAACCCCTGGTGCAGTCCCTACTTGGATGGATGACCGCAAGTGGCATAAAAATATCTCGAGCTCCTCCGTGCTTCGGAAGGCACGTTAAGCCGTTGGACCCGGCTGTCATCGTTGATGGCAGTCGTTAAGCTATGTCATATGCCTTAAGGCAGCTTGAAAAATCTGACACCAGTGTTGGCCACTTACACATACGAAAAACAAACAAACAATGCCATGAGGTAAGGAGCTTTGTTAGACACGCTGTATACGTAATGTCCGTGCCGTGTGGTTCCCGGCAGAGAAGAATAGGACCACTCCAAGTCTTCCCGTGGATGTCGTAAAAGGCGACTTAGGAAACACAAGCTTAACAAAGCTTACAAACATCAAAAAGACCTCTCCAACCCGTCTGGCCAGCGTGGAGAGTGTAGGCCAAATCCTCTGACTACTCTGGCTAATATATTGCTGTGGTAGTACAGAGAGGGTCGTGCTCCTGCAGTGGAGACTAAAAAAAAAGACCTGATGGATGGATGGATACGTAATGTCACGTTAGTATTAATACGAAAAACTTTAATTCTATGAACAAGCCTAAAGTCTTCGAGCAACACGCCTTACTTACAGAAGCCGTGTTGCTCGAAGCCTAAAGTAGAGGAAAAAATTCATTTGATTCATACATTTTGAACAGCAAGTATAATGAAGGAGGAGGCAAATCTAGAGAAGGGATGATCAGAAATCATCATCAGGTCCTTTTATGGCTCCACTGCAGGAGCACCACCATCTCTGTACTAACAAACTTTATTAGCCTGAGCAGTCAGAGGATTTGGGTTACATTCCCCACGCTGGCCAGACGGATTGGAGAGGTATCTTGATGTTCATAAGCTTTGTTTAGCTTGTTTCCTAAGTCGCCTTCTACGACATCCACGGGAAGACTTGGAGTGGTCCTATTCTACTCTGCCGGGAACCACACGTCAAAAAAATTCAATTCGTGAGGTAGTTAATTACTATTGGCTGTCAGTTTATATCTTCATAGTTTGGAATAGACTTGCCTCGCCGACGCCGCGTCTTGGGATCAAATCTGATCAATTATTCTGATCATAATTTAGATATCTCAAACCGTTGGGTTTACAATATTAGTCGAGCTCCGTGGCGCAGCGGTCATCACGCCTGCCTGCGACACGGATGGTCCCGGGTTCGATCCCCGGTCAGGTCAAGATGGAAAACGATCTTTTTCAGATTGACCTGGGTCTTGGATGTTTATCTATATATGTATTTGTTATAAAATATAGTATCGTTGAGTTAGTATCCCATAACACAAGTCTTTCATTAGAACTTACTTTGGGGCTAGCTCAATCTGTGTGATTTGTCCGTATATGTTTATTTATTATATTTTATTTAATTATAATGTGAAATTTTTCGAAAGATTAAATAATTATTATAAACGTTATTTGGATTGTGTATGACTTAAAATGATCAATTAATGCATTTTTATAGGTTTTCGCTATCATTCTATAATCATCATCATCAGGTCTTTTTAGTCTTCATTGCAGGAGCACGACTCTCTGTATTACAAGAGTCATATATCTGCCAGAGCAGTCAGACGATTTAGCCTGCACTCTCCACGCTGGCCAGACGAGTTGGAGACATTTCTTTGACGTTTATAAGCTTTGTTTAGCTTGTGCTTCCTAAGTCTACAACATTCACTTGGACTTGGTGGTCCTATTATACTCTGCCAGGAACCACACGGTATCTACACATGACTTTAAAAGAGAACCAATGAAATCTGAATATGGAACTCCAAAAATGTTCGCAAAATAGTAATGCAATAAATTGATCAAATGAAATCTATTATTTAAACCGAATTTAAACACGACAATGGTAAATCATACAAAATGGCGGACCATTAATTTTCAATTTGCGCCTCAATAATAAGCGGAATGTAGACATACGACTACTTGAAGAGACACAAAGTCAAATATTTTTATTTACAATTGGATACATGTAAATATCTCTTTTTGAACGTCATATTTTCTTTCCTTTTTTATATGTATTTTATTTTTTCGTCTCTTTGACTTTTTGTCAAAGAGGCTTATCGAGGTATCACGTGACCAAAGGGCTGGCAATTACTTGGCACAAAGGATAAGCATTGCCATCCAACGTGGCAATGCTGCCAGCCTTTTGGGCACGTTACCGCGAGGTGATGGTTTGCAGGGACTATATAATTTGTAAATATTTTAATTAATTTTAAGTAGTTTTAATTATTATTTCTTTTAATATTCTTTGTAAGCAACCTAAATAAAGTATATAGAGTGATATAAAAAAATTGAAATGTTAAATAGGTAAAATTTAAATAGCAAAATGTCAAATTATTGTATATGGAAAATTATATGGAAAATCGAAAAAGCTTCTAGTGTTTCGGAACGACCACTGGTGAGAGTAACTGAATTATTTCTATAGTCGGCCTCTGTAGCGCCAAAGATTTTTTTTTTAATCACTCAGATTGAGCTAGCCCCAAAGTAAGTTCGAGACTTGTGTTATGGGATACTAACTCAACGATACTATATTTATATAGATAAACATCCAAGACCCAGGTCAATCTGAAAAAGATCATTTTCCATTTTCCATCTTGACCTGACCGGGGATCGAACCCGGGACCATCCGTGTCGCAGGCAGGCATGTTGACCGCTGCGCCACGGTGCTCGTCGAATTTATGTCATGGTAGCGCAGTGGCAATCATCATCATCACGTCTTTCTAGTCTCCACTGCAGGAGCACGACCCTCTCTGTACTACCAGAGCCTTATACTAGCCTGAGTAGTCAGAGGATTTGATCTACACTCTCCACGCTGGCCAGATGGGTTGGAGAGGACTCTTAGATGTTAATAAGCTTTGTTTAGCTTGTGTTCCCTTAGTCGCCTTTTACGACATCCACGGGATGACTTGGAGTGGTCCTATTCTACTTTGCCGGGAACCACACGGCGCCAGTTGCAATCACGCCAGCTTAATACGTGACCGTGTTTGGTTCCCAGTGCGGGAAAGTTCGGGCCAAATATCAAATCATATTACAGCATTACATACGCACCACAGCGAATGATGCAGTAACTTTTCGTCCCACATAATATTAGGCTTGATTGATTTGGGATTTCAGTCAATAGGTATCACACCTATTGATTTAACAATTAAATACTTATTTGAACAAATCACATAAACTTTTGTCGAGGATTCAGAAAGTTACACAATGAATAAAGATTTTAAATGTGCCTTTTATTTGAGTCTTCTAATATTAACAAAATATCAGTAATTTTCATAATTTTTAAATGATGATTAAAATAAATATCACTTTTTGTCACGTATTATTAAAGATAAGAATTTACAAGTCTTTTTTAGGGTTCCGTAGTAAACTAGGAACCCTTATAGTTTCGCCATGTCTGTCTGTCTGTCTGTCTGTCTGTCCGTCCGCGGTTTTACTCAGAGACTATAAGTACTAGAAAGCTGTAATTTGGTATGAGTGTGTATATTAATCATGGCAAAAAAGTCGTAGAATAAAATCTTAAAAAAAAATTTTTTTTTGGTAGCTCCCATACAAGTAAAGTGGACGAGTATTTTTTTTTCTCTATTTACCCATCGTGTGGGGTATCGTTAAAAAGGTCTTTGAAAAATATTGTGAGGTTGAGAACACCATTTTTCGATTTATGGATCCGTTTCCGAAATATTTGGTTTTAAAGTGCAAAATTTTGTTAGAGGTACGTGTCCCCCCCCTCTATCTGCTAAACGGTTATATATGGATACGTGAAAAAAATTACAGCAGTAGTATATATACTGAAGTTGAAAGGAAAACTATCAGAGCTAGGTACTAAGTGCAAACTAAAAAGTTATAGGCAACCAACTTATAAAATGTACTGGAAAATGTAAAATTTCATACAAGCTTCATTGTTAGATGTTTTTGGTCGTTAAACTGTGAGGTGCGATTGTAAACAGTGTGAACTCAAAGTTATCATTCGCAACTACGGAACCCTACACTGCGCGTGGCACGACACGCACTTGGCCGGTTTTTTTTTATTGAAAAATAAAGCTGTTCTAGTTGTCCGACATCCTTGTATGAACAAAATAACACTAATCTCCATAATTTGGTGGCGAATCGAAATTTTCGACAAATAGAATGCTTAAAATTTGTTTCAATACAAATCACATTCAGTCACACCTAAAACATACCTATTTGGGTATAGTGTACATATATAGGAACTAATTTTCAAATTGCGTGTAGCAATTGTTATGAAATAACATTTTTATAGCCACTTCAGTCCATGATACATAATTTATTTCCTTATAAATTATCGTGAAATATGAGAAAAGAAATTGCAATCTACGTTCTTTGGGGAAATTTGTTAATATGACCAGTGAAGGTAAGTTCAAGAATTTACATATTTTCACGGTGTATAGAGTAAGATTTTTTATTTATCTAGTGTGTTTAAATCTGCGTGTCTGCAAAATGACAGTAATCCCCCATAATTTGGCGGCAAATCGGTATTTTTGGTTAATAGCATGCACATGGACAATTTGGTGTTTAAATGCAAATCACGTTTTGTCACGTATCGCATTAGTGGTGTTTGTGTCCTAATAAATTGCATTTGTTTGTTTGTCTTTAAATCATGATTATTTATATCGGTGTGTCTTTCCCAATACCACGGTCCAATACCATGCTTTTAAGTTGGCAGATTTAGCTATTATTTTTTACAAATTCAGAAATATAAATTTGAATAGGGAAAACTGTATGGTTGATCTTTTTTGTAGTTTAATTGCCACCTAAGTCTTAGTATAGTTTAGATGGTATCGTAAAGCCACATCAGCTTTTATCATTAATAGGAGTCTTTAGGCTACGTCAGATTTCTTTGAATAACTTGATTACTGACGCCTGTATTAGTCAAAAATACAAAATAAAATAAGGTTTTTAATGTTTACAGAGAGTATATTATAGATCACGTATTCTTTTATTAAAGGGCAGACAGCCGGTCGAAAAAACATAAAATTGATGTGATAAATTTTTTAATAGTATGAAATTGAATTAATTTAAACGTTTCATAAAACGCATAGTGCTTTTTGTGAAATTTGGTGTGTTTTTATTCTATTCTTTAAATAGGGACATATCATACAAATTGAGCTAGCCCTAGAGTAAATTGTGGTTTTGTATCGCAGAGAAGTAACTCAACCCTACTTTTATTTAATTTTTATAATAGATACTTAAATAGATAAACACCGAAGACACGGGCCAATCTAAAAAAGATCGTTTTCATCATGACTTGCAAGCCTATTTGCTAACTTTTGACACTATCGGTGTACAAAGTTGTGATGGTCACTTCAACATTTATTACAGCAACTTACTTCTTATGATTGACTATTTTTATTTACGATATATAAACCGTAATGGATTCAGAAGTGACCATTATTACGTTGTAGACTGTATATTTGTCAGAAGCTAGCGAATTGGCCTCCTAGCTGGGGATCGAACCCGAAACCACCAGCAGTCTGGCGTGTTAACCGCTGCGCTCTGGAGGCCATCCAATCTGTACAATGCCGTCCAGTTTAAATGCAAATCACGTTTCGTCACGCGCCGCATTAGTGCTGTTTGTGAATTGTGCGTGTAATTAAACCAGAAACTGTTTACACAACACTAATTCGGGGTATTTGTAGCTATCAAGTGTTGTAAGACAATTCAACTACTACTTTTAAACAGCTATTTGGTTATTATAATAGCTGTCATTTGAAAATGAAACACAGTCACAGACAGACGCGTATGCAGTTTGGAATTTTCAATTTGACGTGCACGATTTTAGCTCATATCATATCATTGATTCATTAAAAAACAAAACAATTTTTGTTTTGAGTTAGGAAATGTTGTTCATTTAGACAGGCTGAGTCACCCCTTTAAGGAGATGTTAGTGGTAAATTTACATTCTATATAAAACACTCTGTGTATTGTTTTGCTTTGTAAGGAAGAAAATTTGACTGAAACAGAAATCGTTGGAGTTGTGTCAACTCTTCATTAACACGTCAGTTGTGGCGAACGTACGTGTTTAGGTTTAAAGTCGGCTTGTTCGCTTTGGCACTGGTACAATCCCAATTCCAACTAATATTATAAATGCGAAAGTGAGTTTGTTTGTTACGCTTTAACGCCGTATCTACTGAACCGATCATCATGAAATTTTGCATACACATAGGTTAGGGTACCGAGAAGGACATAGGCTATATATTTCGCGGGCGAAGCCGCGGGTAACAGCTAGTTTAAAATAATTAAGCAAAGCCTACAAAACTTAGTGATACTCACTCCGCAATATTGTCAATCAATGTTTTGTTGTACCTATGTTTAAACGGTCAGGGGTCATCTTTAACTGGCCTGTCCGGTGAGTGTCTATAAACAAAGCTGGTACGTCAATGAAACACGGGCATGAGCGACAGACTGTTTATTACCCGTTCTATCAAATATAAAAATACAAACACCGTCACACTTCTTCCCACTAAGTTAACAACTTATATACTATAAACTAAATATTACATATTTAACCTTTTACTGGAACACGTTTAACTCACCCCTTACTTGTGCAAAAGGTGAGCTTGCTTCGCACGATAATGTGCACGCAATGCTCTTGCGGACGCGCCCACCGGTGTCGGCGGGATTGATGCAGATGACCGTTCAGACGGAGCCGATTGTCCGGCTCGGTTGCGCGTTTCAGAGTTGTTGTCATTGCCACCCTCTTCACCGCTGGACGCGTCCTCAAATGACTCCTCATCGGCACTCTTATCGACCCCAGGCTTATTAGGCTCCGCTTCCGGACCTACAACTTCTTCTGACGATACGGCACTCGTTCGCGACAGAGAGTATCCCGTATTTGAAGGACGGTTTGACGAAAGAATTTGATCTGCATGTCTACGCCATTGAACCCCATTTCCCACTTCGACGGCATACGAAACCGGTCCCGTTTTCCTAATGACCTTACCAGAAACCCACTTGTTCCCTCCTCCAGCATAATCACGAGCTAAGATCGCATCGCCTACTTCAAATCCCCTATTAGTACCTGGTTCACGTGTGATACGTCGTTCCTGCTTGTCGCAGACTACTGACGCCACATCAGGCCGCAGCGCGTCAAGTCGGCTGCGAAGCCTGCGCCCTTGCAATGCTACTGCCGGTGATACACCCGTCGTGGAGTGCTCGCAATTACGATATTGCAAAAGAAATATACTAAGTGCGGCACTTACGTCTTTCCCCTCATAAATTGCTCGTTTGATAGCCTTTTTAACCGATTTAACCGCGTTTTCTGCGGCGCCGTTTCCCTGGGGCCTGTAAGGAGCCGAAGTTGAGTGCCTTATGTAATTATTCTCACAGTAACCCTTAAACTCCCTAGATGAGAATGGTGGGCCGTTATCGGTCACAAGCTGCGATGGTAAACCAAAACGAGCAAAAATATTTCTTAAAACTTTTATAGTAGACTCTGCGTTCGTAGTACGCATCGGTACGGCCTCTATCCACTTTGAGTGTGCATCTACCATAATGAGATAGCGCACGCCCCCGCAGTCCGCGAAATCCGCGTGAACTCGCCGCCACGGATGCAGCGGAAACTCCCAGGGGTGCAGCTGCGACCGCGGCGGCGCGTCACGCACACTTGCACACGCCGCGCATGACTTACTTAGTTCCTCAATATCGCGATCCAAGGTTGCCCAATAAATATAGTTTCGTGCTAAACTTTTCATTTTATTTCTACCAAGATGGCCCTCGTGTACTTCGTTAAGAATCCTCTTTTGCAAAGCTTGAGGGACCACGATCCTATATTTGTAAAGGATGCATCCTTGATCTACGACCATATCTAATTTCCTGGCGAAATATGGTTTTTCTTCATCGCAACTCGGGCTCGACGGCCAACCAAACATTACATAGCCTTTAATTTTACATAATAAGCTGTCGCGGTCAGTCTCCTTTGCAATACCTTTATAGCAAATTGGCAGCGCATCTTCAACTAAGTTTAAATACTCCACAGTGTCAGCCTCCGCGGAGCGACCCTCCCGAGCTAGTGGCAACCGTGATAAGGCGTCCGCTGGACCGTTATCCGCCGATCGCACATATTCTATTAAAAAATCATATGCCGCTAAACGTGCGGCCCACCTTTGTAACCGACTGGCCGCCGTTTGAGGAATTCCTCCTTTTGCTCCAAATATATATGTTAGGGGCTGGTGATCCGTGCGTAAAGTAAACCGTCTACCGAACAAGTACTGATGGTGTTTTATCACTCCGAACAATATAGCTAGTGCCTCCTTGTCCAGTTGGCTGTAATTGCGTTCGCTAGCGCTGAGTGTGCGCGACACACAGCTGACTGGCCGCTCGCTGCCATCGCTGTATCGGTGGGCTAGCACTGCGCCTAGTCCGTATGCGCTGCTGTCTACAGACAGCACCAATTCGCGTCCTTCCTCAAAATGCGCTAGCACTCGCTCGCTCAGAAGTGATCGCTTCGCTGAAGCGAAAGCCTCGTCGCACTCGGAGTCCCATTTCCAACCAACATCTTTTTTTAATAATTGATGTAAAGGTTGAAGTATAGTGCTTAGTCTCGGAATGAACCGCCCATAATAATTGAGCATCCCTAAAAAGCTCTTAAGTTGTGATACATTCTCTGGTTTAGGCGCGTTGGAAATGGCCTCCAATTTGGCGGGATCAGGTCGCAAACCCTCTTTGTTAATAATGAACCCTAGGTAGTTGACACTGTCTTGGAGAAAACGACATTTGCTCTGCTTAACTGTAAGCCCCATATTTCGCAACCTTTCAAGTACAGCTCTCAAATTTTTTATATGTTGAATTTTATTTGGTCCCGTTACACAGATATCGTCCAAAAATACTACGCATCCTGGCACACCCCGTAAAGTCTCCTCCATTATTTTTTGGAACTTTTCAGGGATGCATGATAACCCATAGGGTGTTCGTCGATAAATGAATGTCCCTACGTGCGTAGTTATAGCCGTATAGGGCTGCGAGTCCTCAGATAAAAGACATTGTTCGTATGCATGTTTTAAATCGATTTTTGTGAATTGCTCCCCTCCACTGAGGTTTGCAAATAACTCTTCAATTCGCGGTAGCGGGTAGTGGTCTCTTTTTAGTTTTGGGTTGATTGTAATTTTGTAATCCCCACAAATACGAATATCCCCGTTGGCTTTCACTACTGGGACTATCGGGGTTCCATAGTCGGAATATTCAACACGATAGATCGACTGATCTCTCTCTAAGCGAGCTAGCTCCTGCTCAACCCGCGCACGCAGTGCTAAAGGCACCGGTCTCGCCCGTACATAAACCGGTTCACTATCTGACAGCTGTAATCGAATAGGTTGTTTACAAGTACCTAGTTCGTCACAAAAAACTTCAGGGAATTCTCTGATCAGCTGGCTCACGCATCCATCAATGGTGATTTCATTGAGGTTAATCTGAGTGATTTTTAATGCACGCAACCAATCACGCCCCATGAGGGGTCGCGCGCCGCCCTCAATAATATACAGTCGCAAAGTATTAGCTCGCACATCGTTAAATCTAACTTCTACCTCAATAAAACCCAATGACTCAATGCGGGATCCAGAATAACCACGTAAAATCAAATTGTCCGGTTTAATCCTTTTATGTGAAAACAAACTTAAAAACATTTCTTTATTTATTGCCGAAATTCGACTACCAGTGTCCACTTCACAGTTGATCATGTTGCCGTCGATGGATAGTTTAATAAAATAAGGTTTGTTACCTCCAACCGCCACAGCAATGTTGAACATACCATCATCCGAGTCGTCACTCACGAAATTCTGTCGGCTTCCACTACCACCGCGTCCTCCTTTACACATCACTTTAAGATGCCCTTTTTGCCCGCACTCATCACAATTATATTGTTTGAATCTACACTTGTCAGCCGTATGCGGCTTGCCGCAGCGCCAGCAGGCCCTCGCGGCCGGCGCGCCGCCGCCGTGGCCCCCGCTGTAGCTGCTCCCGCCGCCGCTGCCGCCGCCGGGCGCGCGCGCCGGCCGCCCGCGCAGGCCGGTTCGCCCGCCGCGCGCATAGTGCAAGCCTTCGCTCGCCGTGCCAACCGCCGCCCCAGCTGAGTCTGTCCCCATCGCCGTCGTGGACCCGCTCACTTCGGCGTGTTTCTCTGCCGCCTCGAGGGCCAGCGCCAGTTCTACTGCTTCTTTGTACAATATTTTCTTCTCAGCGAAAATTCTCGAACGCATTGCATCGTTCGCTAACCCCGACACAAATTGATCTCGTAGATTTTCTTCAAGAGACGAGCACGAGCCACATTTGCCGAAATTACATGTAGCTGCAAGGTGTTTTAGCGCTTGTAGATATTCCGTGAGGGACTCACCAGGCCGTTGCCTACGTAACCTAAAAACATGGCGCTCGGCAATCTCAGATCGTTGCGGTTCTAAATGATCGGTCACAAGTTTCACTAACTCATCATAACTTTTGTTTTCCGGAAAGCTAGGTGAACACAAATCACACATCAGGGCGTATGTTTCCTCCCCAACCACGGTTATTAGCATCGACACTTTTAAATCATCTGCAATCTTATTGAGTTTTATAAACTGATTTATACGGCGAATATATGCCGGCCACTGTTTGGAAGTTAAGTTAAAGGGTTCTATCTTTCCGATAGACATGGCTATCAACACTACACACGCGTGATTTTAAAGAAAAGTGATAATTTCCGCAACTCGTCGCCAGTGATACGTCAATGAAACACGGGCATGAGCGACAGACTGTTTATTACCCGTTCTATCAAATATAAAAATACAAACACCGTCACAAAAGCTTATAAACATAAAAGAGACTCTTACTCGTCTGGCCAGCATGGAGAGTGTAGGCCATATGCTCTGACTGCTCTGGCTAATATATGGCTCTGGTAGTCAGAGAGGGTCGTGCTCCTGCAGTGTAGACTAAACAAGATCTGATGATGATATCCTAATCCTAACTAATATTATAAATGCGAAAGTGAGTTTGTTTGTTTGTTTGTTTACTTGTTTGTTTGTTTGTTATGCTTTCACGCCGTATCTACTGAACCGGTCGTCATGGAATTTTGCATACACATAGGTTAGGGTACCGAGAAGGACATAGGCTATATATTACGCGGGCGAAGCCGCGGGTAACAGCTAGTAAAATATATATCCTCACTAATCCTCATCCTCACTAATATTATAAATGCGAACGTGAGTTTGTTTGTTTGTTTGTTTGTTACGCTTTCACGACGTATCTACTGAACCGATCGTTATGAAATTTTGCATACACATTGGATAGGGTACTGAGAAGGACATAGGTTATTTATAACGCGGGCGAAGCCGCGGGTAATAGCTAGTTTTCTATATAAAAGTATTGAGTTTGATTCCGTGACAATGCATACGATGCCTAGTACGACAGAGCCGAATCAATTCAATTTAATCAAGCAAGGCCGGGTTGTGCTGATTAAGCATCTACTACCTACTATCTACATGACTAATGTACCCACAAGTTTCGACGCGGATCTATTTACTAGACAGCTATTTGTGATGTGAGTTAATTAACATAGATTTATAAGTTTGGTAAGAAAATATAAAGCGGTATTAAAAATGCCAGAGTAGTAAGAGGATTATAGGCTAATAAATGGCTCTGGTAGTACAGAGAGGGTCGTGCTCGTGCAATGGAGACTAAAAAAAGACCTAACGATGATGATGATTTAAAAATGAATATCATCTTTGAAGTTTTATACAAACTAGAGTTGTGCTCCAACTATACAACGTGTTAACATTTTTTTTTCCAAATATACAACTAAATATTCTCTGAAGATTTCAAGAGTCTACCTGTTAATATTAATATCGAAAAAAAAAACGACAAAAAATATATTTTTTTTTTTATTTTTCTATTTCATAGGACGGCAAACAAGCAAGCGGGTCACCTAATGGTAAGTGATCACCGCCGCCCATGGACAACAGCAACACAGGAGCGTTGTCGGCCTTATATTTTTCCCTCCCCTTGAGGGAAGGAGATGGGCCTCCGGCTTTTACACTCACTGAACGAAGCATAGCAGCGGTAAAGCTACTACTCAAACGTCGATTTTCTGTGAGAGTGTGCGGTACTTCTCCGGACGAGCCGGCCCATTCATGCTACTAGAAAATGTGAAGTGAGTGTTTGTTGAATGGAAACCCTAAAATATGTCTTTTATTCTGTTTTTAGTATTTGTTATTATAATAATAATAATAATAAAATGTATTTATTTCCTCCAATAACTTACAATTCTGTACAAAATATGCAACAATACAAAACAATACACAAAGAGAACTAAAACAATAAAACAGGTAGAAATGTAATTGGAGGACTGGTGCCCATACTAGGTTTCCGAGGAACCTGTAATTACGGGTCACCAGGACTCGCTATCTCCTAATTAACTTTATTAACAAAATCTCAAAATATAATTTAAACAAAACATAAAGTATTTACATAACTAAGTTATAAATTAAATTCTTAACAAGGACATAAAACTAATAAAAGTGTAAAAGTGTAAAAAAGCAACATTACTAAATTATTAAACATTAAAGTATAGTAAAAATATATCTATTATTATTATAATTTACATCTATACAGGTAATACGCAAATGTCATAGCACAGTCACCATAAATTGTTCGGTCTCTTCGTATGTTAGTTTAAGTAACCACTCACGTACAACTCTTTTGCAATCATATCTATTTAGTCTATATAAAGGCACTTTGCTGTTCATTTCCTTGTAGAGAAAAGGGCCAAGAAAGCAGAAGAATTTTTTGGAGAACTCGGATTATTAAAGCGGCAATAGATGTTATATTAAATTTGCAATACTAATTATGCACAGAATCGATTTCTAGTGAGAGCTTGCGACAATTATGACAAGGCATATGGCCGCGTTGATATATTTCATGAAAAATTGGGTAGATTTAGAAAACTCTTAAGTGCTTAACTTTTTATCTTTAATTGTTAGTACATTTTGTAAAAAAAAACAACATTCATTTCTACAATGTTATTGGTGCAAGGCCATTTCCATATCTTTTTTTAGTTATAATTGTAATATTATTAAGTGGTTTTATGATAATAATATGTAAGTTCATAATAAATATGGTAGACTCTTATCGTCTTTATAGGAATAAGCTAGCTGTAGAAACGTTTTGGCAATGTAAAATTTATAAATTGTTTAACATATATGTAACATTAAAGCCTGTTTGTTTCTCGTAATAAATAAAATAAAAAAAAAAATAAATGTGAAAATTTCATCTGTCAAGCTGTCACGATTTATGAGATACCGCTTGGTGACAGATGGAGGACAGATAGACGGACATTGAAGTCTCAGTAATTAGGTTACCGTTTTTACCCTTTGGGTACGGAACCCTAAAACCGAAGTTCTTCAATCGAGTATCGGCAGTTTCAAACCATCGATAGCTGGATTCGAAACCTCTTATCCTGATTGAACGTCGCTTTCTTTTTATCCAGACACTTCAATTTATCTAATTTAAATTGAAAGTAGCGAAGATCCGTTTGAGCATGTTTTAAGGAGCTCTTATAGTAACACTAGCTAGCGCCATCCAGCAATTAAATACTTTAAATCCTAAATTATATCGAATTTCAAAATCTAACAAGTACAAAACTAGTAAATTTGTAGTGTTTTTTATTTATCACAAGTAATTTACTAGTGCAATATTTAAAGAGAAAAATCGGTGAACGCCAAAAGTGGCCACTTTAAGCGTTCATCCGTTTTTCTCTTAATTTATCAAACGAATATTAGTGAAAATTAATACAAAAATACTACAAGTAATTTACTAGTTATGTGTTAAATTTTATATAATTTAGAATTAAAAGAATTAATCGCTGGGTGGCGCTTATTTTGTAATTTTAAAATATGACATACATTTACATACATATTATCACGTTTTTGCGGGGTAGATAGAGCCGAAGGTCATAAAACCCGAAGGATACGTTTAAAACATATATATAATACCTTTTATTATTGAGTGAGTGTGTCTTTTTATCCGACTGACAATAAGGGTTATGTGTTTGCGTAACTTGTTTAATTGTAAATTTCTATATATTTTTTATTTCGTTGTTTTATGTTAAGTAGCAAGGTTAAGATGCTGTGGTATCAGACACTAGCGCCACCCAGCAATTTATTCTTTTAAGCCTAAATCATATCAAATTTAAAAAATCTAATAGCTGAATGCCCTAGTAAACTACTTGTAGTATTCTTGTTATTACTTTTCATTCATTTTATAATTTAAGTTTTAGAGAAACTCATTACCGATAAAAGTGGCCACTTTTGGCAGTATTAAATAGTTCTTTTAATTCATTAAATTAATAATAGCGAAAACTTATACCAAAATTAGTATTTAATATAACTAGGGCTATTCAGCGATTAGATTTTTTAAATTTAATGTAATTTAGGATTTAAAGAATTAATTGCTTGGTGGCGCTAGTGTCTGATACCACAGCGCCTGCTTCTATGATCTGATTCATGTCATGGGAGAAAGGCCCATCCTCTCTTTCATTGAGAGGGAAAAAAAAGTCTTAGTGTAGCGAAATGTCCCTGGTATTCATTAGTCCCTGGTATTTTTGATTTGTAGCAACACACGTTCGCATTTATCAATCTGTGGATAGCGATGATGGTTGCACACATATTACTCTAATATATGTATATGTAGTATTGTAACTAAGTCTAAGAGATATGTGTAACCGTTTGCTAACCCTAATAAATAAAATAAAATAAAATAAAAAAATAAAATGAAATTGGTTCGAACGTCTTAAAAGGTGATTTTGTAATTTATGAATAAAATAATAGTTTTGCTATTGATTGAAACATTTTTTGTAATTATCGTGTGTCATACTGTTCCATTAATTTAATACTATGTCAAGCACATAAGTTAGCAAAACCCGGGTCATATGCTGTTGCGATAGATTTTTGTTTCTTATTGGACTATTTAACAAAATGATGGATAGCAACTTTATTTTATTATTACAGAAGAAACAAACTTGCTATTTAAAATAAGGATACTTTTAAATGGTGTATTGGTCGTTTGAAACCATAGACATCCAGATCTAAAACCTTTTATCCGGATTGAACGGGTCTCCCTTCTTACTCCCCGTTTCTTTATCCGGGCGACACTTCAATTTATCTAATTTGAATATCTGAATGTAGCGAAATTGGTTCAAACGTCTTAAAAGGTGATATCGTAATTTATTTGCAAAATGCTCGTTTTCTTATTGATTGTAGTTATTATTTTTTGAGTTGGTGTTATTTGATTATCATGTGTCGTAATCAATCCGCGTGTCAATTAATTTAATACTATGTCACGCACATATAAAAGTGAGAAATCCAGATTATATGCTGTTCTGACTAATACCATGGACAAACAAAACAAAGTGGTTGATAGGAAGGAATTTTATTTAAACAAAGAATAAAAATTCGCTATGTAAAATATAAATACGTAAATTGTGTATTGGTAGTTTGAAACCATTGACATCCGGATCTAAAACCTTTTATCCGTATTGAACGGGTCTCCCTTCTTACTCCCCGTTTCTTTATCCGGGCGACACTTCAATTTATCTAATTTGAATATCTGAATGAAGCGAAATTGGTTCGAACGTCTTAAAAGCAGATTGAGTAATTTGAGAATTTGATCATTTTGCTATTGAAGATTGTTAATGTTCGGTTCGCCGGGTGGTTCCCGGCAGAGTAGAATAGGACCACTCCAAGTCATTCCGTGGATGTCGTAAAAGGCGACTAAGGAAACACAAGCTAAACAAAGCTAGCTATTAACATCAAAAAGACCTCTCTAACCCGTCTGGCCAGCGTGGAGAGTGTAGGCCAAATCCTCTGACTACTCAGGCTAGTATATGGCTCTGTTAGTACAGAGAAGGTCGTGCTCCTGCAGTGGAGACTAGAAAGACCTGATGATGATGATGATGAATGTTTGGTTCCCATTTTATTTTCAATGTCAAGCAAAGCGTGTTTGTGTGCTTTGGCAAGATATTTTCAAATTACGAAGTAGGAAGGACTTTACTAGAAGATAAATTTATTCATACAATAATAACAATAAAAAGTTACGAGAATCAAATAATCATCATCATCATCATTTCAGCCGCACGAAGTCCACTGCTGGACATAGGCCTCCCCCAAGGATTTCCAATATGACCGGTCGGAAGCGGCCTGCATCCAGCGCCTTCCTGCGACCCTTATCAGGTCGTCCGACGTCCTGGTCGGTGGGTGTCCAACGCTGCGCTTGCCGGTACGTGGTCGCCATTCAAGAACCTTTCTGCCCCATCGACCATCGGTTCTTCGCGCTATGTGCCCCGCCCACTGCCACTTCAAAGAGCTAATCCACTGGGCTATGTCGGTGACCTTTGTTCTTCTACGGATCTCCTCGTTTCTGATTCGATCTCGCAGAGAAACACCGAGCATAGCACGAGCACGAGAATCAAATAATATATGCAAAATATATTACTGCCGTTTGCTAATTACCCGACTATTGGATCTTATAAAAAAGTATATTAACATAATTTCACAAGCAAGATATAATAATTTGCTTAATTTCAAATAAAAATAAAATATTTTTGTTATCCAGTCATAAAATGTGCAAAACGAATTTCAATTTATCCACGGCATGGTTAGCAAAAAAATACATTTTACACAGAGTCCCGTCAAAAGCACGGAACACTGCGCTGTAAATTGTTTTCAAAATATTTTTTAACAAGATTCTTTTGAAGTGTGAATAATTGATAAACCTTTTGGATGAAAAATGGCTGTGACAGAATGACGAACAAACAAAATACTATAAAGGTTTCGTTTAGTCGTTCATCATCATCATCATCAGCCTATACTTGTCCACTGCTGGACATAGGCCTCCCCAATTGCTCGCCATCGAGATCTATCTTCGGCTGCTCGCATCCAGCTCCTGCCAGCCATCCATATTTAGTCATTCGGTCGAACGGAATCCTAAAAACCGACTTCAACTAAACTACTGAACCGATGTAGATGAAATTAAAATGACCTTTTCCAAATAAAGTTATATTCAAATCGATTAAGAAATTGGAGTTAAGAGGTAGCAAACATCCTAATCTAATCCTAACTTATATTATAAATGTGATAGTGAGTTTATATATTTATATATATATTTTTTTAGCCGTGTGGTTCCCGGCAGAATAGAATAGGACCACTCCAAGTCTTCCCGTGGATGTCGTAGAAGGCGACTTATGGAGCACAAGCTAAACAAAGCTTATCAACATCGAAAAGACCTCTCCAACCCGTCTGGCCAGCGTGGAGAGTGTAGGCCAAATCCTCTGACTGTTCTGGCTAATATATGGCTCTGGTAGTACAGAGAGGGTCGTGCTCCTGCAGTGGAGACTAAAAAATACTTGATGATGATGATGATGATATTTATTTGTTTGTTATCTCTACACGTATAATCTACTGAACTATTCTTCTTGAAATTTGGCTTACACGTTAGTTAGCTACGGAAAAGGACATAGGCTATATATAACGCAGGCGAAGCCGCGGGCAACAAGTAGTATTACTGTAAAAAAATACAGGCGAATTATAGACCTCCTTAAGGAAGATTGTTATGTAACTATTTATAACGTACTTAGTTTAAGTTTTATTTTGGTTGAAAAAGATACTGTAAAAGTTCATATCAAATTTATTTACTACACAAAACTAGATTTTCAAACAAAAAAATTACCTTAAATACTAACAAGAGGTCTGTCCATGCGGCATTAAAAAAATTGCTACTGTATGTGTATAGCCATATATAACAAGATACCTGAATCAATTAAGGAGCTGACATTTAACTTATTTAAGAAAAGGTTATTCTATTGGTTAAGTGAGCACGGTTTTTATACACTTCAGGAATTTCTCAATTTCAATAAAGAAAAACTAAATCACTAGAGTTGACCAATGAATTTATTGTAACCATTAATTAATTGTAATCTATTTGTTTGATTTTTTATAATTGTAATATGACAAAGTTAAATTTTAATAATTATAATGTGTGTATTTGCATGCTATAAGTTTATGGCTGTGTAAGAGGTAATTATTTGTAGACCATCCTCTGTATACCCTATACAAAAGCAAATAAAGGACATTCATTCATTCATTCATGGTGCCAATAAATATATGGAATAAAATGTATATGTTGAAATGGAACGCACCCTCACCTGTCAATGTCAACGTCTGTGGTTCCCGCGCTTTCGTCGCCCCTTCCCGCGTATCGCGTCCAACTGTGCTAACGTTCTTTCACTCCGAATAAACTAATTTTTACTTAATTTACAGTTTTTCATTAGGTCATGGGCTCAGATCTCATGTTTTAGGGCACTAATAGTAGTAAACAGTAAATCTGCGAGTAAAAGTTAGTTCCGCTCAGTGATTTCTTGATTTTTAGGTGGACAAAGTAAACTGCAATCTCATTGCACCGAAACATGGCTTTGTCCAACATTCACATTGATAAACTCCTAGGAAGGGAGAATTACAGTACATGGAAATTCGCCGTGCAAACTTTTTTGCAGCACGAAGATCTATGGGAATGTGTGGAGCCTGCCGAAAAATGTACCGTAGATCCGAAGCGCGATCTCAAAGCAAAGTCAAAAATCATATTGCTCGTGGACCCGGTAAACTATATACATGTTCAAGACGCAAAGACTTCTCAGGAGGTATGGGCAAATCTACAGAACGCATTTGAAGACTCAGGTTTGACAAGAAAAGTAGGGTTACTCCGAGATTTAGTAAACACAACTTTGGACAGTTGCGCCAACGTAGAAGAGTATGTGAATAAAATAGTAACCACGGCTCACAAATTGAGAAACGTAGCATTCAATGTTGATGACGAATGGCTAGGCACATTAATGTTAGCTGGCTTGCCTGACCAGTACAAGCCAATGATAATGGGACTCGAGAGCTCTGGTGTAAAGATAAGCACAGATTCTATTAAGACTAAGTTACTGCAAGAAGTCAAAGATACAAATGTCTCCGTTCTTTACACAAAGCATAGCAAAAGTTATTCTAAAAATAATTTTAAAGGAAATAAGCCCAGTGGTCCCCGTTGCTACAATTGTAATAAGTATGGGCATATAAGTAAATCTTGTAATTTGAAGAAGAAAAGTGATGATAAAGGTTTTGCAGCAGTTTTTTCAGTGGCACAAGGAAGTATGAATAATGTGGACTGGTATGTGGACTCAGGAGCATCATTACATATGACAAACAATTCTGATGGCATGTATGATGTCCGGGCACCTCCGATAGAAAATATAATAGTTGCCAACAACACACCCATCACTGTACAGAAGATAGGTAATGTTAATCTGGATCTCCTGACTACAGATGGTAAAGTAAACCACATTCAGGTAAGAGATATTTTATATGTTCCACAATTGAGTGCCAACTTGTTATCAGTTAGTCAGCTGTCAAGAAATGGATGTCAAGTTATTTTCAACAAAGATGGCTGTGAAATATTTAATGAAAAAAAACAAGTAGTAGCAACGGCGAGACTGACTAATAACATGTACAAGTTAAATACATTTAAAATTAATGCATTTGCAACCTCTGACGGTCATAGTTTGGACATATGGCACCGGAGAATGGCCCATCTGAATTATAATGATGTAAGTAGGTTACCACTATGTACCGAGGGTGTAAAATTTATTAACAGTAAAGAAAGTAGTAATACTTGCGTCACATGTTTAAAAGGAAAACAAAGCAGATTTCCATTTAATAACACTGGCACAAGGGCTAATCTTCCTTTAGAAATCATCCACTCAGACTTATGTGGCCCTATGGAAACGCCATCTATGGGTGGTGCTAGATATTTTATCACATTTGTGGATGATTATTCAAGAAAAGTCAATGTTTATTTTTTGAAACATAAAATGAATATAAAAGAAGTTTTTGAAATTTATAAGAAAGAAATGGAAAATCAGTTTGAAAGGAAAATAAAAATTCTACGTACTGATAATGGCTTAGAATATATAAATAAGCAATTAAATGATTATTTGGCTGGTCATGGCATAAAGCATCAAACAACGGCTCCATTTACTCCGGAGCAGAACGGCCTTGCAGAGCGAATGAACCGCAGCCTAGTAGAACGAGCCAGGTGCATGCTGTTCGATGCTGGACTACCAAAGAGGTATTGGGCAGAGGCAGTGGAGACGGCAGCTCATGTACTTAACCGTTCCCCGACTCGAGTTCTCAACTACATGACACCACTGGAGAAACTGACAGGTACCAAACCAAACATTTCTCATTTAAGAATTTTTGGCTGTAAAGCCATGGTGCATGTACCGAAAGAAAAGAGGCAAAAGTGGGATCCAAAATCTACTGAAATGATCTTTCTGGGATATTGTGAAAATACAAAAGGCTATAGACTGATGGATCCACGGTCAAGGAAAGTTACTAAGAGCAGGAATGTCACATTTATAGAAGACTGCCATGAAAATAATAACATGTTATTGCCCGATACACAGCCCAGTACTAATGTATTACAGATGCCGTTAGACGAACCCGTAAATGAGATCGAAGAAACCTCCAGCCCTACTGTTAATGACTGTCACGATTCTACTGTCACCACAGATGAAAGTTTTGACTCTACAAGGGACACTATTGAAGATCATGATGCTACCTACGTGCCAAGCACTGATTGTACGCTCACCGACTCCCCATGTCATGTCAACCTGAGACCACGTGGTAATCGAACAGATCATGTGGAAGATGATGTTGATGGGACTGAGTATGCATGTATGGCAATAATTGAAGATCCATTGACTCTTGAAGAAGCATTATCAGGAGAAGAATCTCAGAAATGGCAGGAGGCTATGAAGGAGGAATTTTTATCCTTAAAGAAGAATAATACTTGGGTTTTATGTGATTTACCATCTCTGAAGAAGGCAATATCATGTAAATGGGTTTTTTAAGAGGAAAAGAAACGAAAAAGGATTGATTGTTAAATACAAGGCAAGGCTTGTTATCAAAGGTTGTGCTCAGAAGAAAGGTATTGACTACAATGAAGTATATTCTCCGGTAATCAGATACACATCGCTGAGATACCTACTCTCCTTAGCAGTGAAGTATAATTTGGATATTGACCAAATGGATGCTGTATGTGCCTTTCTCCAGGGTGACATAGAAGAAGAAATATATATGTGTCAACCTCCCAACTTTGAAGAAAATAATACTCAAGTATGTTTATTGAAAAAATCTCTCTATGGGTTAAAACAAGCAAGTAGACAGTGGAATAAGACATTGGATAGTGCACTGAAAGAGATTGGTCTAAAACAGTCATTACTTGATCCTTGCATTTATTTTAGAGTACAGAATGAAACAGATATAACATTTTTAGCTGTATATGTAGATGATTTAATTTTATTTACCAGTTCTAAAGACACAAAGAAATACATCAAAGAAGAATTAATGAATAAATTTGAATTGAAAGATTTGGGAGAATTAAAGTATTGTTTAGGATGGAATGTATGCAGAGACAGACAAAAGGGATCCCTAAGCATAGATCAGAAGATGTATATTCAAGAAGTTTTAAATAAATTTGGGATGTCAAACTGTAAAGGCGTGAAGACACCTGTTGACCCCAAAACTAAATTTATAAAGACGGACAAAGAAGAGGCATATAGATGTCCATACCAAGAATTAGTTGGATGCCTACTTTATTTATCACAAGGCACACGGCCCGACATATCTTTCATAGTGAATATTCTTAGCAGGTTTAACTCTAAGCCAGATGAGGCACATTGGAATGCCCTCAAAAGAGTTTTAAGATATTTAAAATATACAGAAAACTTAAGTTTAACTTATGTAAGAGACAACAAGGAATTATTTGGCTACTGTGATGCAGATTGGGGCAGCAATGAAGATGATAGACGATCCTGTACTGGATTCGTATTCATACATCAAGGTGGTGCAATTTCTTGGAGCTCCCGCCGGCAACCAACAGTTGCTCTGTCGACAACGGAGGCAGAGTATATGTCTTTATCCACTTGTACTCAAGAGGCAATGTGGTTGAAGCAAGTAGAAGAAGAATTCCAGCCATACTCAGTGGCTCTGCCAATGGCAATTTTTTGTGATAACCAAAGTGCAATTAATCTTACTCAGTCTAATAGTTTCAGGTCCCGCACGAAACACATTGATATTCGGCACCATTTTGTTCGGGACAAAGTAGAAGCTGGGAGGATCCAAATAAAGTATGTGGACACCAGTCAGATGGCTGCTGATGTACTGACCAAGGGGACGTCTCAACCGAAACTGGAGCGCTGTTCCTGTATGATGGGTTTGGTGCGTTTGGGAGGATGTTGAAATGGAACGCACCCTCACCTGTCAATGTCAACGTCTGTGGTTCCCGCGCTTTCGTCGCCCCTTCCCGCGTATCGCGTCCAACTGTGCTAACGTTCTTTCACTCCGAATAAACTAATTTTTACTTAATTTACAGTTTTTCATTAGTATATACTTATATTTTCTTAAGTTACATAACTGTAGTAAACTTAATAACGGCGGCGTGAACCGCCCTGATTGGCTCGCGCTCGCGTCCTAACAATAGTCAATAGTCAAAAATTTTATTCATCTTAAGATATTTTGAATATCATTTGGTGAACGTCACTTTACATTTACAATTGGTTTACAATGTTATGTTATTGTTGACGTCAATAAATTACTTAAAGCTAAGTTTACACCGCTTCCAAGGCGGAGTGCAGAAGAAGCGGCAACAAACTGCACAACGCATTTTCTCCAAATGACGTCAACTTACAATCTACGACATACAAGTACCTACTTAGAACTAATATGTGGACGTGAGTCGTGAGCTTACATTGTCATGTGATAATTTTAAATTCAATTAAATATGTCAAATAATAATTTAAAATTCAATGAGAGATGGCAAATAATAATTTTCGAAAAATGAATAACTTCTCCAACTTCGTAATCAAAACACATTTGTAGCGTAATCTTGTTTTCTTTCTCTCTCAGTGATTCATACATACTACGCGTCTTTTTCTCTTACGGGGTAGACAGAGCTAGGTCTGTAAAAACCTCAAGGCCCCGTTTAGCATTTTTGGTGGGCTTGTAGGTGGAGAACGGAATCAAAATAGGAATGGGTTGCTCTTAATGATTTATACATACTATCACGTCTTTTCCGTTGCGGGGTAGACAGAACTCAGGTCTATAAGACCTAAAGGCCATGTTTAGCATGTTGGTGGGTTTGTATGCTGAGCCATATACTAGAGCCAAGAAATATATGGAATAAAATGTATAAATTTTCTAAGTAATATAACTCTAGTAAAACTAATAACGGCCTCGTGAACTGCCCTGATTGGCTCGCGCTCGCGTCCTAACTTCTCCAACTTCGTAATCAAAATACATTTGTAGCGTAATCTTGTTTTCGTTCTTTCTCAACGATTGATCAGCAGTTTTCAACCAACTTCAAAAAAAGGAGGTTTCGATTCGACGACATTCCTATGAGTGTAACATATTATGAGTCTTTGCTAGCTTCTAAATGTCTGTGTTTTTAAATATATGTTTATGTATTTGTATGTTCTTCCACTCATAAACTGTAGATTGGATCGTTAAATTCTTTTTTTGTTGAACTGGGTATGCAACTTAAGAAAAAGTGCAAGTTTTATCAAAATCGGTTTAGTAGATTTTGAGATAGAGAGTTTAGTGTGTTTAAATCAACAGGAATATTTGAAGTCGGTTTATTTAGTAAGCTAGGTGACACTAAATCTCCAGTAAACTTATTAACGCTGTGTGAATCGCCCTGATTGGCTCGCGTGCACGTCCAGAGTTCTCCAACTTCGTAATCAAAACACATTTGTAGCGTTATCTTGTTTTTGCTCTTTCTCAATTATTTTTCTGTAGTTTTCAACTGATTCCTAAAAAGAAGGTTTCCATTCGACCCGAGGGAATATGCATAAAAAAAGAGTGCGTATTGTTTGATATAATTACAACTTATACATTTTTGGATTTAAGCTCTTGGCTAAAGTGTATTGATAAACTTTTTATTTGATGGGTTTTCCGTGTAAAATATGCTTTAGTAAACTAGATGAATCTAATCTCCTGTAAACCTAATAACACTTGCGTGAATTATTGATTGGCTCGCGCTCACAACCTGCCATATACAACTTCGTAATCAAAACATATTTGTAGCTTCATCTATTGATCGGATCGGATCATATCGGTTTTCATATACACCAATTAAGAATATTTTATCACTATAACAACAAAATAGTACCAAATTTGTTAATAATCTGTCAAGGTACACATTTTTTTTTGTATATTAGTTACACATAAGCGGTCGAGCTCCGTGGCGCAGCGGTCAACACGCTAGCCTGCGACACGGGGGTCCCGGGTTCGATCCCCGGTCAGGTCAAGATGGAAAAAGATCTTTTTCATATTGTCCTGGGTCTTGGATGTTTATCTATATAAGTATATATTATAAAATATAGTACCGTTGAGTTAGTATCCTGCGACACAAGTTCACAACTTACTGTGGGGCTAGCTCAATTTGTGTGATATGTCCCTATATATTTATTTATACATAAGGTACGAAACTTTTTGATGTTGGTGCTTTTAGAGTGGGCATATATTTGAAGTGCATCGATAACTTTTTGATTTGAGGTGTTTTCTAACTTAAGTATTCAGTGAACCTAATAATCTAGAGTGAATTGCACTGATTGGTTCCGTCCTACTTTTTGAAACGTATTTTGCCGGAGTGCCCCTATGGATGAGAAATCCATTCCTGTTGAACTTAAGATACTTAATAATAATTTGTGATCTATTATCAAACAGCATCTGCTCTTTAAAAGTTTTGGTCTGGTCTATAAGGGCATGCTCTCTAAGGGGTATCTCAGTCCATTAAAATTACCAAAATTTCCTAAGGAACCGATGCTGATAAAATTTGTCATTTTTATACGAATCGGTCATCATCATCATCATTTCGTGTAGGTGATACGGTTGGTCAGTTGACCATGTACACCCTGGTGTCAGAGTTCCTCGGAACAGTCTCTGACGTGGTTCCTTTAACGACTACCAGATGACAGCCGTGACCAACGGCTTAATGTGCCTTTCGAAGCACGGAATATTCTTTCTTATCAGACAATCAGGTGATTCATGCCTGCAATGTCCTGACCAAACTGAAAACATCTTAACAAAGTATGCTTCCCGTGGGAATCGAACCCATGACCCGGGGGTCAACAAGGCAAATGCTTGAACCACTGTACCACGAAGGCTGTTATGTTGTTGAAGATGATGATTTTCCGACAAACACATTTGTATGAAAATGACGATTATTTTTCTCAAGCTCAGCATTGTTTCCGTAAAAGTTGTTCATTTTGACGGGCTGAGTCACCCCTGTAAGAAAATATCAGTGGTACATTTACACGCTGTATTTACAACCCCAGTAAACCTAATAATGGTAGTGTGAATCGCTGTCATTAGCTCGCACGTCCTAACTTCTCCAACTTCGTAATCAAAACATATTTGTAGCGTAATCTTGTTTCGCTATCGCCTCATACATTTTCTTTCTATTTCAGAAACGGTGTATTCAAACTAATATGAAAATCCCATTCGACGTACGAGTTCCCGTTCTGTACGTTGCTACTATTATTAATTCTGTGGCTTTGTATCATAATTTTAGACTTCGATACGAAATGCTCTTATAAAAATTTGTCAGCAAAATTATTTTTTTTTGTCAGCAAAATTATTTAGAACGGCCGAGTTAAAGTAATTACGGTTGTAGATTTTCTTAACGCTTTCACGGTTATCAATATTAGAAATAAATATATCGGAATATTTACCGTGATTACTGCTTCAAATAAATTTAAGTAGATCAGGTATTAACAACTAAATTAAAATTAAACATAATTGATTAAAACTAAATTAACCTAAAAAAAATAATTATTTCTATCTTAAACAAAACTTACCTATAAAAAACATAAAACCTACTTATAAATAAAAAATGTCCCGCAGAAAAAAAATGTAAAAAATGTGTTATAAATAAATAATGTAATAATCAATCACGGTAAATATCCTGTTATCTTCAATTGTAAGGTTGTAGAAATGTAAATATTAGACACTAAACCTATTAACAATAGTGTTAACGCGTAATCTTTCTATCTTAGTGAGATTACTCCCGCGATCGGGACATTCCACCGCATTACATATTCCACAGCGATTGACATCAAGGCTTCAGATCAACTTACAAATATATGGAACCGTGCCGATACGGAATTGTAAGCAAATCTAAGTTGATTAGGAGCTGCATTAGAATTAGTACCAAATTATACTGAGACTTCAAATTAGTGGATGTCCTCTATTGCACATTGGTTAGTATGTAAATATATAAAACCTTTCCGATATGGCATTGTAAGCAAATCTAAGTTGATTAGGAGCTGCTTTAGAATTAGTACCAAATTATACTGAGACTTCAAATTAGTGGATGTCCTCTATTGCACATTGGTTAGTATGTAAATATATAAAGCCTTTCCCATAATATGGTGTTGTAAGCAAATATATGTTGCTTAGGAGCTGCATTAGAATTAGTACCAAATTATACTGAGACTTCAAATTAGTGGATGTCCTCTATTGCACAATGGTTAGTAGGTATGTAAATATATAAAGCCTTTCCCATAATATGGTGTTGTAAGCAAATATATGTTGATTAGGAGCTGTTTTGGAATTAGTTGCAAATTAGACTGAGACTTCAGATTAGTGGATGGCCTCTATTGCACAATGGTTAGTATGTAAATATATAAAACCTTTCCGATATGGCATTGTAAGCAAATCTAAGTTGATTAGGAGCTGCTTTAGAATTAGTTGCAAATTAGACTGAGACTTCAAATTAGTGGATCGCCTCTATACTGAGACTTCAGATTAGTGGATATCCTCTATTGCACAACGGTTAGTATGTAAATATATGGAAACATACCGATACGGATTCGTAAGCAAATTTATGCTGATTAAGAGCTGCCTTAGAAGTAGTTGCAATTACGACTGATCCTTCAGTGGATAACCTCCTTCATATAGTGGAAAATATCAACGCAGCAGCTCAATGTGCAAATAAATGGATACCAATACCTAAGATTTGTAAGCAAATCTATCTTGATAAGTGAATGTCCTCTGTGGTAAAATGGTTGATATGCAAATATATGGAACGGTGCCGATACGGAATTGTAAGCAAATCTATGCTGATTAGGAGCTGCCTGAGAATTAGATGCAAATTAGACTGAGACTTTAGTGGATGACATCCGAGGTACAGTGATAAATTGTAATTATGCAGTTCAATATGCACATAATTGTAACGGAAGTATAAGCAAATTCATGTTAATTAGGAGCTACCTTAAAATTAGTTGTAAACTAAAGACTCAGCTACCACTAAGGCAGACCTCTGTCTGTAAGACAGTGGTTGTCATTAACGCTGTATCTAGTATTTTTTACACACAAATGTACGCATGAATTTTTGCCTTCGCCAGAACGATAGGAATGACCGTTTATGAGTATTTAACCACCTTAGTCACCATTATCAAGTATTTTTGGTGATGGATTATGGTCTTGCACCACTGAATTACTACTTCAAAGTTGTACATCCAATTTAAACATTAAGCGCCGCGTTGGTCTAAATAAATAAATAAATATATAGGGACATATCACACAAATTGAGCTAGTCCCACAAATTGAGATACTAACTCAACGATACTATATTTTATAACATATACTTATATAGATAAACACCCAAGACCCAGGCCAATCTGAAAAAGATCGTTTTCCATCTTGAACTGGCCGGGGATCAAACCCGGGAAATCAGAAACAATTGAAAAACTATTCTGTCTGTAATTGCGGGAGTCAAAGTTTTTATAACGTGATTTTCACGGCGAAAATAATCACGGACATTATATGTATAGGTAATATTTCGATGGTTCCAAACCGAAACTATCTACTTTTATTATTTCTGTCTCAGAACCCTGTCTAATATTTGTTTTTCATATGTGTAAGTGGCCAACACTGGTGTCAGATTTTCAAGCTGCCTTAAGGCATCTGACATAGCTTAACGACTGCCATCAACGATGACAGCCGGGACCAACGGCTTAACGTGCCTTCCGAAGCACGGAGGAGCTCAAGATATTTTTATGCCACTTGCGGACACCCATCCAAGTAGGTACTGCACCAGGGGTTGCTTAACATACGTAATCGCTCACAGAGCTCACACCCACTGAACCACCGGGCTAATACCACCTGTCTAATAGTAGTAGTATCCTGTGTCTATGGTCAGGGGTGTCATCTTCAACTGCCTGTCCGGTGGTTGCTAGTATGGCATCGTACGCACATCTGGCTTCCCGAGCTGCTGGTTTCTCATCTCTATATATCCGAGGAAGTAGCATCCCAAATAACCTTATCCCGCTCCCCCAGACCAATAAATTCCTACCTTTCCTTCGCTTAAAAAATAGTTTCAATGGGCAACGTCACTATGCCCCACCAACTCATCTGCAAAGCTGGCTAAAACCCACATTTTTGATTTGGAGGCCTATGCCCAACAGACGATTTATTGTCGGTTTCTACGTAATACGAGTAAAAGTACTTAAGACTAGCTTACTAATACAGCTAATACGTACTACCATATAGTTTTGAATAGACCAGTTCATCCGTTATATTTAGCTGCCTATCATCGAACTAGGAATAAACCTGTATCTCGAGTGGTGAGGAGCATCATAAAGGATTCAAGGGTGAGTCCGATACAGCGATAATAAGAAACCTAAAAGTATGCTTTAGCTTATGAACACGCTGATTCCCAAACTAGCTTTTTCTGTCTTTTGGGATTCTTAGGAGTTGTTAGGACTGAGACTATTATTATGAACCCTTTATAAGCCTTATGTAATGAAACGTGATTTTCCATCTTTTAGCGAGAAAACAAATCTGTGCTCATTAAGAGAATCGCGCAGTCATTACAGTCCCCACAAAAACATCTGTTTTGCAATTCAAACGCGAGGGCGTCCACGCGTTTGGTGAATTTGGGGCGGAACTAAATGTAGTGGATAAATCTATGAATAATTTTATTCCAGGACGAGAGTGAAGTTATTCTGTCCTACTTTTGGCAGAATTATGATATTTAACGTAAATGTTAGATATTTTGTTATTTTAATTGTTACCTTTGTTGTTTTGCATAGTTTTAGATTATGATAACTGACTGACCCACCCCAAAGGAGGGTAATGAATATCGCGCGTATATAATAATAATAATAATAATAAGCCCCCTATAATTCCTACCTTACGTCCGTGCCGAACATCTGGCCACGTGGGGGGCGGACACGCGTACTAATGAAACTTACGCGGCCAACAAGGTTCAGGTAAACCCAAGCCATGGCGGAACAGCATATGCCAAGGGCTGCATGATTGTGGGGGAGCACAATCCCAAATATGCGAACTCTGGATACCGGGGGACCTCCAGTTTAAAGTACCCTTGCCATGGTAAGCGGGGCAATGCCATGGTCGACGTCATTATCCCTAGCTTCTCGTGGGAACGATATGGAAAGAAACAATAATCGATATTTTTTAAGATCTCGCCCGAACAGGTCTCGAGATAATATCAGCAAAAATGCTGACAGCAGAGAAGTAGTAGAAAGGAGCGAAGGAGACTCACCGTCATCACCTGGTAGTCTTTTCTCATCCCTCGACTCCTCAAGACATAGTTTTTCATCCCTATCCACAGACCGACCGTCATCCACAATTTCATTTTCAATGTCGATAGATGTTGCACAGGAGGCAAATGCCATCAATCCTGTGCCCACTACCGGCACCATCAAAAGTACGAGAAAGAAATGGACCGATGAAATGAATCGCTTCATTTGGCGCACGTACCTAATAGTTACTAATTTAGAAAGGAATACTAAAGTTTATTTAGATGAACTACATGCAAGATTTACCGAAAGGTTTCCTGAAATGGATGCATCAAAACAAAGGATAGGTGATCAAAGAAGAGCTATATTTAAGAATAAATTTTTATCAGACCACGAACTAAACAAGATTAGAGAAGAAGTTGCAAACATGAACGCAGACACTCAAAGCCAAGTAATAAGATACACAACTAATAACGGAGAGGCGGTAAATTTATCCCAAAGGATGAGATGGACCAATGATATGAATGAAACCTTAATTAAATGTTATTACCAAATTACAGAAGTTGAAAACAATAGCAGTAGTTATAGGAAGATTTTAAGAAATAGGTTTATTGAACACTATCCTGACCTTGAACACTTGTCAGAGCAGCGTGTATCTGACCAAAGAAGATCAATAGTGAACAATAAGCTTATATCGAAGGATAGGCTACAAGAAATTAAAAATGAAATCATTCATCAAAATAGCACCCCACAAACACACACAGATACAATTAGACATCCAACTCGATCACAACATTCTACTTATAATTCTTCACATGACAGGTTAAGAAATCTTCCCTCAATTATACAATCATGTACAGATCACTCACAGATAATCAATCCAGCCATAGCAGTTTCTTCCACACAAATAAACAATTCTTACACCTCAAATTCTACCACACAACCAGTAAATTCTATCACCCCAATCTCTTCCACTATTACCATTCCTGCTACTTCAAACACTCCCATACATACAGGCCACATAGAAACAGAGGATAATAACCTAAATTCTGACTCGCGACCGCCAAATATAGTAGATAACTCAAATAATGAATCTAGAAACCAATTTTATCCAAATATAAAACCTGAAGAAATTGATGTATTATTTAATCAGGCTATGGTACGCTTCACTGATACTGATCCAACAACAAGGCCCAATATACCCAAACAAAAAACATCAAAAAAGTTCTCTAGCACTGTAAAATATATAAATAATGTTATAATACCTAAGTATATAGACAGTAATCAAGATTTTATAAAAACACAGACTTTAATATACTGCACTGCCTACACTACAGCGACATATAATGGCACCAAAATTAAGGAATTAAGAGAAAATAATCAACAGCGTGGAATAAAAATACCCCCTTGGCAAAAAAGATTAAAACATAAAATAGAAATACTGCGGAAAGATATAGGACGACTTATACAATATATAGGTGGTAATAGGAGTAGAAGACTAATTAGACACGTTGAAGATATAAAAAGTAGGCATTCAACCCACTCACAGTATGAAGAAACAAATCAGTCAGACGATCAATTTCTAGACACCCTCAAGCAAAAACTGTGCACTACCGTAAGTCGTTTAAGGCGTTACACAAACTGCACTTTAAGGAAAAAACAAAACCACCAATTTATCAATAGTGAAAAACAATTCTACAGACAACTCACATCCAATACAGAATCCGTAACAACATCCACGGTACCTCCAGATTCGAATGCTCTATATGATTTTTGGTCAAATATATGGTCAAACCCGGCACAGCATAATAGTTCTGCACCGTGGATCGAACAAGAGAAGCTGAAAGTGCAAAACATCCCAGAGATGGACTTTGAATATGTTTCTATTGAGATATTTAACCAGGTCATTAAAAGAACTCACAATTGGAAGGCACCCGGCAGTGATAAAATACACAATTATTGGTATAAAAAACTTACAACTCTTCATCCCATTCTACATACCCACATTAATGATTTTATACGCTCTCCTCAAATCATGCCTGCATACATCACACACGGACTCACATACATGCTGCCAAAGGACAATGACACACAGAACCCTGCAAAATACCGTCCCATTACATGCCTACAGACTTTTTATAAAATCCTAACCTCATGCATATCTGAACATGTCTATAAACACCTCTCAGAAAATAAAATTCTCTCTGAAGAACAAAAAGGAAGCCGAAAAAACAGCCAGGGCTGCAAAGAACAATTAATAATTGACGCAACAGTGATGAGGCAAGCTATGACCCAAAAAAAGAATATTAACACAATGTATGTAGATTACCGCAAAGCATTCGACTCGGTTCCACACACCTGGCTTGCTTCCGTGCTAGAATTGTATAAAATACACCCCACAATAGTATCTTTCTTAAAACACACCATGCAACTCTGGCAAACCAAACTTCAGCTCTTAAATAATCCAACCTTAGAATCCGAATTTATCCCAATACGTCGAGGTATCTTCCAAGGAGACGCTCTTAGTCCACTCTGGTTTTGTCTTGCACTCAACCCCCTTTCAAACATGCTAAACGACTCAAATAAAGGATACACCATAACTTCAGAACACAGTCACACACACACATCAGTCACACATCTCATGTACATGGACGATATTAAGCTTTATAGTCACACAAAGGAATCATTACACTCACTTGCAGACATCACACAATCTTTCTCTAATGATATACGCATGGAGTTTGGCATAGACAAGTGCAAAATTTTTTGTGTAGAAGGAGGGAAAATAGTACCAAATGACTATGTGATGCAAACAGGAGCCTGTATCGAATCATTAGATCAATTTACAACGTACAAATATTTAGGTTTCCAACAGTCCCGCCAAATAAAACACCAGGAAACAAAAATGGAACTTATTAAAAAATTCAAACATAGGCTTAATTCACTCCTCAAATCACAACTTAATTCACGTAATTTAATTAAGGCTATTAATTCCTATGCAATTCCGGTTCTTACATACTCATTTGGCATTATTAAATGGTCGAAAACAGATCTCCTAAAGCTTCAGCGCATCATCAACACTTCCATGACTAACCATAGGAAACATCATCCGCGGTCCTGCATCCAGCGTCTTACCCTCCCACGCTCTGAAGGTGGAAGGGGACTTATAGACCTTGCAAATTTACACAGTAAACAGATTACCTCACTTAGAAAATACTTTCTCACACACGCACAAGTTTCTCAACTACATTCGGCTATCACACAGGCAGATAAAAACTACACTCCACTCAATCTACGCAGTACCAATATACACAATAACATTACTGACGATACAGAAAAAATTAGTATGTGGCAACAGAAATCATTGCATGGCAGACACCGCAAGGATCTCCAGCAAGCCCATGTTGACAAACCCGCCTCAAACGCCTGGTTACGTCTTGGAGAACTATTCCCGGAAACCGAAGCCTTTATGATTGCCATCCAAGATCAAATAATAGACACCCGAAACTACCAAAAACACATAATCCGCACACTCAATCTTTCAACAGACTCCTGCAGACGATGTCATAGCGCTTCCGAAACCATCCAACATATTACCGGTGCATGCAAAGCAATAGTACAAACAGATTATAAACACCGCCACGACCAAGTAGCAGCCATAGTTCATCAAAATTTAGCTTACAAATATAATTTAATAAATGAAAAAATAGCCTATTATAAATATCAACCGAGCAGCATATTAGAAAATGACCAATACAGAATATACTGGGACAGGACAATACTGACGGACAAAACAGTACATTTCAATAGGCCCGATATAACCGTGTTAAATAAATATACAAAATCGGTCTTCTTAATTGATATAGCAGTTTGTAACACACATAATCTCGAAAATACTAACTCCGAAAAAATTGCAAAATACACGGATCTTTCAATAGAAATAAAAAATTCAGTGGCGAGTCAATACAGTAAAAACAATTCCCATAGTCATCTCTACAACAGGCGTCATACCTCAAACACTTCACACACACCTTAACACACTTGACTTAAATCCATCTACTTTCATACTTATTCAAAAAGCTGTTATACTAAATACCTGTAGAATTGTTAGGAAATTTCTATCAAACTCTTAATGCTAATATAGCCTCTTTGTGTTGGCTTAGGCCCCATAAATGCTCAAACACCAAGTCTTTAAAAGAATTGAGAAAAACAAATAAAAACATAATAATAATAAATTATTTTTATTTCTTCTCTCACACAGAAATTACATAGATGTACACAACAATTAGATGTAACATACAGTAATCGTAGATCCATGTGAGAGACTGGTGTCCGTACTAGGAAAGCCTGTATGACAGATTACCAGCCTCCCAACACTGGACCCTGTGTATTCTATACAAGTATACATAGCAAATATGTGTATCATGCATTGTAAAGATTAATCTATGTGAGTGACTGGTATCTGAACTAGGAAAACCTGTATGACAGATTACCAGCCTCTCCATCACTGAACCAGGTGTTTACTACCCGCACTTAAAGATAAACAGTAGTATTTATACAGTGACAGAAAATACACAAAACAAAAAACAAATCATACAAAAACATAACAGGAATCTTAGAGTAAGAAAACAAAGCAAAATGAAAGTACACATCACAAATCTGAAATTTCAAGCTTTATTGTTGAGTGGTAAAAGCGGATGGAAATAAGGTAAAGTGCATTCAAAATTGGGAATGCTGCAGGGTTTTGGATATGATGCCCAGGGGTGAGCCTTTGAAGGGACTGTTTGATTTATAAGTAAGAATATAGTTATAGCCAGTTTATTATATTATAATTAGGTTTAAATGATAAGTAGTGTTTAGTTTAATTGTAATTTTATATTATTTTTAGGTTAAGTTAAGTAGGTGATACTAATAAATTTTCAGTATCACCTACTTAACTTAACCTAATGTATATATGTGAATATTGTTTATCTGTTCAATTGTCACATCAAAAAGCCTTAGCGGCTGGACAGATTTAGAAGTGTAAGGTGTCATTAGATTAGGATTTTCCCTCGGAGTGTCACAGCAAAAAATCGATATGGCAGACGCAAGACTGTATTTTTTTTTCTTACACACAGCAAACATTTACGTCACATTAAATCTATTATAAATCGGCGGCGGCGATAAGATTAGAATTAGGATAGGATAGTTAGGGTTAGGATTAGGATTGATCAAGTCGACTTAAGATATAAAACGAAGCTTAGCTATTGCTACTAAGTAACAAACACAGCTAGTTTTGGCGAAAAACTATGAGTAAATTTTCCAAAATAAAAATTGGAAATTTTTATGGCGTGCTGAGTAACTTTTTGGAGGGGACAAAATTGTGGAGGCTATAAGACGGCCAGAATTTTTTATTCTTTTAAATATTTTGATGTGTAAAAACAATTTCCTGGGCACCCTACAAATCGTAAATGCGAAACAACGAACTGCGGTATACCTCATTTGCCTATCAAATACTTCGCTACAATACGACTACGACAATTCTGTTTTAATCCATTCCCTTAGGTAGGTACTAACATCTATCACGTCTATTTCCCTTGCGGGGTGGACAGAGCCCAGGTCTATAAAACCTTAAGGCCACATTTTGGTGAGCTTGTAGGTGAGAAGGAATCAAAATAGTGATGGGTTGCTAACCGCATCGCCTATTGAGACGATTCCTGCTGCCCGTTCCCTCAATCAGCTTTTACGATCTTCACGGGAAGAGAAGCAGCTGGTACATTCTATGTGTTTTTCTTAAATTAGGTACTTAAATAAATATGGACACGTCACACAAATTGAGCTAGCCCTTCAGTAAGTTGTGAACTTGTGCCGAAGGATATACGTTTGAAGTTTTAGCTATTCTTTATATTTAGAAATTATATATAATAAATATATATCTTAATATTTTTTTTGGTCAAATCACACAGATTGAGCTAATCTGTGTGATGTGTCTAATCTGAAAAAGATCATTTTCCATCTTGACCTGACTGGGGATCGAACCCGGGACTATCCGTGTCGCAGGCAGGCCTGTTGACCGCTGCGCCACGGATATAAAATATTTTCTCTCAGGATCATATTTCAGCGATAAAAAAGGTAAAGGCATAAATAGTGATAGGTGGTTAAAAAGATTTTAAATGCTCGTAAGCCTATTCTCTGATACCAGTGTTGGCCACTTACACACACGAAAAGCAAACAAAGGGGTGACATCAACCCGCCTTTCGATCTTTTTCAGATTGACCTGGGTCTTGGATGATTATTTGTTATAAAATATAGTATCGTTGAGTTAGTATCCCATAACACAAGTCTTACTTAAGAACTTACTTTGGGGCTAGCTCAATCTGTGTGATTTGTCCGTATATATTTACTTTATATACTCATATTTATTTATATCATAATGAAAATTCGAAAAAAAGTTACGTTTCAAAACAAGAAAATTCAGACGGCCGGGCGATTTATAAGAAAATATTTTTTTTTTTTCAAATTTCGAGTATTTGTCCCGTAGGAAAAGTTGTTCATATGACGGCCTAAGTCACCCTTTTGAGGATCAGATAGGTTTATATATTGTATATTTTTTCTTTTACTCAATGATACTATATTATAATCAGAGGCCGGAGTAGGTAGATTTCACATTTTAAACAAAAGAGCAAAATTTTAAAAAGCACCACAAAAAAATTATAGTTAGTTTAAAAAAAATAAAAAAAACTCGCTTTTAGCACGCTAGTCATGTATTGTCATCAGAACTCAGAGCGTGTGCAAAATTTCACCCTAATCGAAGACCAGGAAGTGGGTCAAATTAAAATTCCAAGATTTTCTTACATACATAGTTACAAGTGAAGCTAATAAAAGCGTGTTAAAATACGTAACAAAGTAAATAAAAACTAACTGAATTTCGTAACTTTAAGATAATAAGATAAGCAACTCCACGTCATATCAAGCCAAGCAATTTGTATGTAAAACAGTCCAATTACAAACAAAAAGTTTGCAAACGAAATAAAGGATGAAAAACTCGGATTTTGTTTAAAACTTCATCAGGGCCGCCGCTGGTATATAAATTTAAATAAACCACAAAAATAGAACCGTAATCCGTCTTGGAGTCGAGTTTGAAACTGGAGCTGAGGTATTGGTCTTAGACGTAAAGTCTTGTTCATATACAACGTGTTTTATCACCAACATTCCCTCGAAGGGGCGACTAAGCCCATCAATCTATAAGTGGTGAAAAGTATTTACGATCTTATATCTACAAATTAAAAATGTCACTGGAAAATAACAAGAACCGTCATCATCATCAACATTTCAGCAGCAAGAAGTCCACTGCTGGACATGGGAGAGGCCTATGCCCAGCAGTGGACTTCTCAAGGATTGCCAAAATGACTGGATGGAAGCGGCCTGCATCCAGCGCTTCCCTGCGACCTTGGTCAGGTCGTCCAACCACCTAGTCGGTGGGTGTCCGACGCTGAGCTTGCCAGTACGTGGTCGCCATTCGAGAACCTTTCTGCCCCATCGGCCATCGGTTCTTCGCGCTATGTGCCCTGCCCACTGCCACTTCAAAGAGCTAATCCGCTCAGCTATGTCGGTGACCTTTGTTCTTCTACGGATCTCCTCGTTTCTGATTCGATCTCGCAGAGAAACACCGAGCATAGCCCGATTTTCGAGTTAATAGATCAACTTTCGGAAAATCATAAATGGCAGTTAAAATGCCTCTTGAGCTGCTATTTTCTCATCACCAGTTTATCCGAGCAAGTACTTTACCCCATTCCCCCAGGTTCTACAAACTCCGACCATTCCTTCACTCTTCCTTCGCTTAAAAACCGGTTTCGATGGGTACCAGTATCAGAACCTATACAAAGCAAACAATCTGCGCTCACCTACCCGTATGCCAAGCGTGGTGAGTATAGCCAAAGACAATATAATACTAACGTAGTATAGCTAAATCCCCCAATTTTTAAAGATTATGGTGGGTACAGCATTTTTACGATTGAAAAGATAAACATTAACTTTTCCATACATAAGTAATATGAAAATTGTAACTTACTTTTGATATTATCGTAACCGGTGAAAAAGCTACAACAATTTCAAAGGTCTTCAAAATACATAGAACTTACTTGAATAACAAATTCTGAAATTAATAGCCCTCAAAGGTTAACGAATTTGGGCAAATATCTCACTGGAAATTAACGTTATTTCCAATAACTCACCTGTCACAGGATATTATTAAAAATTAATTAATTTCCGCAAAACATTTCAGCAGGTCTGTCCCTTACATAAAGCTTAAAATATCGAGAGTGTAGAAGAGTAGGCTTTGTTCAGAATTATTTACTGACGTGACGTTAACAAATACCCTTCGTTTCTAGATGTAGAATTTAAATTTATGTCTACGTTCATTGGCAGTATTGACTTGCACTTAAGTTGCCGCTCTAAGCACCTGCATCTGTGGCAGCTGCATTTCTTTTTGCAACTGCACCTGATTATTTCAACAAATGCTTCGAGTTGTGCAATTGTCATATCAAAGGTGCATAAGAGATAAAATACATACAGGTTTTTAGCACATATCTAATACAGATCTTTACGGGTTTTTCACGGTTCGTCTTTTACGGTTCAAACCAAAAACCATTAAATTTGGCCGGGGTATTTTATATAGAAACAATATTCTTGTCTTATTAGTTGATAGTTATTTGAGATTTTTCCTTTACCGTAAGTAAGATTGGTACTTTTGAATTACATTTCAAAACACAACAGAAAAATCAGGCCGGACAGGGAACCGGTGACTTTTCGGTTATTGTGCTCGAATACCACTTGTCTACTGGAGGCAGAGTTTCATCTAGAGCCTTTCTAATTTGTAATAACGTTTAAGGCGCTCGTTGAAAAATGAATGGGAATTAATTTCGAAAATTATAATTCCTTACGCTAAGGGATTTTGGGATTATTCTTTGACGCAGCGTACTAGATGTTGGTTAATATTGGAGGAAAATATACAAAGGAAGCTTTGGCGGTTCAGGTACTTTTATTTACAAAATTCAGTTTATCTTCACCTTTTTAGGGTTCCGTAGTAAACAAGGAACCTTATAGTTTCGCTATGTCTTTCTGCTTGTACTCAGAGACTTTTTTTTTCTAGAAAGCTGTAATTAAGTATCGGCATATATTCGCGCCGACAAAGTGGTGAAATAAAATTTAAAATGAATATTTTTTTGGGTTTCCCTAAAAACAATTTAGGAAAAAATATATCTCAATTTTACATGTGTCCCCACACTTCCTTCAACTACTTTAACTACTTAATCTATTTAGATGAAATTTGGTATAAATAAAGTTGAAGCCTATCGAAGATCCGATGATAATTTTTATTCCAGATAAAAGTAACTGTTCACTGTTCCAAAAGGGTCTATGTCCATTGTCCATCCACGCGAGTGGAGTCACGAGCGAAACCTAGTGGTAGGTATACACAACTTTTGATACCAGTATAATTTCACTTTTTGACTTTAAACCAGGCCTAATGAGATTAAACTAAGCCTGAATAAAGTTACAATTAATCTTTCGAGAGATAGGCTTAATCCGTTTTCCATTTAAGGGCCCAGAATATTCAAGACCTGTTCAGTAAGCCTGAAGGTTCTTGTGGTTTTGGATAACATTTTTTTCGTTGTGCTATCGCACTTGGCCGGTTTTTATTATATAAATAAAAACCGGCCAAGTGCGTGTCGGGCCACGCGCAGTGTAGGGTTCCGTAGTTGCGAATGACAACTTTGAGTTCACACTGTTCACACTCGCACCTCACAATAAAAAGTAACGATGAAAATATATGAAATTTTACATTTTCGAGTACATCTTATAAGTTGGTTGCCTATAACTTTTTAGTTTGTTCTTAATGCTCAGCTCTGATAGTTTTCCTTTCAACTTCAGTATATATACTACCTACTGCTGTAATTTTTTTCACGTATCCATATATACCTAACCGTTTAGTAGATAGAGGGGGGGGGGGGACACTTACCTCTAACAAAAATTTGCACTTTAAAACCAAATATTTCGGAAACGGATCCTTAAATCGAAAAATGATGTTCTCTTCACAATATTTTTTTAAAGACCTATTTAACGATACCCAACACGATGGGTTTGTAAAGAAAAAAAATATTACTCTCTCTGGACTTGTATGGAATCTACTCTAAAAAAAATTTTTTTTCAAAATTTTCTTCTACCACTTTTTTGACATGATAAATATACATACCCATACCAAATTTCAGCTTTCTAGTACTTATAGTCTCTGAAAACCGTGGACGGACAGAGACACAGACAGACAGACATGGCGAAACTATAAGGGTTCCTAGTTTACTACGGAACCCTAAAAGGCATTAAACTCAGGTGGGTATTTTATTTTTTTCAAAGCTTTTATTGAAAGTGGAAATGTATTTTTTGAGCTTGCGTGTACTACCCTTGATTTCGTCGTTGCTTTCCATCAAGAAAGAGGTCAAAACTAATATTAACTAAAATATTAGTCCTTCTTTTGGTACCGCTGTCGTTGAATAAAAAAGTTTCCAGCCAGCATTGGCATAACTTATTATTCATCATTACATTAATGCTAGACAGTTGGTAATTCCTTTAAAGATAACGCCCAAAGGATTTCCAAGTTTCTAAGTAAGTTACTATCTATGACCTAGTTCGTTATAGACGGATAAAGTTACGGCAAATACCCAAATGGTATTGATTTTTGCCGCCTTATATAATATGATTTAATAATACATCTGCATTCCAAAGGTTGCTACAGACATTTAGTTCCGGCTTAAACATTCAGCGGTGGCCAGTAACACACAAAATACAACAAATATTATTTAAGAAATAAGGCTTGAGGAATAATTCCACCTTCCAATTTTATTCCAAATCCTAATCCTTAAGGCCGCACACTAGGCACAGTAGCGACGCCAATCATTTTAATTCTAATACTTTACAAATAGAAATTCAAGAATGTAAATCATATAAGCACTAGTAAAAACCTGAAGTATTTTTGGAATCATGTTTAATATTATCAAAATCAGTGAGAATTATGAGAATTAGATTATCGCCAAAAACGGCCGTTTTTGGCGGTAATCACTATTTCTCTTAATGACTGATTCTCATAATATTAAAACATGATTCCAAGGCTTATATGATTTACATTCTTGTATTTCTTTCTATTTGTAAAGTATTAGGAATAAAATGATTGGCGTCGCTACTGTGCCTAGTGTGCCCCCTTAACTTAGTCTTACGGGTTATTACTTTGGGGAAAGGGAGCAGACATCAACACCATATTCGTTCTGCAAAAGCGTGCTATTCGATCTATCTATAAACTTGGGGCTAGGGACTCGCTGAGAGAGTTATTCAAAGAAATTGGAATTTTAACTGTTGCGTCTCAATATATTTTCGCTAACATACTGCATGTACATAAAAACTTTCAAAAATATAGTAAAAATAGTGACATTCATAATTACAACACAAGAAATAAGAATAAACTTGTGACAAGAGCTTGTAGACTACAGAAAACTAGTAATTCATTCTTAGGGCTTGGTATTCAATTTTACAATAAACTACCAGAAGATTTTACATCTTTGCCCTATCCAAAATTTAAAGAAGTGACTAAAAGTATATTATTAAAAAGAGCCTATTATAACGTTAATCATTATTTAGCGGATAAAAATGCATGGAGCCTTGACCTCGTGTGAGATACAGGAGACCTCAAAAACGTTATTTATCTATTGTTTTTGCTATATTGTGATTGGTTTTTTTAACACACCCAATGTTAAATTATATAGAATCAACTACTAATTGATTGTAAAACATGTAAATGTTAGCGAGCGAGCAACAAGTATAGACCATAACCTTATTTAACCTTGTTTGACAATGTCTTAAGAGTTAGAGTTAGTCATGCTCACTAAAAATGTTCAATCTGGTGGCGGCGTTGTGTGTCGGGTCGTTGAGTTCCCTCTAATATGGTTGAGTTCAGCGATGGCTGATCCACACGTCAACTCGTGAACGGGTGCTGTCAGGGGGGACTGGTCTGCTCGGCCTCTTTGAGACTACTTTAAGTATCATATGTTGTTTATTATCTTTACACACTCGATCGTTAACATAAACATGTTCCAAAAATAATAAATCTATGTATATTGAAATTGTAACATGAAAACAGAAAAAAGAAAGAAAAAAGAAAAGAAAGAAAAAGACAATAAGGAATAAATATTCGTAATCATATAAAGCCCTTCAGGCGAGTAGGCGACCAAAACTGTTGATAAGAGTTTCTTTCGGCGTTTCTTCTCTGCAGTGGTCGGTTCCGAAACGCTAGTAGTCTGTAGCTTTTGAACAATTAATAAATACATATTATCTAATAAGATAATTTTAAATATGATATGACGTGAAAAAGTGCCTGCAAAGGCCTATTTTCTGAATAAACGTTTTGATTTTGATTTTGATTTTTAACTAGTTTTCACCGCTGCCCATGGACTAATGCAACACCAGGGGTATGACAAGAGCGTTGCCGGCCTTTTATTTTTCCCTCCCCAGAGGGGGGATAGGCCTCCGGCTCTCTCACTCACCGAACGAAGCATAGAAGCTGTAAAGCTACTACTCAAACGTCGATTTTCTGTGGGAATGTGGCACTTCCCCGAACGAGTCGGCCCATTCATGCTACCAGTAAAAGTGATTTTCGCCGGTAGCGCGGCTCTACCACAACTCAGCGTGGCTCTACCACAACTCAATTCTGTGAAAGTTATTATTTAGATTAGTTATCATTATGAGATACAGCCTGGTGACAAATGGACAGACAGACGGATGGACACTGAAGTTTCACAGATGGCGCTAGGCGCTATATTATCCAAATATATAATAAAACAGTAAAAATATTTCGTCTGTACATTTAGTTTTTTGACTGAAATGGATAGAGGAACACTTAAAAAGAATAATAGAAAGAAAGAAAATTAGGATTTCTTGTTTAAATTATAAAAGCATTTTCGAATCGCATTAATTATTATTATTTTTTTAAATAAATGTGTACTATCCTTTCACACCAAAAAATATTCTGATAGTCTAGTTAACCAGCGGTGAACCTACTGCCATCTAACGGTGACTTTTTGAAACTTAATTTGCCAGAGCGCGTCTCTTCAGAGGAGTCATCTTTGACTTTTGCAAAATATCCTTGAACTGCCTTGAATGAATTCAATATAATATTTATTTGTGTTTTCGTGTAAAAACCTACATGTTAGTATAACTACCATAATTTAAGATATTTTTAACAAAAAACCAAAACCGACTTCAACCCTATCCATTTTTAGGGTTCCGTACAAAAATTGAAAAACGGAACCCTTATAGGATCACTCGGGCGTCTGTCTGTCCGTCCGTCCGTCTGTCACAGCCGATTTTCTCCGAATCTACTGAACCAAATTACGTGAAATTTGGTAAGATGGTGTAATCCTATGACCCAAACACGGATGTGCAAAGTAAATAACGATTTTTTTGAAATAAGGGTCATTTTCGAGGGCCCAATTACAACATTTTAAAAGAAAGTTTTGCAAACCTTACTGTGTCATATATCAAATGAAAGGGCTCATTATGAGGATCACAAAAATATTTTTTTTTGTTAGGGTAAAATCTATACTTTTGATTTTATTCACGAAAGAAGGCAAAAATTGACCCCCTGATCTCCGAAACCACTGGGCCGAAAATTTTGAAAAAATTCCAAAATGTAGTTCATTCCTTGAAGATTACAGGAAAAATAATAAGAATTCTATCACTTGAAAATTAAGTGGTAAACTCACTATAACAAGTTCATCTAGGGAAATAGTTCACTAAAACACAACAAGATGGCGCTAGTCAATTGAATAAAACATATTTTTTGCACATTGTGTGTGTGTTCACGAAGCATATTGTACGGAACCCTCATTGCGCGAGTTTGACTCACACTTGGCCGGTTTTTTTTAATAAGCATAAGAAAAAAATGGAAATAAGTGTAATCCGAAAGGCATACCTTTGTTTTTGGGTTTTCGTGTATTTTTTTCAAAAAGCGCTCCATACATTTCGATAAAAATTTAATGGGACCATCAGTAAAGTATTATCTATCGAACAGAAAGAGATTTTTTAAATCGGTCCAGGCATCTTTGAGCAATCGGGGAACATATACATAAAAAAAAATTACGACGAATTGAGAACCTCCTCCATTTTTGAAGTCGGTTAAAAAGCCCATTACAAGCACTTCATCGAAAGCAATTGGAAAATATCGCTTGCATTCTAAACCTACAAATTCTTTCAAAGGCGATTTAGAGTAGAAAATCTCCGTTCTACTCAAATGTAGCTCTTATACGAATAGCTATAGAGTTGAAATTGACTTATATTTCAGCTGTTTGGGGACAGAAGCAAACCTTTTATCTAAATTGAGCCCCACTTTCTCTAAGTGGAAGGGACTTAGGGTTTGCGGACGATCAGCTTATTTCACTTGATCGTACAATTTGAATTTGTTCAAATTCCTTTTTATTGCTTCCATCGGGTTTTTAAGGATGACATAAAGTGCTAATGCGTATTGAAATACACTTCAATTTATTAGATGTTAATAGAAAATTCAGTGGAGTTTTTGGTGGGAAGTCAAGGGGTACAGTTGTCGTTTGCCTTATACAATTTTGCAATTTGATTTAAGTGGACTTTATAATATGAAATTGGTGTAGTTTGGTGTTATAAATGCTCGTGCTCGAGAACAATTTGTGAAATAGTTAAAGTAAACTGTTAAATGGACTCGTATAGATTTGTAGCCAAAATCTCCCACGAGGCTGCCAAAGAACATACGCCATCTTTGATGCCACATACCGTACAACACCGATACTTATTATCTCATTATACTGGACATTGGCAGAATCACTGAAATCTCGGTAGAAGCCATAATTAAAAAGAAGAAAGAAAGAAAGAAAAGAAAATTGACGTGCGGTTTCCGGCAGAGTAGAATAGTACTCATGGAAGTCGTAGAAGGTGACTTAGGTAAAACAAGCTAAACAAAGCTCATAAACATCAAAGACACCTGTCCTACCCGTTTGGCCAGCGTGGAGAGTATAGGCCAAATGCTCTGATTGCTCTGGCTAATATACATGGCGAAATTTTGATCGTTCTGGACCATTAAAGGGGTGATTCAGCCTGTCAATATAAACAACTTTTCCTGTGGGACAAATGCTGTAAACTCGAAAAAAATTTCGACATTCCTATACGAATTGCCCGGGCGGCTGAACACTTTTGTATGAAAATGTCGAAATAAAATTTGAGTTTCCAGCATTGGTCCCATAGGAAAAATGGTTCATATCGACGGGCTGAATCACCCCTTTAAGGGTCCAGAACGATCAAAATTTCGCCATGTATGGCTTTGGTTGTACAGAGAGGGTCATGCTCCTACAATGGAGACTAAAAAGAACCGATGATGATGATGGTCCTTTTCCGTCCTTAAATCATCATCATCATCATCAGGTCCTTCTAGACTCCATTGCAGGAGCACGACCCTCTCTGCACTACCAGAGCCATATACTAGCCTGAGTAGTCAGAGGATTTGGCCTACACTCTCCACGCTGGCCAGACGGGTTGGAGAGGTCTCTTTGATGTTAAAAAGCTTTGTTTAGCTTGTGTTTCCTTAGTCGCCTTTTACGACATCCACGGGATGACTTGGAGTGGTCCTATTCTACTCTGCCGGGAACCACACAGCCATTTTCTTAAATCAATAAGAAAAAATAATCTTCCCAGGAATAATTATTACTTACGGGGTAATTGTGATGAGAGAATTCGACGTGGTGATTTGAAGTCACGGTGGTGTAGTTGGTAGCAAACTTAGGTTGCACCTAAGAGTCGTGTCGTTCGAATCCTACCCGTGGCGAATTCATCGCACATTTTCAAATTTCATTATTATTGTCAACAATAATTATGAAAATTGAAAATATGTTATGAAAAAAAAAAATTGTCACAGGTAAGTAACGTAGGCAGTTGAAGTATAAATATCAGTTATTCGCACTATAATAGGCATGGAAATATTAACAAAATCTTTGGCTTCGTCGTTGATTATTATAATCGTGACACACTATCTAACGAAACTAGTTCTGGGCAGTTAACAAACTTGCTATCTGTTTAAGTTGTCTCAGAAACAAGACACCTGACCGAACTTTAGAACTAAACTGCTCGCGTCTTAGTTTGTCTTGAGTGACGTCACTACCAAATTGGAAACCTCTTGGGCATTAATAAGACAACTGACAAATAAAGACGTACTTCTAGAAAGTGTACCGGATTATCACATCTCTTTTCATTGACAAGATGGACATAGCGAAGTACTAGATTACCTAAGGGCCACGTCTAACGATGGTAAGTGCATAACCAGAAGAGGGAATTAGTGTGGGGATGGGTTGCTACCACATCGTCAAAGAGTGGTTGGGGTACGAAGTTAAAAAAATGAATCAGGTTGCATGAGATTCACTAATAATGCAACTAGAAATAGTTTTTTCTTAAATTTTTGTTAATGAGATTTTTATAACCCACTACTTTTTAAAATTATGACTTTTTTAATAGTAGATCTAGATGTAGAGTCTAGTGTAAGTTTATGTCAACTGGGGAGTTAACAAACTTGCTATCTGTTTAAGTTGTCTCAGAAACAAGACACCTGACCGAACTTTAGAACTAAACTGCTCACGTCTCGGTTTGTCTTGACTGACGTTACAACTAAATTGGAAACCTCTTGTGTATAGCAACAACTAGACAAATGTCAAATTAAGACGTACTTCTAGAAAGGATACCGGATTATCACATCTTTTTTCACAAACGCGATGGACAGAGCCAATTGCCTGAATATAGATGGCAGGCGCATAACCCAGTGTTCTGTTATCACATATTTTTCAATGACGGGGTAGACAGAGCCTAGTGCCAGAATACTTAACGGCCAAGTGTAATGGTAGGCCTATAACCAGAAGAGAGAATCAGTATAATGATGGGTTGCTACCACATCGCCTATGAGATGAATTCTAAATAGTTTAACGTCGTTGATTGACGTCAACAATATTAAGTATTGATTCGCCATGCAAATATTAAGTGAGTCTTTAGTTTTGTCTTATTTAATTATTATCATCGTGACATAGAATCTAAACTAGTTCTGGACAGTTAACAAACTTGCTATCTGTTTAAGCTGTCTCAGAAACAAGACACCTGACCGAACTTTAGAACCAACTGCTCGCGTCTTAGTTTGTCTTGAGTGACGTCACTACCGAATTGGAAACCTCTTGGGCATTAATAAGACAACTGACAAATAAAGACGTACTTCTAGAAAGTGTACCGGATTATCACATCTCTTTTCATTGACAAGATGGACATAGCCAAGTACTAGATTACCTAAGGGCCACGTCTAACGATAGTAAGTGCATAACCAGAAGAGGGAATTAGTGTGGGGATGGGTTGCTACCACATCGTCAAAGAGTGTTTGGGGTACGAAGTAAAAAAAATGAATCAGGTTGCATGAGATTCACTAATAATGCAACTAGAAATAGTTTTTTCTCTAATTTTTGTTAATGAGATTTTTATAACCCACTACTTTTTAAAATTATGATCTTTTAATAGTAGATATAGATGTAGAGACTAGTGTAAGTTTATGTCAACTGGGGAGTTAACAAACTTGCTATCTGTTTAAGTTGTCTCAGAAACAAGACACCTGACCGAACTTTAGAACCAACTGCTCGCGTCTTAGTTTGTCTTGAGTGACGTCACAACTAAATTGGAAACCTCTTGGGTATAGCATTAGCTAGACAACTGCCAAATAAAGACGTACTTCTAGAAAGTGTACCGGATTATCACATCTTTTTTCATTGACAAGATGGACATAGCCAAGTACTAGATTACCTAAGGGCCACGTCTAACGATGGTAAGTGCATAACCAGAAGAGGGAATTAGTGTGGGGATGGGTTGCTACCACATCGTCAAAGAGTGGTTGGGGTACGAAGTTAAAAAAATGAATCAGGTTGCATGAGATTCACTAATAATGCAACTAGAAATAGTTTTTTCTTAAATTTTTGTTAATGAGATTTTTATAACCCACTACTTTTTAAAATTATGACTTTTTTAATAGTAGATCTAGATGTAGAGTCTAGTGTAAGTTTATGTCAACTGGGGAGTTAACAAACTTGCTATCTGTTTAAGTTGTCTCAGAAACAAGACACCTGACCGAACTTTAGAACTAAACTGCTCACGTCTCAGTTTGTCTTGACTGACGTTACAACTAAATTGGAAACCTCTTGTGTATAGCAATAACTAGACAAATGTCAAATTAAGACGTACTTCTAGAAAGGATACCGGATTATCACATCTTTTTTCACAAACGCGATGGACAGAGCCAATTGCCAGAATATAGATGGCAACCGTATAACCCAGTGTTCTGTTATCACATATTTTTCAATGACGGGGTAGACAGAGCCAAGTGCCAGAATACTTAACGGCCAAGTGTAATGGTAGGCATATAACCAGAAGAGAGAATCAGTATCATGATGGGTTGCTACCACATCGCTTATGAGATGAATTCTAAATAGGTTAACGTCGTTGATTGACGTCAACTATATTAAGTATTGATTCACTATGCAAATATTAAGTGAGTCTTTAGTTTTGTCTAATTTGATTATTATCATCGTGACATACTATCTAACGGAACTAGTTCTGGACAGTTAACAAACTTGCTATCTGTTTAAGCTGTCTCAGAAACAAGACACCTGACCGAACTTTAGAACCAACTGCTCGCGTCTTAGTTTGTCTTGAGTGACGTCACTACTAAATTGGAAACCTCTTGGGCATTAATAAGACAACTGACAAATTAAGACGTACTAACCCTACTACCCCTTCTAGGGTGTGATGTAGCAAATGCGTGGAGTCGAACCACGGGGTGCTACTGTCAGCATTAAAGACCTTGGTCACCTGAAGGGTCGACTGAAGGTCTGTGTCTAAAGAGGTGTCCTGATTGGGAGTTTGAAGGAAACTATCTCTACAAACAAAATACAAGTTTATTATTCGTTTCCACAAAGGTAAACACTTAATCTAGGATTAATCTAACTTATTACTTAACGGGTTTAAATAACAAAATCCCTTGCTCCTTCAGAGACGGGAGAGGTGGCGCAGTTTATATCTTACAATTTACAAACAACAGCGATAAGCGACAAATTATAAATCAAAGGGCTACGGACTCAAACTATTATCAGGCAATAGCAGAGCGGGATACGGGGTCACTACGCGCGTTCGCGATGGAGTGGACTCTCAACGATGGCGCGGGTGATAAACGGGGGTTGGACGACCAACTCAGCTTGGACGAACAACGAACGGAAGGGATGTGATATCCCACGGGGCGCGGAGTGCTTATACGGATGCACAAAGCGCGGGGTGCGTGCTGAGGGCACGCGCGGTACGGTACACGGCTACGGTAACATGCGCAGGTGGCGCGAAAGATCGGTGGCTCGTCAGGATGCCTACGGTTCTAGATACGGGGGTTGTCTTAGACAACGACACGGTATGAGGAAAACACCAGATCGACCAGGACAGGCCCCGGCCGACGGTGATTCCAACGGGAACCTACGGGGGGTGGGGAAATTACGTTCTTCCAGGAAAAGGCCCCGGCCGACCGTAATCCCCACGGAGAATAGGGATATCACCCTTCTTCCAGGAAAGGCCCCGGCCGACTGGTGATTCCCACGGGAACCTACGGGGGTGGAAAGTTACGTTCTTCCAGGAGGGGCCCCGGCCGACAGTAACTCCACCCGGACGAATGGTCGGGCAACCAACATCCACCAGGAAACACGCCCCAGCCGACGGTGGTTGGGAAATTGCAATCTTCCAGGAAATCCGCCCCGGACGACGCAAAAGGGAATTACAATCTTCCAGGGAATCCGCCCCGGCCGACTGTAAGCCCTCCCGACCAAATCCACAATCTTCCAGGCAATACGCCCCGGCCGACTGTGGCTCGCACTCTCTCGTTCGTCGAGAGAATGCTGCCTAATGACGGTCCGCTCTGCGTTTATATAGGGACGGGCTGCGCTAGTGTGCGTCGCTAATCGCTGCCGGTGACATCAACGATTCATGCCTACGGTAGGCGCGCGTGCGTGTGCGTTTGTGACGGGCGACGGTGTAGTTCGCTACGTCACAAGGGTACTTGATTATCACATCTTTTTTTCAGTGGCGAGGTGGACAGAGTCAAGTGCCAGTACCTAACGATAACGGCCACATCTAACAATGGCATGTGTGATATAATCACAACGCAAGGGAGGCAGATACTTATTGAGACTTATCACGTCTCTGTCGCTTACGAGGTAGGCAGAGCCTGTCATAACGACTATAATTACAATAAGACACAGCGATCAAACATCTATAGAGTTCATAAAAAGGATCCATTTTTTCAACAATATATCTTATTGAGACATTATGACGTGTCTGTCGCTTACGAGGTAGACAGAGCCTTTCATAACAACTATAATTACAATGGTGTAAGACACAGCGATCAAACAGCTAGGACACAACAATGAGCTATTGTCTCAGCGATATCTCTTAATGCATTGGGCTTTTATAGTCTATGCGGATGAAAAGGGTGCGTCTATAATTATCACACTTCGATTTTCTAGTCAAAAGATGGATATTTATTAGATATATATTAATATACATATTTACATAATTATGATGATTACATAATAGGTATTTAATTATCCTCAATCTAATTACAATGATATTTAAATATAAACAAACTAACTCAACTTAAAAGTAAAAAAAAATTACAACTAATACTTATTAAGAATTAAAAATCTAATATTAAATGTTGCCCATGTGGCATGGTGCCTAGAACGCTGGCTGCATTCCCTCGTTGGATTGCGATTGCAGTCCTTTGTCCAAGGTAAGAGCCAGCCTTTGCGTTGTCAGCGTTGACAAGCTAAGGCTTTCTTTCAAGTCAAAGATTAAAGTTATCCAACGATCAGTGAAAGCACAATACTTGTGATTCTCTTAATAAAAACAAACACTTAATAGTAGCTTATTTATGTAGAATAAGTAACTTTTTCTCAATGATTTTAGCCGACCAAATAAGTTTGAAAAATAAATAAATTTTTTGTACCTACATGAAGTTACATTGCATAAACTTCGTTCGTTAGTTCCTTTAGTGAAATGTAACGAATGTTATGAACCATATAATTTTTATTCAAATTTGCATTATACGTATTACTTTTTGAACGTATTTTTTTCTATTTACAGTAACAGGACTAATAATAAAAAATTCTCACAAATTTTATACAATTTTCCCGACCAGCTGAACAATCCTAATCCTAACTAGTCCTAACTAATATTATAAATGCGAAAGTGAGTTTTTTTGTTTGTTTATTTGTTTGTTTGTAACGCTTTCACGCCGTATATACTGAACTGATCATCATGAAATTTTGCATACACATAGGTTAGGGTACCGAGAAGGACATAGACATATATTACGCGGGCGAAGCCGCGGGTAACAGCTAGTTTTGTATAAATATGTTTTTTTTTTCTTATTTCCTGTTTTAGTGTAAAATTTGTTCATATTTACGGGCCGAGTCACTTCTTTTTTAGTATTGGACAGGGTCTTATTTACATACTAGTTTTCGCCCGTGGCTCCGTTTGCTTTAGTCTCGATTCCTCGGGAACAGTATTTTTATCCGGGATGAAAGGTAATCTTCGTACTCCAGACCTAACCTAACACCATACATAAAGAGATGTTGCTGCTTGCTGGTTTGAAGGTGGTGATGTGGAGATACAAGATCACGTCACGGATATAGTATTTTATTATTCTTGTTGGTTACATGGTAATGGATAGGTGTGACGGATCCTTTCTCGATGGCAGTATCCAGGCTCACCGATGGATAGTATCACGGAGAGCCGTCGATAGTATCTTGATTAGTTCTTAGATAATGAAGTTATTTATATTATAAAAAGAGCTGACACGCGCCCTACATGATGAAGGCTGCGGGTCGCTAAATGTGCGAGGTAAGCTTGTACAACGTGTATGCAAAATTTCGTAATGATCAGTGAAAGCGTAGGTAATAAACAATCAAATTGATTTTTGTAATTTTAGTTGGGATGTGAATGGAATTGAATATATATAGAGGTACACAATCTTACAGTAAAAACTGCAGTGGTCTTTGTCGAACGGAGTTTAATTTCTGCGGAGGGCTGAATGAATGAACGAGGTAAGAGCTATATTGTGTAAGGGATGAAACTTGGGTGGCCGACAAATAGCCATTGTTTTAAACCCCCCGTTTCTAGCTTTGTTTTGTAGCGGTTAATAAAAACATTTGTTTTGATCACTTTTTGTTTTGCGGTAGTAAATTTCCACTATTTAAACTGACTTCTAAAAAGGAGGTTCTCATTTTTAGTGGTTAATTTTAAATATTTTTGTGCGTTTGTTACATCATAACTCTTTCATCTTTGAACAGTTTATTAAGACTTTGGAGTGGTTATATTCTACTCTACTGGGAACCACACGTTATGCATAAAAACACAAATAAATAAAATAACACAAACATAACGGCGTTGTAATAAACGATATAATGTTAATACAGTACCTCATCCAAATTCATGTTTCCCAAACCGAGAACCGTATCGTGGTGCCTGCATAAATAGGTGCTTCGTTTATCTCCCAAGTCATTAATGCCTCCTTATACAGCATCTAGGATATTAAGTGATGGAAAGTAATGTTTCAGAACATAAGTAGATTTATGCGTTGATTTCTTTAGAATATACAGTCTTGAAGTATGTACTACATATTAACACGTCTGTATCCCTCGCGGGGTATACAGAGCCCAAGTTCATAAAACCCACAGGCCACGTTTAGCGTGTTAGTGAGCGTTAAGGTGGAAAACGGGATCAAAGTGATGGGTTGCTGGCCGCATCGTCTATTGACGTGATTCTTTAGCCCCATTCCTCGACCGGCTTTTACAGTCTTCGCGAGAAGAAACAGCTGGTATGTTCTTTGTTTTTCTTTTCTCTTAAACCAGCATGTAAGGTCCAGTCATTAATGCCTATATTATACTTAGTGATGGAAAGTAATGTTCAAAAATAAGGAGATAGATACGTTGATTTCTATGAGAATAAAGCATTGTGTCTTGAAATATTAATATACATACATATAATCACGTCTTTACTCCCTGCGGGGTAGACAGAGCTGGGGTTCATAAAACCACTATACTAATTCAACGATACTATATTTTATAATAGATAAACATCCAAGGCCCAGGTCAATCTGAAAAAGATCATTTTCCATCTTGACCTAACCGTGTCACAGGCAGGCGTGTTGACCGCTGCGCCACGGAGCTCGTCACATTTAAAAGGAATAAAAAAAATACAATAAATACAGATGAAATATGTTCGCAAAAAAATAGAGTCTCAAAAAATATATTCGGAAATGTGATTCATCTTCCTCAGTAAATCAAATAGCGGAGGGAAATAATAAACACATTTTGTCAATCAGTCTGCTTCATCAGCATTCAGAAACTGTCTCAAGTGTGTACGTTTTGTGAGGACGCGTGCACACGTTTACTGGCTGCTTTATATTCCAGGATTTTTAGTCATCATCACCATCATCATTTGGTCTTTCTTAGTCTTTACTGCCGGAGGTCGACCCTCTATGTACTACCAGAGCAGTCAGAGGACAGTGGCCTACACTCTCCAAGTGGCTAGACGGGTTGGATGGTGTTTATAAGCTTTGTTTAGCCCTTTAGCCTATGGTCCCTATGTCGCCTTTAGGGAAAATGGTTCTTTTTATCCAGGAAAAAAATTTCACCGCCCACAGGCGCAAAAGCTCACAATAAGTTGTGAACTTATGCCGTGGGATACTAACTCAGCGGTATTATATTTTATTATAGATAAACATCCAAGACCTAGGCAAATCTGAAAAAGATCTTTTCCCATCATGACTTGGCTGGGAATCGAACCCCTCGTATCGCAGGCTGGCGCGTTAACCGCTGTACTACGGAGTCTCTCAAGTATATTGTTCTAAGGAACCAAGATCATCGATTCGAAGCCGGGAGTAAAAGATAGTAATATACAGAAGCCTAGAGGAAAATCTGCTTCTATCTAATCACCATCTTTGAAAAGGTTTCTCCTATCCCAATCTGGCCGTGTGAAAGGAGCCTTACTCGCCATCCCTTTTGCACCTTAAGAGTCCCACGTAAAGCCGCAATCCCATACAAACGTAGTTTCGTTTTAGTTTTACAACAGTTAAGCCAATCTCAACCAAATTGCGTACATACGACCGGATAAGGCATATTGATGTTTATAATCTAATTTCAATTTTAAAAACAATACCTATACAAAATTACAAAATTACAGCGAGTACAAGTTTTCGATACGAAACTTCAACTGGCTGTAATTTTATATAGGTATTCTTTTTAAAATTGAAATCTGATTATAAACATCAATATGCCTTATCCGGTCGTATGTACGAAATTTGGTTGAGATTGGCTTAACTGTTGTAAAACTAAAACCAAACTACGGTTGTATTGGATTGTGGCTTTACGTGGGACTCTTAAGGGTCGTCTGTTACTATTTCCGAACACGTTCGACTAGCGCGATATGGTACGTCGATGAGGTTATAATCAGAGAGATATCGAGTTAATTTTATTTCTCTTCAGAAGTCACATTTTTTAAGCTACCATAAAGTATTTAATACGGTACGAGTTACTCACGTACTGACCGTCATGTTTCGACCTCATCCGGAGGTCTTCCTCAAGGCGAATGTGAATTAAAATAAAATAAATAAAATAAAATTGCATTTATTTCGGATAACAAAGATCCATATTCACTGTTACATTTTACACTACACATTTTATATTGCGAAGAAAAAAATAAAAATTAATAAATAAATAAATATTAAATAAATAAATAAGAGAGAATTGAATTGAAGACGACAGAATTGAGACGCGCGCACGACGTTGTCCCAGTCCGCACTTATGACGTTTACGTGAGTAACTCGTTGTTACGTATTTAATAATGTCCACCATAAAGTGTCTGATGTCATTGAGAATGACTTTAATACAGACTTTAGTTCACTATATCTACTATTTGTGGTATACATGGCGAAATTTTGATCGTTCTGGACCCTTAAAGGGGTGATTCAGTCCGTCGATATGAACCATTTTTCTTATGGGACCAATGCTGGAAACTCAAATTTTATTTCGACATTTTCATACAAAAGTGTTCAGCTGCCAGGGCAATTTGTATAGGAATGTCGAAATTATTTTCGAGTTTACAGCATTTGTTCCATAGGAAAAGTTGTCTATATTGACAGGCAGAATCACCCCTTTAATGGTCCGGAACGATCAAAATTTCGCCATGTATATAGTAGGTTGCCTTGTAATAATCATTCAAACTTTGCAAGGCAACCAACTTGCATAGTTCGAAATCATCATTCAAACTTTGCAAGGCAACCAAGGAAATCAAAATTGAAAATCTAAAATCTTTATCTAACCACCATCTTTGAAAAGGTTTCCACTATCGAATCTGGCCGTGTGAAAGGAGCCTTACTCGCCATCCCTTTTGCACCTTAAGCGTCGTCTGTTACTATTTCCGAACACGTTCGACTAGCGCGATATGGTACGTCGGTGAGGTTATAATCGAGGAAATGGAGTTATTTTTCCCTACTTTGTAAAGCTGAATTGGTATATAATATAATGTCAGATTTTAAAGCATTCACATCACTGTCAGTGTCTTGAAACTCTAAGTGTTCTTTAAGTCACTTTTGGCAAGGAAAGAGACAGAAACACTTTAAGTGGGTGTCTCGCTCATTATCATCTTCAGGTGTTTTACAGTCTCCACTGCAGGAGCATGAACCCTTTCTGTATTACCAGAGCTAGAGTAATCAGAGGATTTGAACCTACACTTTGAAATTTATTTGATATTCGAAAGCAAATATACATTTGTAATGTAAATGTACTTTAAGTATAACAATAAATCGCTTTTTTATTTTTTAAAGGCGCGTCTTAAGTCGCCAACGATATTCACAAGAAGACTTGGATTATTCCTATTCTACTCTACTAGGAAACACACGGCATATCTTTCACAATAATTACAATTTTACTGTTTTAGTTTGTATGTTGCGATCTCCAATATGGTGTTCAGCTCGTGTGCCACACGTGATCTCGGCTAGAAATTGTTCGAATCAACGTTTATTTCGTTTAAGAGATTTTAGACAATACCATTATTTACGGTATATTGATAGAAAACTTTGTTTCATGAAAGATATTTTTTTGAACATTTTATCTCCGATATATGATTTTAAGATTTTGCGGTCAGAATGACTATTATTTTCACTAGAAGATTTACCGCGATTGATGACTCATGGGTACCTAACAGACACCGCAATTTCTCAGTCGGTTTTTAAGATGGCAGCTGCAATTTTGCCAATATAACAGGCTTTCAAAAGCAGTCGCGGTAATCCCGTCGCAAAAAAAAACTTTGCTGTAAGATCAACAACATTTATTAAAACCAGTTTTCTTTGATTAAAATGTATCTATACCTAGCGATTAACCAGGTCATGAGGAGTAATATATGATGTATATAACTAGTTCTATATTAGATCTATCGGAAAACAAGTGTTATTTAATTTGTTCCGTTTTTGTTTTCTTGTAATGCTGCATCAAACGTCATAGCTGGTCGGCGACGTCCTTTCTCTTCACGTGTTTTAAAAAAACAAAATTTTTATTGCCGATTAGTTCTATACCAGATGATACCATGTAGGTAATTTAAATTAATTAAAGTGATGTAAGTAACAATATATAAGCCCGAAGATAAGTCTATAATTAGCGATGTTTTTATAAACTTTCGGAAATATTCCTGAACCAAAACCATTTTATTTAACAATACAAAGCCTAGCACTCAGGGATAACTCAGCTATACAACGGTGAATTTTATAATCGGTCCAGACACAGTACAAACAAACAAACATTCAAATCTTCATCTTAATAATATTATTACCATAGATGTATATATATACTTAGATAGAAATGTGTTTTTCTTATTTTTACAAGTGTGATGTTTTTAACCGACTTCAAAACAAAGAGGTTATCAATTCGACCCATGTATTTGTATGTAATATTTCCAGACCTGTCCAGTTTTCGGTACGGTTACTGACGTAGAAAGAGGTGTGCAACCCAAGAAATAGGTATTCGCCTGTTAAAGACCTCCGATTTTTGATCGAATCATATTTGAATTATGACAGAAAGTAGCTTTGTATTTGTTCCTTGGAGAAAGTTGTTTATTTATGATGATAGGTAGAGGTACCTTCGTTCAAGAATATGGGTTAAATTAATGGATTGAAAATAGTTTTTTAAGACCCGTACCATTTTTGAAAAAACTAAACTAATACATACATATACTATAGGATTAAGTTTGCTTTAGAAACAAAGCTTGCGTACATAAAGTTCCGATTAAACAACAAACAAACAGAATTAAAATTCTAGTCGGAGCTTAGAAAAACAATTTGAACACTCCTAAACTGTTCCCGTGGAGATTTGCAGCTTTCCGTTTGTAGTTAGCTTTCGCAGAAATTGGTTTTTAAGCTTTTGAAGTTCTCTGACATTTTAAATTAGATTTTTTTTGTGTGAGATTCAAAGATTCAAAACGTTTATTCAGAAAATAGGCCCTTACAGGCACTTTTTCACGTCAAATCACATTTAAAATTATCTTATTAAGTTATAATAAGCATTTACTCATTATTGTTCAAAAGCTACAGACTACTAGCATTTCGGAACCGACCACTGCAGAGAAGAAATGCCGAAAGAAACTCTTTTCAACAGTACAGGTCGCCTACTCGCCTGAAGGGCTTTTTATGATTAATGATTATTAATGGGTTTTTTTATTAATAAATAATATTTCCAGTACCTATAAAACAAATAATTAAATTGCGTGTAACCCAAATATTACCAGAATATCCAAGGATGTTATCAAAGCCACGATTTTCCTGGACTACTGAAATGTAAATCTCCGTGTTTGCTGTTTGGCCGCAGTTTGGCATACTTTGGATATTTCAGTTTAAAATCACTGATAATACCATGATTGCAACAAGATAAGCATACTGAGCGTCCACATCCACAATACCACAAATTACGAAGAGGATACAATCACAGTATTTACACCATCGAGTAAAGTGTGCAGATATCAATACATGGGTCGTTGGTTCCCTTGGGATTATTAACGAACTAAAATAAAATTTAAATCCACCTTATTAAACTGTTTTATAGATATATGAGTTTTGCCATGGTTGTTTTAACTTGCCTGTGGTGTGTGACGAATTTTTAGCAGAATGGATTTCAAGTGTCTTTATACATTAATTTTATTCTATTCTTTTTTTAAAATAAGTTATTTGTTAATCATAAAATAGTGTTTTCCTTTAGTATTTACCCTTCTTTAAGGCCCGTATGGCCAGCCCGACGGCCACGGCCCTAGACGATGCTACCGCCAGCCAGCCCAATGAATCGACGACGTTGGCGGAACTAGTTGAGTGCAGCGAATGCTCCCAGCCACGTTTTTTCAAGGGACAGAGAGGTCTACGCATCCATCAAAGTAGATGCCATAGAGGGCTGCAGGTGAAAGGCAATAGAGCTATTGCCGATTTCGGTACTATACCATATATACAAAGCTCTGAGGCCTCCGCCAGCAGCCCTTTATGGCAACATTTAAACAAATTGAAAAAGAGCCTACCCATCCTAAAAAGGATACCTCGCGGAGCTAGGCGATGCGTAGCAAGCTTTCTGTCCTCTGCTATTAAAGAAGTAGTGGAAAAAAATGAAAGAAATAGCTGGGAGAGCTTGCTGACTTTTAGCTATAAAACTCTAAACGTCAGTCAAGATAAAGGCGGGTCCCTTACACAAAAGATAAAAGACAATTGCTCCCCAAATCCTAGGCCAGTTTTGGACAATATCCAGAGAAAAAAATTACAACCTTACAAAATTTCAAAAAAAATTGAAGCGAAATTCGATGATGGGGACATAAAGGGAGCTGCCAATCTCCTTTTTTCAACCGACGTCGTAGCCCCTAGCACACCCGAAACTTATAACGCCCTTTTGATGAAACATCCTCCTTCATCAGCTTCATCGCGCCTGCCGGATGCCCCCGGCCCTTCGGAACCTATACCGGTGGCCACGCCTGAAGATGTGCGAGCTGCGATCATGTCCTTTAAGAAGGGTTCTGCTGGTGGTCTTGATGGCCTGACGCCACAGCACTTAAAAGACCTGATATGTGGCATCAACGGTGAAGTCGGTACGGCGCTTTTGGAGGACTTGACGCGGCTCGTAAATCTAATGCTATCGGGAAAGGTCTGTGATCAAATAGTGGATGTCCTATATGGGGCAAACCTTTGTGCTCTCCGGAAGAAGGACGGCGGCATTCGCCCTATTGCCGTAGGCAATACCATCCGCCGCGTCGTTTTAAAGATATGTTGCAGACACTCTTTACCTGTTTTGGAGTAAGAGTTCCAGCCAACGCAACTAGGTTTTGGAACCAAGGGGGGCTGCGAGGCCGCAGTACATGCGGCCCGCACCTTCCTTACGCGTGGCGGAGGTGAGGTACTTTTGAAGGTGGATGTTAAAAATGCATTCAACTCAGTAGACCGCGGAGCTCTGCTGACACAGATTAAAAACTCAATACCAGGTGTGTTTACTTATCTGTGGCAATGCTATAGTAAGCCAACGTGCCTGGTATATGATGGTCAATTAATTAATTCGGCAGTCGGCTGTCAGCAGGGTGACCTCCTGGGACCGGCAATTTTCAGTTTGGCTATCCACCCTATTATAAAAGATTTGGCTTCTAAATTCAACGTGTGGTACTTAGACGACGGTACTTTAGGAGGAAATGCTTCGTCAGTCCTTTCAGACCTAGAAAAAATTATAAAATATTTCGGTGATATTGGGCTTGAATTAAATTTTAACAAATGCGAACTATATTTCTGTAGGGATTTGCCCCAACAGATAAGGGACGAACTAAATTCTAAATTTTGCGTTTTGGCCCCGAACATCTAAATCATTGACGACCAGTCACTTCGCCTCCTGGGGGCACCGGTGCTGGAAGATGCTTTTACAAAATTTATAGAAGATTAGATGATGCTTTTTAATGAATCTTCCAGCCGTCTAGGCGACATCAACCCACATATGGCCTACACGATTATAAAATTCTGTATGTTTGTACCCAAGACCCTATAGTGTCTACTTACACCCTATCTAATATTATAAATGCGAAAGTGAGTTTGTTTGTGTGTTTGTTACGCTTTCACGCAGTATCTACCGAACCGATCATCGTGAAATTTTGCATACACATAGGTTAGGGTACCGAGAAGGACATAGGCTATATATTACGCGGGCGAAGCCGCGGGTAAGAGCTAGTCTAATATTGCCGCGGGTAACAGCTAGTGTCTAATATTATAAATGCGAAAGTGAGTTTGTTTGTGTGTTCGTTATGCTTTCACGCCGTATCTACTGAACCGATCATCATGAAATTTTGCATACACATAGGTCAGTGTACTGACAAGGACATAGGCTATATATCACGCGGGCAAAGCCACGGGTAACAGCTAGTATATGCATATATACCTACGCATGAAAAACATTACCCTCCTTCTGGGTGGATTAGTCGGGTAAAAATAATTGGCTTCCTATTCCTACTTAGTTTAACGTTCTCCTAAAGCCAAACTAATTCCAATACCAATTATTATTATAAAAATCAGGAGCCCCGGTGGTCCAGTGGGTGTGAGCTCTGTGAGCGCTTACGTATGTTAAGCAACCCCTGATGCAGTCCCTACTTGGATGGGTGACCGCAAGTGGCATAAAAATATCTCGAGCTCCTCCGTGCTTCGGAAGGCACGTTAAGCCGTTGGTCCCGGCTGTCATCGTTGATGGCAGTCGTTAAGCTTTGTCAGATGCCATAAGGCAGCTTGAAAAATCTGACACCAATGTTGGCCACTTACACATACGAAAAACAAAACAAAAATGTGAAAGTGAGTGTTTTTGTTCATTACATATTCACTCCCTATCCCCGAACCGATCATCATGAAATTTTGCATACACGTTGTCTGGAGTACGGAAAACGACATAAGCTTCCTTTCATACCGAAGAAAATGACTGTTCTCGAGGGAGCGACACTAACGTGAGTAAAGCCGAGGGCGAGGTGAAACTAGAAAAAAAAAGGTACTGACAGCTGTTGAAGCGTAGCAGCCTCCGCTCCAATCTGAATTGAATTCGTCGAGTTCGCTCTGTATTCTGAGGAGTCGCTTATTCGATTTGTTGCTACTACGAGATTCGAGTTCGTAAGATCTTATGACGTAGATGTACGAAAACCCGAAAGAGCAAAAATAATAATGTTTGCAAGAACAAAACTCTCGTTCAGTTTCTTTAATTTGTTCATCACACCATCCATCCATCCATCAGGTCTTTTTTAGTCTCCACTGCAGGAGCACGACCCTCTCTGTACTACCACAGCAATATATTAGCCAGAGTAGTAATATTCATCACACATATTTCGAAAATTATTTCAACCAATTTAAAAATGATTCGCACTTCAAAAGACATAAATTAATTTAATTTCTACAAGATGCAATATTGGGATAGTCATACTAATATACATAGGTATCTACATTTAGGTGAGAAATAAGAAAAAATCCAAGTGCGCCGTTGATGCGAAGCAGCCTCGGCAACAATCAGGATTGAAATATAAGCATAAAAGAATTAGAATTGTGGGCAAGAACCATACATACTATCACGCCTCTTTCCCATGGGGGTAGGCAGAAACTAAGGACCGCCACTTGCTACGATCCTTACAAAACTCTTTCGCTTCATCTACATCCATCACTCTTTTCATACATGCTCGTCGGTTTCGGGTACTCCTGACTTGCCCCTTGACAAGAATGTCCGCAATCTGGTCACGGTATGTGCGTCTTGGCCGGCCCTGACTCTCGTTCACTCTATTTTATTTGTTCATTACATCTATTCAAAAATTACGAACTATTTTTAAGCTGTTTCGAATAATAAGGTTAAAAAAATATAAGTATTCGGTATTTGCCTAATGTTAAGATTAATATAAAATTTGTATCCAATGATACTAATTTCTATCTAAAAACACTATAAAAACACTTTTAATTTGATATCGATTCGTTAAGTGTTCTTAAAGCTTCTTTAAAGTTGAGTGAATAGGACCATTTTTAAAAGTATGAAAATCTTAAATTACAATTATACTGTATTGTAGTCCGCTAAATTTATAGCAACTTTTATTATGAAACCATTACCACAAACGTAATATTTCGTATAGCTACCAAACAAAGTTCTCACGTCGCCCATACAAAATAAAAAGTTGTGACGTCACAAATATGTAGGCAAATCTGCAGTGCGTTTTCACGTCTAAAAATTAACGTCTAAAAACATGTGTCTTTTAAACTTTTATATCTGAAAGAGTTTTTTGTTTAGAAATGTATTCCGGTCACTATTCTGTTTATTTTTGGCAGGTCTTTACATAGCGACACGAAAAATTTTTTAGTCAAGTTGCCAATTATCACATCCTACGGCTGAAGAAAAACCTGTCCGTCTGTTTTCTACCTAGTCCTATCCAGTGTCATGTCTTGCCATTCCTCTTTAAAAGCACGCAAATAGTGAATAAAATAAATACATACGAGTATATAATCCTTGGTTAGTAGGTAGGCTTAGGAGTTTCATAAACATTTAAATAAAATTACTTTCAATACGGTTAATGTTAAAGAGGCTTTTACAAAGTTGTTCAAAAATATCTTCATTGAAGAAATAATAATAAATATTAATGTTTATGCCACATCTACTGCAAACATCTTCTTAGTTCGCGAAACCGAAGTGAGAATCCTGTTTAAAGGCGAGCACTATTCAGTGGCGGAAACTTTGTAACTAGATATACTCGTGGGAACTAATAACAAACATAGTTTCCTATTCATTGGTTGTTTTCAAATTCTCAATAATCTTTCTTTTGAGTGGATTTTTTGTGAATATATGCCGTGTGGTTCCCGGCAGAGTAGAATAGGACCACTCCAAGTCTTCCCGTGGATGTCGTAGAAGGCGACTTAGGGAACACAAGCTAAACAAAGCTTATAAACATCATAGAGACCTCTCCAACCCGTCTGGCCAACGTGGAGAGTGTAGGCCAAGTCCTCTGACTGCTCTGGCTAATTTATCGCTCTGGTAGTACAGAGAGGGTCGAGCTCCTGCAGTGGAGACTATAAGAGACCTGATGATGAAATAAAAGTGGCTTACGCCTGAGACATTCGCCATTATCAATGAAATATTTCCAAAACGGACAATAATCTATTTATTTATTTATTTAATTGTTTTGTTTTTCGTATGTGTAAGTGGCCAACACTGATGTCAGATTTTTCAAGCTGCCTTAAGGCATCTGACATAGCTTAACGACTGCCATCAATGATGACAGCCGGGACCAACGGCTTAACGTGCCTTCCGAAGCACGGCAGCTCACACCCACTGGACCATCGGGCTCCTCCGGGCAGCCCTCTGGTCCAGTGGGTGTGAGCTCTATGAGCGCTTACGTATGTTAAGCAACCCCTGGTGCAGTCCCTACTTGGATGGGTGACCGCAAGTGGCATAAAAATATCTCGAGCTCCTCCGTGCTTCGGAAGGCACGTTAAGCCGTTGGTCCCGGCTGTCATCGTTGATGGCAGTCGTTAAGCTATGTCAGATGCCTTAAGGCAGCTTGAAAAATCTGACACCAGTGTTGGCCACTTACACATACGAAAAACAAACAAACATTTATTTAATGTTAGGGAGTCTTACAGCAATAATATACTTATATAACATGAATCACACTTAAATAATAAAAATGCTAACAACAAGTCTCCGCCTATAAATTTTACAATGTAAGAAAAACTCTCTTAACTTACTAAAACTTACTTGTTATTTATGATTATAATCACAAAAATGCCAAAACTAGAACTTTATAATTTATATATTTTTTTTAGGATATTATATTCAATATGTGGGTACTTATATATCAAATAATATTTACTATTATTTGTAAGGTATTCTTGTCTTCGAATTAAAGGTACTAGCTAACAGACGTGTTTCACTGTGCTCCCAAAATTCCCGAAGATTTCCTAGTGTTCCTGGTTACATACTCTTCAGTGGCGACGAGAAATATTGGATTACGCGTGGGAGTTGTTATTTCTTAAGTGTTGTGACGGCAGGCGGCAGAATGTCGATCGGAAAAATCGGACCTTTCGATATTACCAAAGACGTTTGGGAGTCATACGTGGAGCGCTTAGAACAATATTTTATTGCTAATGATGTGAAGGAAGCAGTGAAAGTGGCAACGTTGATAACGGTAATAGGCAGTGACGCGTACGAATTAATGGTGAATTTATGTACGCCAGACAAACCGTCGACAAAATCGTTCGGTGACCTTGTGGCGGTTATGAAAGGTCATCTACAACCAAGACCCAGTCTGTTAGCAGAAAGATTTAGATTTCGGCAGCGCGTACAAAAAGGGGAAGAAATGGTTCCTGAATATCTAGCGGAGTTAAAAAGGCTATCAAAGTGCTGCAAATTCGAAGACAAGAATACCTTACAAATAATAGTAAATATTATTTGATATATAAGTACCCACATATTGAATACATCACAATAATTATATTATAATGGGTTGGGTTGAAAGAAATCGTTAGAAATGGATCTTTTAATTGATGCCTATGTAGGTAATTATCTTTAAAGCTCTGCCATTCTGTTTTGGGAGAAAAGAAAAAACATAGAATATACCAGATATTTATATTCCCGTGCAGACCGAAAAAGCCGGTCAAGGGATTGGGCGAAAATCAGAGGAATTACGTCAATAGGAGATACGGCTAGCAACCCATCACTACTCTTTCACTCGCCTTCCACCTTAACGCCCTAACATGCTTAACTTGGAATTTGGGTTTTATGACCTTGGGCTCTGCCTACCTCGCAAGGAAGAAAGACGTGACAATAAATTTTTTTATATCATTAGATGGCAAATGAGCAAGCGAGTCATCTTCTGGAGAGTGATCACCGCTGCCCGTGGACTAATGCAACACCAGGGGTATGACAGGAGCATTGCCGGTCTTTTAGGTTTAGGTTTAAAGAAATTTATTCTCATAAGAAATTTACATTTCACTTAGAATGAGATAACAATAGACTAAAGTTATTACATGCATAAATTAAACATTAAGTACAAGTCGCGATGTGTAACTTTAGTTTTTTTTAAATATATTGATACTGTTACATGTTCTTAGCTCATTTGGCAACTTGTTATACAGCTGTGCTCCCTCAAAAAGTATTGTTTTTTTCCCGTAATTAGTTCGTGGTGCAATTAGGTTAAGTTTATTTTTGATTCTGAGATTATGCGTGGTCTTTTTTGTGTTTAACTGTATATTGGATTTTGTAGTATTAGATGTAATTTTTTTAATCAGAATACATGTGTTGTATTTGTAAAGTTGTGTTAGGTTAAATAGTTTTATTTTTTCCTACCCAGGGAGAGAGGTGTTGGGCTTTCAGCGCTCTCACTCACCGTAAGAAGCATAGAAGCGGTAAAGCTACTACTCAAATGTTGATTTTCTGTGAGAGTGTGGTACTTCCTTGGACGAGCCAGCCCATTCCTGCTACATGCAAAAGTGATTTTCGCCGATAGCGTGGCTCTACTACAATTCAGCCGATCGGTCAATTTGTGAATGACTCAACGATAAAAACTTCGACATCTACAGGTAAAATAGTTTTATGATAAATAGATATATGACACAGTAAGGTTTGCAAAACTTTCTTTTAAAATTTTGTAATTGGGCCCCTGAAAATGACCCTTATTTCAAAAAAATCTTTATTTACTTTGCACATCCGTGTTTGGGTCATAGGATTACACCATCTTACCAAATTTCACCTAATTTGGTTCAGTAGATTCGGAGAAAATCGGCTGTGACAGACGGACGGACGGACAGACAGACGCACGAGTGATCCTATAAGGGTTCCGTTTTTCAATTTTTGTACGGAACCCTAAAAACTAAAACAAATTTATGGTATTAATATTATCGGAAAAACTCAGAACGGTAAAACTCAGAACGTTACAGCTTCATAAATAAGTATACAACATTGATGTGATTTTAGATACAAACGTTAAACAATTCAACAGCAAAGTTCGGAGCAGTTACTGCAATTATCCAGCTATCAGACAATTGCAACTATCTAGCTGAGAACACCAGACTAGACTAACTATTCTGTCTGGAAAATTCGAAAACTCCATTAGGATTTAGATCTCTGCGAGTGATGTAATATGTAAATTACTAGTAATATGTATGTAGTATATTTATAATTATTGTATGTATTTATACACCGCCGTGTTATTCGCGGTAGAGTAGAAAAGGGACCACTCCAAGTCTTCTCGTATATTTCGTAGTGAGCGACTTAGGAAACACAAGTTAAACAAATTTCTGCCTAGAGCACGAACCTCTTTCTGTACTACCAGAGCCATATATTAGCTAGAGTAGTCAGAGGATTTAGCCTACACTCTCCACGCTGGCCAGACGGGTTGGATCCATCTCTTCGATATTTATAAGTTCTGTTTAGCTTGTGTTTCTTAAGTATGACATGGATAGAATTCGAGGGGTCCTATTCAATCTTGCCGGGAACCACACGACAAACTCTTGCTAACACACTCAATACAATGTGCCTGTAATTTATGAAATAGATACTCATAATTGAGAGTGGTGTACGTAGACATAGGTACTTCATTGAAATAACACACACAAGAATTGAAGCAGCATCCGCCGTCAATAATTAACAACGTATTCAGAGCTCAGTAACACAGTGGATGTGAATATAATTTTTTGACGAAAAGTAAAGTAAGATACAGATTTTATTAAAAAAATAGTTACAATGGGTTACTCATGTAAATAGTCAGCTACTGATACGCACAATGTCGTCCCGATCCGCACTGTGTGAATTGGGACGACATGTGTGTACGTCTCGATTCACATTCGCCATGTGGAAGACCTCAGGATGAAGTCGAAATATGTCAGCCAGTAGCTGAATATTTACATGAGTAACCCATCATCATCATCATCAGGTCTTTCTAGTCTCCACTTGAGTAACCCGTTGTCACGTATTTTGACAGTGACTGTCATTTTGTAAAACTAAAGTCATCTTGTCTTTTTTTTAAGGTTAATCTAATCTCTTATTACTACATGTAAAAAGGTAATTGATTTATTGTTAGTTCCTTGATATATTTAAGAGCTATTTATAGGTAAGTTATTTATAGGTAAGTAGACATTTTCTATTTATAGGTAGTTTTATTTTATAGGTAGGTTTAATTCTTAGTTTATATAAGTTAGTTTTAATATGGTTTACTGTATTTTATTTATAGTGTATGAATGAAAAAAAATTAAGAGCTATCAAATATCTTTGAGAAATTAAAATCTGCTAAAAACACAGCAATATGCCTGTGAAAGAGTATTTTTTGAAACTATTGACTCTTGAATTTAATTAGTAAATCACATCTTGCAATTAAGAACGAGTAACAAACTAACACTCATAATTGAGAGTGAATTATTATATAATATATATTATATATATATACACTCATAATTAACGTAGACATACTCCACTGAAAATAAAGCAAAATAGAAACAGCATCCGCCGTCACTCGGACCCTAATAAACCGACTAATTAACAGCGCATTCAGAGCTCAGTCACACTGTTGAGATGACTATCATTCTGTAAAACTAGAGGCCTTTATGTCCTCTAAATTTTTCTTAAAGTTTAGTTTTTTTTTTCATAATATGTAGATAGTAGATTGATGTGATAGTTAGTTTCTTTATATATATATAAGAGCTAACAAGTATCTCAATATTGTTTAACTAAAAAGCTTAAAACAGATACAACGCAATATGCCTGTAAAAGTAAATTTTATGAATAAACTCTTGATTATGATCAAAAAATACATGTCGTAATTGAGTTGCAAACGTAGATACTTCACTGAAAATAAAGCAAAATACACAAAAATAGAAACAACATCCACCGTCACTCGGATCCCTTATAAACCGACTAATTAACAGCGCATTCAGAGCTCGGTAACACTGTGGAGGTGACTATCATTCTGTGATACTAGATACATTTTGGTCTTTTATACTTATTTTTAAGCTAAGTCTCTATGACAAGTAGATATATGTGATTGGTGTCGTTGTTAGTTTCTTGATAAATTTAAGAGCTAGTAAATATATTTGAGAAACTAAAATCGGCGAAAAACACAGCAATATGCCTTATTTTATTACAATACACCTGTTAAAGGGTATTTTTGAAACACTTGACTCTTGAGTTTAATCAGTAAATCACATGTTGCAATTGAGAATGGCGTACGTAGACATACTTTACTGAAATAAAGCAAAATACACAAAAATAGAAACAACATCCGCCGTCACTCGGATCCCTAATAAACCGACTAATTAACAGCGCATTCAGAGCTCGATGACACTGTGGAGGTGACTGTCATTCTGAAAAACTAGAGACATAGTCTTTTACTATTTGTATTTGTAATCTTCTTTAGAACATAATATCCTTGTTATTAAAGCTAACATGGTCAACAACCCACAAATATAGCATGGTGTTATCATCATTATAGCCGTAGAAATTCCACTGCTACATATAGACCTCCCCCAATTTCTACCTTTGTGAGGGTGTTACCATAGTCACGATGCTTGGCCAACACTGAAGTCTGATATTGGTTCCGACGCTGATGCTTATGGAAACCGTATTTTAAGCGGGGGAAAGGTAGAATTTTTTTAGAAAGTGGGTACGGGATAAAGGTTTTTAGAATGTATTAGGATGCTACTTGCTTGGGTAGCTTAGTGATGAGAAAGTAGCAGCTAAGGAAGCCAAGCGCTCGCACTCAATTCCATAGTTGTTGACGATGACGCCCTTGACAATAGCATGTTATATGTAGGTTCATCTATTAGAATCCTCACAGTAACAAAGAAAGAGAGACACGAAAAGAAAGATCAAGAGGAAATGTATAGGATTTCCACGAGGTATTACTATTTCGCAATTTACTCGTCTCATGAGTGTTGTTTCGACCAAAGCAGTGGTGACTGGTGACTTGCTTTCTTTCACACTAGCGTTTGCCAAAGAAGTATTCTGTCGCTGCACAATTTATTGCACTACCGTTCCTTCGTACTTTCATCAATTGCTAAAATTCTTGGCATGTTTTTATTATATTTTTTTATATAATACGCCTACATAATTTAAGTACATAATTTTTCTAATATAAGTACGTATTCTAGCTCAAAACAACTTGTACCTTTGAGGTTTTAGTCCATGTAATTCATGTGCATGGTCATTTTTGTCGACCACTACCTACTTCTGGTGAAAGAAAACATATGAGACAACCTGAACTCTAGTATATTTTTTACTTTTTCTGTCATGTAAATTTTTATTTGATTACAGATAATTATTTACATAATACATTTTACTAAAACTAATTTAAAACTAAAACTTAACTAAACAAAATTAAAACTATTAAATTTTTACTTATAAGTGGGATAACAAAGCATTTGCAAATTTTAACTTCCTCACTAATCTTATAACTGGGAAAGTGAGTTTGTGTATTTGTTTGTAACCTTTATCTACCTTTACCTACTGAACTACCTTCTCCCTTTATCTACTGAACCAATCTTCTTGAAATTTGGCATACATATAGGGTAGGGTACTGAGAAAGGTACCCTAAGTCTACTTTTCATCCCAGCAAACTCTCGGTAAAAGTATAGGCGAGCAAAGCTGCGGGTAAGAGATAGTTTCTAACAAAAAAATATGTGCCATTGATTTTACCTTAGATGACAATGACATAGCTCTAAAATTTCGGATGGAAGCATATCCCAAAAATGACACTTTCATAGACACCCTAACGACGAGTCAAGTGTGCAATTAGTGTGTACTTGTTGTCAGATTATAACCGTTCGTCACACTCACACATACTGGGAATAGCGAGTTAGAAAGAGAGGAGAGATGTATGCATCATTTACTGCATGTGAGGTGCAAAGGCACGGCAAATGGTTTGGGTTGTAGAATGGCAGTTTTGCATTTCATTAAAAAAGAAGTATAGTTTCATAAAATGGATGTCGTGATTTATAATTTTTTTAGAAGGATACTCGTTAAGAGAATGTATTTTATGTTATCTCTCTATATTAGAAGGAAACCTGACTCAATGACTATCAGCTAAATCTACTGTATCTACAAACTTGGGTACAGTGATTTCTTTCATGATTTTAACGTTGTATGTACATACATGATCACAGTTATAGTTTTATTTAAAAAACTCATAAAATGTGACATGATGCAAGTGAGCATTAAGGGCGGCCAACCCGACTAGTTTTTCATACAAACGCTCGTACATGATTATGGCGGCGTAAAAAATCTTTCTTTGAAGCTTTTCAACTAGTAGGTATCTCGTGCACACACATCTAGCTTTCTATCAAAACGAAAAATCAAAATTTGGAGAAACAACTTCACTCTTACCCTCTAAAAACCCGCTTTTTTGCACAAATTTTACGTGAACTTTGGGCGTTTATAATGTACTCATTAATTGTAACAGTAAAGAAAAAAATTATTTGGAAACCTTGCAAATGTAATAGAGATTCTAGATGTACAACTTTTTCATAAACTTGTAAGGCTAGCCTAGAAGCTGCAAAGGCCTATTTTCTGAATAAACGTTTTGATTTTGATTTTGGCCGTTTCCAATTTCAACTAGTCGTATTGGAAACCCTTGTGGAAGGCCTCTGTTCAGCAGTGGACCGTTTTTGGCTGAGATGATTATGATGAAGACTTTCATTGTCAAGCCAAAATATTGTACTAACACGGAACGAATTAAAAATAAAAAACAATGGGTTGCACTCCGGGATTGCCAGCAGAAGTAAAAACTAAATACTATCACTCATAATTTAATACATCTCCTAACGAAAATCACCATCCATGGATGTGTGTAGCACGCAGTGATAAAAACACAGATGCACATTTGCGCAAGCATCCTGCGCCGTCTTAAGAATTTTCCACGTGACGAAAAAATAAATAAATATATACGGACAAATCACACAGATTGAGCTAGCCCCGAAGTAAGTTCTAATAAAAGACTTGTGTTATGGAATACTAACTCAACGATACTATATTTTATAACAAATACATATAAAGATAAACATCCAAGACCCAGGTCAATCTGAAAAAGATCGTTTTCCATCTTGACCTGACCGGGGATCGAACCCGGGACCATCCGTGTCGCAGGCAGGCGTGATAACCGCTGAGCCACGGAGCTCGTCATTCCCTCGTCACGAATCTGTCGGTCACGTGATCTGTCGCGAGTTTAACATTTTTTCCCCATCACAAAAAGTGCACATTGCCAATAAAGAAATATTTACTTTTTACGCCAGAAGCGGATTCGCTATGGCCGCTACCTTGTAGCTTGAACAAAATTTTAAGAGACCATCACGTGACATCGCAACACCGGCAACAGCGTAATGGGCCGTGCAACTTTGCGAGAGTTATTTAAAAGCGTATTACAAATATATTTCCATATTTTACTAAATTTATTTATTGCAACTTAAAAACAGTAGTTTGATATACAAAATCGGCCTGATCAGTAAGTGATTCTGATTCGTCAATATTAAAGTTATTTTTATTTTTATTGTAAGACATTTCTATTTCTTGCAGTGTTTTATGTCTGGTTTCTGGAACATATTTCGAAATATAAATCGTACAAATAAATGACACAATACTAAAACTTACAAAAGTTCCTATTACCCCGAGATAATCCAACATATATGGAAAAGCTTTTAACACTGAAGTATGAAACACAGAACAACATACATTGTATAAAGCTCCTCCAAAACTTTTATGTTTAACCGGCATTAATTCTATTGGCAACGAAAATGATACGGTTGTTATACCAATGTTTGAAAATGTAATAAAAGCTAATAAGCAACAAAAACCTAGCAAAGAATCTTTAGATACATGTCCCAAATATTGTAAAAAGGAAAATATAGAAGTTAATAGTAAATTTACAGCCACTCCAGTTCCATTTGCAAGTAAAATATATTTGCTGTCAAAATAATTCGACAAAATACAAGAAAAAATTGTGCCTACTATTATAATGACATCTATGTAAACTAGACCTATCGTTATGGCACTTTGATTAGAAGTTGTTGCTCTTAACATTTCAGCTGAATAAATATAAAATACAATGCTTCCACCCCAGTACATCAGTAGTAGTATAACTATAGTGTGAAGACACGGCCAGCAGCTGTCTCTCCTAAACAAAGCCTTCCAAACACTTGATGTTCTTTCTTTAAAACTAATTGCATTCTTTCCAACTTCAACATATTCTTCTAAATTTGTAAGTTGCCGTAGTTCTTTAGCCGTATTATCATTTCTTACTCTTAATAAAGAAAACGCTGTCTTACATTTTTCAAATTTAGACTTATACGCTAACCAGGCTGGAGACTCCACCCAAAATAGAGACATACCTCCAGATATAATTATTGGTACAAACATAATAGCATCAACATATGACCATCTAAAAGACCTTCCTAAAGCATGTACTGCTGAAATTCCCGAACTCAAGAAAACTCCCATCAATAACAAAGAAGTGCTTCTAAATTTTGGTTCAACCATTTCACTGAGAGTGCAATAAGCAATTGTCATGTAACTGCTGCTTCCGAAGCCTAAGAATATTTGCCCAATGAAGATGGTGATGATGTCTTTTGCTAAGAAGATGATGATCCAGCCAAGAGCTAAAATGAAGCAGCTGACAAAATAGCTGAACTTGCGTCCTTTTATTTGCATGAGGGTAGGCATAAGGATACCTGGAATGCCTGCAATACCTTGAATTGACCCTGAAATTATAAAATATAATTGAATTTCATTAAGAAAATTAAAAAGTGTTTGTAAATACCTAACAAACTAAGCCAATGCATCAAATCGAAATAATTTGACTCTGGTAGAGGCGGTCATGCTTCTGCAGTGAAGATTTATAAAGATCTCATGATGATTATGATGTCGTATAAGGAAACACTGATTAGTGACACTTCAATGCATAAGGACTAGATAAAATTTCCTTCTTTTAAGTATTGAATCCATAGATGAATAAAATGAAGGTTACAATTTAGTATGAATATTTTGTTATTTTTCAAGTCTCCGTTTTGAAAGTGGCTATGTTTTGGGTAATTATTAATATCAACTAAAATAAAAGCTCATTACTATGATCTGGGAGAAAATGCTCTTAGTATTAATTCCACCTAGTGTTGATCGGTAGGCTAAATATTTTTTTAGTTTTTTTATCAATAGGTTGAAATACGTGGTTATTATTTGATCCTATAGGAAAAGTTGTTCATATTGACGGGGTGAGTCATCCTTTTAAGGGTATGTGGAGGGTCGAGTCACACTCGCATTTACACAAACAAATTAGAGTAATCTTAAAAAAAATATTAAAAAGACTTAGATTTTTAAAACATTAAAATTACCGAAACCATGTGCCACTAAAATAGATGTGAATGATTTTGTATAAAAGTAAAAGCTCTTACCGATCTACGACAAAGTATCGGCATCAATTTCAAAACCACTGTCATTGGCTTTGAACTGTTGAAGGAGGACTGCTGGATACCCAACAGTGCCCCCCGAAGAGAATGCTGCAAGGTATGCTGAAGCGGCAGCAAACAACTAGAAATAGAATATGAAAATACCAGTTGAAATATAAATATCAACGCTCTTGTCACACTCCTGGTGTTACAGTTGGTCATGAGTAGCGGAGATCACTTATCATCAGTTGACTCGTTTGCTCGTTTGCCGTCCCATATCATTTAAAATAAGAAAAATAATCATCATCAATTTCAGCCGCAATAAGATCACCGCTGGACTTAGGCCTCTCGTACTCTCCTAAGGATTTCCAAAATGACCAGTTGGAAGTGGCCTGCATCTAACGTTCATCTGCGACTTTGGTCAGGTCGTCCGACCACCTGTTACACACCTGACCATGGTCCATGTAGGATGAAAGTAAACTATCATCATTCACCATTTCAGCCGCAAGAAGTCCATTGCTGGACATAGGCCTCCCCCAAGGTTTTCCAATACGACCGGTTGGAAGCGGCCTGCATCCAGCGCCTTCCTGCGACTCTTATCAGGTCGTCTGACCACCTATAAAGTAAACTGTATAAAATCAGAACTTACTTGTCGTACTCGAGGATTCATTACACTTTTTATTTTATTAAAGGTACATAGAAATTGTATGCCCAATACTCAACATCAATATATAAAAAAATATATTATACAAAAGTATGTTACATGTAGCTGAAGCAAAATCTGTAGGAAATTGTTTGAAAATTTTAATGTTCTATATAAATTCGTTATATCACTAGTATGAATGACGACTTCCAACACATTGATCATACAAGACTCTCAAAAATGTAATAATTCAACGAAATGTACACATGCAGGGCTGCCAAAATTTTAAGTACTATTATACTGTAGGGGTTGTGAATTTTTCCCTTTTTTGCAACGCCCGGTTTGTGATAAAAAAGTACCTTCCTACCTAACATGTCTTGTTATATGAAACAAATAAGGAGTTGTCTCGTATAAAGATAACAAGATTTATTACTGAGAACCGAGAGACTTGGAAAGTACTCCACCGACAAGAACACAGTTCTTAAATTATAAATAAATATTAATATATAAGGACAAATCACACAGATTGAGCTAACCCCAAAGTAAGTTCGAGACTTGTGTTATGGAATACTAACTCAACGATACAATATTTTATAATAAATACTTATATAGATAAACATCCAAGACCCAGGTCAATCTGAAAAAGATCCTTTTCCATCTTGACCTGACCGGGGATCGAACCCGGGACCATCCGTGTCGCAGGCAGGCGTGTGACCGCTGCGCCACGGAGCTCGTCAATTATATTATAGAGAGTTTGTATCTAACGTTGCCGTGTGGTTCCCGGCAGAGTAGAATAGGAACACCCTTAGTCTTCCTGCAAATGTCTTAGAAGGCGACTTAGGGAACACAAGCTATACAAAGATTATAAACATCAAAGAGACCTGCCTAGCCCGTCTGGTCAGCGTAGAGACTGTAGGCCAAATCCTCTTACTGCTCTTGCTAAAATATGGGTCTAGTACAGATGATCATGCTGCAGTGAATACTAAACAAAGACCTGATCATGATGAAAATGAAAATTTCACGAGGCTCAGGTTGGTTAACCCTGAACTAAGGAATACAAATTTTAATTTTTAGTTTTTAACATATAATAAACACGGTTGTTTATTTAGCTGCTGTCGTCATAGTGCCAATGTTATGGAAATGTCATTATTATTCGGTATTCAAATGACAATATGTTTGTTATTGACTTTTGGAAGTCACGTTCTCAAAATGATAAGGAAAAACTTTTTTTTCTGTAAACAAGACTGAATTCGGGAAAAACATATCAGCTGACGTACTGCGGAAAAGTTAAAAAAAATTCTTATGTTTTCGCGATTGTTACACATTTAAATAAAATTGTTTTAATACGGTTTTTATCGCATTTATTGCATTATTTATACACCTTAAGTTTTCGAATACTTTTCAGTGTTCGTGTTCGCAGGTAGACTAAGTTGACATTTGTCTAATATTTTATAAGATCTGCAAAACCTACCGCCTAACGCGAAACGTTAGGAGTATAGATAATGTAATAAACGCGATAAAAACCGTATTAAAATTGTTTATTGTTTCGCTCAAAAGTTGGTCGTTTTCATGTTAAGAAAGTGAAATTAAACTATGATACTTTAAATACTAAAAACTTTGTATATTCATTCGCAATTATGCTTTTCTTTTATTTTTTTATTTCAAATTTGTGTATATTAATTTTTGTGTTTTGTTGTGATGTAGTAAGAAATTCTATGCATACACTATCACACGCCCACAGCTTTGCTTGCGTTAAAGAGGATCCCTAGATAATACTCCATACATACATATATACTAATATCACGTCTTTATCCCATGCGGGGTAGACAGAGGCCAACCTACAGGCCACTTTTAGCATCGTACGAGGGGAGGTCAATATATTCGCGGAATGAGGGGGAAGGGGGTTGAAATTAAACACGAAACTATTTTTCCTTTTCAATATATTCTCCCTTAACCTTAATACATTTTTCAGATCTTTCCAATAATTTATTTATACCATCGAAAAAAAATGTTTTATCTTGGCTATCAAAATAGGCCGAAATTGCAGACTTGACTTCTTCATCGTCGCCAAATTTTTTTCCACGCAGCTCCTTTTTCATTTTTGGAAACAAATAATAGTCACTAGGGGCCAAGTCTGGACTGTAAGGTTTTTTGTTAATTTTTCGAACCCGCATCGGTGAATGGCAGCCGTCGCAACATGGCACGTGTGGACGGGTGCGTTGTCGTGCAAAAGGAGCACACCTTTTGACAGCTTTCCTCTTCTTTTTTCTTTAATAGCTTCTTTCAATCTATCCAGTAAAGAAGCGTAGTACTGTCCCGTTATAGTCACACCACGATCTTTGTAATCGATCAACAAAATACCTTCTGTATCCCAAAAGACAGTCGCCATGATCTTTCCGGCCGATTGAGACACTTTAAACTTCTTTGGAGGGGGTGTGCCTTTTTTATGCCACTGCATCGACTCTTGCTTCGACTCAGGTTCATAGTGGTGAACCCAGGTTTCATCTCCAGTAACAATCCGGTCCATAATTTCTTCCTTATTCTCTCCACAGAGCTCCAAAAACTGGCGAGAACACTCGACACGCTCGCTTTTTTGAAGTGGCGTGAGCATTCTTGGAACCCATCTTGCACTGACCTTAGTCATCCCAAGATGATCATGTAGGATGTTTAAAATGCTTGTTTCGGATACTCCAACCATTGCTGCAAGCTGCTTCTTCTTCAACCGGGCATCTTCCAATACAAGTTTTTCTACTTTTGCGACGATTTCCGGTGTGGTGGCCTCAATTGGTCGTCCGGAGCGGGGGTCATCTTCAATAGACTCTCTTCCTTGTTTGAAAAGTCCATGCCACTTGTAAATCATGGTTTTACCAGGGGCAGAGTCTGCGTAAACTGCTAACAGCTCTTGAAAAATCGTCTGAGCGGATTTTCCTTGCTTGGTGAGGAACTTTATAACGGCGCGGTGTTCAATTTTCTCCATACTCGCTGACTTCTTCCCGATTCACTTGTTTGTAGGTCAACAACTCAAAAGTTTATGACCCGATTTGGTTCAAACTTGGTATATATACTCTTAATGAGGTGCTGAACAAGTTACTACCTGGACGAGTAAATCAACCCCCTCCATCCCCTCCATTCCGCGAATATATTGACCTCCCCTCGTAGTGGGCGTAAAGGTGGAAAGCAGAATCAAAATAGTGATATGTTGCTAGCCGCATCGCCCATTAATGTTATTCCTTAGATTTTCGCCCAATCCCTTGACCGGCTTTTACGGTCTGCGCGGAAAGAAAAGCAGCGGGTATATTCTATGTTTTTTCTTTTCTCCCAAACCAGCATGGAAGTACTAAATAATAATACTAGTTTAGTGTATTTAAGTAGATCCCACCAAAAACATAAATGTAAAAAAGGAGAGCTAAGTTCAATACAAAAATTATGCTTGGCTGTAGGTTTCGCCGCAAAAAGGATGGATATCTAAATGAGTGCAAAGTTCTATGCAAAATCCAAATATGTATTTATAGGAACAAAATAACATTATGTACAAGTATTAAACTCTATTTCTTTGCTTTATTGGATACGTATGACAATTGCTGTTATCTAAAAAAAATTGAGATCTTAAAGTAGGTTAGATTTGACTTGGGATCCAAGACTGTAGAATATCGGATCTCCAAAGCGGAGATGCCCAAGAGATTTGACCGCGTCTATTCAGTTCAATACTCTTAGTAAGTATACTTGTATTGGCATGGCAGGTACTTTGTCGTAGTGATATCTATTTCAGGTAATACTCTAGAACGTATATTGGTATAGGATGTAGGCCAACTATTGTGTTGTATATTTTGCCGTGTGGTTCCCGGTTGCTGTGTGGTTCCCGGCAGAGTAGAATAGGACCACTTCAAGTCATCCCGTGGGTGTCGTAAGAGGCGACTAAGGAAACACAAGCTAAAAAAAGCTTATTAACATCAAAGAGACCTCTCCAACCCGTCTGGCCAGCGTGGAGAGTGTAGGCCAAATCCTCTGACTAGTCAGGCTAGTATATGGCTCTGGTAGTACAGAGAAGGTCGTACTCCTGCAGTGAAGACTAGAAAGACCTGATGATGATGATGATGATGATGATGTAGGCCAAATCCTCTGACTGCTCTGGCTAATGTACGGCTGTGGTAATACAGAGAGGGTCATGCTGCTGCAATGGAGAATAAGAGTGACATGATATTAGAGTACAGAAGTTCAGGGTAGATGTCCGTTCTAACTTGAATAATAGGTTCCACTAAGGTGAACTACAAGCTTTGTTACACATTGCCTTCATATTGCATTTATGGAAACGACTTCATAAAAAACCGGCCAAGTGCGTGTCGGGCCACGCGCAGTGTAGGGTTCCGTAGTTGCGAATGACAACTTTGAGTTCACACTCGCACCTTACCAGTTTAGCGACCAAAAACATCTAACAATGAAAATAGTATGAAATTTTACAGTTTATAAGTTGGTTGCCTATAACTTTTTAGTTTGCACTTAGTACCTAGCTCTGATAGTTTTCCTTACAATTTCAGTATATATACTACTGCTGTAATTATTTTCACGAATCCACATATAACCGTTTAGCAGATAGAGGGGACACGTACCTCTGACAAAAATTTGCACTTTAAAACCAAATATTTCGGAAACGGATCCCTAAATCGAAAAATGGTGCTCTCAACCTCACAATATTTTTCAAAGACCTTTTTAACAATACCCCACACGATGGGTAAATAGAGAAAAAAAAATACTCCCCCACTTTACTTGTACGGGAGCTAACCAAAAAAAAATTTTTTTCAAGATTTTTTTCTACCACTTTTTTGCCATGATTAATATACATATCCATACCAAATTACAGCTTTCTAGTACTTATAGTCTCTGAGTAAAACCGCGGACGGACAGACAGACAGACAGACATGGCGAAACTATAAGGGTTCCTAGTTTACTACGGAACCCTAAAAAGACCTAATAATGATGTGTCGCTAATAAAAATACTAAAAGTAACTACTGGCTACTGACTATGGACATCACGCGAAGTCGCGTCACTGGCTACATGACAGAACATGAAAGATTAGTAGTTATTTTTTAGTAACTTTTATTTATTGCAACTTATAAATAGTAGTTTGATAAACACAATCGACCTGATCAGTAAGAGTTTCTGATTCGTCAACATTACAATTATTTCTATTCTTATTGTAAGACATTTCTATTTCTTGCAGCGTTTTATGTCTGGTTTCTGGAACATATTTCCAAATATAAATCGTACAAATAAATGACACACTACTGAAACTTACAAAAGTTCCTATTAACCCAAGATAATCCAACATATATGGAAATGCTTTTAACACTGAAGTATGAAACACAGAACAACATATATTGTATAAAGCTCCTCTAAAACTTTTATGTTTTACTGGCATTAATTCTATTGGCAACGAATATGATAAGCTTATTATACCAATGCTTGAACATGTAGTATAACCTAATAAGCAACAAAAACCTACCAAAGAATTTTTAGATAAATGTCCCAAATATTGTAAAAAGGAAAATATAGAAGTTAATAGTAAATTTACAGCCACTCCAGTTCCACTTGCAAGTAAAATAATTTTGCTGTCAAAATAATTTGACAAAATACTAGACGAAATTGTTCCAACTATTATAATTATATCAACATAAACTAGGCCTATAGTTATAGCATTTTGATTAGAAGTTGTTGCTTTTAACATTTCAGCTATATAAACATAGAATACAATGCTACCACCCCAGTACATCTGTAATAGTATAACTATTGTATGAAGACACGGCCAGTAGCCATCTCTTCTAAACAAAGTCTTACCAACACTTGTTATTCTTTCTTTGAAACTACCAACTTCATTACCAATTTCAGCATATTCTTCCAAAGCCATAAGCTGGCGTAATTCTTTAGCTGCATTATCATTTTTTCCTCTCAATAAAGAAAACGCTGTCTTACATTTTCCAAATTTAGACTTATACGCTAACCAGGCTGGAGACTCTACCCAAAATAGAGACATACCTCCAGATATTATTATTGGTACAGACATAATAGCATCAACATATGACCAGCTAAAAAATCTTCCTAAAGAATGTACTGCTGCAATTCCCGAACTCAAGAAAACTCCAATCAATAACAAAGAAGTGCTTCTAAATTTTGGTTCAACCATTTCACTGAGTGTGCAATAAGAAATACTCATGTAACTGGTGCCTCCGAAGCCTAAGAAAATTTGTCCGATGATGATGGTGGAGATATTTTTTGCTAAGAAGATGATGATCCAGCCAAGAGCCAAAATAACGCAGGTGATAAAATAGCTGAATTTCCGTCCTTTTATTTGCATGAGGGTTGGCATAATGATACTTGGAATGCTCATGATGCCTTGTATTGACCCTGAAATTACAAAATGTGATCATAATATCATTATAAATACTAAATATATAGATTAAATAAATAATGTTGCGCCTCGACCTTTACACTTACGACCTTACAACTTTTAAACGGTGTTTTTTTTAAGCTAAGTCCAGCATTGAAGTACAAGGACCTGTATTTTGCTCCTCTTAGGGTTGATCCTCTGGACAGGTAAAATAAGGGATGCAAGTTAGTTTGGAGTTTGCTTTAATTTTCAAGCCACCGTTACGAAAGTTGCTGTGGGTAATTATTCAAATCAACTCAAATAAAGCTTCATCGCTTTAATACTTGGTTTTTACAATCGTATGGGACTCTCGACTTGAGCGCTGCCTTCTTCGAAGTAAAGCTTTTGGAACACTTATTTTTTTTTACTTGTTTGCTAAACTGCCCATGTAAGGCAGTGTGAGAAATATGCGAATAAACCTATGTTTCTAACGGTCGGAGATGTTCTCTGGTGGTTGTTTTTTAACCTAGTGTGAGAGATTTTTAAGTTCAATGTTTTTGTTAGAAAAAGTTTTATAAATATTAAAATGATTTGGATTTGTAAAAGAGTGAATTTATCGTATAAAACAAAACAAGCACCACAAAAAAAGATGTCAATGAATTTGTGTAATAGCAAAAGGTCATACCTATCCACGACAAAATATCGGCATCAATTTGAAATCCATTATCATTAGCTTTGAACTGTTGAACGAGAACTGCTGGGTATCCGATAGTGCCCCCCACAGAGAATGCTGCAAAGTATGCTGAAGCTGCAGCAAACAACTAGAAAATCAAATTTCTTTAATAAATATCAGTTGAAACATGAATGTGATATCGTATTGCTAATGGTCCTGCTAGCGTTGATGAAGATAGCGTTTCATCATCATTTTTTCAGCCTTACTGCAACACAATCCTTTTTGCCTACCAGAGCCATATATTAGCCAAAGCAGTCAGAGGACTAAGACTACAATCTTCACACTAACCAAAAGAGTTGGAGAGATCTCCTTGATGTTTAAAAGCTTTGTTGTGGAAGACTTGGAGTGATCCTACTCTACTGGGAACCACACAGCTATTACACATATCCTCAATTAAATAACAGTTGATATCATCATGATCATCTTGGCCACAAGAAGTCCACTGCTGGACATAGGCCTCCCCTAAGGATTTAAAATATGACCGGTTGGAAGCGGCCTGCATCCAGCGCCTTCCTGCGACCTTTATCAGGTCGTCGACCACCTGGTCGGAGGGTGTCCAACGCTGCGCTTGCCGGTACGTGGTCGCCAATTAAGAACCTTTCTGCCCCATCGGTTCTTCGCGCTATGTTCAGTTCAGTTATGAACAGTTGATATATAAATGCTTTATCCTATTGCTTGTGGACCTGTTAATGTTGATAGAGATATCAGTTAGAAATAATCCTCTCGTTCATGAAATAAAGAGATTATTTACGGTCAGCAAAGGACATGTGTTATACCAGATTTCGCTTAAACTTTTTGCAGCATAAGTGCTTTTTTGATAGGAGACCCTGGACTCCACGCTCTACAGATACTGATACAGATGAGGAGGATCAAAGTGCCTTATTGACCCGGGGGTAGTGGGTTCGATTCCCACGGGAAGCATACTTTGTTAAGTTATTTCCAGTTTGCTTAGGACATTGCAGGCATGAATCACCTGATTGTCTGATAAGAAAGATGATTTCGTGCTTCGGAAGGGCCGTTAAGCCGTTGGTCCCGGCTGCCATCTGGTAGTCGTTGAAGGAACCACGTCAGAGGCCGAGAGGCGGTTCCTAAGAACTCTGACACCAGGGTGTGCGTGGTCGACTGACCGTGTCACCTACACGAAATGATGATGATGGAGGATCAAAGTAAACTACATAAAGTCAGTACTCACTTGTCTTACACGAGGATTCATTACACAATTTATTTTATTATCGGTACTTCGAAGTTTTATGCCCAAGACTCATCATCAGTATAGATAAAATAAGTATATTTCGTCACACCAAATAAAAGGATTGTACATGTAGCAGAAGCGAAATTATCGAAAAATGATTTAAAATTTTAAATGTTGTAAATTCATTTGTTACAATACAATATACAATACTGCTCATAACAATGTTTATTTGAACGTGATGGAGTGATGCAGGGCTTACAAACTTTAATTTTTTGTGAATTTGTTTGTTGGTTTGTTTTTCGTATGTGTAAGTGGCCAACACTGGTGTCAGATTTTTCAAGCTCCCTTAAGGCATCTGACATAGCTTAACGACTGCCATCAACGATGACAGCCGGGACCAACGGCTTAACGTGCCTTCCGAAGCACGGAGGAGCTCGAGATATTTTTATGCCACTTGCGGTCACCCATCCAAGTAGGGACTGCACCAGGGGTTGCTTAACATATGTAAGCGCTCATAGAGCTCACACCCACTGGACCATCGGGCTCCTGTGATTGTGAATTTGTCAAGATAGTAACGCTTCTTTACAATGGTAAGTACCTTTGAAGTTAAAAAAAACTTCCACGCTGGTCTGGAATCAAAGGAAAAACATAGAATGTGCCAGCTGCTTCCCTTCCCGCGCAGATCGTAAAATCCGATCGAGAGAATGGGCGTGAGGAATCTTCTCAATAGGCGATGCGGCTAGCAAACCATCACAGACAGAACATCTGTCAAAAATACCTCTCGTCTTAGTGCCGCCATCTCGTTAAAAAAATATTTTACATACATACATGGTAAAATATTTATCGTTAAATTACATGCGTCTTTCTTACCATCACGTCTTATCGTTTGCGGGGTAGAAGAGCCTATCTCATTCTTAAAAACCCTCTTTGGCTCTGCAAATCAGGACGACATCGTTCGTGCACGTCTTGGTTCACATTCGTCTTGAGCAAAATAATTGTGCACTAAAATCGCTTACAGTTATATGTGGGTGTCTGGATATGCGCGGGGGAAGCAAAAAGCGCGCGGGGCGTGGAACGGGCCGTCACCGACTGTCTTGATCGAGGGCTGTTTGTGTTGTATAAGTTTACGTCTCGCAGGCATGCACTGCAGGCACGAAGTGAGTAGTGAGCACGTAGTGAGTGACTTCCTATCACTGCCGAAAAACTGCCTTTACGGTTTTTAGGGCATAGAACACATGTCAATTGAGTTTGAATTTGTGACCCCCAATAGAAATTCAAACGAATTGTATGAATTTCTTTTCATATTAACCTCACTCCATGATTTGTCTATGATCTTTTTTGCCTAGAAAAAACATTAGCCAGTGGATCGTCTGATACTAGTAATAGTATCTTCTTCGTAGTTTGTGCTTCTGCAATGTCAACCCTAGCTCTTACACGCCCCGGCTCAAGGTCACCGGTGGCCGAACTCTAACGTACAGGTACGTCACCAGTGTGCCTTGAGCAAGATTTCGCGACGTACAGTTTGGTAAACCCTGAAGTAAGGAACCAACAATTTACTTTTCATTCATAACATTAAAATTCTGTTGTTTATTTAGCTGTTGCCACTATAGTGCCAATGTTATGATAACGCTGTATTTAAGGTAAATTATTCGGTGCAAAAAATTATTCACTAGCAGTAAAGCAAGGTTTTTTTACCTTCATTCAAATTTCATAAAGTATTTTTTAATACATTTGCTAATAATACGGTTCGGTACGGTAATAATGTATATGTCGCAGTCATCTGGTTGAATCTGCTATTTGATTAAATGACTAGCGCGTTCATTGAATGACCACGTTTAATTGAATGACTAAAGGACAACTCGTCAAGTCGTTGAATGTAACGTTCAACGTCTTGACTGAATGAATATCATTTAGCGAAGTTGTTAAATTTTAGCCGACTTTGTAATATTTGGGGGTAGCATGATTTCCAAAGCTTTATATAATCTCATATTCTTGCGAATTTTCTTAGTTTTTAAAGTAGCCGGCGGCGGCGTAATAATAAGTAAATCCATATTGTCATACTATTTTATTACAAATAACGCACTTATAAGTAAATTTAATCGAAAAAAAATATCAACACCATGCCATCTGTTCGAGCTGTTTGACGCCATATTTGTTTTGGTGACTACTAGCGCCGCAGTGGTAAAAAAATGAACTAAATTTGAATCATCTGACTGCTTTTATGTCCGCTCTGTTCAAAGGGCTACAATACAACCCGCTCACTAGTTGGACGTTGAGCGACGCTTGTTCAATCAACGTTTGGCCTAGTCATTCAATTAAACGTGGTCATTCAATGAACGCGCTAGTCATTCAATCAAATAGCAGATTCAACCAGATGACTGCGACATATATATGAGATATGTATGTTCGTTCATAAAAATATTAATCAGTTTAAGAAAGCAAGTGAGGTAAGTGGTAGAAAACAAAGAAATCTATATAGGCTCGTTTTAGACAATACTCCTAAATCAGTAAAATGAGCAAATAGTCCATATAACATGTGTGTAGGAATTTATAATCGATTGCCAAATGATTAAAAATCTTAATAATTATTTGTTTAAAACAAAATTGTACATGTGGTTACTCCAAAAAATGTTTTATAAAATTAATGACATTTTTGATAATAATTAAGTACCTACCTCCATTCCTGACATTCTTTGTAAGTATATAATGAAATTGTGACTAAGAAAATTTTATAATATGTATTTAATGTAATTGACGCTAATAGTATTGTGAATTTGGTCTAAGAGTAATTTTATTTTTAATATTATTAGTAAGTATTGTAATTAGAAATTGAATCAAAATGAATAATAAAATTTATTAACTAACACCAATGAATAATTAAATCAAATACATATTATAAAAAATTGCATGCTGTAAAGAATGGCTAAGTAGATTAAGCTACACTTTTACATGTAACATCTTTATGTACCCTTTTCAATGCAAATAAATCTTATCTTATTATATTTTAATGATAATTACCTTTATAAAGTTTCAGCCATTTCAACTGATCGGTTACCTATTTTGTCGGTTATATGCGATTATTCAGATTGATATTAACTCCTTTTTTATTCTTAAACCTATTGAAATGAAACACAATAAATAAAGTGGAGCAAGCAACAACGCATTAGTGTTAACTGTATTCAAATCGGTTGAGCCGTTTCTGAGATTAGCGTACACAAACAAACAGACAAAAATTCTAAAAATCATTGTTTTGGGTTTTATTGCTCTATTTGTAATAATAGTTTTTCTTATATATCTTTCATGTACAGACAGCAACCATTTCCGATTTTATTCTTTGTATTGATATAGACCCATATTTTACTTATTTTTATTTTCGGCTTTTTCAAAATCGGCCTGATCAGTAAGAGTTTCTGATTCTTTAATATTAAAATTATCTCCATTTTTACTGTAAGACATTTCTATTTCTTGCAGTGTTTTATGTCTGGTTTCTGGAACATATCTCCAAATATAAATCATACTTATTATTGTCACAAAACTGAAACATAAAAAGGTTCCTGTCAAACCAAAGTGATCCAACATATATGGAAATGCTTTTAAAACTGAAGAATGAAACATAGAACAACATATATTGTATAAAGCTCCTCCAAAACTTTTATGTTTTACCGGTATTAATTCTATTGGCAACGAAAATGACAAGCTCGTTATACCAATATTTGAACATGTAATAAAACCTAATAAACAACAAAAACTTAGCAAAGAATCTTTAGACAAATGTCCCAAATATTGTAAGAAAGAAAATATGCAAGTCAATAGTAAATTTAGAGCCACTCCAGCTCCATTTGCAAGCAAAATATATTTACTATCAAAATAATTTGCCAAAATGCAAGACAAAATTCTTCCAACTATTATAATAACATCTACATAAACAAGGCCTATATTTATAGCACGTTGATTAAAAGTAGTTACTTTTAGCATTTCAGCTAAATAAACACAGAATAAGATGTTCCCACCCCAGTACATCTGTAATAGTATTACTATTGTATGAAGACATGGCCAGTAGCTATCTCTTCTAAACAAAGTATTCCAAACACTTTTTCTTATTTTTTTGAGACTAATTGCATTCTTACCAACTTCATCAGTTCCTTCCAAATTCATAAGTTCACGTAATTCTTTAGCTGCACTATCATTTCTTCCTCTTAATAAGTTAAACGCGGTCTTACATTTTTCAAATTTAGATTTATACGCTAACCAAGCTGGAGACTCCACCCAAAATAGAGACATACCTCCAGATATTATTATTGGTACAAACATAATAGCATCAACATATTTCCAGCTAAAAGACCTTCCTAAAGTATGTACGCCTGAAATTCCCGTACTTATAAACACTCCGATCAATACCAAAGAAATGCTTCTAAATTTTGGTTCAACCATTTCACTAAGAGTAGTAAAAGCTATAGTCGTATAACTGTTGCTTCCGAAGCCTAAGAAAATTAGTCCAATGATGATGGTGATGACGTCTTTTGCTAAGAAGATAATGATCCAGCCAAGAGCCAAAATAAAGCAGCTAGTAAAATAGGTGAACTTGCGTCCTTTGATTTGCATGAGAGTGGGCATAAGGATACTTGGAATGCCCGCGATGCCTTGGATTGACCCTGAAATTATAATTTATTATTTAATTTTATTAAGAAAACTGTCGGCGAGGTTACCCATAGGCCTAGTTAGATGGTCTACTGCTTGCCTGCCAACCCGCAATAGACAAGCGTGGTAGGTTAATTGTCTAAACCTCTCTCATGAATCGAAACTTAAATCAGAATCTTGGAGGAGTGAAAGAGAGGCCTTTGCCCAACATAGGGATACTCATAGCCATTACAAAAAAAAGAGTGATATAGATCAAAATAATGTTGCGCTTTGGACCCTACAACTTTTATTATTTTTCAAGCCACCGTTATGAAAATAGGAAGTTATAAAAATTAATTTCTGTAAAGGGTCATCGCTATGATATTTGATATTAATTGTCTGGGATAAATATCAAACTAAACGTAACGTAAATATTAAAATATATCAAAAAAAGGACTGATTCTAGGGTTAAAGGTTTTAGGGAACCTCCATTAAAGGTAATGTTAGCCCAGATAATAAATATGAAATATGAATAACAGATATGACGAGCTTCGTGGCGCAGCGGTCAACACGCCAGCCTGCGACACGGGGGTCCCAGGTTCGATCCCCGGTCAGGTCATGATGGAAAACGATCTTTTTCAGAATGACCTGGGTCTTGGATGTTTATCTATATAAGTATATGTCATAAAATATAGTATCGTTGAGTTAGTATCCTGCGACACAAGTTCACAACTTACTGTGGGGCTAGCTCAATTTGTGTGATATGTCCCTATATATTTATTTATTTATTTATTTATTTATTTATGAAGATGCATAGCGATGACTTAAAAAATATATTAAATTTCTCACTTTATTTAAAACCCCCTTTAATTAAGTTAGTTATAAATTTTTAGGGATCCGTACCAAAAATTAAAAACGGAACCCTTGTAGGATCACTGTCCGTCTGTCACGGCTGATTTTCTCCGAATCTACTGAACCAAATTAGGTAAGATTGTGTAATCCTTTGACCCAAACATGGATGTGCAAAGTAAATATTTTTTTTAAATAATGGTCATTTCCGGGAGGCTAGTGAATTTTTTTAAAAGTTTTGCAGTCCTTTTTGTGTCATATACCAAAAGAAAAGGATCGAAATTGAATTGAAAAATGGAAAAAAGGACTCGTCGTCCACAAGTTTAAGTATTTAAGTTAGTTATCTTTTCAAATATATCCTAGTGATATTGTGTATCTATTTTTAAGTTTGTATAAACTAAGAAAATAAGGTAGAGTAAAAATATAATCTAGCTAGATAGTTTTTTCCCTCTTAACCTTCTATGGACTAAATTTCAATCGAATTGTTGCAGCCATTTCCGATATGCTTATATACAACAGTTCCTTTATAGAAATAAGATAAGATAAAATTTGCGGTTTTCAGATTTTTTCCTGCTCCGTGCAAAATTTTATGATTCTGAATTTCTATAGGTTTTCACGTCAGCGTCAACTCTGACACCAGGGTGTGCATGGTCGACTGACCGTGTCACCTACACGAAATGATGATGATAGGTTTTCAAAATTGCATTCTCTTGCGAATGTGCAAAATATGCGTCATAAACGGCTAGATCTTTTGATCGCGTTGACATATAAGTTTAAGGCCCCATACTAGGCACACTAGCGACGCCAATTGTTTTATTCCGAATACTTTACAAATAGAAAGAAATTCAAAAATGTAAATCATATAAGCCTTGTAAGCATTTAGCCTTGTTTAATATTATCAGAGACAGTGAGAATTATGAGAAATACCAGATTACATAATCACTATTTCTCTTAATAACTGATTCTCATAATATTAAAACATAATTCTAAAAATACTTCAGGTTATTTACTAAGGCTTATATGATTTACATTCTTGAATTTCTTACTATTTGTAAAGTATTCGAAATAAAACAATTGGCGTCGCTAGTGTACCTAGTGTGGGGCCTTAAGTTTGATACACCTTCAAAGGACCACAGATTTCAATATGTGATATAATTCCAACTTGATAGGTCCACGCTTTTTTAAGAAAAGGAGTCTTGACAGGCAGATGGACAACGGGGTGATCCTATAAGGGATTTTTTTACCTTTTGTACTTCAAACCCTATAAAACATCAATAAATTTGTATAAAAGTAAAAGCTCCTACCAATCCACGACGAAGTATCATCATCAATTTGTAAATCACTGTCATTGGCTCTGAACTGTTGAAGGAGGACTGCTGGGTATCCGATAGTGGCCCCCGCAGAGAATGCTGCAAGGTATGCTGAAGCGGCAGCAAATAACTAGAAATACAAATTTATGAACAATGCAGTTGAAATATAAATACTATATCCTTTTGCCCATGGCCCCTACTAGCGTTAATGTAGATAGCAGGTGTGTTTTTTTATGAGTAAAGATATTACTAATAACGGTTAGTAAAGGACACATTTTATACCAGACTTTTATAGATTTCTCCCAAAACTCTTAACGGGATGAGTGCTGTCTTAACAACAAACCCCGGCTCCAATCTAGTACAGGAAAAGATGCGGCTGAGGAGGATGAAAGTCATCATCACCCCAGCTGCAAGATATTCACTGCTGGATACAGGCCTCTCCCAAGGATGTATATCATGGGGAGTTTTTGCCATACCCACCATGCTTGGCAAACGGGTTGGTGAGCGCAATTGGCTTAGAATATCGGTTCCAACGCTGTTGCCCATTTCCAAGCGAAGGAAGGGTAGAAGTTTGTTTGACTGGGGGAACGGGATAAAGGTATAAATATATACGGACAAATCACACAGATTGAGCTAGCCCCAAAGTAAGTTCGAGACTTGTGTTATGGGATACTAACTCAACGATACTATATTTTATAATAGATACATATATAGATAAACATCCAAGACCCAGGTCAATCTGAAAGAGATCATTTTCCATCTTGACCTGACCGGGGATCGAACCCGGGACCTCCGTGTCGCAGGCAGGCGTGTTGACCGCTGCGCCACGGAGCTCGACAGAGGTATGGATGCTACTTGCTCGGATGAATTAGGGATGAGAAAATAGCAGCTCGGGAGACCGGGCGCGCGTACACGATGCCCCATCTGCAACTACCGAACAGGCAGTTGAGAGTAACAACCGTGACCGTGACCATGATCCGTGTAGGATGAAAGTAAACTACACAAAATCAGTACTTACTTGACGTACACGAGGATTCATCACACAATTTATTTTTTTTATAGGTGTATAATAATGTTATGCCAAATACTCATCATAAATATTTTAAAAAAAACCTCACAACATATAAAAGTGTGACATGAAGCAGCTAAATTATTAGAAGACGGTTATTAAATTTTAATGTATTTATTATTTCTTTATTTGTAGGTTTAACTAGTTTCAATGATTACGACCAACACATTGATCATACAAAACCACAGAACACAGAAAGACATCTGTGTTCTGTGTACAAAACTGCTCATAACAATGAAATATTTGAACGTTATTTACTGATCAGGGCTTACCAAACTTTTTTTTACTATAATAATGTTTTCTAATGTTTTTGCGATTGTTACACATTTAAATAAAATTTGTTTTAATACGGTTTATCGCGTTTATTACATTATTTATACACCTAACGTTTCGAACACTTTATAGTGTTCGTGATCGCAGGTATACTTCTTTTTAGCGTGTCAACTCGGGCGAATTATATTTGTGTTGACCAAAACTTTGCCACTGACACAGTGTTATTAGTAGCATTGTAAAGGTCCGGACCCAAGTCGGCCGAAGTAAGGAGAATATGAACAGGTGGGGTTACAGCACAGAAATCTCCTGTCCATGTGGTGCTACTCCTCAGACCATGGCACACCTCCTGTCTTGCCCCGCGTGTCCTACCACCTGCACACGCGAGGACCTTTACAATGCAGGCATGCTAAGTTGACATTTGTCTAGTATATACATTAGGCGGTAGTTTTGCATAGTTCTTATAAAATACTAGACAAATTTCAACTTAGTCTACCTGCGACTACGAACACTGTGAAGTGTTCGAAACGTTAGATGTATAAATAATGTAATAAACGCAATAAAACCGCATAAAAATTAATGTTATTAACCCGCCATTACTCGCGTCAAATTTCATGACACAAACCGTCGCGTCTGGGTCTATTAGACCCAAAATTAATTGTTAACAAAACGAAATATAGGTTTTACTGTAAATTAAATGAAAAGAAGGTAATAAAACTATGCTGGAGTCTCAATGTGTAATTATGTAGTAATTCTTAAAATTACAACAGTTTGAATTATAGTCTACTTTATCTCAGTTTTTTTGGTGTTAAGGAACATTTACCACAGATATTTATTTTATATTTGAATATTAATGAAAATAAACGTTATTATTATAAATACTAATAAGTTTCCTCTTAAACAGCAGAAAAAATTGAACTTTTTATATAAAGAAAAAAATTTCAGGCAGCCTTCAAAGTCAACATAAATTTACTTCTCAAAATACTTCTTATTCATACTAATTCGTCTTATAATGCAGCCGTTTTTTTAATTCTTAGTCGTAAGTTGATAATAATTAATGCGTAAAAATGCAGTGTGATCTTTACAACTGAAAAATTTACAAATCCGATATTGGGTTTCTGGGACTTTGTATGGGAGATCCATAATTTTTACGTTTTATGCCTTATTTTTCTTACCATTCTGTATTCGATTAAGGATTTCGATTCCAAGATTACAATATAGTTCATAGGTTCAAACTCAGCCGGTATATTTTAGAACTCTCTTCTGGAAAAACATCATTGCCATTTTCTTATAACTTAACATGGTCACAAATACCCCTGTTTTTGACCTAATAATCCGATTTGTTTGCTGATAATTTTTTTATCTACTAAGTAACTCTTTTGTATTTCATAAGATTTATTGGGGTTTTATTATTCGAACGTGACAAATATTAAAAACAAGGAATTAACCATGGTACAGATTTTACGACTATTTTATGGTTTTGCTTATCATCAGCGTAGCCTTGTGATCCCACCACAAGATTTCCATTTCACTTAACACGAGTATATAAACTTGTAAGGACAACTATATACTTAATAAAAAAAATATTTACATTACTTGAATTTTATGTAATTTCATTTAATTTCATATATATAAAGCGTATTATTTCAATAAAAATCGTATCAAGAATAATAACATTCTTTTTAGTACCTAACAAATGTACTACCGTTGTATATGTAACGGAACCGACGAATTGCAACACTGGCATGACGTCGTAGCTCGCCCCATTGCCTGCCATATCACCGTTGTATTCACCGCTGCGCGCTCCACCGAGCGAACGCGTCACTTTTTGCTGAGTAGCCAACCGAACAACATAAGTTTAGCCGATTTACTGATGCTGTGTGGTTATACCGTCCCTAGTGGATTAAAATGCGTGTTGTCACGCGCCAGCTTTGTGTTTAATTTCAAAAGCCTGATCATCAGCGACCCTGCCTCGTCCCTTTTGTTATAATCAGAAGTTGGATACGATGAAGAAGATTGTCTCATCACCACGCCTAATGGATTTTCCCTACATGGTTAAGTACTGCTACCGAGACGCTATTAATTTATTTTAATTTTTCCGTTAACGTCGATTCAATAACTCCATAGTATTCTCATTTTCCGTAGTCTCAATTAAAAAAATTCTGCTTCATTTTCCGTCCAAAATCGTTTAAAAATTTCCGGTAGAAAGGTCAGACGTAAAATTGCTTAGCATTTTAAATAAATGGCACTAAAAATAACGTTTTGTGGTATGTATATTCAGTGAAAGATATTTACCTACGTGCTGCTTGTTTTGCTTTGGGAGAATAAACCATTGGTTTCTTTTCATGAACACGCTTCTGGCATCGGAATGTTCGAGCCACGTGGACTATCCAGCTGTCGTTCAGCAGCTGCATCTCACCGTGAGGCTGCGAGGGTTGCACGAGCTTCACTACGCGGCTGCTTCCCACCGCGAGGCTGCAAGGGGTTGAACGAGCTTCACCACGTGAACACTGACTATGTCGACTGGTATGCAGATGGCATTGGACGAGAGCAGAGTCAGCAAAACAGCCGTTAAATCAGGTTAGCCAATTTTGTTGCCAATTCCTAACCAGACTAGTTCCTAACCAAATTAATGACCTAGTTAATTGTTTATTACCAGCCTGATGAGTACTATTGTAAAAAAACCGGCCAAGTGCGTGTCGGGCCACGCGCAGTGTAGGGTTCCGTAGTTGGGAATGAAAACTTTGAGTTCACACTATTCACACTTGCACCTTACAGTTTAACGACCAAAAACATCTAACAATGAAAATAGTATGAAATTTTACAGTTTATAAGTTGCTTGCCTATAACTTTTTAGTTTGTACTTAGTATTCAGCTCTGATAGTTTTCCTTTCAACTTCAGTATATATACTACTGCTGTAATTTTTTTCAGGGGGGGGACACTTACCTGTAACAAAAATTCGCACTTTAAAACCAAATATTTCGGAAACGGATCCCTAAATCAAAAAATGATGTTATCAACATCACAATATTTTTGAAAGACCTATTTAACGATACCCTACACGATGGGTAAATAGAGAAAAAAAAATTACTCACCGACTTTACTTGTATGGGAGCTACACTAAAAAAAAAAATATTTTACCACTTTTTTGCCATGATTAATATACATACCCATACCAAATTACAGCTTTCTAGTTCATATAGTCTCTGCGTAAAACCGCGGACGGACAGACAGACAGACATGGCGAAACTATAAGGGTTCCTTGTTTACTACGGAACCCTAAAAAAGAGGCGTTCGGTAAATAGGTACGTAGTCATAAAGCCAAGTCAATGGTCCAATCCAAGCTAGTAGCCCAAGGCAAGCTAGTGATCCAAGTTAAGCCAGGGTTCAAGCCAAGCTAGTGGTCCAAGTATAGCCAGGGTCCAAGCCAAGCTAGTGCTCTAAGTAAAGCCAGGGTCCAAGCCAAGCTCGTAGTCTAAGTAAAGCCAGGGTCTGAGCCAAGCCAGTAGGCTATACTAAGCCTATGGCCCAAGTTAGGACTCAAGCCAAGCAGGGACTCAAGCGAAGCCAGGACCTAGGCTTAGCCATGTCCCAAGCAAAGCCAGGGCCCCAGTGAAACCAGTGCCCCAGCAAAACCAGGGTCCCGGCGAAACCAGGACGTAAGCGAAGCCAGTGCCTATTCAAAGCCAGGGCCCAAGCGAAGCTATAGCCTAGGTGAAGTCAGTGTCCAAGCGAGCTCGAAGCTCAGCTCAAGCTAGAGCTCTAGCGAAGCTGGGGCCCATGCCAAGCCGGGGCTCAAGCCAAGCCAGGGCTCAAGCCAAGCCAAGGCTCTAGCCAAGCCAGGGCTCAAGCCTAGCCAAGGATCCATGCCAAGGCAAGCCAATGATCCATGCCAAGCCAAGCCAAGCATCCATGCTAAGCCAAGTCAAGGATCCATGCTAAGCCAAGCCAAGGATCAATGCCAAGCCAAGCCAGGGATCCAAGCCAAGTCAGATATCCCAGCCAAGTGAGTGGGCTAATCAAAGCCTATGGCCCAAGCTAAAGCCAGGCGTCCAATGCATGCCATGTCCCCATGACTCCTAGCCTAGAACTTATTTATGTCTATTAGAGTATTCCTTGAAAATAGACGGAAATTTGTCAATTTTGAGTAACCTGGTGTTTTGCTCTCATTGCGGGAGCAATTGTTGCAGGATGGCCGATTGTAATGCAACCGACGAATTGCAACACTGACGTGACGTTATAGCCTACCCCACTGCCTGCCATATCGCCGTTGTATTCACCGCTGCGCGCTCCGCCGAGCGAACGCGTCATTTTTTGCTGAGCAGCCGACCGAACAACATAAGTTTAGCCACTATACTGTAATGCTGTGTGGTTATACTATCCCTCGTGGATTAAAATGGGCGTTGTCACGCGCCAGCTCTGTGTTTAATTTCAAAAGCCTGATCATCAGCTACCCTGCCTCGTCCCTTCTGTTATAATATTAAAAAATATATACCCAAAATCATTAATAGCCGCATCGTTCAAAGCGATGCTTGGCTATGGCTTGCAAATGAACAGTTTCTGTACAACATTGCACCCGTATTTTACCCCATTGAGGGATAATTTTCCAAAAACATCAATTAAAGTTAATTTAAGTACTTACCCAAGATGATAATAGAAGGTAGACTATGATACAAACCGACATAGCTTACTATGTTTTCGCATGATAGTCTCAGAGTTGGACACAATTCTTTTCTACGCTTTTTGGCTATTAATACAGTCTATAACAAAATCATGAACTCTTTATTTTTGACTACACTGCAGAAGCACGACGACGCGTCAGCGAAGCGTCGTCATGACGAAGCGGTCAGATTTGGCCTACATTATCCACGCTGGCCAGACGGGTTAGATTGGTCTCTATGACGTTTTAAAGCTTTTTTTAGCCACGGAAGAATTGGAGTTGTCCTATTCTACTCTGCCGGGAACCACACGGCACCTACGGCAAACATACATACATTGCAAGTTAAATAAACAGCTTGTAATAACATTATAAATAACTACGTTTGTTCTACAAGTTGACATAATACATTAAGGCGCTCTTATAGTAACACTAGCGCCACCCAGCTATTAAATTTCTTAAATCATACAATGTATCGAATTTAAAAAATCTAACAAGTACAAACCTACTAAATTACTTATAGTATTTTTTGTATAATATTACAAGTAATTTACTAGTGCCATATTTAAAAAGAAAAACAGATCAACGCCAAAAGTGGCCACTTTTGGCGTAAACCTGTTTTTCTCTTATTTTATCAAACGAATATTAGTGAAAATGAATACAAAAATACTACAAGTAATTTACTAGTTATTTACTTGTTAGATTTTTAAAATTCGATATAGTTTAGGATTAAAAGAATTAATTGCTAGGTGGCGCTAGTGTTACTATAGGAGCGCCTTAAGGGGGAACAGTAGGCACAGTAGCGACGCCAATCATTTTATTCCTAATACTTTACAAATAGAAAGAAATTCAAGAATATAAACAATACAAGCCTTAGTAAATAACTTGAAGTATTTTTTGAATCATGTTTTGATATTATGAGAATCAGTCATTGAGAGAAAAAGTGATAACCGCCAAAAACGGCCGTTTTTGGCGGTAATCAGATTCTCATAATTCTCACTGATTCCGATAGTAATAAACATGATTCAAAAAATACTTCAGGTTATTTACTAAGGCTTGTATTGTTTATATTCTTGAATTCCTTTCTATTTGTAAAGTATTAGGAATAAAATGATTGGCGTCGCTACTGTGCCTACTGTTCCCCCTTAAATAAAAATATGTATTCAAGTTTTTATTTTCATATTGAAAAAAAAAACTATGCAAGTATGGCGCACGCTTCTGTTGCGCATAAAATTAAACATTCACCTGGAAAAATAAATAAATAATTATTTTTGTATGTAAATTAAATGTAACGAATTATCAAAATTCGTAGAACTAACGTAGTTGTCTATCATTATTAGAAATCATTAGTATATGTAATCATCATAAATTCAAAATACAAAAGTATTTATTTGCCTGAAAAGTTTTTACAGCACATATTTACAATGGCTCCCGCACTAGGCACAGGCCTGTATCGCGGGCAGCCGTGTTGATTACTAATTTAGCTTACAGATAGGTTGAGCATGGATCTATGATGTTAGCTATTTACCTTTATTATGATTACTGGTGTTTTTAAAGTTAACTAGTTAAATTTGTGTAATCTATACAAATATATTAAGAGCAAAGATTTGATAGTTTGTTTGTATCAAAGATTTTTTTTTATTTTATTTTTCTGTTAGGAAGATTATCGACTACAAAAACAATATAGAACAATAGGATAAAAACATTCAGTCATTTACAAATCTCCACTTATAACTATTACATAAGCAATAAAAGAATCGACAAGTTAACGACAGTTTAACACAATACACAAGCAAACAAAACATATGCACCATTACACAATGCAGCAGCGGGATAAGTAAGAAGTGAAGCTGAGAAAAAGGACCACAAGTACCATATGAATACAAGGGACTAACTAACCCTGGTCGGGAAACAGTCTATTAATAAAGGCTTTTTTCAATGCCACTGTATTTGATCCTAAGATGTCCATATATGTGTCAGAGGAGCACTTATTATAGTTATTACAAGCTCTAAGAAAGAAAGAATTTTGTCGATAATTAGTAGCTGCCACGGGCGTAACAAATATTTATTCAGAAATGCCCGCGACTTCGTTCACATGGTCTTTCTGATTCCGGCGTATTATTAACCTTAATACGAACTAATGTCGATCTTACAAACATCAAAAAGACCTCTCCAACCCGTCTGGCCAGCGTGGAGTGTATGTAGGCCAAATCTTCTAACCGCTCTGGCTAACATATGGCTCTGGTAGTACAGAGAGGGTCGTGCTTCTGCAGTGGAGACAAAAAAAGACCTGATGACGATGATGATGATTGTAGGCAAACAATGTCTCTAGATCTCGATGGGCTCCGTGACGCAGTGGTCAACACGCCAGCCTGCGACATGGTGGTTCCAGTAAAAAATAAAGTTATCTTTGCGGGCAAAAAATCATGGATCCCTTCATGGGCGAGCCCGACTTACACTTGGCCAATTTTAAATTTCAGAGTCCCACGTAAAGCTGAAATCCCAGACGAACGAAGTTTGGTTTTAGTTTTACAACAGTTAAGCCGATCTCAACCAAATTTCGTTCATACGACCGGATAAGGCATATTGATGTTTATAATCAGATTTCAATTTTAAAAACAATACTTATACAAAATTACAGCGAGTACAAGTTTTCGATACGAATATTTATTTCCTTAATATTCGGAAAAAGCTATAAGTAGGTATCTTTTAATATTAACAGAGTGATGAATGAGACTCAGAAAATTATTAAATATATGTAATAACTAGTTTGACAGCCCCTATAGAGCAGAAGTGATATAACTCGGCGATTTCAGTAATTTCTTTAAAAAAATATTCACATTTTAATGAAGTTATGGTTAGTATAATAGTAGTTTTAAAATATTTACTGATGACCTAGGTTACAGCATTTTAATGTATATTTTCATTATAGGATAAATAATTGCCTAGATATTTTACCTATATCATAATAATAAACACTTCGCAAATCGTGTGTGAGTATGTTAGGAATGACGTCCGCAGTACCGAACACCTGTACAACTAAGTGACATTCATGCATCAACCAACAAAATATATATTTTTTTTATAAGAACAACATTATTGTTAATAAGAATACACATTGACATGCACCCACCATGTCAAGATAATTAAATGCTAGTAATAAATTAATTGCGATCCTGTGCATATTGAGTCCACCAACTCCCGGCGACCTTAATAAGGGCGTCCGTCCACCTGGTCGGGGGATTCATGGAGGAGACCTATGTCCAGCAGTGGACGTCACTGGCTGATAGATAGATAGAATAAATTAATTCGACATTATAAAAACAAACATTTTCACAAATAAAATAAATTAAGTGGCTTATTAATGAGCTGTTTGTTTGTTTTTCGTGTGTGTGAGTTGCCAACACTGGTGTCTGACTTTTCAAGCTGCCTAAAGGCACTTGACAAAGCTTAACGACTGCTATCAATGAAGCCGGGACCGCTTAACGTGCCTTCCGAAGCACGAGATATTTTTATGTTACTTGCGGTCACCCATCCAAGTGGGGACTGCGGCCGGGGGGGCTTAACATGCGAAAGCGCTAATAATGCTTACACCCACTAAGCCATCGGGCTCCTCCATTGGCCATTGAGCTGATAAAATATGCAAAACATTAACACGAAAACGAAAAGTAGCGAATTTAACCAATGAAACGTTAAATTACCAAAATCAAACAAAACTTCTCAAACTCAAATCAATAATTTCTTCAAAATGTGCCAATGTCACTCAATGATACGACTTTCATTACAAACTTATAAAATACAACCAATAAACAGTTAAACTCTAAAGATACAGCAATAGAGCTTATTTTTCCTTAATATCGTGTTTCCCAAGAGAATTTGCAACGCGGTTTTCAGTACAAGAGAAGTCGATTTAAGTTTGTCGCAACTTCTTAATGATTTCATGAATTACAAATCGAAATCAACCGCAAATGTGATGGCGTCATTTCATCGTGAGTCTGTGCTGAGTTTATTTACAGATTGTTAAAGTTAGCCATGTTTATCATTAAATACACTAAATAAATAAATATATACGGACAAATCACACAGATTGAGCTAGCCCCAAAGTAAGTTCGAGTTTTGTGTTATGGGGTACTAACTCAACGATACACTCACACTCACCAGACTGTACCCATCATGGTAATACATAAGCCATTGTCATACTTATTACCGCTTCAAGTAGCTACTTTTGGCGGTAAAAAGTAATTTATTACCGCCAAAAGTAACCAAAGACAATATAATACTAACGTAATAGACTGCCCACCTCATACAAAAATATTGGACCAAATTAAGGTTGCGAAAAGCAGGCGAATGTATAGCGCAGGAGAGTTGCTTGGTAGTCGATACTAGATGGCGGTAATCTGCGTTAGCCTTTAACTTACTAAATATACGGCGTCATTTTAAAATATTATGCCTAAAATATTGTTTGATTTTTAATAAGATATATTTCGTGAATCATGTTTTTATATTTTCATAATACGGTAGATACAATGTTGTGTAGTTTCGAGTGGCGCCATCTATGCGAGTCTCTGAGAACAAATCGTACGATTAAGACGTTGAGACCACATGGTAATACCAAGAATCATTCGTAGACCTAAATACTAAGTAATTTACTAAGTACAAAAATAGATTTATTTTATTTGATCTAATTTATAAGTAATAATAAAATGATGGCTTGCGCCGGTTTTACTCGTTTAAGCCACCCGAATACTCAATCTTAATCGGCATCTTAAATGCATTTTAACTAAAATCGTTCTCAAGTCTCGTTCTGTCACTGTTTAGATTACCTAGTAAAACAAAGACAGTCTGAGATATATTATTACCATATACAACTGCTGGGTCATGCATGGCAACAAATCACAAAGATTGAGTTCAAAGAAAGTTATTAAGTAACACTTGCGTTGTGGTATACTACCTCAAAGATACTATATTTTATAACAGATACATATAATTATAGATAAACATCCAAGACCCAGGTCAATCAGAAAAAGATCATTTTTCATCTTGACCTGACCGGGGATCAAACCCGGGACCATCCGTGTCACAGGCCGGCGTGTTGACCGCTGCGCCACGGAGCTCGTCAATATTTGCCTCTCTCAAGCCATGCCTTCCATTTCAGTCTTGTGCCTTAAGAAACCAGTTTTGATTTGCGATTTTCCTAATATCATCGACCCACCTCGCTTTCGGACGACCTACGCTTCGCTTGCCATCTATTAGCCACCATTCCGTCAAAACCCTACTCCACCTATCATCACCTCACCTTGTCAGGTGTCCTGCCCAACTCCACTTCAGTTCCATAGCACGTTTTCCAGCATCTTAAAACTTCATTCTTTGTCGGAATAGAATGTTCGGATATAACTTACAAATGCGACAGTAACTCTGTCTGTCTGTCCCGCTTTCACGCAAAAACTACTGAACTGATTTAAATAAAATTTGTTACACAGATAGTCTCGAGTCTGACAAATTACATAGGCTGCTTTTTTATACGTGGACTTAGTCGCGGGCACAGCTAGTTTTGAATATTAGGGGTGCCAAAATATAATGTGTGTTTTTTCAACCCAAAGACACCGACAAAATCCAAGCTCCTAAATATCAGAGAGAGAGAGAGAGAGAAAGCATACATACATACTATCACGTCTTTTTCCCTTACGGGGTAGACAGACCCTAGGTTTATTAAGTCTAAAGGCCACGTTTAGCATAATGGAGGGCTTGTAGGTGGAGAACGAAATCAAAATAGTGATGGGTTGCTAGCCGCATTGCCTATTGACGTGATTCCTTAGATATTCGCCCATTCCCTCGATCGGCTTTTATGAACAGCGCGGAACAGAAGCTTATTTATAGCTATAGGTGCAATATAGGTTGACTAGGCTATAGCTATTGCATATATGTATGCTATAGGTAGCTACACCCTAGTAAATATTCTGATATCTATATGGTCTGATATCTAACCATATTCCTAGACTAAGTTAGGGAATGAATTTGCATGAAGTTAAGTTCTCATCAAAGTCGGATGTTATACAGCTCAGAGGAGTTACAGCTTCCAGTATTACAGATACACTCTGGATATACAAACTAGTAGCTCGTCGCGAATATAGACTTCGCGAACATATATTAAAACATATCATTAACTACGTAACCGATTTTATTGAATTTTTTTTTTTTTTTTTTATTAGCTTATTATGTCCCACTGCTGGGCAAAAGCCTCCCCTTTATTTCTCCAAGTGTTTCTGTCCCTAGCCTTCTCTTTCCAGTCACTCTCATAGTAGTATAATTCATCCGACCATCTTGTTCTGGGTCTTCCTCTGTTTCTTTTTCCGTCTGTCGGATTCCAAAAGGTAGCGATATGGGCCCATCTTTCCTGGTGCATACGGCAGACGTGACCCGCCCAGTCCCATTTTAGTTTACCTGACTTTTTGCCAACATCTACCACGTTTGTAATGGAGCGTAGGGTTGTATTTTTTACTCTATCTATCAGTTTGATACCCAACAGGCTACGCTCCATTGCTCGTTGGCAAACCTGCAGTTTGAGTCTCTGCTTTTTATTTAGAGCCCAAGTTTGTGCACCGTAGGTTAAAATGGGCAAGATACACATATCGAGAAGCTTTTTCTTCAAAAAAGTTGGAAGATTGCTTTTAAATAGCTCCTTCATCGACCAGAAGCTTTTCCAAGCATTATCCACTCTACGCTGGATTTCTTTATCTAGTCGATCGGTGAAGGAGACTATTTGGCACAAGTAAGTGTAGTTCTCGACATATTGTATATCTTGCCCATTTATTGTGACCTTACGTTTTGTGCTATTGCTCATTAGCTGGGTTTTAGTACGGTTCATTTCAAGACCAACCTGCAGGCTTGCCACGCTAAGGTCTTCAAGCATTTGCTGGAGCTCATGGGCAGATGTGGCGAAAAGAACAATGTCATCGGCGAAACGAAGGTTGGTTAACCTTTTCTCGCCGATGACAATGCCCTTTGTCTTCCAAGGCTGTTCCAGTCGTTTAAAGACTTCTTGAATGGCGCTGGTAAAGAGCTTGGGAGAGAGCGGGTCACCCTGATTGAAATAAACTTAAAAATTGTGTTAGGTAGTATATCCACAAAATTTTAAAATTCATTAAATTTAGAGCACCGGTTCGAGAGTTATCGCGCAACAAACATATCTACATACTTATATACATAGAAAGTGTTTTCGCCTCAACTCGACTTGAAGACCTTGCTCTCTACGCTCGCCCTCGGTCAATAAAATAAAACTTGACGAAAAATATTTGATCAGAGGAAAAGAGAAGAGCGTATTATAATCATTTGACGGGAGACAGGAGCGGTTATCCCTATTATTCCTCAAGTTCTTGGCGGGAATTTTAGCAGACTACACGGTGTCTATTTTAGATTGTTTTGCAAATTGATTCTAGTGGACTTTATAAAATGAAATTGGTGTTATTTGGTGTTATAAATGCCCATATTTAAGAACAATGTGTAGAATAACTAAAATAGACTGTCATTGTGCGGCTGTAGTAATTACTTAGCGGGCTGGTGGACATCATTGACGACGCAGCAAGGCTGACACCTTGCTGCGTCGTCAATGATGAAACCGGTGGATTCGCGAAGAGTTGTCGCCAGGGGCTCCATGAAAGCAACGAAATTAATGATTAATAATAAAAAAAATATGGTATACGTTAAGCATTGTTTAAAATATGAATAGTTTAATTATAAGCCTCTCAAACGTTCGTATAGAAATATTGATAGGCTTGCTAATTGGTTATAATGAGATTTATTGATTGAATGCTTAATTTTATACCATAATTTAATTATCAAATATTGCCACAATTCCCTTTTTCCTTTTGGACACGCGCGTCGAGGGCCCTCTTAAAAAAAGACATGTCATTTTATATTTTTATTTGTCATATTTGCCGAGTGTTGTAAGTGAACATTACAATCTGAGATATGCTCGTATGTAAACAAACATGGCGTCTTATTTAAATATGTGAGTCGTGTCGAGATGAGGTTTAACCGGCTAAAATTATGAGCGTCTGCTGCGGTTGCCGGGTTAGGACAGGGGCATACTGGGCTGTAAAAATGGGATAGCATGAAAATATAGAAATAATTTGGTGTGGGAAATTTTGAGTGCGTATACCAGCTCTAAAAATGCATTAAAAAATCCACTTTTATTGTTATTTTGAGGTGAGGATCCCGGTAGAGTAGAATAGGATCATTGCAAGTCTTCCGTGGATGACGTAGAAGGCAAGCAAAATAAAACTCATAAACATCACACTTTTCGACCCGTCTGGCCAGTCAGAGGATTTGACCTTCAATCTCCACAGTGAAGGCCAAATCCTCTGACTGCTCTGGCAAAAATATTGCTCTAGTAGTACAGAAAGGGTCATGTTCTTGCAGTGGAGACCAAAAAGTCCTGAAGATGAACATAAAAACGGTTGACATATTTTGTTTTTGTGACTTGACTATGACGTGAACATTAAAGAGACTTCCACAACCAGTCTGGCCACCGTGGAGAGTGAAACCCAAATCTTCTGACTGCTCTGGCTGATCTGAGGCTGATATGTCTCTGGTAGTACAGGGAGGGTCGGGGTTTAAGACAGTATAATAATTGCGAGAAAGAAAAGCAGAGTGTTTAGTTTCGTATCGAAAACTTCTACTCGCTGTAATTTTGTATAGTTATTGTTTTTAAAATTGAAATCTTATTATAAACATCAATATGCCTTATCCGGTCGTATGTACGAAATTTGGATGAGATTGGCTTAACTGTCGTAAAACTAAAACCAAACTACGTTTGTATGGGATTTCGGCTTTACGTGGGACTCTAAAGATGGCGTTTATTCGGTCTAATCGCTACGGTAACAATTGTTATGATTTTACTGACTGTCGCTGCAGGCTTATTAAATTCTGTTTAGCAACACTTTCATGCGTGCTTTTTAGTAAGTTAAGTTATTCGAGGTATTATTTTAGGGCGTCGTATTTTACGATAATTAAAAATAGGAAAGTGTTACATAGTGCAGAATGCAATCTATTAATCAAGATGATGTCTTGGTTTGTAGATATCCTCTACAAAGGATAAGACCTTAAAATATGTTCCTATGTTTTATCTCGAATTGTATTTCTAATGTTTGTAAGTTGTCGCTATATATTAAGTTACTTGTTTAATATCGTTACTTATTTTGCAACATTTCTACTACTTGTTTATGTATAGATCATTGATATCTAAAATATATTTTTTTATATTATAGTGAAAGTAATAACAAATCCTCCGACTGCTCCGGCTAATATATGGCTCTGGTAATTCCGAGAGGATCGTGCTCCTGCAGTGGAGACATTATCAGATCCTTTTAGACCTGATAATGGTGATGATGATGATGATGTATAAAATGTTATTTTAGTCCTTAATTATTCTGACTGAAAGAGGGATAAATTAAAGTTAAGATAAGATACTACATTAAAGTTTCCTTTGCTGTTTTGATGTGTCTCTGACCTTACTGTATGAAAATCAGACGTAACATATTACGTTTCCAATTTAAGGCATCGAGCAACATCAAATTTTAGTTGAAATTACATTCGTCTGCCGCTAAGTAAATAAATACCATTCATTTCGATGCGAATAAATGAGTAAATATGGCAATATTTAAATCTCTCAATTATTTTATTAATATACACTATTTTTATATACAGGAAATATTTAAATATTAGTTTGTTTGCATTGCACAGGGTCCGAAAGTACTGGACCTATTTTTAAATTTATTTCACCTATAGGAAATTTATTTATTTGTAAGTGACAAAGGCTATAATTTACGCGGATGAGGTCGTGGGAAAATTGCTTGCATAAAATTAATCAATGATAAATGAGAACTTACTTAATATTTTTAACTAACTTTAAGTTAGGTTAATTACCTACATAAAGTTGAAAAAAATTATAACGTTAGATTAAAATACACCTCTAAAAATTCGACCAGTTTTGTATGGGAGGTATAACTATTTTTCGTACTTTTGTTTTTGGACTTACTGTTCATTTTTTTATCAACCTTAATGTTTAAAAAACCGGCCAAGTGCGTGTCGGGCCACGCGCAGTGTAGGGTTCCGTAGTTGCGAATGACAACTTTGAGTTCACACTCGCACCTTACAGTTTAACGACCAAAAACATCTAACAATGAAAATAGTATGAAATTTTACAGTTTATAAGTTGGTTGCCTATAACTTTTTAGTTTGTACTTACTACTCAGCTCTGATAGTTTTCCTTTCAACTTCAGTATATATGCTACTGCTGTAATTTTTTTCACGTATCTATATATAACCGTTTAGCAGATAGAGGGGGGGGACACTTACCTCTAACAAAAATTCGCACTTTAAAACCAAATATTTCGGAAACGGAGCCCTTAATCAAAAAATGGTGTTCTCAACCTCACAATATTTTTGAAAGACCTATTTAACGATACCCCACACAATAGGTAAATAGAGAAAAAAAAATTACTCCCTCACTTTACTTGTATGGGAGCTAACCTAAAAAAATTTTTTTTTCAAGATTTTATTCTACCACTTTTTGCCATGATTAATATACATACCCATACCAAATTACAGCTTTCTAGTACTTATAGTCTCTGCGTAAAACCGCGGACGGACAGACAGACAGACAGACAGACATGGCGAAACTATAAGGGTTCCTTGTTTACTACGGAACCCTAAAAAAGCGGTGTTCGTCATTACAAAATCTCAAAAATAAAATCTTTTTCTTAAGTTACAGGATCTTTCTATCCAATGAGGGCAAAGGTAAAAGGGGCCGTTTACTTAAAAGGCTATGTTGGAAAAATAAATATATTATTTTATATTCTAACAAACAGGGTGTGCCCGAAGCTACGGAGGTGATTTCAAAAGATTTCCGTCGGCCTTTGACGTTTTTTATTATGTTAATAAGGTGCAAGAAAATTTTAGGAGTACCTAAACTAAATAACGAAAACAATATACAGTTAATTTAACTACTTTGTTGGTAATTGATATCTTAATAAATATGATGCTTATTTACAGAAGCTCTTGACTGATTCAGCCAGAAGGATGGTAACGTTTTCCACGTGTATATAGATACATATGTATGTGTATCTTTGTATAAACGTGTACATAAATCTATCTATGCAAGGTTGTCTGTTCTATTGTTGCTCCCTGTAGCCTTAACTCTGTAATCATTGGGGGAGGCCTGTATCCAGTAGTGGATGTTGTCTTTTTATTGGACTGTGTAGCTAGCTCCAAGTAAGCCTTCGCTACTTTACTGGACTTTTTGAGGTGAGGGTCGAGTGCCTTCTACTTGTAAGGCTAACAAAACCAAAGGGAGACCATCACCCCAGGAGAGACGTACCTTTGGGCGTTACTTGTATGCGCAGGGCTTGGAGAGACAGCAAACTCTCATATACCTAATGGGCTAAGATTTATATGCAAAGTCTCTGTTTAAAAGAAAAAAAAATTGTACAAAAAACTGTTTTTGTACAAATATTTTTCTTTTAAACAGGTTTTTCAAAAAAATAAAACATAGGGACATACCTATTATAGTAATAGATTGTATATAAAACGAATTGTGCCTCTAGAAGCAGTTTTCAGCGAGAAAATAGAGAAATACATTTGTATGGAAAACGCACTGCCAGTATACCCTCTTAAACGCCGAACTGAGAAACAATGGCAAAGCCTTTGGAACAAAGATATATAATATGTGAATTTTAAATAAATAGCAGGGTAGAAACACAATAAGTCAGATAAGTAAGAATCTGTAATTAAAAGTTTTCCTTGAAAGAGTATATTTCAAGGAGAAAAATATTATAAAAACTATATTTCTAAAATGAGTTTTCAAACTGAACTTGTGTTTTCTAACTTTGGATCCTATAACACTCCAACTTTATGATCAGAATTTCCAGACTTTATCGGTTTGTCGTTAAGTTTTTATCTGAAAGACCGCAAACACAGAATTTTTCTCGAAAGCTGGGGGCGTATTTGGCCATTTATTACCTCGAGCGAGCAGTAAGAAAACTCGCCCCATATTGTGATAAAAAGAAGTTGGTAATGTCTATCTAATAAAAGGCAGTTCTTCCACGCTGGTCTGGGAGAAAAAAAAATAGAATGTACTATCTGCTTTTCTTCCCGCGCAGATTGTAAAAGCCTGTCGAGGGAATGGACGTGAGAAATCATGTCAATAGGCGATACGGCTAGCAACCATCATTATTTTGATTCCATTCTCCACTTACAAGCTTACCAACATGCTAAGCGTGGCCTTTGGATTTTTTAAGACCTGGGCTCTGTCTACCCCACAAAGAAAAAAGACGTCATAATATGTATGCATGTATACAAAGCAAACCTGACTCACTGACTTATATATATCAACGCACTATGACCCACACTTTATTAACTGACTGCTCTGGCTTATATATGGCTCTGGTAGTACAGAGAGGGTCGTGCTCCTGCAGTGGAGATTAAAAAGGACTTCATGATGATGATGATGATGATAAATTCAAAAACTCAATCGTTATTAAAAAATGGGATATGGTTGAGAAATTCTACTTTCGAAATTTGATAGACTTAAAAAGACCTAATAATGAAATTAAATGAACAACAACGGGTTATAGAAAAGAGCAAGAGTTAATTTAAAGTTTTTAAAGTGCCGAATTCATTTTATTCGTCATATACTTATATTTTTATAAAACGTTGCCCAGGGCTACGTCTTTGCGCCGACAGGCTTAATACGCCACAGCCCGGTAGCGATTTGCAGCGAGACACGAAAACTCGATTTAAGTTGGTGGAACTTGTTAATAAATTTCATGAATTACAAATCAAAGTTAGGCGAAGTTGTCGCAACAAATCCCCTGAAAAAATATATAACTCTGTTATTTACTTGCGATTTTGTAAAACGTTTTTGGTGTCCTTTATAAATAAATATAAATAAATAAATATATAGGGACATATCACACAAATTGAGCTAGCCCCACAGTAAGTTGTGAACTTGTGTCGCAGGATACTAACTCAACGATACTATATTTTATAATATAATAATATATACTTATATAGATAAACATCCAAGACCCAGGTCAATATGAAAAAGATCTTTTTCCATCGTGACCTGACCGGGGATCGAACCCGGGACCCCCGTGTCGCAGGCTAGCGTGTTGACCGCTGCGCCACGGAGCTCGAACTTTATATTATATAACAAGCAAATACTTCTTTGTTTTGTTATGGGTTGGTCAAAGATTTGGATTGTGTCTGTTGCTGGTTTTGGTTCAATAGTGGTAAATTTATTGTTGCTATATACCATCTATATTAGCAAGTACTGGACCCAGATAAACAGGTGTCGAACTTCGCAAGGAAGATGTGCTGAGCTAATGTGCAGGTGGAATTTTGCAACTGACCCTTCTTGTTCTTGCGGGGAAGTCCAGAGCATGATTCATCTCACTGACCACTGCCCGCTCTTCTCTATCGAGGGTGGCATACGAAAGATTCATGAGGCTGATGGAAAAGTTTTTGAATGGATTGACAGCCTTACTTTCACTCTTTATGAGTCTTGCTGCATTGAGAATCAGGCGTTTCTTGTCTTCACTGCAGGAATATAATCCTCTCAGTACTACTAAAAACAAAATAATATAAATATATACGGACAAATCACAAAGATTGAGTTAGCCCCAAAGTAAGTTCAAGATTTGTGTTATGGAATACTAACTCAACGATACTATATTTTACTATAGATACATATATAGATCCAAGACCCAGGTCAATCTGAAAAAGATCATTTTCCATCTTGACCTGACCGGGGATCGAACCCGGGACCATCCGTGCCACAGGCTGGCGTGTTGACCGCTGCGCCACGAAACTAGAGCCATATATAAGCCAGAGCAGTCAGAGGATGTGGCCTACACTCTCCACGCTCCAGAAGTTGGAGAGGTTTCCAGCTAGCTAGCCTATTTTCAAGTTGCTTCTGTACATTGCCAGGTACATTCACATTATAAGATATGTATCCAGCTATACATAGAATAGAAGTATGTATACCTGGATACATTTTACATATTCTGACGGTACAGTCCAGTGAGCCACATAAAAAAGTATGCTATTCCTATACTAAGCACGACCCTCTTTAAACTACCAGCGCCTTATATTAGCCACAGTAGTCAAAGGAGCCCGATGGTCCAGTGGGTGTGAGGATTTAGATTGGCCATAGTGGTATCCTAGGTAGGTTTAGGTTGACCTAGATTACAAACTTGATAGTAGTAACTGGTACATAGACTATTGAATATGTGATGAGGTATTGTCATATGAACAGACTCTGATAGAACATGTGAATTAATTAGAACTATATATCCAACACTATCGATTAATATACCTATAGGTACAACTGATATAATGTCAAGCGTGGTGGTTGCATTTACAGGCATCAGTGTTTTAATGCAACACTTTTCTTAACAATTGTTTTTTTTTTTATTTCCGTTTATACTAATTCCGGTTATTTTTAGTTAAAGTAAAATTTTGTGAAAATATAAAAATTGAAAAAACAAAACAGTAAAAATATATACCTACTTTAAAATTTTGATAACGGACTGCCAAATCCTATATTACAAGATTCCCAGCTTAACGTGCCTTCCGAAGCACGGAATCTTCTTTCTTTTTGTTTGTAGATAATCAGGTAATCCTAATCTTATCTTACCAGGCCAGAAATAACTTAAACAATGAATTACTTCCATGTGAACTTTAACCCATGACCTCTGGGTCATTAGGTAAACGCCAGCTAACGCCATGGTCCAGTATTTGACAACTGGACCATAGCGGAAATCTGTTCGTTCTCATGACTTTGATAGCTAGTTTACTGAGTACGAGCATCATACGTCATCATCATACAGATATTATCTACGATAACCATGAATTAATTAAGCAATTGTGATTGATATGAAGTGCAAAGATTAAAAGGCCTAGTCCGTAAAATTTAACATTACGATCCAAGTTTCTGTGCCATAAAGGCCGTATTATTAGCAAAGTATGCAATACATTTGGGTTTCAACACAGCTTTCATTACGGTTTTACATACAAACATATTAAACAATTTGATATACTATAACATATTTTATGTTGGTTGGAGCACTGAATCCGCACGGAAGGTGTTAAGCGCCCTTCAGCCGCAGCCATAATTGTATGTCGACCGCACACCACCAATATAGCCTGTTGCTGACATACATGCTGACGTCACAACGAAATTTACATGTATGTATTTGATAATCATTATTATATTATCATCAGCAGGCCGATTTGCTAACTCGGTGTACAACGATTTTATTGTCACTTTAGCATCCATTACGGTTTTCATATCTTAAATAGTCAATCATACCAAAACCGTAATGAATATTGAAATTACCATGATAATGACGTACACCGTAGTTGTCAAAAGTTAGCAAATAGGCCTGCAGGTCTTTCTTAACGCTGGAGAACCTGATGCATAAAACTGTAGCATTTACGGGTAGTTTTCGTTACTAGGCGAACAAATGCTGGAATGATATTCCACCACCCATAAAGTCACTCTCATCTCAAACTTCGTTCCACAGACACTTCAAAGATTTACTATTGCAGAAACAGAAATTGGTCGCATAGGTAATGGGCTACAGAATTCGGTATTTACCTAATGTTACTACGTTACTACCATTTCTATCTAAAAACACTATAAAAACACTTTTAATTTGATATCGATTCGTCAAGTGTTCTTAAAGCTTCTTTTAAGTTGGGTGAATAGGACCATTTTTAAAAGTATGAAAATCTTAAATTACACTTATACTGTATTGTAGTCCGCAAAATTTATAGCAACTTTTATTATGAAACAATTACCACAAACGTAATATTTCGTATAGCTACAAACAAAGTTCTCACGCCGCCCACACAAAATACAAAGTTGTGACGTCACAAATAATATGTACGCATTTCAGCAGCGCGTTTTCACGTCTAAAAATTAACGTCTAAAAATATGTGTCTTTAAAACTTCTATATCTGATAGAGTTTTTTGTTTAGAAATGTATTTCGGTCACTATTGTGTTTATTTTTGGCAGGTCTTTACATAGCGACACGAAAATTTTTTTAGTCAAGTAGCCAATTATAGGGACGCTGTAATCATCACTTTACCTGTAATCAATAATCATTACGTTATCATCAGGTCTTTCTTATTCTTCACTGCAGGAGCACGACGCTATCTGTACTACTAGAACCATATATTAGCCTGAGCAATTAGGGGATTTAGCCTACACTCTCCACGCTGACCAGACGGGTTGAAGAGGTCTCTTTGATGTTTATATTTGATTGATTATTATGAGTTTTTGGGTTGTGGTTCCCAGTAGAATGGAATAAGACCACTTGAAGTCTCCCCGAAGATGTCATAGAAGGCGACTAAGGGAACACAAGCCAAACAAAGCTTCTTCTTCCTCAAGCCTTTTTGCATGCCTATTTGGGGTCGGCTCTCCTAATCACCCTTCGCCAGGTACTTCTTGTCTGGGTCGTCATCGGATCTAATGCGTCTCTGGCAAAATCCTGCTTTACTACGGACATCCATGTCGTTAGGGGTCTTCCGCGGCTTCTAGGCCCCGAGTCGAGATGCAGAACTTTTTTTGTCATATGGCATTACGGCTTCCTCATGACATGACCGTACCACCTGAGTCGCGTTTCCTTGATCTTTTCAGGAATGGGTGTGACCTTAAAACTTCCCTGAATGTAGGCATTTGGTACCTTGTCCAGCATCGTGACACCCGCTGCCCACCTAAGCATTCTCATTTCGGCCACATGCACCCTCTCTGACTGCTGCTTTTTAACCGGCCAACATTCCGCACCATACAACATCGCAGGTCTTACTGAAGTTTTATATACTTTCAGCCAAACAAAGCTCATAAACATTATTTTACAGATAAACATCCAAGCATCCCTATAAGAAAGCTCAAGGTCGCTCAAAGAGCTATGGAGAGGATGTTTCTCTGCAAGATCGAATCAGAAACGAGGAGATCCGTAGAAGAACGAAGGTCACCGACATAGCTCAGCGGATAAGCTCTTTGAAGTGGCAGTGGGCGGGGCACATAGCGCGAAGAACCGATGGCTGATGGGGCGGAAGGGTTCTCGAATGGCGACCACGTACCAGCAAGTGCAGCGTTGGACACCCACCGACCAGGAGGTTGTTTGTTTTGTTTTTCGTATGTGTATGTGTATGTGTAGGAGGTCAGACGACATGATAAAGGTCGCAGGAAGGCGCTGGATGCAGACCGCTTCTAACCGGTCATATTGAAAATCCTTAGGGAAGGCCTATGTCCAGCAGTGGACTTCTTGTGGCTGAGATGATGAAACATCCAAGACCCAGGCTGATGTGAAAAAGATCATTTCCCATCATGACCGGGGATCTGTTTGCTTGTTTGTTTATTTGTTTATCTAACCCGGGACCCTCGTGTTACAGGCTATCGTATTTTCCACTGCGCCACGGCAGCTGTCAAAATCGCTAATAATTATTACCAATAAATATTTTTTTTATTTTTTGTTTATTTAATATGTTACAACGAATGTTAATTTATTTTTTAAATCCCCTTGAAGAGGCAACTCAGCCCATTAGTATAAACAATATTTCCTTTACAAACAATGCTTGGAACTCGAAAATTTTAGGTATTTTTAAACAAATTGTTCGGACGGCTGAAATTCTTTTCGATGAGATTGTCAAGATTCGCCCCTTCACGGGAATGTCGAGGGTTGATTTATACCAAGGGTTCATTTATGGGTTATTTTTGGCACGAATTCAAAGTAAAGACCAACATTATATTATGGTCTAGATTCAATTATTATTTTCCGATAAAAGACGGTATATGATTTCGGACACTATCAATATATACGTCTTTATATATTTATGAGGGGTTGTACAGGAGGGTTGTACCCTCTTATCTTCTTAACTTTCAATCAAAACTTGATATATGCATGTTGACCTTCCACTTACGTCCACCTTTTAATTCTATTCATAATTACACTCATAATAGGAAACATGCATGAAAAAATACCAGTTATCTTACCAGTTTATCCAAAAATATTCAATGGTAAAGTACTGAAAGTGAAAACACAATAAAATTTGGTTGAAAGACAAACGAGATAAAATCTCACTCGTTTAAACACTATTTTATATAACAAATATATGGATGACATAGACTATGACGTCATTAGTCCATATCGGACTTCTCTTTCTTATTTAAACTTTGAAGTTTCACATCTTCGTCGCTAATTAAGATAATTTATTTACATTTTATTTGCTTAGTATGAGGATTATACTAAGCAAATAATAAATATAATAAATATATAGGGACATATCACACAAATTGAGCTAGCCCCACAGTAAGTTGTGAACTTGTGTCGTGGGATACTAACTCAACGATATTATATTTTATAACATATACTTATATAGATAAACATCCAAGACCCAGGCCAATTTGAAAAAGATCGTTTTCCATCTTGACCTGGCCGGGGATCGAACCCGGGACCTCCGTGTCGCAGGCTGGCGTGTTGACCACTGCGCCACGGAGCTTGACTTTTAAATAAAAAAATTACGTGCATATTCTCTACACACAGCACCCATTTAAATGTCATCCAAGTGCCAAATGATCTTAATCGATTTATTCCCTTCGAGCAACCATCAAATCTTTTTAGTCTCCACTGCAGGAGCTTGACCCTCTCTGTACTACCACAGCAATATATTAGCCAGAGTAGATAGTCAGAGGATTTGGCCTGCACTCCCAGGCTGGCCAGACGGGTTGGAGAGGTCTTTTTGATGTTTGTAAGCTTTGTTTAGCTTGTGTTTCCTAAGTCGTCTTTTACGACATCCACGGGAAGACTTGGAGTAGTCCTATTCTACTCTGCCGGGAACCACACGGCAACACGGATTCCATAAGGCCGTGTTGCTTAAAGCACATTCCAAAATCGATAATCGAAAACTGACAGCTATGAAAATATTGTCGAATTGAGTTGAGAAACGCGAATTGAAATAAATCCTCAATCTTTGTTACGGAGAACGTTAACGCCACAAAACGCTGTCACGTGGTAAACAACGAGGGTGTGGCTTAAGTCATAAGCGGAGCCCAACCGACCAGGGACACATATTAGGCGAAACAAATTTTAACAACAAAAAGACCTCTCCAACCCGTCTGGCTAGCGTGGAGGGTGTAGGCCGAATCCTCTGACTGCTCTGGCTAATATATGGCTCTGGTAGTACAGAGAGGATCGTGCTCCTGCAGTGGAGACTAACAAAAAACCTGCTGATTATGATAACATATTAGGCATCGAAGACACGATTTCCACTGTTTAGATATTTAAACTAGTTAAAAAGATTCTGTAAATTCACTCTTTCTTCGTCTTTATGTTCATAAAAACTAGCCCGTCTCCTATTAAATTGAAATTCTGATAAGAAGAATCTCACACGATTTACGTATCTTCGAATAATTTTCTGACTAATCTCCCTTATTGTTGCAGAAGCCAACAAAAATCCAACTATCCTTCTGTTAGGTTCATAGAATTAGGTTATGTGATAATAAATAAAAAATAAATATGGACAAATCACACAAATTGAGCTAGCCCCACAGTAAGTTGTGCGAAGGAATGCGAACGACACTAATAAGGATCAAATCTCGTAGATATATATAGATATAAATCTACGAGATTTGATCCTTATTAGTGTCGTTCGCATTCCTTCGCACAACTTACTGTGGGGCTAGCTCAATTTGTGTGATGTGTGTGACTACGACGTAGAGTGTCTACGAGATCCGTAGCAATGCTCGTAGGCAGTTAAGCGAGTAAAGTATGTTTAGCTACGACTATGCTACGACGTAAGGGGATTCGTAGTCACTCTTCGTATTCCGTTATATATCAGCAAAATGGTACTTGATAGACGCATTGAAAATGGTGTATAATTGCATTTTTCTGGTAATGTGTATAAAATCATGATCATGCTAATACTTCATATTAAGTAGGTATATACAAGCTTTAATCTCAACATTTTGGAAGGCAGTTTGAATTCTGTTTTATCTTAAATCAAACCAACAATTATAGAGTCGCTATTTCTCATCCCCTAACACTACCCCTAACCGCTATTCAAACTTCGAACACGGTATCATTTGCAGCTTCCACTTCCAGACGAAGCGCCGCCCAGTGCCGCGCGAACCGCTCCCGAAGACAGACGTGTCGCTACTGGCAACCTAACGCGCGGGAAAGAACATTCTTTTTTCGAACGTTCTTTTAAAAAGTTTTCCTTTTTATATTGTTTCAATTTTTTCTTCTCAGTCGCCAGTTCGTTTGGATATAGTGCTTGAGACTTTTTTGTGGCATCGGAATTTGAATTTATTGTTCTTTCGCTTCATTTGGTGAGTAAATGAAATTCTGTAATTAAGTTTGTATTTTTCGTTTCTTCTTGTCTTTTTGGTTTAATGAAGTGTTGTGGCCAAGTATTCAAATGTCTTTGAATTTTTATGCCCTTTTATATTATATTACTCGTTCTTTATCAATGTTTTTTCTTTCACAATAAAAATACATCAACATTAAGAAAAACTGACGCAAAGTTTCATAACGTACAACAGTTACAAATATTTTATTTATTATTTTTTTAATAAGTGATGTTCAAAGGTTTTTTTATTGTTTATTTAAATGGAAACAACTTGTTGTATAAACAACGTTTCATTGAAATGTTGAACAACTAAAAATAGTGCAATTTTATAAGACGTTTAGCTAAAGAAACATTTTTGACTGCTTAAAATTGGCAAGTTTTTGCATACAAATAGTTTAAATATATAAATTGGCTAATTCATTTTGCATTAGGTAAATGTATTTCATTATTTATCCCTAAGTTTAGTCGGAAATTATATTTCCTTATGAAGTGAACTACAATAAACTCCTTGAATCTTATATTGGATATAAAATTACACGCTATTTATAAATGTAACATCATTTCTATAGAAATAGAGTTCAAAGTTATTTTAAGTAAATCAACAAAACATGACGCTTCTTCTTCTTCTTAGCGTGTCGATGTTCACCAATTTCAAATATTTTTCTTGGCCCAGTATTGGGCAACTTGTACTGCATTTTGTGTTTGTGTCATAGAATTTACTTATTTTAACACCTTTTTAAGAAAAGAAAACAATTTATATAGATTTATACGTTGTTTTACTACATAACTAGCTGATGCTCGCAACTTCGTTCGCGTGGACTTTATGTCGGTTCATAAGAAAATACTTGTAGCAGTGTTATATATTAAAATTTAATAAATTAAAAGTTAATAAAAATCAAAATATTTTTCAAAAAAAAAAACTTAATATACTATGTTGGAACTATCCTTTGGGTTAGTATAATGTCGTCGTGTCGATGTGGTCGGGTTGATGTTCACCAATTCCAAAACTTTTTCTTGGCCCAGTATTGGGCAACTTGTGCTGCATTTTGTGTTGCGTTATACATTTGTGTCATAAAATTAGGGAGGAACCTGAAAATGAGTAACTCAAAATTTCCCAAACAAAACTTATTGATCTTAAAATTTTCCAAACAAGCCTAATTATCTCGTTTTGAATACAACAGAAGGTATTCAAGAAAGTTCAACAGTTAATTGGTTCGTCGTAATTAAGGTTCTTTCATAACAATTGTTCAGTATTTTTGTTTTTTTTTCTCGATGATCTTTACCTTTTTTTTCAACCAACTGCCAAAAAAGGTTAAGTAAAGTTTTTCGCGCGTATCTTGTATGTTTGTAATTCTTTATAAACTTATGTCTATCTATCTATGTAAATAAAATGCAAACTTGACTTACTATCTTATATATCCACGCACAGCCAAAACTACTTGTACTTAGAAACTTGAAATTTGGTTCAAGTTTCTTGCATGAATTGCATTCCTTGCATGATACAAGCGAGCACTAAAAATGAATGAATGATTTTTTTAGAAATAATCTCATTTAGAATACAGCAGACAGTAGTCAAGAAAGATGAACAATTTTTTTTTAATATATACGTTTTTTGGTTTGTGATTCATGCAAATAAATGATTGACTTATTGATTAAGGTTCTGTCATAGCGATTGTTCAGTATCTGTTTTCTTTTTTCGTGTAACTTCATAGTATTTCTGTTTATTAACCCAATTACCAAGCCCTTTGCCCAGTAGTGGGAAAGTACACATACAGGCTCCAGATTTTTTAGGTTATTAACATCAGCAGGTCTGTTTTAGTTTCCACTGCAGGAACGCGACCCTCTTTGTATTACGAAAGCCATATATTAGCAGTCAATGGATTTGGCTAACACTCTCCACGCTGGCCAAATGGGTTGGAGAGGTCTCTCTGTTATTTATCTTTGTCTAGATTGTGTTTACTAAGTCACTTTCTACGGCATCCACGGGAAGACTTGGAGTGGTCTTATTCTACTCTGCCGATAAAAGTTCCTAACATTGATTCCTTAGGAAAAGTCGTATTTAACCCTTCACAAGGCAGTAGGTATATTCAAAAGTCAGTTTTCGGACCTTATCTCCGGGGCCTCGAAAAAGTTTAATGACTGAGTCGTCACTTTAAAATAGTGTCGAGGGTTAAATTACACGCTGTTATTTACCTTATTTTAATTTTCTTCTTTATAAATCATCTCAATTAGAAGCAAATTATTCTCCCAAGTTCTTTCCTAGTTTTTAGAGGTTTTTCCTGTTTATTTATTTATCTGTCCTTCACCGTAAGTTCTCATTACTTAAAAGAGCACAGTGTTTACGCCTGTCAAACAAAATACAAGAAGCGGGTTTATGAGGAGGGCCCCTAGTGTGTCGATGTCATAATTTGTCACATCAATTTAGAGGGTATACGCGCGTGAGCTCCGGTAAAGAATAAGGTATACAGTGTTTTTTAATTCATTGGCATTCTTTTAAATATAGACTATACCCATGATTGAGAGTAATTTAAGACTTCTTTCGAGTAAATTAAAATTACAAATTTAAGAAAAACTCAATAACTACCTTAAACGTTTTGAAAGAGGCTATTACATAAGATAAAAACCAAAAATTAAAACAGGACTGAATTTCCAAAAACACCGAAAAATAAATTCATTTAAACAGTATTTAATTATATGATTTTAAGCTTTCGATGTCACAATCACTATTATGTTCACTACGGGACTTATTATTTTTGAGTTCTGTCTGTGAAAATGGCAGCTGCAATGTTGTCAAAATATCAGACAGAACTCAAAAATAATCGCGGTAAGTTCCGTAGTGAATATAATAATCGGTCGGTGAAATTTACGCAAAACAAGTGACTTTAGACTGATATACAAGCAGCGATTTTATGTTGATGCAAGAAATGTTTTTAACGTGTAATTTTTTTTTGCGTATGCTAACGAATTCGATTCCACCCTATATAATCAAAGTAAGATGAATTGTTTTAAGACGCTGAATATATTACATTTAAATACAATGAAATCATCATCTGGAGTGTAATTCTCGGTCGTAAATGTCAAAAAATCAGCGTTGTGCGCAGCCCTGAATTGTTAGGCTCCACTGCAAGAGCACGACCCTCTGCTAGAGCACTCAAGGGCTTACAAACGCTGGCCAAACGGGTTGGAAAGGTATATATGATGTTTATAAGTTCCGCTTAGCTTGTGTTTCCTAAATCGTCTTCTACGACATCCACGGGAAGTTTTGGAGTGGTCCAATTCTACTCTACCGGGAACCACACGGCTAAAATACAGTGAAATAAAAATATATATTTTTTAAGTGCGTTATTACGTCAAATGGCGAGTCATTTGGCAACAACGATAGCCCTATTTTTCAAAGAATTATATTAATCGCCTTGTTTTTCATTGGCCAATAAATTAATACAGCAGTCTACGCTTTCTTCTCATATTATAAAGGAAATAAAAGTATTTTTATGAAATTGTGATTTAAATTAACATTCGTTTGTATTTTTCCTTCAGCTCATAAAGTTCCCCCGTTATCTCCAAAACAGTGTTTACGTCTGTCATAATACAAGAAGAGGGTTTACGAGGAGTGGTGGAGTACCTGGATTGTAGAAATGTCATTAATTTGTCACAAAGAATTATATTAACACCGTTTTTAAACAAGACCGAGAGGAGGTTCCGAAGAACTTTGCCACCAGGCTGTGCATTGTCGACTGACCGTGTCACCTATATGAAATGATGATGATGAAAAGAAGAAAAAAATTGTTGAAGTATTTTTCGCTTTTTTCCCATATCTTTAAGAAAAGAAAAGATTTTATTAAAATAAATAACGTTAATGCTTGTTTGCTTATTTATACTTATCCGTTACTTCATAAATTTCCCGGTTTCTTCAAAACACTGTGTATTTATGTGTGTCAAAACACAAGAAGATTATGAGGAATGCTGGAATTGTGACGATGTTGTTAGCTTGTCACAAAGTCCTATTAATTCCTCTATAAAAAAATCATATTTCTTATTCTTTCATTTTACGCTTTCTTCCCATATTATTGAGGAAATAAGTGACTTTTATGTAATTTAGATTTAAATAACCAGTGTTCATTGATTGGTTAGCTTTTTTGTGCTTGTCCTTTACGTAAAATAAATAAAAACCGGCCAAGTGCGTGTCGGGCCACGCGCAGTATAGGGTTCCGTAGTTGCGAATGACAACTTTGAGTACACACTGTTTACACTCGCACCTCACAGTTTAACGACCAAAAACATCTAACAATGAAGATTGTATGAAATTTTACATTTACCAGTACATTTTATAAGTTGGTTGCCTATAACTTTTTACTTTGTACTTAGTACTCAGCTCTGATAGTTTTCTTTTTAACTTCAGTATATATATACTACTGTTGTATTTTTTTTTACGTGTCTATATATAACTGTTTAGCAGATAGAGGGGGGGGGAGGGACACGTACGTCTAACAAAAATTTGCACTTTAAAACCAAATATTTCGGAAACGGATCCCTAAATCGAAAAGTGGTGTTCTCAACCTCACAATAGTTTAAAGACCTATTAAAAAAATTACTCCCCCACTTTACTTGTATGGGGGCTACCCTAAAAAAATTTTTTTTTCAAGATTTTATTCTACCACTTTTTTGCCAGGATTAATATACATACCCATACCAAATTACAGCTTTCTAGTACTTATAGTCTCTGCGTAAAACCGCGGACGGACAGACAGACAGACAGACATGGTGAAACTATAAGGGTTCCTTGTTTACTACGGAACCCTAAAAATGAAATAAAAATGTCATTAATTTGTCACAATGACTTATTTAAACACCTTTTTCAGAAAAAAAAAAACAATTTATTTAGATTTATGCATTGTTTTACTACATTATCAAGAAAACAAAAGTGTTACATATAACTTGTTGAAGTATTTTTCGCTTTTTTCCCATATCTTTAAGAAAAGAAAAGATTTTATTAAAATAAATAACGTTAATGCTTGTTTGCTTATTTATACTTATCCGTTACTTCATAAATTTCCCGGTTTCTTCAAAACACTGTGTATTTATGTGTGTCAAAACACAAGAAGATTATGAGGAATGCTGGAATTGTGACGATGTTGTTAGCTTGTCACAAAGTCCTATTAATTCCTCTATAAAAAAATCATATTTCTTATTCTTTCATTTTACGCTTTCTTCCCATATTATTGAGGAAATAAGTGACTTTTATGTAATTTAGATTTAAATAACCAGTGTTCATTGATTGGTTAGCTTTTTTGTGCTTGTCCTTTACGTAAAATAAATAAAAACCGGCCAAGTGCGTGTCGGGCCACGCGCAGTATAGGGTTCCGTAGTTGCGAATGACAACTTTGAGTACACACTGTTTACACTCGCACCTCACAGTTTAACGACCAAAAACATCTAACAATGAAGATTGTATGAAATTTTACATTTACCAGTACATTTTATAAGTTGGTTGCCTATAACTTTTTACTTTGTACTTAGTACTCAGCTCTGATAGTTTTCTTTTTAACTTCAGTATATATATACTACTGTTGTATTTTTTTTTACGTGTCTATATATAACTGTTTAGCAGATAGAGGGGGGGGGGAGGGACACGTACGTCTAACAAAAATTTGCACTTTAAAACCAAATATTTCGGAAACGGATCCCTAAATCGAAAAGTGGTGTTCTCAACCTCACAATAGTTTAAAGACCTATTAAAAAAATTACTCCCCCACTTTACTTGTATGGGGGCTACCCTAAAAAAATTTTTTTTTCAAGATTTTATTCTACCACTTTTTTGCCAGGATTAATATACATACCCATACCAAATTACAGCTTTCTAGTACTTATAGTCTCTGCGTAAAACCGCGGACGGACAGACAGACAGACAGACATGGTGAAACTATAAGGGTTCCTTGTTTACTACGGAACCCTAAAAATGAAATAAAAATGTCATTAATTTGTCACAATGACTTATTTAAACACCTTTTTCAGAAAAAAAAAAACAATTTATTTAGATTTATGCATTGTTTTACTACATTATCAAGAAAACAAAAGTGTTACATATAACACGTGGCACTCACATGCTAATTTGTCGGGATTGCCGACTATAGTTTTGGATTTGTCAGGAGTCCATTTGCAAGGCGAGTGAGGGACGCCCGGCGGTGGCCCACCGACCGCTTTGTGATCTGTTGTTATAACTTAATGGCTTTATCTCATGTTAGTATTAATGATATAAAACAAAAGTGACTGAAATAAATTATGTTGGTTTATTATTTGTTTACTTGATTGTTCCTGTCCTTCGTCTCTCAAAGTTTCCGTTATCTCCAAAGCACAGTATTTACGTCTGTCAAAACACAAGAAGAGGGTTTACGAGTAACGCCGGGATTGTGGCGTTGTCATTAATTTGTCACAAAGTCCTATATTGACTGCACCAGGGGTTGCTTAACATACGTAAGCGCTCATAGAGCTCACACCCACTGGACCATCGGGCTCCTCCCATAATATTAGTTGGGATTGGGATTGGGATGTTATAGGACGGCAAACGAGCAAGCGGGTCACCTGATGGTAAGTGATCACCGCTGCCCATGGCAAAGAGCGTTGCCGACCTTTTATTTTTTCTTCCTAGAGGAGAGAGGGGATAGGCGTCCGTCTCTCACACTCACCGAACAAAGCATAGCAGTATATTCTTTGGAAGCGGTATAGCTACTACTGAAACGTCGAATTCTGTGACAGTGTCCCACATTATAAATAATAATAATAAATAAATATATACGGACAAATCACACAGATTGAGCTAGTCCCAATTTTGAGCGGATTATTAAGAAAGCAAAAGCGTTAATTATGTATATTTTATTAAAATAATGATGTTTGTTATATTTCTTTACTGTCCTTCATCTTGTAAAGTTTCCATTATCTCCAAAGCACAGTATTTACGTATTTACGTCTGTCAAAACACAAGAAGAGGGTTTACGAGGAACGCCGGAATTGTGGCGATGTCATTAATTTGTCAAACGCGATAAAACCGTATAAAAAGTAATATTATTTACTAAAATATTTCTTCTCTTATCACCATCATCATCAGCCGCAAGAAGTCCACTGTTGGACATAAGCCTTCCCCAAGGATTCCCAATACGACCGCTTGGAAGCGGCCATATGCATCCAGCGCCTTCCTGCGACCTTTATCAGGTCGTCCGACCACCTGGTCGGTGTGTGTCCAACGCTGCGCTTGCCGGTACGTGGTCGCCATTCAAGAACTTTTTTGCCTCATCAGCCATCGGTTCTTCGCGCTATACATAAATAACTAGATAATAAAATTTATTAACAGTAAGGCCAATTCCCATTGAAGATTAGCTATCTATCTACATTAACAAACTTTATCAATTTGCTTCGTAGTTTTGGCGTGAAAAAGTGATAAACATTAATTAGTACAGCTCACCTTCCTAATGTTGTCCGCACTTTGGCCTGAGCCAAAGTAAACTGAAGAAGCTTCGAGTGGATGCCTTTAAAAACTGTTCACCGAGGTGTAGGCAACAGTGCTGGCGAACATGTAGAGGGGGTTATTCAATTAAAATTGAAAATGTGATGTAAAAGAACTCGCCACAGGTAGGATTATAATTACATGTTTAAGCCCTAAGTTGAGTGTGCTACGAACTACACTACTGTGACTTCGAATCACCGCGTCGAATTCGCTCATCACATATTACCTCGTAGGGTATACAAGTTGTATACCTTCCATAACGTGGGCCGTATGTCTGTTTACTTACATATATATTATAACGTCTTTATTCCTTGCGGGTAGACAGAACACAGGTCATAAGAACCCAAAGGCCACGTTTAACATGTTAGTTAGGGCGTAAAGGTGGTAAATGGAATCACAATAGTAATGGGTTGCTAGCTGCGTCGCCTATAACGTGATTCTATATCTTCTATTCTATTAAGGTCTGCGCTTGTATATTCTATGTTTTTCTTCTTCTCCCAAACCAGCATAAGAGAAAACTTGCTTACTTAGTAACATAGAAAAAAAGTTTTCTTACCTACCGCTATTTAGAAATTCCAAATAAATGGTAATAAAGAAAATATTCACTATTTTTCGCCCCATCCAAGATAGTCAGTTGTCACAGTTTCTGACATGGGTGCGGCAAAACGATTTGACAAGTTGTTAAATAAGTAGATGTGAGTGCTAAGGCATTTTATGACTTAAAAAATGTTGATATTAAAACAAACGGTTACGAAAGGCATGATTCTGTTAGCAATGCCGCTATACTTGGCTATACCCAGATTACTCATTGAAATAATGATAATTTATTGGTCTTCAGTTTAAATAACACAATTTTTACTAACATTGGTTCGATTTCGTGACCTTTGATTCAAAAGGTCATGAAATGTCAAAACCTGAGGTATGAGTAAAATATATAATGCTGCCCTAGGGAAATTACCTTTGATGCTCTATACATATGTCTTAATCTAATATTTCAATCAATTTAAGAGTATTGGTCTTATAGCAAGGAAAATAATATCGTATTTATTAAATAAAGAAAATAAGAAATGGTGAAGAAATTCCACGCGGGCAGGACTTGAACCAAGATCTCAGTACGATCTATGCGTTGCCAATTACGCCACCGCGCTTCAAGCCCTGGCGCCGAATTTCTCCACCATATCCCATTCCTCTTACACGCATCTAGGCTTGCGTCAAAAAGGTAAAATAGCATTGTGAACGCAAAATAAATCCCATATAAACTAATGTTTTCTTATGTTTTCGCGATTATTACACATTTAAATAAAATTATTTTAATACGGTTTTTATCGCGTTTATTACATTATTTATACACCTAACGTTTCGAGCACTTTACAGTGTTCGTCACGTGGTCCGACCACCACTGTAAAGTGCCGACGAACACTGTAAAGTGCTCGAAATGTTAGGTGTATAAATAATGTAATAAACGCGATAAAAACCGTATTAAAATAATTTTATTTAAACCATATAAACTAAATAATATCGTCTTAGACGAAATTTATACCGTGTGGTTCCCGGCAGAGTAGAATAGGACTAGTCCAAGTCTTCCCGAGTATATCGTAGGATGTGACTTATGAAACAAAGCTTCATAGAAGGTGACTAATAAAAACATCAAAGATACTTTTCAACCCGTCTTATCAGCGTAGAAAGTATTGGCCAAATCCTCTGACTGCTCTGGCTAATATATGACTTTCATAGTGCAGAGGGGTCATGCTCCTGCAGTGGAGACTAAAAAAGACCATGATGATGAGACTTAACTTGTTCGAAAAATTTATTATGCGCACGCGCACTTGAGAGGCCGTAGTTGTAAATCAGTCATTTGCTCTTTGAGCAGCACCAAACCTGTCTGATCCGATTGTGACGTAGGTACATGTTCTGCTGTTTCTTAAATTTTCTTTGAAACACTGTTGCTAGATCATAATTCCCTGGAAAGTTGCGACATAATGTCATGGTGAAATGGCATTTGATGCCCAGGGGAATAATCCCAAAAAAATATTAATTTACATTAATAAGTATAATTAAATATTATTTTTTAAAAATAATTTGTAGGATACTCAATAAAATGATGTCACATAATATCACGAGGCACAGGTGCGGGTTATATGGCTCCCGGTGCCTAACTAAAATGAAATCGATGCAAATGAAATGGCTCTACTTATGACATTCATTGGTATTACAGTTTACTTTTTAAATTTGGTCCAATAATATTATTATTAAGTTAAATATTATCGTCTTAGGCGAGACTAGAATTTATTTCAATTGCTCAAGATATTTTATTACTAACTATTAATCATATGAAAGATATACCAGTAAAATAACGTCACGCGGTGTCACGAGACACAGGTCAGGGTAAAATGGCCGTAGGTGCCCAGGGGAAATTATCTCGGGACACTAAATATATGCCGCATGATGTACGACCGGCCGCTTTGTTAACTCACTCAAAAATGATTTATCGTAAAATATGATAAACGTGTTGTTTAAATTGATAAAATGTTCGTAGGTTTTGTGAAGTTTTTTGAAGAGATAAGATAAAAGTTTGTTTATTACAAAAAGAAACGCAATGGTACTTGATGATTTTAGTTTTGGACCAAAAAGGGTTTCAAGTTCAATATCTGGCCATGTCCGTACTATTTTTTATTATTTCGAGCCATCACGTGTCCTACTGCCGGGCAAAGGCCTCCCTTCACTTTTTCCATTCAGTCCGGTCTTGATCTCCTTCCACTCTTTGTTAAATTTGTCCAGCTCATCGCGCCATCGCGCCAATATATGTGACTAACCCAGTCCCACTTCAATTTTGCGGCCTTCAAAGCTACATCTGTCATGTCCGTACTAAGATTATAATTTCTATATACTATATAGTAGTATAATCTCACTTGGACTAGCTACATGATCGTTAAAAAAATCAAAAAGGAAAAATCACAACGGGTTGGATTCCAGGAGTGCGGGCAGAAATGGAAACTTGAATATTAACGTTGTTTTTCGGTTAGGTCACGTGTCCGTCTTATGAACTTTCTGACGAATCTATCGGTCATGTGACCTGTCGCGAGTTTAACTTTTTTCCCCATTACCAAAAGTGCACAGCTCTGCTTAAGAAGTTTTCACTTTAAGAAACGTGTCCAATCCCTATTGCTTGTAGTTTCGTGGTGAGCGGCCGAGCCGCTCAGTTGCGTGGGCGAATATAATTGGAGCCTAAATATTCCTTATATTGAACAAGTTGTCAAATCATTACTTCGCACACCCATGTCAGTTACGGTGACAACTGACAATCTGGGATTGGGCACCAAATAATATTGGCACGTCGTTTAACATCAAAAACTAAAAAAGGATGTTTTTTTTACAAATCACACAGATTGAGCTAGCCCCAAAGTAAGTTCGAGACTTGTGTTATGGGATACTAATTAAACGATACTATATTTTATAATAGATACTTATATAAATAAACAACCAAGACCCAGGCCAATCTGAGAAAGATCGTTTTCCATCTTGACCTGGCCGGGGATCGACCCCGGGCCCCTCGTGTCAGCGTAATAACCACTACGCTACGGAGGCTGTCGAAAAAAAGTATACCGGCATACCATAAACAATAGAGGCTATAGTGCCACAAGGATCATTTCCCACGTAGCCATTATCGGAACGAAAGATTCAAAAGATTCAAAACGTTTATTCAGAAAATAGGCTCTATTATAAAACATAGTATCGTTAAGTTTGTATCCTACGACACATATTCACAACTTACTGTGGGGCTCGCTTAAACTGCGTAATTTTTTTAACTAGCTCCACAGAAAGTTGTGAATATGTGTAGGATACTAACTCAAAAATACTATATAATATTTATTTATTTATTTCAAGTCGAAAATGGCTAAAGTATAATTAGAACATCACTTTATAAGCTACTAGCAAATACTTCCGTGAAATTACTAAACGTATTAAATTCTCGTGTTATGTTTAAGTTTGAAACATGCTTTGCATAAACATTAGGAGCTTTTGCATAATAGAAGCTCAATTTTGACGTTATTAAGTGCTATGTATTATATGAGATATATACAGAATTCATGATCTATATACTATGGTTTAACTTTGATTATTATTATTCACTTTTTAGTTCTTAACATAATCCGTTTCATTATTCTTATACATAGTATAAAATCTTGTCGCTTGCGCTGCCTGTTCACTCAAATCTTTTAAACTACTCAACGGATTTTAATGCAGTTTTCAGCAATAGATAGCGTCATTAATGAGAAAGGTAAATAAGGAAAATATAATAAACTGGCTTTTGCCCGCGGCTTTGCTCGCGTTAAGAAGTAGAATTGATCAAAATCCTTTCTTAGCGGATGCCTACGTCATAACATCTACCTGCATGCCAAATTTCAGCCCGATCCGTCCAGTGGTTTGGGCTGTGCGTTGATAGATCACTATGTCAGTCAGTCAGTCACCTTTGAGTTATATATATTTAGAAGATTCCCCAGCATAGCTGGAGAGGGCTGGAACCGATCGTCATGAAATTTTGCATACACATAGGTTAAGGTACCAAGAAGGACATAGGCTATATATTACGCAGGCGAAGCCGCGGGTCACAGCTAGTAAGAAATAAAAAAGTGAAACGAAGTTCGCTGGGATATTTAGTTGTGAATAAAGAAAGATTTGAATATATATTTTTTATTTATTCAACATACATACATATCTATCACATCCTAATCGCTGAATCGTGAATAGGGTCCCGTTTTAGCCCTTTGGGTACGGAACCTTAAAAATGCTTTAACGAAGTTGTTTGATGGAAGTTCAATAAATTTGCTGCCAGGTAACAAAAGGAAAAATTAATTAGCAACCAAAAATAAAAATAATTAATTATTGAAAAAAAGAACTTATCTTTAATTAAATTTTTCCGATAATAATGGTTTGTCTGGCTTCGTAATTGGGTAAAGAAAATTTTTATACTCGGGGAAGTATTGAAAACTGTGCTTCCATTTAATTTAAAAATCATTTGAATGAAAATATTTAATATACAGCGTGTAAGTGTATCCTAAATATTCGCTAAAAGGGGTGACTCAGCCCGTCGATATGAACAACTTTACGCTTAACGCCATCTATCAAATACAAAATGATGAAAAGTGTTACTCAGTAATTTCAAAAACACTACCTATAAAGTTATTACCGAGCGAAAACATATTTAGATTTTTTTTATTTGATAATGAGATCTAGATCTAGGATCAAAATCTTTAGATAAAATCTGTGTCTTATGGTTTTTGATAATCTTATGGACATATTATATATTTCTTGAAACTAGCCTATTCATTTAAAAAACACCATGTATTGCACTCCGGGAATGTCGGCAGAGGAAAAAACTTAAATACTTTCATTTAAAATTTAATACGCTGTAACTGTAACACAAACACACAGATATTCGCGCAAGCGGCCTGCGCCGTCTAACGAGTTTTCAATCTGACGGTCACGTGATCTGTCGCGAGTTTACCATTTTTTCTCCATCACAAAAACTGCACAGAAGTTTTCACTTCAAAAATCGCCATCCAAACAGAATATTGTGTAAGTGACAAATATTACAGCTAAAGAAGTTTCGATATTTTTAAAGAAGGTTCTATCGACCCTCGATACCCGACTCGAGCCCTGGGACCACCAGGTATTGGCACAAGGCGATAATGACAATATTATGCAGAATGGTATAACTTGAGAAAATATTCAAAGGTTTTACCTGCGTACGTCCCAGTGGGATTAGAAATAGACAATTCATATTTTTGGATTCGCACGTAATATGTAATAGATAGAGATTTGATAATTTCACAAACTAGGTTTGACCGCAATTCTAGTTTCTTGGGTCAAAATAATATTAATAAAATTAGTCAGTCAGTTAGAAAATCAAAAAATATTGGACACGTATTCAATTTTTTGTTAATTAAACAATAAATGTTAAGCATAAAGCGCGTCAAAATTCATGAGTGGGGGCTCGTGACATCACAGTTCACACACAACAACACACAAACCATTCCGACTAAAGGTAACAAATAGACAGAGAAATATACATATGCGCAAAAACATTACCCTTCTTTTGTTATTGGTAAGTCTGGTTAAACATTTGTCTACCTACTGCTAATATTGTGTAATCAGTTTGGTTGCAAGATAAAATGTAATAAAATTTAATGTAATAGAAAAATATAAACATAGGAAAAACAATCAAATAATTTAATTTTTAAAGCTAATCATAAACAAAATAACTTCAAAACAATATCATTTCTCCAATAGAATCATTCCAAAATGAATTTTGATACTTTCCAAATGATATCGAATTAAAGCCGTAACTCGATTCTCCAATTTCGATTAACTTGAGCGACGATATTGCAATTAAGGGATGCTTGATGTTGACTTGCGAATTGGGGTGGAGATTTGATTTGCAGAGTTTAGGAGACATTGCTTTTACGACAAGATATTTAGAAGGTAGGTCATTGAAATAAGCTAGAAAAAGAAATGGGCCTAAGATCGACCCTTGGGGCACGCCCATTTTTAAATTAGTACCGTTTGACTTCACACCGTTAATTTCTACAGTCTGAAGTCTATTTTTAAAATACGATTAAATCAATTCTAAGGACTTATTTTCAAACCCGTACTGGCTCAGTTTGAGCGAAAGTGTTTGATGATCAACGCAATCAAATGCTTCAGAAAGATCACAAAATACCCCAATAGCATCCTGTGAACCTTTCCATGCATCGTAAATATGAGAAATCAGTTCTATTTTTGCATCGGTGGTCGATTTTTCGACAGTGAACCCGAATTGTTGACTGTGGAAGAGATTGTTAGTTATAAAGTAAAGTTGCATTTGGTTGAGCATTATCTTCTCAAACACCTTGCTCAAAATTGGCAGTAAACAAATAACTTCAAAACAAAATCATTTCTACATTCGAATCATTCCGAAATGAATTTTGATACTTTCCAAATGATATCGAATTAAAGCCGTAACTCGATTCTCCAATTTCGATTAACTTGAGCGACGATATTGTAATTAAGGGATGCTTGATGTTGACTTGCGGATTGGGGTGGAGATTTGATTTGCAGAGTTTAGGAGACATCGCCTTTACAACAAGTTATTTAGTAGATACATACATACATATTATCACGCCTCTTTCGAATAGGGCGAGGCAGAGACTATATTGCCACTTGCTACAATCTTTACAAACCTCTTTCGCTTCATCCACATTCATTACGGCATTTAGTAAACAAGAGCCCAAAACTTTACCTAACTATACTTTAGAATTAATGCAAATTTAAAAAAAATATGTCGTTTAGAAAGCGATACATGATATCCAAATTTGAATAATATTTCATTTCATTTCAAAGAATCACACCGCCTCTGTGGTTTTTCTGTGACTGTGACCGTCTTGACCACTCATAGAGGTCATGGATCAAAACCCCACTGGGAAACATAAATAAATATAAATAAAATAAATAAACATATACGGACAAATCATACAGATTGAGCTAGCCCCAAAGGAAGTTCAAGAGTTGTGTTATGGGATACAAACTCAACGATAGCATATTTTATTACAAATACATATATAGATAAACATCCAAGACCCAGGTTAACCTGAAAAAGATCATTTTTTAATTCAACCCGGGACCATCCGTTTCGCTGTTGTTGGCCACCGCGCCAAGGACATCGTCAACACAAAGAAACAGTAATCACAAAAAGACTAACAAATGAAATTACTACATCAATCTTTTTAGGTCGTGGGTTAAACATCAACAAGTAGCAGTTTCCCCTACGATGTTTGCTGTTACAAAGTAGTAACAAAATCGATATAAACAGAGTTACAATGTCGTGCGATCGGCAGACCATGAATAAATTTACAAGGGTTCAACCCGATACCGAAAACAGGTGTGGGATGAGATTTGTATTAGCTTCATTTTTATTTTTTGTTCCGTTTTCTATCTCAAATCATGTCGTCCAAGCCGTATCTGGCGACGGCGACTCCTATGTGTCTATCCCGGGGTCGTTGTTGTGATGGGCTCTAATGTGGCTAGCAAAGCCAAACTTCAACTTGAAAGTTCGGTCGCATGGCACACAAAAAAGTATCTATCTAAGTACACGTCCACCAGCATGCTAAACGTCTAACTTTAGGTCTAACGGACCTGGGCTCTGTCTACTCCGCAAGAAAAAAGACGTGACAGTGATGTATGTATATCTTTTATAAGTACCGATAGCAGTTAGCATGTTGGTAACTCGTACTGGAAAATTTAATTCTAATTGGTTACTTGACTAAAACATTTTTCGTGTCGCTTTGTAAAGACCTGCCAAAAATAAACACAATAGTGACCGAAATACATTTCTAAGCAAAAAAACTCTTTCAGACATAGAAGTTATAAAGACACATATTTTTAGACGTTAATTTTTAGACGTGAAAACGCACTGCTGAAATGCCTACATATTTGTGACGTCACAACTTTGTATTTTGTATGGGTGGCGTAAGAACTTTGTTTGGTAGCTATACGAAATATTACGTTTGTGTTAATGGTTTCATAATAAAAGTTGCTATAAATTTAGCGGACTACAATACAGTATAATTGTAATTTAAGATTTTCATACTTTTAAAAATGGTCTTATTCACCCAAATTTCAAGAAGCTTTAAGAACACTTAACGAATCGATATCAAATTAAAAAGTGTTTTTTATAGTGTTTTTAGATAAAAATTAGTATCATTGTAAACAAATTTTAAATAACCTTAACATTAGGGCAAATACCGAATTGTGATATAATCAGCTTCTAACTGATAAATCCAAGTATATTGAGAATTATATACATTGTATTTGAATTGACCCCGAATTGACCTAATATTTCATATGAAGTACACAAAATATGACATTTTAGTATTCAAATCTAAATAGAGCACAAACATAAGTAACTCTTTACTTCACGATGTTTGCCATTATATATATATATATATATATATATATATATATATATATATATATATAATAGCACGTGAGTGACCCGTTGTTATATATATATATAATGTCTTTATCTCACGTTAGTTTTAATGATATAAACGATGTTTGCCTTTACAAAGTAGTAACGAAATCGACATAAACAGAGTTACAATGTTGTGCGATCGGCAGATTATGAATAAATTTACAAGGGTTCAACCCGATACCGATAACAGGTTTGGGATGAGACAGAAATCTATCTTTACTAATATTATGAAGAGTTTGCTAGTTTGGTTGAACGCACTAACCTCAGGAACTTTCAAAAATTCTTTCAACGTTAAGTATGTTCGTTATTTCTAAGTGACATCCGTTAAGTCGGTTTTGCTTGAACACTTATAACTCGAGAATGGCTGGACCGATTTTCATGGCTTTTGATTTGTTAGTTTTTCTACTACCCCGTATAACAGAATAACCATAAATCATCCTAACTAATATTATAAATGCTAAAGTGAGTTTGTTTGTTTGTTTATTTGTTTGTTACGCTTTCACGCCGTATCTACTGAACCGATCGTCATGAAATTTTGCATACACATAGGTTAAGGTACCAAGAAGGACATAGGCTATATATTACGCGGGCGAAGCCGCGGGTCACAGCTAGTAAGAAATAAAAAAGTGAAACGAAGTTCGCTGGGACAGTTGTGAATAAAGAAAGATTTGAATATATATTTTTTTATTTATTCAACATACATTCATATCTATCACGTTCAATCGCTGAATCGTGAATAGGGTCCCGTTTTTGCCCTTTGGGTACGGAACCTTAAAAATGCTTTAACGAGGTTGTTTGATGAAAGTTCAATAAATTTGCTGCCAGGTAACAAAAGGAAAAATAAATTAATTACCTGAAAAATTATTAATTATTGAAAAAAAAAACTCCATCTTTAATTAAATTTTTCCGATAATAATGGTTTGTCTGGCTTCGTTATTGGGTAAAGAAAATTTTTATACTCGGGGAAGTATTGAAAACTCTGCTTCCATTTAATTTAAATATCATTTGAATGAAAATGATTTTATATACAGCGTGTAAATTTATCCTGCATATACGCTTAAAAGGGTGTCAATATGAACAACTTTAATAGCAAGGGGGCAACTAACGTCATCTATCAAATGCAAAATGATGAAAAGTGTTACCCAGTAATTTCAAAAACAGATTTAGTTTTGTTTTATTTGAAAATGAGATCTAGATCTAGGATTAAAATCTTTAGATAAAATCTGTGTGTCTTATGGTTTTTGATAATCTAATGGACATATTATATATTTCTTGAAACTAGCCTATTCATTTAAAAAAACACCATGTATTGCACTCCGGGAATGTCGGCAGAAGAAAAAACTTAAATAATATCATTTAAAATTTAATACGCTGTAACTGTAACACAAACACACAGATATTTGCGCAAGCGCCCTGCGCCGTCTAACGAGTTTTCAATCTGACGGTCACGTGATCTGTCGCGAGTTTACCATTTTTTCTCCATCACCAAACTGCACAGAAGTTTTCACTTCAAAAATTGCCATCCAAAGAGAATATTGTGCAAGTGACAAATATTACAGCTAAAGAAGTTTCGATATTTTAAAAGAAGGTTCTATCAACCCTCGATACCCGACACGACCCGTGGGACCACCAGGTATTGGCACAACGCGATAATGACAATATTATGCAGAATGGTATAACTTGAGAAAATATTCAAACCTTTTACCTGCATATGTCCCTGTGGGATTAGAAATAGACAATTCATATTTTTGGATTCGCACGTAATATGTAATAGATAGAGATTTGATATTTTCACAAACTAGGTTTGACCGCAATTCTAGTTTCTTGGGTCAAAATAATATTAATAAAATTAGTAAGTCAGTTACAAAACAAAAAATATTGGACACGTATTCAATTTTTTGTTAAATAAACAATAAATGTTAAACATAAAGCGATTCAAAGTTCATGAGTGGGGGCTCGTGACATCACAGTTCGCTAAAAAATGTACCGGACAGTGACGTCACACGGAATTTTAACGGGCTATAACTTTGTAGGTTTTAGTTCTATTCACAAAAGAAAAAAAAAACATATTCAATGATATTTGAGAATCTAACGGACTAATTATAATTTTTAGGAAACTAGCCTGCCTGCCTGAAACAAAAATTACAACTAAAGAAGTTTCGATATTTTTAAAGAAGGTTCTATCGACCCTCGATACCCGACACGACCCGTGGGACCACCAGGTATTGGCACAACGCGATAATGACAATATTATGCAGAATGGTATAACTTGAGAAAATATTCAAACCTTTTACCTGCATATGTCCCTGTGGGATTAGAAATAGACAATTCATAATTTTGGATTCGCACGTAATATGTAATAGATAGAGATTTGATATTTTCACAAACTAGGTTTGACCGCAATTCTAGTTTCTTGGGTTGACTAATTTTATTAATATTATTTTGAAATAATATTAATAAAATTAGTCAGTCAGCTAGAAAACAAAAAATATTGGACACGTATTCAATTTTTTGTTAATCTATATCTATATATATAAAACAAAGACGGGTTTGTTACAACACTTATAACTCGAGATCTGCTGAACCAATTTTCATGGTTATTGATTCGTTGGATTTGTCTCCGCCCCGAATAGCAGAATACATCTTTAAAACAATGAAAACTCGATATGTGTAATGAATACTTAATCATTGACTATTAGGCGGTACGAAGTTCGCCGGGTCAGCTAGTTAAACAATAAATGTTAAACATAAAGCGCGTCAAAGTTCATGAGTGGGGGCTCGTGACATCACAGTTCGCTAAAAAATGTACCGGACAGTGACGTCACACGGAATTTAAAGGGGTTTAACTTTGTAGGTTTTGTTCCATTCACAAAATAAAAATACGTATCCAATGATATTTGAGAATCTAACGGACTAATTATAATTTTTAGGAAACTACCCTGTTCATTAATAAAAAGAAACTCCGTCGGAAACAAAAATTACACCGTGCCAGTAACAAATATTACAGCTAAACAAGTTTCGATATTTTTAAAGGAGGTTCTATCGACCCTCGATACCCGACACGACCCGTGGGACCACCAGGTATTGGCACAACGCGATAATGACAATATTATGCAGAATGGTATAACTTGAGAAAATATTCAAACCTTTTACCTGCATATGTCCCTGTGGGATTAGAGATAGACAATTCATATTTTTGGATCCACACCTAATATGTAATAGATAGAGATTTGATAATTTCACAAACTAGGTTTGACCGCAATTCTAGTTTCTTGGGTCAAAATAATATTAATAAAATTAGTCAGTCAGTTAGAAAACAAAAAATATTGGACACGTATTAAATTTTTTGTTAATTAAACAATAAATGTTAAACATAAAGCGCGTCAAAGTTCATGAGTGGGGGCTCGTGACATCACAGTTCGCTAAAAAATGTACCGGACAGTGACATCACACGGAATTTAAAGGGGTTTAACTTTGTAGGTTTTAGTTCTATTCACAAAAGAAAAAAAAACATATTCAATGATATTTGAGAATCTAACGGACTAATTATAATTTTTAGGAAACTAGCCTGCCTGCCTGAAACAAAAATTACAACTAAAGAAGTTTCGATATTTTTAAAGAAGGTTCTATCGACCCTCGATACTCGACACGACCCCTGGGACCACCAGGTATTGGCACAAGGCGATAATGACAATATTATGCAGAATGGTATAACTTGAGAAAATATTTAAAACTTTTACCTGCGTATGTCCCTGTGGGATAAGAAATAGACAATTCATATTTTTGGATCCGCACTTAATATGCAATAGACAGAGATTTGATATTATCACAAACTTGGTTTAAACGCTAACACATAATAACGAGCCATAAATACGATCTAATATTATAATAAATGCAAAAGTGAGTTTGTCATGAGTCATGAAATTTGGCATACACATAGTTTAGGGTACCGAGAAGGATATAGGCTATAATGATGTATATCACGCCTATATCCTTCTCGGTAACAGCTAGTAAAAATAAAAATACTGCCTTGGCAAAAAAATATAGCTTACTAGCAGCCCTACCCGGCTGCGCCTGGGCATGTTTTATACCTTAAAACCTTCCTCGTGAATCACTCTATCTATTGGTGAAAACCGTATGAAAATCCGGGGAGTAGTTTTTGAGTTTATCGCGAACAGGCAGACAGACGCGGCGGAGGACTTTGTTTTATAATATGTAGTGATGTCACTTGAAAGTGTGTAAGGAGTTTAATGACCCGATCCTAAAATCTTTTAAGGCATTTAGATGTTAAGTCGTTAAAAAGAACTACATATTTACATACATACATGAACTAGAAAAACGATACTCTTCTTTTTTTGCAACTGTGTAAAAATGAAATAAAACTACGTGTGTATAAAATTAGACAGTAATTGATTGAGTAGTTCGGGCGTGTACCTAAGCCTCAACAAACAAATTCACTGTCATACATTAAATATTTATTGGGATATGATTTCCAAACTGATTAATTACATTACAATTACAGAATAATAGTTAATTTAAAACAAAACAGCTTGTAGAAAATAAACCCTCTCGTTTTTCGGTAAACTATAAATTTTGTTCATCAACAAGGGAAGTTTACTTTGGAAACTATACAAAATTAAAAATTCGTATTTCTAGTTTAATTTTGCAGTACTTTGCTGCTAACTCCTACATCAACGTCTAACTCTCTGGCTTTTTAATCACAAGCGACGCAAACAGGTCCATTCACTTGTTTTTAGGTTCCATAAGGTCTTCCATGTTTGCGCCGCTCTCCCTGTCCTCCGCGACCAAGCGTGGCCGTGGCACTTGACGCGGCATCGGTGGGGCCGCAGGGGAAGAGGTGTGGAAAGGAGTGTTGGTATGGCGATGCGCCGCTCTCCCTATCCTCTGCGGCCGATTTGGAGATGGCCTTGATCAGTCTCTGCTGCGCCGTGATCTGTGGTCCGAGGCGGCGGAGACTGATCAAGGCAAAAGTGAGGGCCAGTTGGGTGGCGGAGGCGGGACTTCGTCACTTGACAGATGGCTCTCGAGTTGGAGGAGCGTGCTCGGGTGTCAGGCACGTCCTTCGGGGGCGGGTTGTCGCGGCCAGGGGCCTATGAGCCCTTGACCGCGATAGCCCGCCCGGTGTAGGTGGCCGCTCCGATCCCTCTGCTGTCACTTTGTGACTAAGAGGGAGTCGTGAGCGTGCCTTGGAGGGGTCGCTAAGCGCGACCGCCGCGCCGGGGCTGTGGAGCGAGAGTAGCACACGCCCCCGGCACATAGCGGCTCAGTAGTGACACCGTGGAGTGGAGGTCTTCCATGTTGGTTTCGGAGAAAAGGAAAAACATAGAATATACAAGCTGCTTTTCTTCCAGCGCAAACCGTAAAAGCCGATCCAGGTTTTGGGCGAAAACCTAAGAAATAACGTAAATAGGCAATGCGGCTTGCAAATCATCACTATTTTGTTTACGCTTTCCATTTTAACGCCCACTAACACGCTAAACGTAGCCCTTGGGTTTCATGACCTAGGGCTCTGTCTACTCCGCAAGGGATAAAGACGTGATAATATGTATGTACCCTAAAGGTAGCGGGACCTACAGGACACGGGACGGACGGATTGTCAGTAATACTGGGTCCCACTATTACTATGCGTCCGTCTGATCGTCTCTCATAGAGCTGTATCTATTAAATCATAATAGGTAGACTGTTAAAACTTTCTTGGAATGTTAATACAAACAATTATCAATGAGCCGTAGTATCTCAAACAAGCTTACTAATCACGTCTCAATATATAATGGTCACTGTGGACGATGATACCTACACTGCCGCAACACAGTTTTTTTACTAGTGCGGAGAGTAGCCGTCATTACCTGCTGTTACCAGCTATCAAGACTATCATAATCTACCTCCATTGGAAATGTTACGTTGCAAATACAACAAAATATATTTTTATTTTGTTAAGTTAGTACTTGTACTGCTACTTTATGATATGCCTGTAAGATTAGTTGGTAATTCTGTTGTAACAGCTATACAATGTTCTTTAAAGCAATAAATAAATTTATTATTATTATATTAATAGATGGTGACTTCTTCAGGGTCAGCAACGCGCGAGTGACACCCCTGGTGTTGTAGGCGTTCATAGGCTACGGTAACCGCTTTCCATCAGGTGGGCCGTATGCGTGTTTGCCAACTTAGTTGTGTAAAAAAGATGGTCTCTAGCTATAACGAAAAAGAGGGGAATACACTTTTATTTTATTTTTTGCGTCGTTAAAAGGTGTGATTTTATTTATTTGATTAAAAAGACGTCAAATGTAAGATAATTCATATTTTTTTCTATTTCTGCAATTTATACACGGGAAGGGTAAAAAAATGTAAGACTCAAATGTTCACACAATGATTATTACAGATAATAAAGAACAATTGAAGAGATTGGTTGCCAATGCAATTTTTTTTTGTAATTATAGTTTGAGTTATTAAAATTGAAAATATGTGATGAAAAAGAATTCGCCACAGGTAGGATTCGAACCCACGAATCTTAGGTCTGCGCCCTAAGTGTGTTACCAACTACACCACCATGACTTCGAATCACCGCGTCGAATTCTCTCATCACATATTACCCCGTAGGGTATAACGCATTCAAAGCATGCGTATTTCTTCAATACTACCCACTATTTAGTAGTTTGGTATTCTACTTCATTCATATCAGATGAATAGAAAGTTGATTAAATTGAAGAAAGCTCTTACTCACTTAAATGGTTTTTAAATAGCATTACAATGCTCGGTATACTATTAAAATTGAAAATATGTGCGGTGATTCGAAATCACGGTGGTGTAGTTGGTAACACACTTAGGGCGCAGACCTAAGACTCGTGGGTTCGAATCCTACCTGTGGCGAATTCTTTTTTATCACATATTTTCAATTTTAATAGTATACCGAGCATTGTAATGCTATTTAAAAACCATTTAAGATAGTATGAGTTCTCTATACTGGCCCATATGGAAAAGTTCATCTCTTAAACACTAGGTCTAAATCAATATTTCACCGCGTTCAAATGTTCACTATAAAACAAATATCTACCCTTAAAACTATACGAAATTGAAAACTCGCGACGACAGTTTGACTTTGCAATATTTTGCAGCAACTCCTAAACAAACGTCCAGTTCTGGCGTTTTAATCACAAGCCAAACAAACAAGTTGAAATGTTTGACGTCCGCTCGCTAGTTTTTGAATGAAACGTCGAAGGTTCAAACTTTAGTGCGGGTAAATCTGTTTTAGAATGCATTTAATTTACGCTTGAATATAAATCTTATTGTTTTATATTGAACTATCTTTCGCCTGCGACTCCGCTCGCGATAGTGTCTATCCCTTCCGCGCTTCGGAAGGCACGCTAAGCCGTTGGTCCCGGCTGCCATCTGGTAGTCGTTAAAGGGGCAACGTCAGAGGCCGAGAGGTGGTTCCGAAGAACTCTCACACCATGGTGTGCACGATCGACTGACCGTGCCAACTACACGAAATGATGATGATGAGTGTCTATCCTTCAAGTACAGTGCTTTTCTCCGGGTTTATAGGTAGTCTATGTCCTTCTCCGTACTCCAGACAACGTGTATGCGAAATTTGATGATGATCGATGCAATAGATAGGGCGTGAAAGCGTTACAAACAAACAGATTGATGAAGAAACCTAGATGCGTGTAAGATGAATGGGATATGGTGGAGGAATTCGGCGCTGGGGCTTGAAGCGCGGTGGCGTAATTGGCAACGCATAGATCGTACTGAGATCTAGACGCAGGTTCAAGTCCTGCCCGCGTGGAATTTTTTCACCATTTCTTATTTTCTTTATTTAATAAATAAGGTAAAATAGCATTGTGAATGCAAAATAAAATCCCATATAAAACAGATTCACTTTCGCATTTATAACATTAGTTTGGATACACTAGCAATTAACCCGTGATTTCGTCCGCGTAAATTTTAGCCTTTGCCACTTGCAAATAAATAAGCTGTCTATATGTGAAAGATTTTGAAAATCATTTTTAATTTCATAGCCTATTCAATGCAAGTAAACAATCAATAGAATCTTTCTGCTTTATTATATAGAAACCAAAGTTTATTTGCTTTTTTATTAGGGTCATGTACCCAAAGAGTAAAAACGGGACCCTCGTTATTGGCGGTAAACATTATCTTAATTACACATCCATCATTGTCATCATCATGTCTTTTTAGACTTCACTGCAGGAGCACAACCCTCTCTGTACCTCTTTTTTTTTATTTTTAAAAATATATACGGACAAATCACACAGATTGAGCTAGCCCCAAAGTAAGTTCTTAAGTAAGACTTGTGTTATGAGATACTAACTCAACGATACTATATTTTATAACAAATACATATATAGATAAACATCCAAGACCCAGGTCAATCTGAAAAAGATCATTTTTCATCTTGACCTGACCGGGGATCGAACCCGGGACCATCCGTGTCACAGGCCGGCGTGTTGACCGCTGCGCCACGGAGCTCGTCAGACCTCTCTCTCTCATCTGAGCGTTTTCCCGGTTGCATCCTCAGCTGGAGTGCTTTGGAGCCCGGGGTCCGCTTTCCGGCTTTTTCTTCTCCATTTCGCACGATCTTCGGCAGAAACACTTCATCACAACCCTCTCCGTACCACCAGAGCCATATCGCTAGACCAGTTAGAGGATTTGGCCTACACTCTCCACCCTAGCCAGACGAGTGGGAGAGTGTCTTTTGATGTTTATAGGCCTTGTTATTTTCAAATTGGACATTGTCGATAACAAATTAAATGATGTCCATTAGGTATGTCATGTTTCGAATCGTTACAAAATAGAACTTATTAAATACTTAGATTTTTTTTCTTCAACTGGCTCCGGAACCACCAGCTACATAAGTAAAAGGAACAATGAAATAATTAATGGCACCAAGAAACAAAGGCACATTATTTAAATATCTCTAGAAGCGTAACCGAAAAAGTCAGCTTTCAGGGACTTTGTTGGGCAACTGTGGTTTTTGATAAAGTGAAGTTGAAAAATCCTTTGAGTTCGGATTAAAGACCTTATTTACTCAAATAAAATTGTGGCCACAGAATTAATAATACTAACTAAAGACTTCTATATATACTGAGATAGAAGAGCAGCCGTACGTACCAAATTGTAAAGCGTTCAAAGGGAGCTAATTAACACCGTTGCGCTAAGCTCACACCTACACTGTGTACCGTAAAGACGCCGTCTACGTCACGTGACATGGTTGCTTTTAAATGTCTGTTCCTTGGAGTAACGCACGTTAACCTCAGTTTTTAGGGTTCCGTAGTACACAAGGAACCCTTATAGTTTCGCCATGTCTGTCTGTCTGTCCGTCCACGGTTTTACTTAGAGACTATTAGTACTAGAAAGCTGTAATTTAGCATGGGTATGTATATTAATCATGGCAAAAAAGTGGTAGAAAAAAATCTTGAAAAACAATTTTTTTAGGGTAGCTTCCATACAAGTAAAGTGGGGTGTATTTTTTTTTCTCTACTTACCCATCATGTGGGGTATCGTTAAATAGGTCATTAAAAAATATTGTGAGGTTGAGAACACCATTTTTCGATTTGGGGATCTGTTTCCGAAATATTTCTTTCCGGTTCTAAAGTGCAAATTTTCGTTTAGAGGTAAGTGTCCCCCCCCCCCTCTATCTGCTAAACGGTTAAATATGGATACGTGAAAAAAATTACAGCAGTAGTATATATACTGAAGTTGAAAGGAAAACTATCAGAGCTGAGTTATAAGTATAAACTAAAAAGCTATAAAATGTACTCGAAAATGTAAAATTTCATACAATTTTCATTGTTAGATGTTTTTGGTCGTTAAACTGTGAGGTGTGAGTGTGAACAGTGTGAACTCAAAGTTGTAATTCGTAACTACGGAACCCTACACTGCGCGTGGCCTGACGCGCACTCGGCCGGTTTTTATACATATATATAGAAGACTTTGGTACTAACGTACAGCACGAAAACTCGCAGCGTCCTTCGCTATTTGGCGTCCCCGCACCTCTCCCCCGTTCTTAAGAGTTTTGAAGGTTTCGAAAGACAGGATTAGATGTTACTGTTCTCAGTCGCACGTTACGCACCGCCTCATATACGTACGCTTTCATTAGTGTATATTATTAATTGTTAGTTTTTTAGTTTATATATTCGAGACTTACATCAAATTTACTTCACTACAGAGCCTCTACGTGAAAAATCTATATCCCCACGCAAAGGGTAAAACTCCAAGAACTCAAACTCTTTGACAGTACGCGGCCGTTTCCGCCATAAGTCAAAACCACCAAATAATTATTAGCATCATGAAACAAAAGCACATATGTCTGAAAGTGTAACCTACGTGATGCATAACCCTACCTTTACTAAGTCGGCAAACCCCTATTCCAGCAATCTCCATTTCCTATCATCTGGAATACATTCGGGAACACCTGGGAGCATGCAAACGATTATGGACGGCTCTTGAATCTATAATGAACGTGGGTGTCGTCCGTGTCACTGATAAATACTTAAACATGTTTGTTAGTACTTTATTGAACGCAAATGTAAGTAGGGTCCATTAACTTAATTATTAACCGATATGGCAGGGATCGGGTTTGGAAAAAAGACACTAGAATTTTTTTTTTATGTCATAATACGGCAAACGAGCAAGCGGGTCACCTGATGGAAAGTGATCACCGCTGCCCATGGACAACTGCAACACCAGGGGTGTCATAGGAGCGTTGCCGGCCTTTTATTTTTCCCTCCCAGGATGGGAGAGGGAGATGGGCCTCCGGCTCTCTCACTCACCGAACGAAGCATAGCAGCGGTAAAGCCACTACTCAAACGCCGATTTTCTGTGAGAGTGTGGTACTTCCCCGGACGAGCCGGCCCATTCATGCTACTAGCAAAAGTGATTTTTGCCGGTAGCGAGGCTCTACCACAACAAGAAGTTTGATAAAATAAACATAACAAAATAATGAACAACCGTAATGTGTAACCGTAATTGTCGAGCTCCGTGGCGCAGCGGTCAACACGCCAGCCTGCGACACGGGGTTCCCGGGTTCGATCCCCGGTCAGGTCATGATGGAAAACGATATTTTTCAGTATGACCTGGGTCTTGGATGTTTATCTATATATGTATATATTATAAAATATAGTATCGTTGAGTTGGTATCCTGCGACACAAGTTCACAACTTACTGTGGGGCTGGCTCAATTTGTGTGATATGTCCCTATATATTTAGTTATTTATTTATATTTTTCTACGCTTTTAGGCTAATAGAGTCAATCTAAGCTTAACGTATTTGTTGAATAAATGCGACAGTGAGTTTGTTACGCTTTGAGACCGTATCTATTGAACCGATCATCATGAAAATTTTCATACACGTTGTCTGGATTAAGGAGGAGAACATAGGCTACATTTAATCATCCGCTTTATCGTTTTTTTTCTTTTATTTTTGTCTTTTATTCTTGCATTGTTAATTTACCCCTACTGCAAATAAAAGGGGTTCTGACCGCTCTGTGTGTGTCTGTCTGTCTGAGAAACCGTAGATCTACGATGGATGAACCGATTTCACTGCGGTTTTTTAATTTAGAAAAAAGTATTTTAACCATGATTTTTAGACATGTTATACCAAAATCCTAAAAAAGGCCTACGCCAAAGAGGCGACTACTACCTACGAAGAATAACGATGCAATTAGGATATATAATTTTATACAAAATGAAAACTATTATTGACATTCTTGATTAACATAATTTTAATGTAGCAATATTATAATACTAATACGAAATGACAATGAAATTAATTATTTACCTATAAATACTAAAATTGACATGTAAATTTAAAAAATCTAATATATCATTGACCTCTGATACAAATTAGTAATAACATTTTTTGCATTTTTAAATGACTATGAATGTGTTATATGTTAAATGGTAGTAGAATAAATGGCTATTTTATTTTATTTTTTATTATATCAAAATCAGCTCAGTCGTTAACGAGAAAGAGGGATTTTGTCGTCGGGTGATACTTAAAATTTTAATTTCAAAACTTTTTTGATAAAAGACGTATCTTATAAATTCATACAGCAAATGTAATATTGCAGAATTCATAACAATATCATCCTTTTACCCAAGCAACCGTTTATTAAGAATTATGAATAAATTGAAAATGCTAATAAAATTTCGTTCATTAAACGACGATCAAAGAACTGCTATTTTTAATTTTCCCGCGCAAACCCAGCGAGCTTTGAAACCGGTGAACCGCTATTACCTTATGAAAATGTTTTTTTTAAGGTATTATTTAAGGGTCGTCTGTTCAAGTGTTCATCAGTACTTAGATGAAGATTAAACCATTTGATTATTTTTTTTTATATGATTATCTTCATAAGTCCATGTTCATACAGTTGTTTATGGAAGTTGTATGCAATTACAGTGCTAACCTGATATACTCTTATTGAATTAAGAAATAAGATATAGGACAAAACCACGTGGAAAGTATTAATTAATCTTTGACGACATACAAATATACATCTAGTTTATGTCCACGGCTTCTTTCACGTTAAATACAAACTTTGGTCCTACGCTTCACCTCCTTTGGGATGAATTTAAAAAAATCTCTCTAACGAATACCTACGTCATAATAACTATTACCCGACATACATTGAAGTTTCTTCCTGCTACCTGGGTAAGTTGCAGTCAGTCACATTACGTTTTAGAAGATAATTACTGCCACGTGTACAACCGAACTGTTGAATCAACTTCCTGTGGCCGTATTCCAGTATCGATGCCACATTGGAACCTTCAAAAACGAGTCTATGTTTTCTTTTTCTTCTTCTGTTTTATATAATGGCTTCCACCGAAATTTCAGTGATTCTGCCAATGTCCAGTATAATGAGATACCAAGTATCGGTGTTGTACGGTAAAGTTTTTCCAAGTAGCTTCAAAGATGGCGTATGTTCTTTGACGCCTCGTGGTAGCTTGGGGCGGCAAATCTATACGAGTCCATTCATCAGTCCACCTTAACTATTTCACAAATTGTTCATGAGCACGAGCATTTAAAACACCAAACTACACCAATTTCATATTATAAAGTCCACTAAAATCAATTTGCAAAATTGTATAAGGCAAACTTCAACTGTACCCCTTGACTTCCCACCACAAAGTCCCTATGTTTTCTTAAAAGGTCGGCAACACTCTTGTCTCACCCTTGGTGTTGCAGTTGTCCATGGGCAGCGTTGACCACTTATCATCAAGTCACCCGCTTGCTCATTTGCTGTCCTATACTTTAAAACAATTGTAAAATGAAAAAATCATTTATCTAACACACAGCATTCTTAATCATGTAATGTAAATTGAATTCCCTGCAATTACTAAACACAAAAAAGCCACCACCTCATTCAGAGTCCCACGTAAAGCCGAAATCCCATACAAACGTACCTAGTTTAGTTTTAGTTTTACAACAGTTAAGCCAATCTCAACCAAATTTCGTACATACGACCGGATAAGGCATATTGATGTTTATAATCAGATTTTAATTTTAAAAACTATACCTATACAAAATTACAGCGAGTAGAAGTTTTCGATACGAGACTTCTACTCGCTGTAATTTTGTATACCAATTGTTTTTAAAATTGAAATCTAAATATATAAAATTCAAAGGTGACTGACTGACTGACATAGTGATCTATCAACGCACAGCCCAAACCACTGGACGGATCAGGCTGAAATTTGGCATGCAGGTAGATGTTATGACGTAGGCATCCGTTAAGAAAGGATTTTGATCAATTCTACCCCCAAGGGGATAAAATAGGGGATGAAAGTTTGTATGAAACTTTGTCAATTTTAAACCGATCGGGTTGAGACTTTGCATGCATAAAGCTACTATGACGTACGCATCCTCTAAGAACGGAGTTTGATAAATTCCACCCCTAAGTAGATATAAATTCCACCCCTAAGTGGATAAAATAGGTGATGAAAGTTTAAAGGAATCTTCTTAGATTTTCGACTGATTGAACTGAAATTGTATTAGTTTGAACCTATCAGCACTTATTGATAGGTGATAGAACGAATAAATTAAGACGAACAAAATAATTTTAAATATATAAATTTCAAAGGTGACTGGTCCTATTCGGACACCGTAGCTTTCGGCCAATACGGCAAAACATGAGAGTTACTGCTCTCTAAAGGCTTTGCCATTGTTTCTCAGTTCGGCCCCTCAGGTCATGCATGCAAATCGCGGCCCATCAGGCATATGAGAGTTTGCTGTCTCTCCAAGCCTTGCGCACCCAGGCAACGCCCAAAGTCGAGGTTCGTCCCTCCTGGGTGATGTTTGCCTTACAGGTTGAGGGCACTCTGCCCTCACCTCAAAAAGAACAGTGAAGTAGCGAAAGCTCATTTGGAGCTAGCAACGTAAGCCACCGTATCTAATAGTAGGTACATAGGTACTATAAACAAATAAAGGGTGGCTTATGCCCAGCAGTGGGTTATGGAAAGCTGATGAAGATGATGGGGTACTATACTTAATAACCCAGATAATATCGACATCTAACATTGCACACGCGCATGTATGGGCGATATTTTTTATATTGTAGAGACCACTTAGAATAGTCTACACCCAAGTTTTCTTAACCCTATGCTACTCCTAGGAGGCCCGAAAGTATGGGACTTTTTTCAGTTTTTACAAAAAAACTACCTTAAGGATGATTTTTTCGGGTAGATTTATGGTATGCTTAAATACATTAAATTATCTATCGTTGGAGTATAATTTGAACTCTCAGTGACTTATAGTTATTGAGAAATACCTTGTCAAACCATTACCATTTTTCCCCACAATTTGGGGTAGTTCTGCTTTTTGGGCCCCTACCAAGGAAACTAAAGATTTTACAGGAAAGTTGAAAAAAAAATAAAATAGAGAAGACTATATAAGCTTTCAAATGAGAGCAAGCTTATACGAGTATAGTCATCGGTCATTTAATTTGTCACAACATTCCTGGAGGTTTTTAATTTTTTTACGGGCCCGAAAAGCTAAACTACCCCAAATTATACCAAATTTGGGAAAAAATGGGCATGGTTTGACAATGTTTGACTTAATAACTACAAGTCTCAGAAAGTTCAAGTTATACTCAAACGATAGATAACTTAGTGTATTTCATAAAAGCATACCACAAAGATACCCGGAAAAGGCATCCATAAGGTAGATTTTTCGTAAAAACTGAAAAAAGTCCCATATTTTTCGGGCCCCCCAGACGATTTGACGACGGATTATATTTGATGATTTTGGCTGTTCTTTTCTTGGCATATTTTAGATTGCATTTGCTTTGTATCGGTTTAGTAGTTTTAGTTACAGACTCTGCTTTGTATTTGGCATTTGTTTTATTTTCGTTTGGTTTATGTATAGGTTTTGTCGGTTAGAGTTTTTAAAATGGCTAAAGAAATTCTGAACGTTAATGTAGAAGTTGAAGAATGTACTGTCGTCCCTATTGTTGGTGACGGTGCATGTTTGTTTCGTGCTCTCTCTAATGTACGGAACACAAGATAAAGCGATGGAGGTGCGTTCAGAAATTGTCAGATATGTAGTTAATGACTGGAGCAAGTTTTCAATTACCCAATAGCTTGTTAGTTTTAGCGCCTAATGACAGATCAAAAAGTCGCAAAAACTATACTTCTTAACGCGAGCGAAGCCGCGGGCAAAAGCTAGTCTGATTATAAACATCAATATGCCTTATCGGGTCGTATGTACGAAATTTGGTTGAGATTGGCTTAGCTGTTGTAAAACTAAAACCAAACTACGTTTGTATGGGATTTCGGCTTTACGTGGGACTCTTAATCTATCATGTACTTACGAGTATCTTACAAAATATTTGTCAGGTGAAACAATCAAATACTAGCATATAGCATTTTTCATCATGTAATCTAAGTTAAATTCCCTGCAATTCCCACACACAATAAAGCCAACACCTCATAAATCTTTAATTTATGTATCTCACGAAATATTTGTCAGGTTTAAAAATTAAATATGTAACATACAGCCTTCGATCCAATAAACCTTGGATTAACTCTACTAGCCTAAAAGCTTAGAAAAAACTAGTGTCCTACCCAAAGTTGGTTGCGCACACACACATCTACCAATAAGACGGATTTTGAGGGCTTAAATTAACAGGACGCGTGTGATAACACAAAGCTGTCACGCACACAAGCATTGTGCGTGACAAAAATTTCTGCCGTGTGGTTCCCGGCAGATCGCCGTGTGGTTCCCGGCAGAGTAGAATAGGACCACTCCAAGTCATCCCATGGATGTCGTAAAAGGCGACTAAGGAAACACAAGCTAAACAAAGCTTATTAACATCAAAGAGACCTCTCCAACCCGTCTGGCCAGCGTGGAGAGTGTAGGCCAAATCCTCTGACTACTCACGCTAGTATATGGCTCTGGTAGTACAGGGAGGGTCATGCTCCTGCAGTGGAGACTAGAAAGGCCTGATGATGATGATGACACAATCATTGAAAAGTTGGCCTGTTTTTAATCATTGAAATAAAGGCATGACGGTGTCTAGAGAGTATATAGTCAAAGCATACAGCATTCTTTATGATGTAATCTAAATTAAATTCTCCGCAATTACCACACACAATAAAGTCTACACCTCATAAATCTAACATTATAAAGTGCGAAGTTGTGGTGTGACGAGGCCTTAATAGCGTACTAACCTACGGGTCATTAAACTTTATGTGAACAGGTGATATTTGGGTGGAGAAATATTTTTACACCGAAAATATGCGTTTCCGTATCATAAATTATGTTCTTTGTATGTATGAAAATATTTTTAGAGCACACTTATTTTAGGTGCGAAACTTGCCTATGTTTGTAGATAGAAGATTTAAACAAATTTCAAATACTTTTTAATGAAATGACTTATATGTCAAAATAATATAAAAATCCCGATAATGTTCCTTTGAGCTGAAATCATACGAAACATGCATTTGAGAATAGGTCTAGAACTTAGGAACTTACTATATAGGAAGACGCTACACGGAAACACTTCTTTAAAATTTTATTGTATAGAATTTATTGGTAAACCAAAGCAGTCACAGGGTTCTATAGTAAATAGCTCTGGTAGTACAGAGAGGGTCATGCTAGTGCAGTGGAGAGTAAGAAAGACCTGATGATGAAGATGATTTTACAGAAAGGTTAAATTTTTCTAGACCTAACAAAAAAGGTCATTAGTTGATCTTTTTCAAGACAAATGATCTAATTAATATACATATTTTAAGGGCTTAGCTCATGTATAACTTAAAGGTTTGAAATTTTAAAATTACTCGATCAATCACCATCAGGTCCTTCTAGTCTCTACTGCAGGAGCACGACCCTCTCTGTACTACCAGAGCCATATACCAGCCTGAGCAGTCAGAGGATTTGGCCTACACTCTCCACGCTGGCCAGACGGGTTGGAGAGGTCTCTTTGATGTTAATAAGCTTTGTGTAGCGTGTGTTTCCTTTGTCGCCTTTTACGACATCCATTGGATGACTCGGAGTGGTCCTATTCTACTCTACCGGGAACCACACGGCGATCAAATGATTGTATAAAATAATATTAATTTTTAAGGATATATCTAAGGAAATCAATGTCTACGTAAGGCAAAATGTGAAATTTAATATAACTCTATAAAATCACTCAGCAAAAAATATACACAACACACTACAATTCGGTTTCTTTGTTTGGATGGACGAACACAATATTTATCATTAAAAAAATCTTTGTCTATGAATAATAGTCCTTTATTAAGTTATTTATGTTCATTGTTCCAGGTGCAAATAACAAAATGGACACTGCGAGCAAAGTTGTAGCAGCTTTACTATTTCTGCATACAGGTGAGTAATAGGGTAAGATATTTACTACTACACTACTAGAGACGTCTTTCCGTTCCGTTCTTATATTCATTCTGTGCTTAATGTAAACGCTATCAATATAATATGGCCACAAATGACCACACACTGCCATGGCGCAGCGGTCAACATGCCTGCCTGCGACACGGATGGTCCCGGGTTCGATCCCCGGTCAGGTCAAGATGGAAAACGATCTTTTTCAGATTGACCTGGGTCTTGGATGTTTATCTATATAATATATTATAAAATATAGTTCGTTGAGTTAGTATCACAACACAAGTCTCGAACTTACTTTTTGGCTATCTCAATCTGTATGATTTGTCCGTATATATTTACTTATTTTATTTATTTATTTATATTGAGTTCTATTATATCTACAGCTCTAAATGTAATATTTTTTATTATTCTTTCAATCGTCAATGCTGGTTTGATAGAAAATAAAAAAAAGTAGAATGTACCAGCTGCCTTTCTTCCCGCGCAGACCGTAAAAACTGACCAAGGGAATGGATCCAAATGTAAGGAATCATCTAAATAGACGGTGCGGCTAGCAACCCGCCTCTATTTTGATTCCATATTCCATCTTTGAGCCCATCAACATGCTAAACGTGACTTTTCGGTTTTTTGGACTAAGGCTTTGTCTACCCCGTTAGTTTATGTTCTTTCAATATTGCCAGTTACTCAGACTAAAAACCAAGTCATATATTGATTGCGAGTAACTCATTATTCTTCGTTTTTTCATTCGTTCAATCAGAGGTAATCTCATTCAGTGGATTCTCGGATTAATTAATTCCTTAATTCATTTGTTTGGCTGGCTTTTTCTGTAATTGGAACGAAGGATTTTAGAAAAACGTCACTTTAGATTTATTTTATAAATGCTGACTTAGCTTATCAATAAAATCATCAAGGTTTCTAGTGCCTTTTAATGATTTCTTTCACTTCAACTATAAACTCTTTACATTCTGTCATGCCTTTATTTGAATGTAAAGCTGGCAATTTTTTAAGAGTTTCGTCTGAAAAAAATTCGTCATGACAAAAAGACATCTTAAAATCAACAACCCATTGGTACCTACAGCGTGGATCCATGTAAATAGTTTATGCTGATACAAAATCACAAATAAAATATCAGCATAAACTTATACGCAAGTATTTATTAATCTCTTTGGGTTACTGAAAATTAAGTGAAATTATCTAACATCAATCAAGTAAATTCACCATCCAAAGTAATATAAAAACAAAATTATTTTTTCATTGTGATATTTAAAGAAACACATATTGAACAGATACAAATAACAAATACATAAGGGGAGAAATTTATCCGACTATATCGAATAAAATCAATATGGATGCCACAGTTTCTCCGCTTCAAATCACACACAAAGGAATTGTTTTGATTTTTTTACAATACTACCAGGCGGATTAACCCGTAACATGCACGACTCCGTTCATTCATTCCTTTACTCGTTCACCCATTCGCTCGTTCCGTTTTTAGGGTTCCGTAGTAAACTAGGAACCCTTATAGTTTCGCCATGTCTGTCTGTCTGTCTGTCTGTCTGTCTGTCTGTCTGTCTGTCCGTCCGCGGTTTTACTCAGAGACTATAAGTACTAGAAAGCTGTAATTTTGTATGAGTATGTATATTAATCATGGCAAAAAAGTCGTAGAAAAAAATCTTGAAAAAAAATTTTTTTTTGGGTAGCTCCCATACAAGTAAAGTGGGGGAGCAATTTTTTTTTCTCTACTTACCCATCGTGTGGGGTATCGTTAAAAAGATTTTTGAAAAATATTGTGAGGTTGAGAACACCATTTTTCGATTTAGGGATCCGTTTCCGAAATATTTGGTTTTAAAGTGAAAATTTTTGTTAGAGGTACGTGTCCCCCCCCTCTATCTGCTAAACGGTTATATATGGATACGTGAAAAAAATTACAGCAGTAGTATATATACTGAAGTTGAAAGGAAAACTATCAGAGCTGGGTACTAAGTGCAAACTAAAAAGTTATAGGCAACCAACTTATAAAATGTACTGGAAAATGTAAAATTTTATACAATCTTTATTGTTAGATGTTTTTGGTCGTTAAACTGTGAGGTGCGAGTGTAAACAGTGTGAACTCAAAGTTGTCATTCGCAACTACGGAACCCTACACTGCGCGTGGCCCGACACGCACTTGGCCGGTTTTTTACGTTGTTCATTCACCCCGCATAACGACTTGTACAGTAGACTCTATACATTTAAATGTAGTAATGAGGACAGAATTTTCAACTCATTGTTGGAACTTAAAACACTCGAATTTTTGCGGCGCTTTGTGTTTTGTCGTCACCTTTATTTAAAGCTTCGAATTTTGGTTTGCGAAATTTATGGCTGTTCCTTTGTTTGTGTCAAATATGAAAAAACCGGCCAAGTGCGTGTCGGGCCACGCGCAGTGTAGGGTTCCGTAGTTGAGAATGACAACTTTGAGTTCACACTATTCACACTCGCACCAAAACATCTGACAATGAAAATAGTATGAAATTTTACAGTTTATAAGTTGGTTGCCTATGACTTTTTAGTTTGTTCTTAGTACTCAGCTCTGATAGTTTTCCTTTAAACTTCAGTATATATGCTACTGCTGTAATTTTTTTCACGTATCTATATATAACCGTTTAGCAGATAGAGGGGGGGGACACTTACCTCTAACAAAAATTCGCACTTTAAAACCAAATATTTCGGAAACGGATCCCTAAATTGAAAAATGGTGTTCTCAACCTCACAATATTTTTGAAAGACCTATTTAACGATACCCCACACTATGGGTAAATAGAGAAAAAAAAATTACTCCCCTACTTTATTTGTATGGGAGCTACCCTAAAAAAAATTTTTTTTCAAGTTTTTATTCTACCACTTTTTTGCCATGATTAATATACATACCCATACCAAATTACAGCTATCTAGTACTTATAGTCTCTGCGTAAAACCGCGGACGGACAGACAGACAGACAGACAGACAGACATGGCGAAACTATAAGGGTTCCTTGTTTACTACGGAACCCTAAAAAAGGAACATTTGTTAAAATTGAAGAGCTGAATAACCCATTAGTTAAAGGGCCCAGAACGATCAATCAATATTTTAAGGTGTAGCATGATACCTTTAAAAAAAAAATAACACATATTATTCTTCTTTTGAGCATTTTTTTCCGAATACGGGTAAGCACGCACCGCGACGCGATTTGTTGTCGCAAAATTCGCAACGTATGGAGTGCCATAGAAGTGCGCGCACCGCTACGCGATAGTCGCGCCGTCGCATACCTATTGTTGCTATTTTTGCGACAGATCTGTCGCAAACGCGTTTGCAACGTATGGAGATCTATGAAGACGCGCGCACTGCGACTCGGCAGTCGCGCGATAATGTTGCCATTATATTAACATTTCTTACATATTTGTAACTTTCATACCCTTGGCGTAACTTCAAGTTACTTTCGATTTTTAAGTAATTAACCCCTTCGATCATACTAAGATTTTTTTTATTTCTTTATTGAGTTCCTAGTTACTTTAATAAGCCATGCCTAAGCAATTTTAAGTTCTAAGTAGTGTTTACATCTTAATACTCCCGTATTTAATATATCTATAATACTGGAAAATATCGTTGGAATTATAACTTAATATTACTATTGCAAATAAGCATAATAAACGATAAATCCTTATTCAGTATTGTTTTTTAATTGTACCAACTGATATGTAACTTTTTCAAAAAAGTAACAAAAGTAAAACCTGGCAACATTGCGCAGGACATAGCCAACTAGTGATGTGCCAACTCAAATAAAAACGTGTTTTCTAACGTTAATCAAGTTGAGATTGAAATATCCTGAATAGGTGTGGTGTAGCACCGTACTGCAAACTATATTGGAGATGTTACGGGGTCGGGAGATTTTAATATTTAATATTGAATAATTGTATAGTTCGAAGACACAAGTATAATAAACCAAGTCATATTGAAACAAACCGACAGAAACACACAGTGTCAATTAATTGCCTACTGGTTTATGTTTACTACATACATACATACATACATATCATCTTGTCTTTATCACTGACTTGGTCACTTTTAGCATCATAGTTACTGTTTCGTGTAAAGATGTTAAACATTCACTGTGAAGCATTTCTCCAAAGCAACTTTTGAAGATCGAAGTAGGTTCATCGCGATAATGAATTTTCTCAATCAGTAATTCTTCATAGTAAAGTGTCTTTTTTTTTCACTTATATTTGATTTTGAAACTAATTAACTATTGTATGTCTATTAAGACAGGTCACAGTGATGCCATATTATTTTGTAACACCTTTTTATTACCTGTGTTCCACAATAAAGATATTTGATTTGATTTGATTTAAACATTATAACTTTCATAGTAGTTGTGTTTCTTGTGTGTTTTCATATGTTTGATTTTATGCGCCAAAGAAATATAATTCTTTCTTTCTTTCTATGATAGTAATTTGTATCATCATCATCATCATCAGGTCTTTTTTATTCTCCACTGCAGGAGCGCGACTCTCTCTGATCACCAGAGCCATTAAATTAGCCAGAGCAATTGGCCTACACTCTCCACGCTGGCCAGACGAGTGGGAGAGGTCTTTTTGATGTTTAAAAGCTTTGTTTAGCTTGTGTTCCTAAGTAATTTGAATAATTACGTTTATTTTTACGACAAGTATCGGATAACAGTTTCGTAACGATTCTAAAAGTTAACGAAGAAGTAAACAACGTAATACAACAAGAAACGAATAACAGTTTCGTTACGATTTAAAACGAAAAGTCATAACGCCCCATCCCTAAAACGCGACTGCCGAATCGCAGTGCGCGCACCCATGATTTGCTCTTTTCTGTCGCGCGACGCGACGCGACTATCGCGTCGCGGTGCGTGCGTACCCTAAGTCCGTAGTCCTTAAAAATGTGGAACATTTTATGAGATCCTAGCGTTGGTTCCATAAAAAAGTTGTTTATTTTGATGGACTAATTGGATGGTTTACGGGACAACGATGCTTACCTTAACACCCTGTATTAAAAACATAAAGAAAGAGATCTATCGGACTTTATCGAATTAAATCAATATGGATGCCACAATTTCTCCACTTCAAATTACACACAAAGGAATTGTTTTGATTTTTTTACAAAACTAACTGGCAGCTTAACCAGTAATTTGCACGACTCCACTCGTTCACTTGTTCATGTTGTTCATTCATCCCGCATTTCCATCCGTACAGTAGATTCTATTCATTTAAATGTAGTAATGAGGACAGAATTTTCAACTCATTGTTGGAACTTAAAACACTCGAATTTTTGCGGCGCTTTGTGGTTTGCCGTCACCTTTATTTAAAGCTTTGAATTTCGGTTTGTTAAATTTATGGCAGTTCCTTTTTAGGGTTCCGTAGTAAACTAGGAACCCTTATAGTTTCGCCATGTGTGTCTGTCTGTCTGACTGTCTGTCTGTCCGTCCGCGGTTTTACTCAGAGACTATAAGTACTAGAAAGCTGTAATTTGGTATGAATGTGTATATTAATCATGGCAAAAAAGTCGTAGAAAAAGATCTTGAAATTTTTTTTTTTTATGTATCTCCTATACAAGTAAAGTGGGAGAGTATTTTTTTCTCTATTTACCCATCGTGTGGGGTATCATTAAAAAGGTCTTTAAAAAATATTGTGAGGTTGAGAACACCATTTTTCGATTTAGGGATCCGTTTCCGAAATATTTGGTTTTAAAGTGCAAAATTTTGTTAGAGGTACGTGTCCCCCCCCCCCCCCCCCCTCTATCTGCTAAACGGTTATATATGGATACGTGAAAAAAATTACAGTAGTAGTATATATACTGAAGTTGAAAGGAAAACTATTAGAGCTGGGTACTAAGTGCAAACTAAAAAGTTATAGGCAACCAACTTATAAAATGTACTGGAAAATGTAAAACTTCATACAATCTTCATTGTTAGATGTTTTTGGTCGTTAAACTGTGAGGTGCGAGTGTAAACAGCGTGAACTCAAAGTTGTCATTTGCAACTACGGAACCCTACACTGCCCGTGGCCCGACACGAACTTGGCCGCTTTTTTAATATATTTTCAATTTTGATTTTATTTTCCTACAAGTTTGTTTAAAAAATGCCATAATGCCAGTGATACAGTTATAGAATGATGTAATTGTTATTAAAGAAAAAAATACTAATCTTCTCCTTTAAGCGTTTTTACTGGATACATCCTTAGCTGTGACCGCTATTATAACAGCGTTCACGCTGCGGTCTGATTTGGCAAAATTTTCTTAAGACCACCTGCCTGACACCAACCCTTCTAAGGTCTCTCCAGAACCATTGACAAATACAAGAATTAAATCCTGCTATCTCTTTTGTCCCAGGCTAGCTTGTTATGTTAACTGCTGATCCATAGACGCGTTAAAGACTAGATCTTTTTATATAGCAGTCAAAATGTGAATTTTGAGAGGCACTTTAAGTTGATTCAAAAAAATTATACCGGCTTAAAACTTTTTAGTAACTAATACTCACATTCATCATCAGGTCCTTCCAGTCTCCACTGCAAGAGCACGACCCCATCTGTACTACTAGAGCCATATACTAGCCTGAGTAGTCAGATGATTTGGCCTACACTCTCCACGCTGGCCAGATGGGTTGGAGAGGTCTCTTTGATGTTAATAAGCTTTGTTTAGCTTGTGTTTCCTTAGTCGCCTTTTACGACATCCACGAGATGACTTGGAGTGGTCCTATTCTACTCTGCCGGGAACCACACGGCGACATACTCACATTACATGCATGCAAAGCTGCATTCACTCGTTTTCTTGTTCACATTAATTCATTCAGCCTGCATCATGAGATTGTACAAAAGACTATTATTCATTTAAATTTAGTAATAAGCACAGAATTCTCAACTTATTGTTGACACGACAAAATGACTTAACTCTTTTTTAGGGTTCCGTAGTAAACTAGGAACCCTTATAGTTTCGCCATGTCTGTCTGTCTGTCTGTCTGTCTGTCCGTCCGCGGTTTTACTTAGAGACTATAAGTACTAGAAAGCTGTAATTTGGTATGAGTGTGTATATTAATCATGGCAAAAAAGTCGTAGAAAAAAATCTAGAAAAAAATTTTTTTTTGGGTAGCTCCCATACAAGTAAAGTGGGGGAGTATTTTTTTTCTCTATTTACCCATCGTGTGGGGTTTCGTTAAAAAGGTCTTTCAAAAATATTGTGAGGTTAAGAACACCATTTTTCGATTTAGGGATCCGTTTCCAAAATATTTGGTTTTAAAGTGCAAAATTTTGTTAGAGGTACGTGTCCCCCCCCTCTATCTGCTAAACGGTTACATATGGATACGTGAAAAAAATTACAGCAATAGTATATATACTGAAGTTGAAAGGAAAACTATTAGAGCTGGGTACTAAGTGCAAACTAAAAGTTATAGGCAACCAACTTATAAAATGTACTGGAAAATGTAAAATTTCATACAATCTTCATTGTTAGATGTTTTTGGTCGTTAAACTGTGAGGTGTGAGTGTAAACAGTGTGAACTCAAAGTTGTCATTCGCAACTACGGATCTCTACACTGCGCGTGGCCCGACACGCACTTGGCCGGTTTTTGTAGTTTGTTGTCGTCTTTACTTTGTAGATTTTTGAATGCTCTCTTTTATTCATTTTTAGGTCAATTTTAATGAAGCTCCAAGTATATGCTTGGAGCTTGAATGCACATTTTCAAGCAACGGAAACGTTATTTTAATGCATAAGTTCAAAAATCTTTTTATCTATTGTTTTTGTTTTACTTGTGTTGTCTTTATAATTTATATGTTTAAATTTTAATTGAGATTATTTTAGAAACAAAAATTTTTATTATATTCAGTTTTCCAATGATTTCACTGCTAAACAAACGGACATAGTTATCACGTCATCTTTATATATAACCATTACAAAGGGCCTAAGTAAAACTTTAAGTCAAAATTTATTGAAAATGCCGTTAAAGGTCTTTTGAAAAGCTTAATAAAGTTAAATTCTTTATTCTTAACATTACAGGCCAGACTATGACATGATTTTAGGTAGTTGATTGAAATATGAATTTTTAATATTTTGATAAGGGTGATCAAACATTTGCAAAGCTATTTTTGAATTTATTTAATTTTTAGTTTTTAGATACGATTAAGAGAATGCTCAAGACGACCAATCATACTGAGAATTTTATAAGAAAGCTTTTGTTTTATGAATATATTTTTTTTATTAATTATTGAATTAGGCATTTGTCTCCCATCTCACCTGATGATAAGTGACGATGAAGATGAGGATGTTATATGTCTATTCGATATATTACGTGTCGTAATATATTGAACAAAGTATTAAAATCGTTGGACGATTCACATAAACTTAGTGGTTTTAATATCTCTCAAGCGAGTACAGTGACGGCAGATTTACACGGCTCGTAATGCTAGCCATAAACACTGAGCAGTTTATTGTGTAGTTTACTTGTGGCTACTTGTTGTTTACGATTGTAGTAATTGAGATTCTCTCTATCTAGAACATTACATACATGCGCTTTACACAGAGTAAACGAGAATTTCTGTAGTGTTTTCTTCATTTGAGATAAATAATTATTTAGCGTTCCAAAGCAGTATAAGAGTATATTTAAATAGTTTATTGATGAATTTTAAATTTTGATTCTATTGTCTTTGATATAAGTTTGTTTCAAATATGTTAAGGTGCTCGCACACAGCAGTTATATAACGATATATAAAATATAACGCACCGATAACATTCTCTAAAATTATACATTTTCAAGATTGTTATTGTGTTACACATTCTTTTATAACGTTATATAACTGCTATGTGGAAGCAACTTTATGATGGCAACGGTACAATTTTAAAAGTATATCTTTAATTTCAAAGAAAAAAAACGATATATTTCTAATATATCATAAACACAGAGCAGTTTGAATCAGAAAGAAGAGTTCGTGAATGTGATGAATAGGGCAGTCTATTTCCCGAGTCAAAATGGAAACTGCATGAATGAATCAGGGAATGAATGAAAGAACGGGATCGTGCATGCTATTGGGTTATTATGCCATATAGTTTTACACTGAAAAAGGTTAAAACACCCGTTTTAGGGTTCCGTACCCAAAAGGTAAAAACGGGACCCTATTCACGAGACTTCGATGTCCATCCGTTTGTCACCAGGCTGTATCTCAAGAACCGTAAAAGCTAGACAGTTAAAATTTTCACAGATTGTGTATTTCTGTTGCCACTATAACAACAAATACAAAAATATAATAATTATTAAGGTTCTCATACAACAGAGTAGTTGTTGGCGTGTTTTGCTGTATCTCATGAACCGTAATACATATAATAGCATGGAGGTTAAAATTTTCACAGATGTTGTATGTTTATTGCCACAATTATAACAAACAAATACTAAAAATAAAATAAAAATTGGCCGGATATTTTGTACTTTTTTTTTCAAAAAAGAATAGTTTTCTAAATTTTATGATTTAATTAAAAAGAAATAAAATATATCAATACTAGCTTTTCGCAAACGTGATCAATAAATTCCTTTCACATTACATGACAATTTTTATAGGCTAGTCTAATCCTTATATTTTATGTGAGGTAGGTCTTTTTTACCCACGACGGAACGGAGCAGGTATATGCGTTTAGGGTGAGAGATGTTTGTTTGTGTGTGCGTTTGTGCAAAGTAATGTTCCCACCTATCTTCTAAACTAATGATCCGATTTTGATGCGGTTTTCAATAACGGGTTTGTGTTTGATGAATTCATGTTCATAGCTGTAACTCACTAGGGGGCGCCACAATACTAGTGCAAAAATGTTGTGTTGTAGGTTTTTTTTTTCAAAATTTTTAATTTAAATATTTTAATGATTTATAGGCTTTAGTATTATGTAGAAAATAAATACATCAACACATTTAAAATAATATATAGCGGACTAGATTAAATGAAACTTAAATGACTCTACCGAAAACTTTTCTAATTTTCTTTTTTAATATATACGGACAAATCCCACAGATTGAGCTAGCCCCAACGTAAGTTCGAGACTTGTGTTATGGGATACTAACTCAACGATACAATATTTTATAATAGATACTTATATAGATAAACATCCAAGACCCAGGTCAATCTAAAAAAGATCATTTTCCATCTTGACCTGACCGGGGATCGAACCCGGGACCATCCGTGTCTCAGGCAGGCATGTTGACCGCTGCGCCACGGAGCTCGTCAATAAACTCGTTAAACTTAAACTAACAACAACCTGCATGAAAATTCCACACCTTTTTGAAGTTATAACAATAACTTGTAAATTCTATGCTCAGTATTGCATTAAAATTAAAATAACACTATCGTATGCGTCGAAAGGCATTCTGAATGAACAAACGTGAACAAGTGAATGAACGAAGTCGTGCACCGGACTATTCTGCGGAAGCGTAGTATTGCAAAATATAGTTAAAACAATCTCTTTGTGTATGTTTTCAAGCAGAAAAACTGCGGCTTATATATAATTCTGTCCAACACTGAATTTTTCGTTTTTGTTTCATCACGTCATTTTTTTTTTATTTCATCGTTATTATCTTAGGCACTACAGCTGCATGTGACCCTTGGCCTAGTCCAGCAAATCTCTGCAGCCGTTTCTGTTTTTGACTTTTTCTTTTATCTTCTTACACCAAGTACTTTTAAGCCTTGTTTTACTCCATCCAACCATCGAAGTTTAGGTTATCTTGGTAGGCTTAGAGCTCAAGATCAAAGAATTTAAAGGGCATCTTTACCACAGATTCCTATAGGAACCTATTGCAGGAACTAGCCTCCCCACAAGGTTGTCAATTTACTACCTCTTTAGCCACTAGTTTATTTTTAGTAATACAAAAATATTGTACAATCTTTGTATGGAGGAAAAATAAAGTATTATTATTATCTTTAGTGTGTTAGTGGGCGTTAAGGTGGACAACGGAATCAAAATAGTGATAGGTTGCTAGACGCATCGCCTATAACGTGATTACTTAAATGATGGTCCTATCCCTTGACCGGCTTTTGCGGTCTGAACTGGCAGAAAAGCGGCTTGTGACGACGTGCGGTCTGCAGCCCTCCGCTCCCCTCCTCAGGCGTCGCGCGGTCCGTATATAAGGCGCGGCCCAGCGGTGACGTCCTTCCCCAGTCCAGATCCTCTCCGGCTCCGAACAGCCAGAGGAATCCCACCCTCCGACCCCGTCGCACTCGCCACCGGAACAGAGTGCGTAGAGTAGGACTAGCTCCGATTACTGGTGACCGCCCGGCGGTCCCGGGTGATTTGCACCCAGGATAGGTCCTTCGGACACCGTAGCTTTCGGCCCATACGGCAAAACATGAGAGTTGCTGCTCTCTAAAGGCTTTGCCATTGTTTCTCAGTTCGGCCCTTCAGGTCATGCATGCAAATCGCGGCCCATCAGGCATATGAGAGTTTGCTGTCTCTCCAAGCCTTTCGCACCCAGGCAACGCCCAAAGCCGAGGTTCGTCCCTCCCGGGAACCCTTTGGTAATGACTGCCTTACAGGTTGAGGGCACTCTGCCCTCACCTCAAAAAGTCCGGTGAAGTAGCGAAAGCTCAGTTGGAGCTAGCTACGTAGTCCATTAAAAAAAAAAGTGACGTCCTTCTTCATCTGCGAGCTGAACCCAAGCTAAGTAGTTCCTCTCACTTGAGGAGCTACTCATCCGACCTTGGCCTAAAACCCGCGACTCTGTAGATCCTGTACAAACTTGCAATATACCTATCTCATTATAATTATGATACCTAGTGATTATTTTCTCATACCTATCATGAAAAAAACTTAACGTGCTAAGCTGGTACTTTCTATGTTTTTCCTTTTCTCCTAAATCAGCATGAAAGATAATGTTGATGTTTCTTAAGTAAAGCAATAAATGGCTTTTTATATTTTGGATGTTTATCTATATATGTATTTGCTATAAAATATAGTATCGTTGAGTTAGTATCCCTTAACACAAGTCTTATTTAAGAACTTACTTTGGGGCTAGCTCAATCTGTGTGATTTGTCCGTACATATTTATTTATTTATATATTTTTATATTTATTATGCATTATTATGATTTTCAATATTTGCAAACTGTTTATAGCGGCGAACTTTTGAAATTATAATAAGTTGGTGTCACTAAATGTGAATGACTTGGCTATGACAGCATTTTGAAATTCCAATTCATCATTAAATTATCCACTAAAATGCTTCCTACAAATTACGTAGGTACAAAAAGAAGCCAAACAAATCAATGAAAGAATTAATTAATTCGAGAATCTACTGAAATGGATTAACTCTGATTGGACCAAGAAAAGAACGAAGAATAATGGTTAACTTCCTATCAATACACCGGGTATAGCGACTTCGGTTTAAGTTTAAGTAATTTGCAGTTTTGAAAGAGTGATCGGAAAAGTAAAACTGCCAATTAAATGTAATGTATAAAGTTAGTTTTAACTGAACCTCTGACTCCTTTTAGGGGTTCACTCTGATTATTTGATGTAGTTAACATTTTTTAAAAGCAAAATATGTATTTTAATTAGTGTGGCTTTATATATTCTTTCTTTTTCTTTGATTATCAATATTTACGGACTGTTGATGGCAGCTAACTTTTGAAATTATATCAAGTTGGTGTCACTAAATGTGAATGACTGACTAAGTCAGCATTTTATGAATCCAATTTGTCTTTAAATTTTCCCCTAAAATGCTTCCTACAAATTACGTACAAAAAGAAGCCAAACAAATCAATGAAAGAATTAATTAATTCGAGAATCTACTGAAATGGATTAACTCTGATTGGACGAAGAAAAGAACGAAGAATAATAGGTAACTCGCAATCAATACACTGGATATAGCGACTTCGTTTTAAGTTAGAGTCATTTGCAGTACTGAAAGAGTGATTGGAAAAGTATAACTGTTAATTAGACTTAAAGTATTAAGTTAGTTTTGACTGAATCTTTTACTTCTTTTAAAGGATGCGCTTAGATTATTTCCTGGGAAGTCTTTTATTTTTAAGCAAAATATGTATTATGATTATTATTTTTTTTTCAACCCAACATTTTTTAAGTAAGTTGGATCTATCTTGAATTTATTAAAAATAAGTATTTTGATAAAATTCAAGATAGTTCATCTTACTTAAAAATGTTGGGTAACTCTTCCAACTTTTACTCTAGCAAAGAATCATAACTTAGTAGTTACGATTATTTGCTAGAGTAAAAGTCGAAAACAAGTCTATGAAACTAAAACAATGCTATATAAAAATACTTATGACACTTAGCATAACGTTTTAATATTCTAATAATATCTCATACAGAAGTTAGTTTATTATTTTTAAAAGGCTCAAATTATATCAACCTTCTTCTTGTTTTTCCATCCATACAAGTAACTATATCTATAATAAATTGATATACTCTGGCGAACGGAATTAACTCTGATGAATGAATGAAAAAAAAAGAATGAAAGAATAACGAAGCAATGCATCGGGAATAGCGACTTCATTGCAATATTGAAATACTGATTGGAAATTTTTAATACTGATAATTAAACTATAATCAGTTTCACGCTACGCTATGAATTCAATTCGTTATTCCATTTTGTGAAAGTTTTGATATCATGAATCAATATCTTTCTTCAGATTTTCGCCCATCAGTAGGCGACGGGACTAGCAATCCATCATTATTTTCATTCTGTTTTCCATGGATGTCATGTCATGCTCATGCAGTCGATACTAAAAAGACCTGATAATAATGATGAATTAATTCCAAGATACCTCTACAACCCGTCTGGTCATCATGGAGAGTGTAGGCTAAATCCTTTGACTAATCTGGCTAATATATTGCTTTGGTAGTACAGAGAGGGTAGAGCTCCCTTAGTGGAGACTAACAAAGGCCTAATGATGATGATGAAATGCCAAGATGATGATGAGAGATGTCTCTCTTACATTAAAAAAGTAGTTATATTTGACGAGCTCCGTGGCGCAGCGGTCAACACGCCTGCCTGCGACACGGACTTTTGAGTTGAGAGCAGAGTGCCCTCAACCTGTTAAGCGAACATCACCAAAGGGCCGCCAGGAGGGGCGGACCTCGGCTTTGGGCGTTGCCTGTGTGCGCAAGGCTTGGAGAGACAGCAAACTCTAATATGCTTAATGGGCCGCAATTTGCATGTATAGCCTGAAGGGCCAAACTGAGAAACAATGCCAAAGCCATAGAGATATTAGAGAGCAGCAACTCTCTATTTTGCCGTATGGGCAGGAGTGAGACAAGAGCGTTACCGGTCTTTTATTTGGGTTTGTTGACATTTTTGCCAAAGGGAGGGAGAAATAAGCCTCCGGCCCTCTCACTCAGCGGTAAAACTACTACTCAAACGTCGATTTTCTGTGAGACTACCAAAGTTTACATCATTAGGAATGTTTGTTGAACTTTAGCCTAATTCACTACTGTCAATAACTTGTGAGATTCTGAGAATTGTTTATGGAGGTTGGTTACGACGGACGTAACGGGGTTACGCATTGTAGGGCACGGGGTTGGTTTCCCAGAGCGGGCGATTGTGTACTTCATCATCATCAGGTCTTTGTTAGTCTCTTCTGCAGGAGCACGACCCTCTCTGTACTTACTACCAGAGCTATATATTAGTCAAATCAGTCAGAAAATTTGACCTACACTCTCCACGCTGGCCAGACGGGTTGGAGAGGTGTCCTTGATGTGTTGGCATTTTTTAAGCTTATATTTCCTAAGTCGCCTTCTACGACATCCACGGGAAGACTCGAAGTGATTCTTTTCTACTCTGCCGGGAACAACAGGGCTACCTTTTACTTCATATTTACGGGTATTTGTTTGCAATTCTGAAACTGAACCTCATGGTGTTAGCATCAAACAAGCGAAGTGAATGGGTGCAATGCAAAATCGCATTGCGCTATTTCAGCAAACTGTATGGTGCAGGGCCCTTGGCCCAGTAGGAGTGAGCATTCTTAGCCCTTGGCGCAGTCCACAGCCCGTACTTCGGAAGGCACGTTAAGCCGTTGATACCGGCTGTCATCATTAATGGGCATATTTTTTACAATAATGTTCTTTTAGATTCTGCACGGAAAATAAGACTTCATCATCTTTATCAGTCTCCACGGCAGGAGCCCGACCTTCTCTGTACCAGAGCTAATTTAAATAGCCTGAGTGGTCAGAGAATTTAGCCTATAACCTCCACCCTGGCCAGAAGGGTTGGAGAGGTCACTTTGATGTTTATAAGCTTAGCATAGCTTGTATTTCCTAAGTCGCCTACTACGGCATCCACGGAAAGACTTGGAGTGGTCCTAATCTTCTCTATACACACACAAAAATAAAAAAGTTAGGACATTATTGTTTTTCCTTTATTCTAGAAAAAAAATTAAAGATTAAATACAGATAAACCAACTATACAGTAACAGTACAACCTCAGAATAATGTGATGTTGTCTGCCTTTCATACTTGGTTATTGAAAGATTCCTCAACAAAGAATGGCTCCCGCATGTTAATTAGCGATACAGTTTCCTCGCACAGCTTGAGTATCAAACAATAAAGAAACACAGAAGAATAACTGCTGTCGTTACAACCAACCAATAGAAATAACGATGATACTTATGAAAACACATTTGACATTAGCGTGAAAATAATGATTTTTTTTTCAAATTTCTATAAAAATACTTCAATTACTAATAATACTAATAAAAATAATAATAATTACTATAAAAATTCACATAAAATATACTTCATAAGTGCGCATTTTTTTTATGTCATAGGATGGCAAATGAGCAAGCAGGTCACCTGATGGTAAGTGATACAGCACTGTAAGTGATCACCGCTGCAAAAAAAAATTCAAAAATTCAAAACGTTTATTCAGAAAATAGGCCCTTGCAGGCACTTTTTCACGTCAAATCACATTTAAAATTATCTTATTAAATATTATGCATTTACTCATTATTGTTCAAAAGCTACAGACTACTAGCATTTCGGAACCGACCACTGCAGAGAAGAAATGCCGAAAGAAACTCTTTTCAACAGTATAGGTCGCCTACTCGCCTGAAGGGCTTTGTATGATTAATGATTATATTATATTTCTTTCTTTTTTACTTTTCTTTTTTTTTCATCTGTTTTCATTTAACAATATTATTATACATTCATTATTTTTGGAACATGTTTATGTTTACGATCGAGTGAGCAAATCACAAAAACAACAGAACATGAAGTAGTCTCAAAGAGGCCGGCTGCTCATGGACAACAGCAGTACCAGGGGTTTTACAAGAACGCTTCCAGCCTTTATTTTTTCCTCCCCAGAGGGGATGGGGGGATGAGCCTCTGGCTCTCTCACTCACCGAACGAAGCAAAGAAGCGGTAAAACTATTACTCAAACGTCCATTTTCTGTGAGATAGTGGTCTTCCCCGGACGAGCCGGCTCATTCATACTACTTACATACACGTAAGTGCATTTTGCTGGTAGCGTGGCTCTTCACAACTTGTTGTCAACCAGACACAATCATGTTGTTTATAGCGTCGATTCTTTCGTCGATTGACGAGCTCCGTGGCGCAGCGGTCAACACGCCTGCCTGCGACACGGATGGTCCCAGGTTTGATCCCCGGTCAGATCAAGATGGAAAGTTATCTTTTTCAGATTGACCTGGGTCTTGGATTTTTATCTATATAAGTATTTATTATAACATATAGTATCGTTGAGTTAGTATCCCATAACACAAGTCTCGAACTTACTTTGGGGCTAGCTCAATCTGTGTGATTTGTCCGTATATTTATTTATTATTATTTATTTTGCTGGTAGCGTGGCTCTTCACAACATGTTGTCAACCAGACAAAATCATGTTGTTTCTAGCGTCGATTCTGTGAAATTTCTATTTTGTGTTTCAAGTCTCATTCAAACTGCTATAATGCAGAAATGAAGCGAATATCGAGGTTTGTTAAGACGGGATTTTCCGAAGAAACGTAACGAGGTTTCTATTTGAATTTGTAAGATCTTATTTCATAGTCTACTAACTAGCTCTCTTTTTTCTCTTGCTTTGAAAAAAAAAAACAACTTTTCCCGCAATTATTAGTTAAATCTCTTTTACTCTCTGTACTACCAGAGCTATATATTAGCCAAAGCAGTCATAGGATTTGGCCTACACTATACACGCAGGCCAAGCTTGTGTTTAGCTTGTTTCCTAAGTCACCTTCTACGACATCCACGGGAATTCTTGGAGTAGTATTCTACTCTGCCGGGAACCACACAGCTTTTGACTTTATACTATTTTTTTTTTGCTAGCCATTTGTGTCCCACTGCTGGGCAAAGGCCTCTAATTTTATACTAATATTATAAAGAGGAAATATTTGATTGGTTAATTCATATGCGGGTGACATAGGCCATAATTTACGCGGATGAAGTTGCGGAAAATTGCAAGTTATCAATAAATAGCATTTGTGTTGAAAGTACAAAAATATTTTATTGTTTGTTTATTTTTCGTGTGTGTAAGTGGCCAACACTGGTGTCAGATTTTTCAAGCTGCCTTAAGGCATCTGACTTAGCTTAACGACTGCCATCAATGATGACAGCCGGGACCAACGGCTCAACGTGCCTTCCGAAGCACGGAGGAGCTCGAGAAATTTTTATGCCACTTGCGGTCACCCATCCAAGTGGGGACTGCGCCCGGGGTTGCTTAACATGCGAAAGCGCTAATAATGCTCACGCCCACTAGGCCATCGGGCTGCATATTTTATTTACTTTGTAATACATCCCGAAAAATTATTCATGTGATGACCGGTTCTGCGAAGCTTTTTAAAGTTTTGTTGGAATGAGTGCGTGGAAGGACTTATTATGCAATTTTTACCCGATCGACCCAGAACATAACCCTTCTTGGTTATGTTTTTCACGTGTATGTTTGTAATAGTTTGTATGTATATAATGTTTATGTATATTATTAGCCGTGTGGTTTCTGGCAGAGTAGAATAGGACCACTCCAAGTCTTCTTGTGGATGTCGTAGAAGGCGACTTAGGAAACACAAGCTAAACAAAGCTTATAATCATCAAAGAGACCTCTCCAACCCGCCTGGCCAGCGTGGAGAGTGTAGGCTAAATCCTCTGACTGCTCAGGCTAATAATATGGCTTTAGTAGTACAAAGAGGGTCGTTCTCCTTCAGTGGATACTAATAAAAACCCTGATGATGATATAATGTTTCTAAAAGTATGTCTGTTCCATTGCTGCATCCTGTAGTACAACCTACAGGATGCAGCAATGGAACAGACATACAACTTTACCGTTTTTGAAGTATGAGGTTTCATCAGATTCGCATTCATCACCGGAGTATCATAGCTCGCAAGTCATGCAAGGCATGTAATGTCTGCGATGCTATAATTTCATGTCATTATTGCTTAAGTTGATCATGCCATGCTATACTTTCGTGTCATCATTGCTTAAGTTGAACATGCCATGCTATAATTTCATGTCATTATTGCTTAAGTTGAACAAGCCATGCTATACTTTCGTGTCATTATTGCTTAAGTTGATCGATAAGTCCAGCAGTTTTGTAATTTAATCAGACTATATGAAATAAATGGCAGAGATTTTTTTCAATTTTATGTGTGTTTTACGCATGTCAATAGTTATAAATATAAATAAATAAATATATATACGGACAAATCACACAGATTGAGTTGGCCCTGAGTAAGTTCTTAAGTAAGACTTGTGTAATGGGATACTAATTCAACGATACTATATTTTATAACAAATACATATATAGATAAACATCCAAGACCCAGGTCAATCTGGAGACGATCATATTCCATCTTGACCTGACCGGAGATCGAACCCGAGACCATCCGTGTCGCAGGCTGGCGTGTTGACCGCTGCGCCACGGAGCTCGTTGTTGTGTTTACAACACAACAACGAGCTCCGTGGTTAGCGTTAATGTAGTACTATGACGTTCAGTGTAAGTAGAAATCTCTTGTATTTACATACATACTGTCACGTCTTTTCCCTTGCAGTGTAGACAGAGCCGAGGTCTAGACCTTAGAGCTACGTTTACCATGTTGGTGGGCTTGTACGTGGAACACGTAAACCAAATAGTGATGGGATACTAGCCACATCGCCTATTGATATGATACCTCAAATAATATTCGACTTCTTTTATTCTTGTAAATTAAATAGGAGTAGAATCCTAGAGTAAAATCCTACGTTAAAGTGGATAATTTCTGTATAGTTTCCATTAAAAAGGGTATCAACTAGGGCAGAAATGAGTGAAACTTAGGTGTACAATTTTGAATGCCAACCATTATTATATAAAGTCACCCTCAGGTAATACGCGTCAAAATAATATGTGGTATTTTTCCAACAAAATTACTATTCATTCCCTAGTATAATTTTCTTCGGAGAGATTAAATAACAGAAATGTAGGCACTGTTTATATTGTTCACATTTGACAAGTTGAGTGCGAGTGAAATGGTGAGTATGTCAGTTATGATAGCAAAACTGTTGTGACTTTAAGGGTTCCTAAAATGCAGCATGTAAATTCGATCTGGTAGCTTATTATTTACCCTCGATATTTTAATAAAGGGTGACTCACACGGTGAACAACTTCTATGGGACCAATGCGAATCAGATTTTTTTTTAAACTTTGCCATACTAATTGCCCGGGCGGCTGAACACTTTTGTATGGAAATGTCGAAATATTTTTTGAACTCCCATCATTAAATGTCAATTACTTCATTGGCTAAAAAGGAATTGTACGAATGAGAAAAATGGATAATTGGGTTAAATCAAAATAACCTCCTTACTATTATAAAGTGCCCATAAAGCAAGCTAACACTCGCTAGGAGTGAACTCGGCCAATATGAACAAAACACACTTGGCACCGAACTCTGGCAGAATTATGACTTGGCTGAGAATTATCGCAGCAATCTTGTTGTGTGATGAAATTGCGTGTGTATGTTGTTGAGATACACGTTTGGAGCTTAGCCTAACGTATTTCAGTCTATCATATTTATCCTCTGTTAGAAAGGCTTTTTCTTCATCAGGTCTTTTTAGTCTACACTGCAGAAGTATGACCCTCTCTGTACCACCGAAGCCATATATTAGCCATATCAGTCAAAAGATTTGGCCTACACTCTCCACGATGACCAGACGGGTTGGAGAGGTCTCTTTGATTAGTTATGAGCTATGTATAAACTTGTGTTTTGTAAGTCGCCTTCTACGACATCCTCAGTAAGACTTAGAGCGGTTCTATTCTACTCTGGTGTTGACTACACGGCTGTTAGAAAAAACTACCTATGCCAAATTATTTTTTCTCTCTCTCTCTTATTTGAGTGGTTTCCCTAAAGAAGGATGTATTTCCTGATAAAAAATAATATATACGGACATTTGAACTCATAAATTCCATCCGAGTGTATTGGAAATACTTGGGGTCTATATCCGGCACCGAACTTCTTGCGGGTTAGATGATGATGATCATGATACAGTATACCAATTTCATGTAAGCTGGACTATAACCTGCAATGCTATATTTGAACTTTTATCTAGGCAACCGTGTTTCGATCCTACACGCCCAATGCCTTGTTAAATTATTTCCCGGTTTCCCTAACTTGCTCTGAACTGGTAAAATAAATCTTTTATAGATTTCCAAAAGCAAAATTTCCATAAGTTCCAGCACTTAGGTAAACCTGAGCTGAATATTGGATGAGATTGCTAACTAACATATTTTTAAAAGTAATCAAAAATTTGGTTTGCACAAAGTTCTGTCGAGTTCGAATCCGTTGGTTGAATATAAATTTTAGCGGAATTAAAATACTTATTTTTTGGTTTAATTAGTTGCGTGTGCCTAGTTCTTTTATATTGAATTTCATAAGAAAGGTTGGTTGAATACGTACTCAAGTTGTTACGTAACAACTGGAAAACAAGTAGTGACACGTGATGAGGTTAATTAAGTACATATTAAGAAACCCTGTCCCATCTTAAAAGAGGTCACTCAGCCAACAATGTGAACAACTTTTCCTATAGGACTAATGAATGAATGCTTTATTGCACCAACACATAGAAGTAAACTATACATGAATTGAATACTACTACTAATATAGGAAATTATCGGTACAAAAGGCGGATAATGCCGGAAGGTCGAAAAAAATGATTTTCCCATACAAAAGTGTTCAACCAGCCAGCCATTCACAGAAATGTAAATTTTTGAATTTACAGCACTAGGAGAACTGTTTATATTGCCATCAATATCATTCTCACTCAGCATAGGCTGAGTCGTCATTTTAGGGATCAAACAGGGTTAAATTCCCAACTATCTTAACTAAGAATAGAACCGGTATATATATAAAAATACATAAAATATGCTCAAAAATAAAAAAGAGGCTGTTTTGGAATAGGTAGACTTTTTTAAAAATTCGCCCTTTAATTAAGGTGCTGTGGTATCAGACACTAGCGCCACCCAGCAATTAATTCTTTTAATCCTAAATTATATCAAATTTAAAAATCTAATAGCTGAATGCCACAGTTACTTGTACTCTTTTTACCCGACTGCCAGGAGGGTTATGTGTTTAGCGCGTATCTTGTATGTATGTAATATTCTTTATTACCTTGTATCTCTAGAACCGTTGAATGGATTTTCACATTTGAGGTATCGTTAGATTTGTCTTAATAGCCCGAGTGTTCTTAGGTAGGTGAAATATAAAATTATGGTAGATTGGGTGTAGGTTTCTACCATTTAATGTCGAATATATGTAATAAAAGACTCACGTAACTCCACTAGGTATTTATTCCATCCGACATACAGAAGAAGGTGCAGTAAGTAGCAAGGGTAGGCAGAAGTTCACACACAGCACAAGCACAGTAAAAAGTTACACGTAGATAGTATACAGATAGTTCAAGAATAGGTGATAGACAGTTCAGAAGTAGGAAAAGAAACTTAAAGTAAACAAATGCAATAGCGCACAAGCAAATCACAATCAGTTTTAGGTACGCGGCGAATCGCAAGCGAGCGTGCTCTAAGTGTCGTAGCTAGGTTTCGACTGGCGTGGCACTCGATGCGCTCGCGCATCGACTGCGGGGAACAAATCCCGTTATGTGACGCGGTGGTTAGTGCGTCGGATCAGTCGATAATACGTTGTCGATATCGACATCGACAAACTGGTAAGTACACTTAGTTATTAAATAATTAATATTATTAAGCTTTATTTATATAAGGAAATATGTTTATGTATGTATAATGTATTGTATGTTTATGTATATATTTTATATATTCAACTAGTCTTAATAATTACAAGTAAGTTTATATTTTATTGGTATTTATAAGTGTAATTATAATAATTTATATACGGTACCCTACACCACCCCCCTCCAGAGACCGTCAAGGGCGATAAAAGTCGGTAAATTTGACTCTGCGTCCTGAACGTGTGGTATATTCTTTTTGGACAGCTGGGGAGGGATCGTCGGTCTGATCAGTAAGTAGAAAAGCGGGCTTTACACGATCGATTGATACCGTAACCTCTTTGTTTTTGAAAAGAATTTTGAAAACTTTATCTCCTCTAGACAAAACTTTATGTGGACCAGAATAAGCCGGTTGAAGTGAACCACGTGATGCGTCTTCACGCAGGAAAACGTAATCACTGGTTGCAAGATCTTTGTACACAAATACTTTGGGTTTATTGTGATGGGAGGTAGGTAAAGGTTGCAATTTTCTAGCGAAAGTCCTAATGCGGGTGGTAAATTCCGAAATATCTGTAGTACCAGCCGAAGCGGGATCGAAAAATTCGCCAGGCAATCTTAAAGGCTCTCCGTATACTAACTCGGCTGAAGAAGATTGTAAGTCTTCCTTAAAAGAGGTTCTTATGCCGAGTAGAACCCAAGGTAAGGATTCCGTCCACTTATCATTTGCATGGCATACTATGGCGGCTTTGAGCTGCCTGTGGAATCTTTCGACTAATCCGTTACAAGCCGGATGATACGCTGTTGTCCGCTTGTGCTCGAATCCAGCTATAGTCGACAGACATTTAAACAGGGCAGACTCAAATTGCCGGCCACGGTCGGTTATGATGTCCGTAGGACAACCAAATCTGGCGATCCAACCGGACAGTAACGCCTTAGCCACCGTTTCAGCGGTGATATCTTCGATCGGTATGGCTTCCGCCCATCGAGTGAATCGATCAACGGCGGTAAGGCAATACCGATATCCATCAGAATGGGGAAGAGGGCCAATCAGGTCAATATGTACTTTTTTGAAGCGTTCTTTGGGCAAGTTATATGTGTTCAAAGGTGCGTTTACGTGACGATGAACCTTTGCCTTTTGGCACATTATGCAACTACGCGCCCAGTCCCGGCAGTCCTTCCTCATGCCTGGCCAAACGTACCTTTCGGCTACTAGCTTTGCTGATGCATTTGCACCGGAGTGGCTGAGAGAATGCAGGTTATTAAACACCTGTTTACGGAAAAAAGCTGGGACGAATGGCCTGGGAGCAGGTGTACTGACATCGCAGTACAAAGAAGCTCTGCTACCAGGTACGTACAATTTTTCTAGGCGCAATGAAGAACCTCCGTCTAGCAATTTTGCCAGTTCAGAGTCAGAAGCTTGTGCCTTGGCCAACAACTCGAGGCTTACGGGTGCTCCTAGTTCCTCGATACGTGACAACGTATCTGCGACGACATTGTCTTTGCCAGCAATATGTCTAATATCGGTTGTAAACTGGGCAATAAAATCTAAATGCCGATACTGCCTTGGCGAACAGTTTTTCTTTCTTTCGTGAAAGGCAAAACTGATCGGCTTGTGGTCAGTGTACACGATAAAATGACGAGCTTCGAGCATGTGCCTAAAATGCTTTATTGCTTCATAAATGGCGAGTAGCTCCCGATAATAAGGTGAGTATTTTACCTGAGAAGGGCTCAGCTTTCGAGAAAAGAATGCTAGTGGCTGCCAAGCACCGTCCTTAAACTGTTGAATGACAGCTCCAATGGCCTTGTCCGATGCATCTGTGACCAGCGCCAGCTTGGCAGTGCAGTCGGGATGTGCTAATAAAGCTGCATCGGATAAACTTTGCTTACTAGCCTCGAAAGCTTTTAAAGCCTCACCTGTCAAGTTGATAGGTTGTGATCCCTTCAATGATCCTGTCAACAGGGCGTGCAATGGAGCTTGAACCTGAGCAGCTTGAGGGAGGAACCTTCTATAAAAGTTAAGCATGCCCAAGAATGCCCTAAGTTGACGTACATTAGTAGGTATGGGAAATTTCTTAATGGCTTCTACCTTAGAGTCCAGTGGTCGGGTGCCTTGCTCGGAGATACTGTAGCCTAAAAAGGTTACCTCCTCTGCCCCGAAAACACACTTGGCTGTGTTCAGAAGCATACCGTAGTCGCGGAGCCTACCAAATACGATACGGAGGTGCTCCTCATGCTGAGTTTTGGACCTGCTAAATATAAGGAAGTCATCCAAATAGCAATAAACGAAATCTAGCCCTCTGGTCATTTCATCCACGAAACGTTGGAAGGTTTGGCCGGCGTTACGGAGACCAAACGTCATAAATGGAAACTCGTATAATCCGAACGGTGTGGTGATCGCAGTTTTAGGAATGTCGTCTGCGCTGACAGGTATCTGATTGTACGCTTTAATCAAATCTAAAGTGCTAAAGATTTTGCACCCTGATAGCGAATGAGCGAAATCCTGAATATGTTTGATCGGATACCTGTCAGGCAGTGTGCGAGCATTCAACATGCGATAATCACCACATGGACGCCAGCCGTTGTCCTTCTTGGGGGCTAAATGTAACGGAGAGGACCAAGAGCTTTCCGAAGGTCTGGCTGTACCGTTGGCGAGCATTGACTGGAATTCCTGTTGAGCAATTTTTAACTTATCTGGTGCCAGGCGGCGAGGCGCAGAAGAAACTGGGGGCCCTGGAGTGGTGCGGATGTGGTGTACCGTATTATGTGGGATATTACGATGCGTACCAGCTGGTCGAGTGATCTCTGGGAACTCATTAAGAATTTTATGATATGAAGTCTCGCCAGTCAAGACCTTTACAGAGTATAGGCTAGCACAATTATTAACTGACCTGGCTATAGCTGTTACAGAAGTGGTATAATCTATTAAGCGTTTATTGCGACAATCTACAATAAGGTGATAAAAGTTAAGAAAATCTACTCCTATTATTGGTTTTGTCACATCTGCAACTACAAAACGCCAAGAAAAAGTCCTGCGTAAGCCTAAGTCTAAATTCAAATGTACGTAACCATACGTCGATATGCTGGATCCATTTGCCGCAGTCAGCTGGAACCCTGTAGAACTACGCCGTTCGCGCAGTGCCGAGCGAGGAAAGACGCAGAGGTCGCTTCCTGTGTCGACCAGAAACTGCATCATTGAGTGTCGATCGGAAACAAATAGGCGACCAGAAGAAGATGGAGGGCAGTCGTCAGCCGCCATTATCGACCGCCCTTTAAGTTTTCCGCCTTGTAGTCGCATGGGGGGATGCATCTGCTTGCCTTCTCTCCAAACTTGTGGTGGTACCAGCATAGAGGGTGTTTCCGGTAATTAGACTGGGAACGCGAAGACGACCTATTCCGTCCTGAATGGGTGGGCCGTGAGCGAGGTCTGCTTCTGCTATTAGCCCCAAACGCTTGGTTAAACTGTCTGCGTAACTCGGCGATCTCTCTCGTCGGGTTAGTGATAATAGAACCTGGGTTTGCACTATCCGCTGCCGCGACGCTAGGAGATGGGGTAGCCACATCGTTGACTCTGTCCGCTAAATCCACTAGATCCTCCAAAGCCGCTGAACTCGGTTGACCTGCTAGCACCGTCTGGATTCCAACAGGGAGTCGACTAATCCAAATAGTTTTCAGGAAATCATCTGGAACTTCCACGCCGGCCAAGCCTTGGAGATGACGAAGAAAACGAGACGGTTTTCTGTCTCCTAACTCTTCATGCATTAGAAGTTGCTTGAGTTTCTTCTCATTTGATGCACTTAGTCTTTTAATCAGCTCCGATTTAAGCTTTTCATACTTGTTCTCTGCCGGTGGGCTGATAATAATGTCTTTCACCTCACGAGAATATTGATTATCGAGTTGACCAATTATGTAGTTGAACTTTGTTACATCACTAGTAATCCGGTTAATGGCAAATTGTCCTTCTACTTGTGCGAACCATATTTCGGGCTCTTCCGGCCAGAAAGGAGGTATTCGAATGCTGACTTTAAAAACATCGCCTTTTTCTATCGATACGTGCCCCTCACTAACTTTAGGCCGCTCTTCGTTAGCGTTTGCCATCTTGAATTTCTTTGTTCTCGTCCGGTATTCGGACTTGGGGTCACCAGTATGGTAGATTGGGTGTAGGTTTCTACCATTTAATGTCGAATATATGTAATAAAAGACTCACGTAACTCCACTAGGTATTTATTCCATCCGACATACAGAAGAAGGTGCAGTAAGTAGCAAGGGTAGGCAGAAGTTCACACACAGCACAAGCACAGTAAAAAGTTACACGTAGATAGTATACAGATAGTTCAAGAATAGGTGATAGACAGTTCAGAAGTAGGAAAAGAAACTTAAAGTAAACAAATGCAATAGCGCACAAGCAAATCACAATCAGTTTTAGGTACGCGGCGAATCGCAAGCGAGCGTGCTCTAAGTGTCGTAGCTAGGTTTCGACTGGCGTGGCACTCGATGCGCTCGCGCATCGACTGCGGGGAACAAATCCCGTTATGTGACGCGGTGGTTAGTGCGTCGGATCAGTCGATAATACGTTGTCGATATCGACATCGACAAACTGGTAAGTACACTTAGTTATTAAATAATTAATATTATTAAGCTTTATTTATATAAGGAAATATGTTTATGTATGTATAATGTATTGTATGTTTATGTATATATTTTATATATTCAACTAGTCTTAATAATTACAAGTAAGTTTATATTTTATTGGTATTTATAAGTGTAATTATAATAATTTATATACGGTACCCTACAAAATAATTGTAGTTATCCATGCAGGCGGGTTTTTTGTTTTTTAAATTATTAACTTGTTTTGTTACTTTACATAGATATTATCATTTATGTTTAAGAAAATTACTAATTATCGCCAAAAGTGGCCATTTTGGCGGTAATACATAGTTCTCTTAATTCATCAAATTAAAAATAGTAAATACTTGTACCAAAAATACTACAAGTAATTATACTAGGGCATTCAGATATTAGATTTTTTTACATTGATGTGATTTAGGACTACAAGAATTAACTGTTGGGTGTCTGATACCACAACGCCAGCCTTTGTAAAGATCTTGTAGAAATATTTAGATAAATTCTTAGCAGGGAATAGAACTATCATAAGACTATACATACACGTAGTACTGTGTACTGCTGGATCGTCTCTGTTGAATCAGTTCGTTAGCGCCCTTTGTGAATGAACTGCCGACGTGAATTTGCGGCTGGAGTTTCACGAGTATACATAAGACATACATCTATAGACAAACTTACAAAAATACTTTATGTCAGTTAGTGTAAAACTTTAGTAAGTTTTAATTCTTTGCACGTTAGTTAAATAAATAAATAAATATATACGGACAAATCACACAGATTGAGCTAGCCCCAAAGTAAGTTCTTAACTAAGACTTGTGTTATGGGATACTAACTCAACGATACTTTATTTTATAACAAATACATATATAGATAAACATCCAAGACCCAGGTCAATCTGAAAAAGATCATTTTCCATCTTGACCTGACCGGGGATCGAACCCGGGACCATCCGTGTCGCAGGCCGGCATGTTGACCGCTGCGCCACGGAGCTCGTTATAATCAGAATCTCTAATGGTATACAGAATGGTAAGATATATATTTAATAATATTATTATGCAACTAAGTAGGCAAACAAGCATACGGCCCACCTGATGGAAAGCCGTTACCGTAACCTATAGACGCCTGTAATACCAGGAATGCCAAACGCGCGTTGTTGACCCTGAAGAAGTCTTTTCACGCCCTTTTTATAGGGCGTTCCTTTAGCGAATTAAATATCACAAACCTTTGCCATATACATAAGGTTGAAATTACTGTAATAGTTTAAATAATATTCGTAGCTACTTACGACTTGTTACGCTAATTCTTTAAGACTAGCAGATGGCTTTACGTCTAAGTGTGCAGGTCGGTAAATATCTATCTTATAGACGAGCTCCGTGGCGCAGCGGTCAACACGCCTGCCTGCGACACGGATGGTCCCGGGTTCGATCCCCGGTCAGGTCAAGATGGAAAATGATCAGATTGACCTGGGTCTTGGATGTTTATCTATATATGTATTTGTTATAAAATATTGTATCGTTGAGTTAGTATCCCATAACACAAGTCTTACTTAAGAACTTACTTTGGGACTAGCTCAATCTGTGTGATTTGTCCGTATATATTTATTTATATTAATTTAACTGTCATATAGTCACAGCCAGTTAAATAATGTTAGACTTCGTTCACAAAGGGCGATAACGATCTCGTTCAACATAGTACCAACATACCTAATATAATGTAGAATTGTTGAGTTTATATCCCATAACACGGGACTCGAACTTACTTTGGGGCTAGCTCAATCTGCCTGCTTTGTCCGTATATACGTATGTATATGTACCGCATGAATGATAGTAATATTGTGTGAGCTTGGGTATGATAAAGTCATTGCAATATTGATGGTCTAAGTCACCCCTTTAAGAGAATGACAAGGGTCAATTTCCACTCTGTATGTGCGTTTGTCTGTCTATCTGTGGCAAACTGATTTGGATAAAGTTAATTTTTAATTTAAAGCAGATTTTCAAGCAACATTTCTTAGAAATGTGTTATCAAATTCAGTCCAGGAGTCCAGCCGTTTACGACAGGGGGGAATTTACTGTTGAAGGAAGCTTTAAATTACTTGTTTTGATGCTTCTTTGATAATAATTAACATTTATATCAGTCTCCTCGATATTTTTAAGTTCTTTACCTGTTTTTGGTGAACCTATTGATAAGCTGGCTGTTTCTAATTTAAAAACGGGAAAGCTCCTATCATAGTCTTTTGTGACAGCTCAAGATTACCCAATACATTTTTAATAAGGGCTTCCTGAAACGGTCACCATCAGATGGCAAAATTTATGTCAACCTCAATAAGCCGCTGTCATGGATAATATTTGACCTCAGTATTTGACAGCACCAACAGTTGACATATTGTGACCCAATCACAGCTTACCGGACCCGACGTCTCAGTGCTGCCGCCACGCTTATTTCAGAACACCCTTATTGATCATATTCGTTCTTTAAATGGTCAGATCAACAAACACATATACCTACATACTTACTGTCATGTAAATTTCCTGGCTTAGGCAGAGCCCAGGTCTATAAGACTTTAAAAACACGTTCATGGTGGTGGGTTGTGGAGATGGAATACGGAATCTAAATTAGTGAGTTGCTAGCCGCATCGCCTATTGCCATGATTTCTTAGATTTTTGCCCATTCCCTCGATTAGCTTTTACGATCTGTGCGTGAAGAGAAGCAGCTGGAATATTCTATATATTTCCCTTACTCCCAGATCAGCGTGGAAGTGATCAGATAAAAAATTTCTAAAATACATTTTAGCTACTAAATGATAACTTTTGCAATACTGTTTCAAAATGTTTTGTAACTTAGTCGTTTAAAATACAGCAAAAATTGCGAATTCAGAAATGCAAAGCAAGGAAATCCCGCCATTACTGAGCAGGACCGACACACAAACTAGAGAAATTACAGAAGTTCTCCTTACTTTCGTACCTTCTTTTATGTTCTGTTTGTTCCTTTTTTTGTGGCTCACCAAAGTACGAATCAATGTACAGAAATGAAGCGACAGATTGTTCTATGACAAATTCTATTTAAATTTCGGACATTCTATGTATACAAACAGATTCACCTATCATTTGAGACGCGTTTTTCTATTTTACTAATCGTTTCATCGATCTTTTTGTTTATAAGTACGTTGAAAGTGTATCGTAAGATTTATCACAGAAACTTAATACCATATTGTGCCTCAATAAAATGGCAAGAATTCCAACTTTATACATCTACTACAAACATAATTACTTTCATACATTAAGAACTCTCAAAACATAATGCCTTGTTTAGCCAGTTGCAGTAAAGATGCTTACCGATAATTTTTTCAACAAAACAAGGCCCGCTTAAAAGGGCGGCTAAGGCACTGGTATTGATGAAAGTTTCACTTCTGCACTCCCTTTATTTTATTCATGGAGAGACTGAGCGACTCACAATGGTGTTAACGAAGTCTGTATTCAAGCTGACTTTCCACCAGATTCACAGAGTTAATGTAGTACCTACAGCGCAGAATGGTTTCTCTTTACCACCGCTAATAAAATAAAAGAGTCTTTTTTCCTCATTAATGTATAAGAGAAGCTCTATTCATAGATACATACATATGGTATGCTCTGGGTGTCATCCTCAACTACCTATTGGTAGTTGCGGGAATAGCATCGAGTGCGTGCGGCAAGCCTTCTTCATCCTATATCCATGCAAACAAGTAGCATCCTAAATAGCTAATAGTATCTCCCCTAGTTCAATGAACTCCTACCCTTTCTTCACTTAAAAACCGGCCAAGTGCGTGTCGGGCCACGCGCAGTGTAGGGTTCCGTTGTTGCGAATGACAACTTTGAGTTCACACCGTTCACACTCGCACCTCACAGTTTACCGACCAAAAACTTCTAACAATGAAAATTGTATGAAATTTTAAATTTTCGAGTACATTTTATAATAATGTTTTCTTATGTTTTCGCGATTGTTACACATTTAAATAAACATCCTAATTTCAATAGAGAGGATGGTTGGCAGTTACCACCAGCTTGGGATCCAGTCATCAATTTAATCAAATCTCAAGCTAAGCAGAAGACTGCAAGACCTTCAGACACCGTGAGCCAATACTGCGTACATCCGGAACGTTATCAATAAATATTTTAGGCGGTAGATTTTGCAGTTCTTATAAAATACTAGACAAATGTCAACTTAGTCTACCTGCGACCACGAACACTGTAAAGTGCTCGAAACGTTAGGTGTATAAATAATGTAATAAACGCGATAAAAACCGTATTAAAATAATTTTATTTAAATTTTTTTTAGGTTAGCTCCCATGTCGGGGAGTAATTTCTTTTTCTCTTCTTACCCATCGTGTGGGGTATTATTAGATAGGTCTTTAAAAAATATTGTGAGGTTAGGAACACCATTTTTCGATTTAGGGATCGGTTTCCCATATTTTGGTTGGTTTTAAAGTGAATTTTGTTAGAGGTAAGTGTCCCCGCCCCCCCCCTCCCTCTATCTGCTAAACGGTTACATATGGATACGTGAAAAAAATTACAGCAGTAGTATATATACTAAAGTTGAAAGGAAAACTATCAGAGCTGAGTACTAAGTGCAAACTAAAAAGTTATAGGCAACCAACTTATAAAATGTACTGGAAAATGTAACATTTCATACAATTTTCATTATTAGATGTTTTTGGTCGTTAAACTGTGAGGTGCGAGTGTAAACAGTATGAACTCAAAGTTGTCATTCGCAACAACGGAACCCTACACTGCACGTGGCCCGACACGCACTTGGCCGGTTTTTTAAATTTGAGCTATTTTGTTTGTTACATATCTCGCTAGACTTAATAGCTTTAAAAAAACATTATTTTTGACTAAAAAACTACCAAAAATTCAGCTCTAGCATTTTGAAGACGTATCAACATTTGAGCGAGTGAAGAATACTCTCAGCATTCTATCTGACGAACTGGCATTCAGCTACATATTATGTAGTTAATTTAGTCATTGACAGGTTTTTGTTAGTCTCCACTGCAGGAGCACGACCCTCTCTATACTACCAGAGCCATATATTAGCCAGGGCAGTTAGAGGATTTGGCCTACACTCTCCACGCTGGCCAGACGGGTTGGAGAGGTCTTTCGATGTCTATAGCTTTTTTTAGATTGTGTTTCAAGTTAATTTAGGAAAAACACAAAAATACCTGCAATTTTTCAAAGTTTTGTTACGAAAAAATATATAAGTTTGAACGAGTGGTAACTACTTCTACGCCTTATAAGGGTTTGTTACATATTAGCAGAATATGTAACAAACCCTTATTTGACTTTATAGCAGCAAAAACACAATTTTTAGTTAAAAAACTGCTAATATCAACGCTTGTAATTAAAATATCTACATTTGAGCCAGTGAAGGATACTCTCAGCATTTCACGCACTCATATTTTCTTCTTCTTTGATATAAAAAAAAAATACATAATTTTGAGCAAGTGATAGTTACTTCGCATTATTAATAAGTATTAGTTTTAACTCGCTCCAATTTAGTACTTGCCTCTCTGATGTTTTTGCAACATAAGCGTTAATGTTGCAAAAACAATTTTTACAAAAAAAATTATAACTGGGCGAAATGCAAAAAATTTGTACATTTCACAAAAGTTGAACGTACGAAAAACTGTTTAGAATTGGTTTGTATTTTTGAACATATTTTTATATTTTGAATAACTAATACAGTCAACAACCCAATATAAAAAAAAATATATTTTCCATAAAAACATTGAAAAAGAATTAATTTATTAATAGACGTCCGTTTTTTTCATATATTTAAAAGTGTCCTATTCGCCCGTGTTCAACTTTGTGAAATGGGAAAAAAGAGTAATCGTTATTTTATACAGTTAATATATTTTTAACTGTCTTAAGAATATCATAAGTTTTGATATTTTGTAAAAATATAATAAACTACTTTGATAAAGACTAATTTAAATATTATTTTTGGCACCGTCTGTAATTTCATTCATATTTGTTAGCTTTGTTTAGAAAAAAATAATAGAAAACTATTTTTTACTGCTTGGAACATTATCACCATAGGCAACGGCAGTAGATGCTACATGTGTTGTACGACGGCTATTTTGTTCGGGTTCAGTTTAGCAGAGCAATCGTTTTACTGAATTGCGCGAAGAAAAATACACAAAAAGTGTTTCATCTTGATGATCATAGTTTTATGCATTCTGCTAAGTGCATGATTTTCTTTTTATTTATATATTGAAAGGTTTCCTCACGGATTATATAGAAAAAGAGACAGTTCTGTTTAAAGGCATTGCCATTTGTTTCTGCAAATTTTTAGGTTATTTACACGTCGTGTTTTGTTTCATATTTGTGACGAATTTGTTATATATCTTTGTGACGTAACAAACATGAAATAACAAATATGAAGTAAAGTTGTATTCACATTTTGAAAAGTGTAAGATATGATAGCATATGCCCCGCGGCATTGCCTGTTAAAAAATCCCAATTATTGTCAAGTATAAAATGTAATATTAGACTTCTCCGTGTAGTTAAACTACACGGAAAAACTTACACTTACATAAAATTATTCAATTCATATTCATTAATACATTTATTTATTATTAAGAATAACTTTTAATTAATATTAAATTAAAAGTTGATTTAAAGGTTAAAGTAAATTTTAAGGTTGATTTACCAAATATTATGTGTAAAACAAATTATAATAGTAACCTTCATGTCGGTAATAAAACTACCTATACTGAAGTTGTGATTTGTGATAGTACGTTTATGTTAATTTTAAGATTGATTTAGCAAAGAACTGAATTATAAAAATTAAGAATTGGTACTTACTTGATGTTTAAGAATGTAAGATTAATTAAGTTCAAATAAAAATCGAAGTGTTACTGGCTGTAAGTACTGCAAAGTTAATTAGCTTTCGTTAATAAAAAAAAACATACGATTTAATGTTGTTTAATGAATAATATTCCCTTATTTCCTTTTATTTAAAATTAACAATATGAACTAGGTCTTACAGTTCATTTTTGGTATTTTATTTGTCACGACAAAAAAAAATTCTTTGTTTCTTATTTGTTACATGTACATTTTTTTGCATTTCGCCCAACTCCAAAAAAAATCTGCTCTTGCATTTTAAAGCCGTATACATAGCGACTGAAGGGAACTCTCAGCATCCCACGTACTCGTATCTGTTGCGGAATGAACATTTTTAAATTTCAGCGATATTGTCTTTTACATATGCCTTGAAAATTGACTCCTGACGAGTGTGACAAGTCCGAAACTATAGTCGGCAATCCCGACAAATAGCACGTGAGTGACCCGTTGTTATATATTATATATAATGTCTTTTACATATCTTGCAAAGATATTATTTTTGACTAAAAAAAACTGCTAAAAATTCTGCTCTGACATTTTAAAAACGTATCAATATTTCAGCAAGTGAAGGATACTCTCAGCATTCTATCTGACGAACTGGCATTCAGCTACATACTATGTATTAATTTAGGAAAAACATAAAAAAAACCTGCAATTATTCAAAGTTTTGTTACCAAAAATTATATAAATTTGAACGACTGGTAACTACTACTGCACATTATTAGGGTTTGTTACATATTCTGCTAGACTTTATAGCTGCAAAATCACAATTTTTAGTAAAAAAAAAACTACTAATGTCAACGCTTGTAATTAAAATACATTTAAGCAAGTGAAGGATACTCTCAGCATTTCACGCACTCATATTTTCTTCTTCTTTGATATAAAAAAAAACATAATTTTGAGCAAGTGATAGTTACTTCGCATTATTAATACGCATTAGTTGTCAGTTGCAGTACTTGTTTCTCTAAAGTTTGTTGCAAAAACAATTTTTACCAAAAAAAAAACTCCAAAAGAATTCCGCTCTTGCATTTTAAAGCCGTATCTACATTTGAGCGAGTGAAGGATACTCTGAACATTTCACGTACTTGTATCTGTAGCGGAATGAACATTTTGCGCGATGTTTTTAATCTGGGTCAATTGGTGTTTTTAAATTTACAAAATATTGAAAACGGTAGGCGTAGTCCCGGTTTCAAAACCGGTCAGGCCCGATCAGTATAAATAAATATAAATAACATATCTATGGACAAATCTTAGATTAAGCTAGCCCCACAGTAACTTATGAAAGTTGTAGGATATTTATTTAACGAACGTACCTTTATTTTACAACAGATACTTATATACATAAACATCCAAGACCCGATTTGAGAAAGATTGTTACCTGGCCGGGAATCGAACCAGAATGATGTCGCAGGTTGGCGCCTCTGAGTGTGTAGCTTAATATGATACAAGTATAGTAATTTTAATGAAGTGTTATCTGTTTCCGATGAAACAAAGATTATGAGATATCCTGCACACTAAAAATTATTTACTTATCACTTAATATATCTTCCAAAAAAGTCATTGTGAGTATTTCCTTCTACTTAATTACACATATTTGACAAGGGGTTTAGCTCTTGAATACTGGCGTTGGAGTGAAATACGAAAGTTATGTTAAAAATTGTGGTAATTATGACACAAGGCAATGCAACTAGCAATACAGAACCATTTTTTTTACATCTTTACGGCCACCGACCTTCTAAACAAACCTTTGAGTACCTATTCTAGCTCTAGTAAAGTAAAAAAATATAAAATAATATAACTTTTAGCAATTAAAAACTCAATATCATTTGGTAAACATAAAACTACTAAACTTAATAGCTGCAAAAGCTCTTTGAGAAAAAAAATATACTTTTGAGCGAGCGAAGGCTACTCGCTGCATTCCACGTAGTTGTATCTGCTGCAGCACGAACATTTTAAATGCCACGGTTCTTTTCATGCGATGCTTTTAATCTGGGTCAATTGCTGTTTTTACCCGACTGACCCACTCAGAAGGAGGGTAATGTTATTCGCGCGTATGTATGTATACTTACTTACTTCGTTGGCTTAGCGACCCGAAGTGGATCTTGACCTTCGACATTATTTTTTTTTCTCCCCAGAATACATAGGGCAGCCCAAGCAAAAATTCTCAGGGAGGGATTCTCCTGTACGTAATGTACTGATCCCTCTTGGGGTACACGGTTTCTTTTGAATTCTGCTGCCATAATTGTTGAGGGGGATTGGGCATCCGGCACTTTCACTCACCGAACGAATCATAGCAGCGGTAAAGCTACTACTCAAACGTCGATTTTCTGTAAGAGTGTGGAACTTCCCCGGACGAGCCTAGTTACGACGAGTAGTTTATACGGCTTGACCGATTTTTAAGTCTGTGGTGTCCTTAGATTTGTATTCTTTCCCGAAGCGTCATAGGCTATGTTAAGTCAATTATTTTAAAAGAAAATTAAGTAAGCAAGCCTTTTATTATATGCTATCATAATAACTATATCATCATCATCATCATCAACAGGTCTTTGTTAGTCTGCACTGCAGGAGCACGACTGCTCTGTACTACGATACTACATACTAACTATATATGTAGTATCGTATTTGGTTATACAAAGCGGAAGGTACATACCCGTAATAAGTCGAACCGCGGGCTATAACTAGATTACTTTGGTATAATGAAATTAAAGTATAAGTAAAAAAAAAACAAAAAAATAAAATTACGTTCCCATACAAATTGCCCGGACGGCTGCACACTTTTGTATGGAAATGCCGAAATTTATTTTTGTTTTTTTTGGCTGTTATTTTGACTTCATTATACTATAATGATCTAGTATAAAGTATAAGTATAAGGTTCCAGAAAGGTTCTCGAATGGCGACCACGTACCGGCAAGCGCAGCGTCGGACACCCACCGACCAGGTGGTCAGACGACCTGACCAAGGTCGTAGGGAAACGCTGGATGCAGGCCGCTTCCAACCTTGGTCTTCCTGCGGCTGAAATGATGTACCTATAAGTATGTTCCTTATACGCCCCTATCTATAATATTATAATTATGTTCTCTGAGGCATATCGCTGAATAAGTGACGTCATCTGATGGCTCAATTTGTCTCATCTATCCATTGTTCGGTGATGGATCGCAATGATTAATCAAACAGCTCTTGCCTAAACGCTTTATGCGGTATAATAGCGAGATTTTGTCATAAATTATTATTATTATAAATAAATAACGTTTATTATTGTTTGTTTCTTCAGATGGAGTGTTAGGTATATTTTTTGAGGTTATGGAAATAATTGACAAAGTAATCATATAAAGGTTGATAATAAGACAATTAAAATACTTTATGAGGATATTAATATTAATTCTTATGCGAAATAAATTCATTAAAGAAACCCTGCTTTACTCACGTTTTATTTCGTCGGATTAGAAACTAGTCGGCAAATTATTTACTTAAGCATAATAAAAAAAAAAAAATGGCAATGACCTGCCATTTATTTTTTTTGTTTGCCTGACATTTTCTATATAAAGTTAAGTTTTATTTACTATTATGTTCACTACGGGACTTACCGCGATTATTTTTGAGTTCTGTCCACAGAACTATATCAAGATAGAAGGAAGAAGTGTATGTACCTCGCGTGGAAAAATTAAGCCTCAATGGCTCAAATGTTCGGCGCGAAGCTCAGTCGGCGAGCGACCGCAGTCCGCGTGCGACGTCAAGTTCTTAAAACAAAATGACTCGTAGTTCGGTAATTAACTGTGCAAACAACACCAATAAAGGTGGAGCTGGAGATCAAGGTATTTCCTTTTATTGGTTTGTATTATTTGTTCTAAAATATCCGTAAATATTTAAAAAACGTTTATTTTGTTGCTCCGTATTACTTTTACCGCAATAATAATAGAGCGATTATGTATCAAATGCTAGTTTTCCATTGCGTGTTTAATTTTACGAGCCTGACTTGAGATCCATTCAAAACCAGCAATGTAAAAGTAAGCTATTCAAATTGTTGAGTAGCGTCCAAGGTCAATTTATCAGTTGGTCTGTCAAAAATAAGAATAGTGATGTGCATTGCAATTTTCTAACTCGATTATATATATCGATTTTGAAAGCAGATTAACTGATAATTTTAATGATTTCTTTTTTATTTATTTAGCTTTCCGTAGTAAAAAGCAAATATTACTAAACTTATAGGTTATATAATTTAACTTTTTTCAGTTTTCCTCATATCTAAAATAAGTGGATTGAAGCAACAGGCCGTAAAAAATGGTTTCCTACAAAAAACAGCCGGGTTTGTTCTAAAAATTTCTACGAAGACGCTTATACTGCCCCATCAAAGAAACGACGAATAATTAGCACAGCTTATCCGACTATTGATGTAGTCATAATGTCAAATGATGAAAAGGTACAAATACATAAATCTAGGTCAATTTTTTTCTTTTTATGGTCTTCTAATAAAAGCTTGTTTTTAAATATGGTTTTAATTTATTCTTATTATTTATTTTGTTTCTTAGTTGTCGCACACTCCACTCCTTTACCTAAATAACCTAGTTCCCTCATAAGATGATTCGTCGTACCGTTTTCGGCCATCTAAAATTTAAAGAGAAAAAAATCTTGTTTGTGGTAGGTTACCGATTAGATTAAGTATTTATCAGTTTGTCTGTCGGTCAAATAAAGTTTGCTTATCGATATTTTGAATCGATTAATATTAACCTGGAATAATTTGGATAAATAATTGAGTGACAATTAGGTAAAAATAAATAGGTATAAAGGAGAAAATCTACTACCACTACATAAACTGTTAGAAATAGATATGTACTATATATGTAGTACTAAAGAAACTAAAGTTATTGATAGCTGATTCCAAACTTACCTACTTATATAGATTAACATCAATTCAATGTTAACAGAATTGTATGTTTTTCTTATTAACTTGACGGGGGATCGAACCCGGGCGGGGCGGTTCCACTGCGCCACAGAGGTCGTTGTATTCATCATCGTAATTAGATAGGAAGAAATTGTTTGGGTAACACGAATAAAGTAAAGTGTACTTAATTCATTTCACTACAAATATGTAGATCGATATTTTAGACTTCGCTGCGCAGCGCGTACACAACCTCCCGCTTCCAGATTTTGTTGGTACCGCGGGCGGGGTGGGACGAAGGCGATATTCTAAGGTATTATCGGTATTTCGTTTTTTAATCGATGGCTTGAAATCGTTTTCGCGCGGCTTATATTTCCAATCACTAAATTATACTCGTGACGTCAAAATACCTACGCAAAATGTTACACGCTCGGTGTCGATACAAATCGACGAGCATTTTTCTTCTATCTTGATACAGTTCTGTGGTTCTGTCTGATATTTCGACAACGCGCGCATCAGTGAACAATTCCCGAATGGACACCGTCAGTGTTGTGTGTAAAAACCTGTGTAATAAAAGACAAAGAAAGAGGGTAGACCGATACGGTTTCCCTTGACAGCTCAACATCCACCACCGCAGTCTCTTCAGTTAGTCTGTGAAAATGGCAGCTGCAATGTTGTCGAAATATCAGACAGAACTCAAAAATAATCGCGGTAAGTCCCGTAGTGAACATAATTGTGATATTGACCGCGAAAGCTTAAAATCATATAAGTTTTATTTATAGGTAGGTTTTATTTATAGGTAGGTTTATTCTTAGTTTATATAAGTAAGTTTTAATATGGTTTACTGTAATTTATTGTTATAAATAATTCGTTAACAAATATATTTAAAAAAAATGCATTTTTAAATTCTATCCATACGACAAATTTTTAAGATGACTAAAATGTGTAGGGTTTTTTTGTTGTTATTTTAATCTAGGTATAAGGTCGATTAAAATCTTTTAGTATTCCATAAGCAATAACAACAGAAAATTTATAGGTATTAGCAGTTTCTTGCTTGCTTTTTGTGCGTATAAGTGGCCAACACTGGTGTCTGACCTCTAAAGATGACAGCCAGTACCAACGGCTTAGTGTGCCTTCCGTAGCACGGAGAAGCTTGAGAAATTTTTGGGCCATTTCGGTCATCTATCCCAGTGGGGAACAACGCCCGGGGTTACTTTACATGTGTAAGTGCTACTAATGCACACGCCAACTGGGTCATCATCATTTCGTGTAGGTGACACGGTCAGTCGACCATGCACACCCTGGTGTCAGAGTTCTTCGGAACCGCCTCTCGGCCTCTAACGTGGTTCTTTTAATGACTCCCAGATAGCAGCCGGGATCAATGGCTTAACGTGCCTTCCGAAGCACGGAATAATCTTTCTGGGTGATTGAACTCCTTTAAATTAACGATATAAGCAGATTTTTCTTATGTCTCCGCGATTGTTACACATTTAATCAAAATTACTTATAATACTATTTTGCATAGTTCTTATTTTAAATAACAGAAAAACATTAACTCTAAAGGCTCACAGAAGGACATGGGCTACTTTTCATCCCGGAGAAAAGAACTGTTTCTGAGAGATCGGCACTAAAGGCGAAAGCTAGCAACTAAATGTAATTTTATTTCAACAGATTTTTCGAATTTCAGAGTTTGTTTGTTTCAAACCTGTCTGTTTTCTAATAATTTATCATCAAATTATGCCTCGTGGAACTAGTTTGCCGGCTAACAAACCTGCATTATGAATTTCAGTTCATTGAAGTATACGACTAGAAGTGATACATGGCTTGGTAAGCAGTAATAAACAAGAAGGTGAATGCCGTTTTTTGTTGACAGGTGGTTGCTTGTTGCTCTTCTCGCTATTCCAAATTAATCACCTAATTGTTTAACGCTGTTATAAATTATTCTTGGTAATGCATAATTATAATAAGTAACTTAATTTTATTGCTAATTATACCGATTCACCTTTATTGCTTTAATAAAAACATTTTATCAACAAAATGAACTAAAAGCAAATATAAACACCCTTTTTCCTAAACGAAAGTTTAGTTATTTTTTAAATTAATATGACACCAACTTTAGGGCCTATCAGATAAAAAAGAATTATCAAAATCTGACTACTCTGTAAACGCTGAATTGGAACCTCCTCTGCTTTTTCGTCGGTTGAAAAGGGAAGTTGTATAATTTTGAGAAGTTAATAGTGCATTGTGTAGCAAGTGCGGGATAGAAGACATTACGTCAAACGAGCGACTACTAACAAGCACGAGGCGAAGCCGAGTGCTTTTAGTAGTCCGAGTTTGTAATGTCTAATACGGGCCGTGATACACACAATGTTTTTCATCTCACCGAGTAAATAGTAGAATAAAAAAAATTTTTTTCATATTATATTGGTTGAAATTTTATAGTATGAATATTCTATATAGTTTACCTTGAAAATTAATATTTATGCGTCTGCAAGCTGGCTGATTATATTATCTATATCAACATTATTGACCATGTATTCATTTATTATAGGGAATGTATTTCATGCAAATTAATGAAAATTACGATTACTAATATTTATAATATTATGCCTAAAAATAAATAGCGGCAAACAGTAAACAGAAAATGCATCCGAGGATTACACAATTTACACAGATAACGAAAATGTTTTATCCAAAAAGTGGAAGTCAAAGATCGATGAATACAAACAGCCAGCCACGCACGGCCATTAACAATTCCAAATTTGAATTAAGGACAAGAATCTCGCAGAATAGTTCAAATGTTTTTTTCATCGGGTTCACTGGCAATTCCAAATTTGAATATTCGACTAGAAAACTTTTTGGATGTAGAAGATATGACGCTTGTGCATGGTATAGTGCCCTATTAAATTAAAAAAAAATACTTTATGCGCTCTCGGGCTTTATGGAATTTGTATGAAATCTTATAGCCCGGGGTCGTAATAGCGACCATCCAGCCCACTTTGCTTGCATTTAATGACACTGTTTAAGGGTAGGTGACATGAAAATTAATTTATGATATATCTCAAGTCAGAAACCCACAAAAGGAATCAATCTTTTTTTCAAACTTTTCACACTTGTAACAATAAATAGTCGCTAGTAACGACGATTCAGGTATAGATTTTTTTAGGTATGAGAACTTTCCAACCAGTTCCAACCAGATTTATTATAATTTAAAAAAAAATTGCAAAATATTTATTTACCTTTGTCGTCTCCTGCAAAACAACTTGCTTGTTATTTTGTACATTTCAAACGAAATAACTGATGGTTACCGTTCATTAACCGGCTTTGTTACAATATAATTTTATTGTGTGCCAGATTTGAGTGGAAATTATATTTGCCGAATAATATACTATATTTTATTTTATATGTTGTTATTTAATTATTAATGTGTGTATTTGAATTCAAATAATATTATTTAAGTCATATTAAATGTTTTGTAGGTATTTCAAGCGTTTTAAGTTTTCTTTTTTTAAGTCATAAGACGGCAAACGAGCAAGCGGGTCACCTGATGGTAAGTGATCGCCGCTGCCCATGGACAACTGAAACACCAGGGGTCTGACAAGAGCATTGCCAGCCTTATTCCCTCTTAAAGGGAACAAGAAATGGGCCTTCAGCTCATCCACTCACCGAACGAAGCAGCGATAAAGCTAACGTCGATTTTCTGTAAGAGTGTGGTACTTCCCTGAACGAGCCGGCCCATTCATGCTGCTAGAAAAAGCTAAATTTCAACGCTAGCGTGGCTCTACTACAGCTTAAAAGCATTCTGATATACTCTTATTAAATTTAAAAATTAATAAGATATGGGAAATTTTTTGATTGAGGCATGAGTCGAACCAGTGACTGAAACTTTAAGTCTTTGTTCGACAGGAATATAGTTCAAAATAAGAAAAAATACCAAAGGCACCTCAAAATTTTATAAATTTTTGTAATCATTTCAGAGATTATTATTATAACATAGCTCATTAAACATAAAACAATTTATCATTGAATCGTGGTCCAGTGGTTAAGGCGTTTGCCTTGTTGACCCGGGGGTCGTGGGTTCGATTCCCATGGGAAGCATACTTTGTTAAGTTGTTTCCAGTTTGGTTAGGACAATGCAGGCTTGAATCACCTGATTGTCTGATAAGAAAGATGATTCCGTGCTTTGGAAGGCACGTTAAGCCGGTGGTCCCGGCTGCCATCTGGTAGTCGTTAAAGGATCCACGTCAGAGGCCGAGAGGCGGTTCCGAAGAACTCTGACACCAGGGTGTGCATGGTCGACTGACCGTGTCACCTACACGAAATGATGATGATTAAAACGAACGTGAGATAAAGACATTATGAACAATATATTTAGCAATCTCTACAAAATTAAGTGACCCGTTGTTATTCGTAATTAACAATAATTTACTTAAGAAAGTATGTGTAAAGGCCTATCTCTGAATACTCCCAAACTCTTGCATTCAAAGCAGAAACTTTCATCAGAACTCATGTTCATACAAACAAACCTTAAGCTAATATTATTACCGAAGCACGATGTTTTCACAAATTACCGCCTGGGCGTTTAATTATTCCTCCCCGTTACATCCAAACCAATTAAAGAATGACGGCAATTATGCGTAAATATATTGCTAACTATATATATTATTAAAGCCTTAATTATAATTCCATACTCTCAAAAAAAAAATGCCGTGTGGTTCCCGGCAGAGTAGAATAGGACCACTCCAAGTCATCCCGTGGATGTCGTAAAAGGCGACTAAGGAAACACAAGCTAAACAAAGCTTATTAACATCAAAGGGACCTCTCCAACCCGTCTGGCCAGCGTGGAGAGTGTAGGCCAAATTCTCAGGCTACTCAGGCTAGAATATGGCTCTGGTAGTACAGAAAGGGTCGTGCTCCTGCAGTGGAGACTAGAAAGACCTGATGATGATGATGATGACTCTCAAAAAAGTGACTTAATAAACACCATAATATAATATACATATTATAACGGTTGTACATTAAATCTGTTACAGAATTATTTTGGTAACACTTATTTAGGTGTTTTTAAAACTCATTTGGTCTAACACCAACAAAACTGTAACAGATAATGTTTTCTGTAACCAACCCATTAGAGAACTGCTTTTACACTTTTCTATAGTATTAAATAAATAATAATAATAAATATATACGGACAAATCACACACATTGAGCTAGCCCCAAAGTAAGTTCGAGACTTGTGTTATGGGATACTATCTCAACGATACTATATTTTATAATAGATACTTATATAGATAAACATCCAAGACCCAGGTCAATCTGAAAAAGATCATTTTCCATCTTGACCTGACCGGGGATCGAACCCGGGACCATCCGTGTCGCAGGCAGGCGTGTTGACCGCTGCGCCACGGAGCTCGTCAATTCAATTTGTGTATTGTTTCGCCTGGCGATAAATATAAGGAGTTCAAATATTACTAAACTTTTGCATCCGAAGCAAAATCTTAGCAGAACTCCATTTTGTTCATACAAACAAATCTTAAACTAATATTATTCCCAAAGCACGATGTTTTTACAAATTACCGCCGAAGAGTTTAATTATTCCTCCCCGTTATATCCAAACCAATTAAAGAACCAAGGTTTTCCTTGAAGATATCTGATTGGAATGAAAATTAAGTGTAAATATATTGCTAATTTACGGTTCCCGGCAGAGTTAAATAGGACCACTCCAAGTTATCCCGTGAATGTGGTAGAAAGCGACTTGGAAACGCAAGCTAAACAAGGCTTATAAACATCAAAGAGGCCTCTTCAACCCGTCTGGCCACCGTGGAGATTGCAGGCTAAATCCTCTGACTGCTCTGGCTAATATACGGCTCTGGTACTAATGATGGGTTGCTAGCCGCATTACCTATTGATGTGATTTCTGCCCAGTACCTACATACACACATACTCATACATACACACATATCTGTTCAAAGAACCAATTTATATATTTATTTGCATACATATATGTTTTACACCTATATTAAAATAAGTAATTAATAAATTGTAATAAACTTAAAACATAAAAAAATAAGTAAAAATTTTAGAATCACTTGAATGACACATCTAGTTTAAATCACCCGACATCCGTGGTAGCCGACCCGTGGTGCATACTGGCGACGACTCCACAAACTCGCAACATTCTACCCGACTTTGATTTTGTAAATTAGTTCTTGGTTGTTGTGGTGATTGCTTTATTACCTTTGCTCGTTAAAATGTAGTTTATGTTTTTGTAAATAGTTTTCTCAAAAAGTGAATTGTCATTGTATAATTCTTATGAGAATAAAGTTGATCTTAAACCTTGGTACTACATAGACGGTCGTATTCCTGCAGTGGAAACTAACAAAAATCTTATGATGATGTTGGTAGTATAATCGAATAGTTTATTTCTGAAAAGTTAAATGTTATTTTTAAAAATCCATCAGTTTCGTATATAAAATACTAGCTGTTACCCGCGGCTTTGCCCGCGTAATATATAGCTTACGTCCTTCTCGGTACCCCAACCTATGTGTATGAAAAATTTCATGATGATCGGTTCAGTAGATACGGCGTTAAAGCGTAACAAACAAACAAACAAATAAACAAACAAACAAACAAACTCACTTTCACATTTATAATATTAGTTGGGATTGGGATAGTTGGGATTGGGATAAAACGTTTTAAGCTATAATAAAATCTCTTGTCAATATTAACATCGTGTTTGTACGAACAGGAAATAAGTTTACAATCGGTGCCAAAGGAAAACAATTTGATTCGAGAAAAAGCGTTCGTCGATTTGGATTTAAAATGGGTTTGTATCTGTTTGGGATGCGAGTCCTGTTCTGAATTAAATATTTATGAAGTCTGCAAACTGTAAACTGCTTTTTTTATCAATAACGATTTCGCCAGCAACTCCGCTTGCGTTAAGGCGTATGCTACCAGTATTTTTTCAGTATGCTTTCCATACAAATGTATTCCTCTATTTTCTCGAATACTGCTTCTGGAGGCACAATTTTTTTTTTCATAAAATCTCCATCTGAATACATTTGTATGTAAAATATACTGCCAGGATACAATCTTAATGTCGATGTACAGAGATCCTTCTCTGTACCGCAGACAACGTATATACAATACACTAAACTGCTCGCTCGCGCTTGACCTTTTTTTTTAATGCAACAAAACACAATTTAAAATAATTTAATCATTTGTCTAAAAATATAGAGTTTAAGGCAGGTACAGACGAAAAACAGTCCCTAGGACTAGGGTCCTTCTTTATACACAAAAATAGATCCTTTATAAAATGCACACAAGGGACAAAAATAACCATGCTACGAAAAGTCCCTTGAATATCCAAGGATCGCGTCCTCGGATATTCGGGCCGGACATCCGGTCTCTTCCAGTCTGGACAAAAGCACGGGGAAGGCCCGAAAAAAAGGAATAAACGTGACTAGGCGTTGCAACGCAAATAGCGAACTTTTAGGTACGGATACACATTTTACTTAATAGCATGTTTACGTGCCAGCTTTGTGATGGCGTGTGGTTCCCGGGTAGAATAGAATAGGGCCACTCCAAGTCTTACCGTGGATGTCGTAGAAGGCGACATAGGAAACACAAGCTAAACAAAGCTTACAAACATCAATCTCTCCAACCCATCTGGCCAGTGTGGAGAGTGTAGGCCAAATCCTCTGACTGCTCTGGCTAAAATATGGCTCTGGTAGTACAGAGAGGGTCATGCTGCTGTAATGGAGATTTAAAAAAGACCTAATAATGATGTGCCAGCTTTGAGCAAGTGTTACGTAGTAGGCCCATCTCCTCTCCCCTCTGGGATGTAAAAATAAAAGACTGACAACGCTCTAGTGTTGCAGCTGTTCATGGGCAGCGGTGGTCACTTACCATCAGGTGACTCGCTTGCTCGTTTGCGTTTCTATGCAATAAAAAAGAGAGGTTAAAAAAAGCACGCTTCTTAGAAACATTCATGAATAAGCTCTGCTAAATAGACTTCAAAACTACTAGACCGAATTCAATATTTTTTTCACATATAGAAAGCTAATTATCTGTGCGTGACATAGGCTATAATTGGCGTATCTAATACATCTCTTATAAACTTTTATTTATTTAAAAAAATGTTTCGTATAACTTGTAGCACTACACAATTTTTTTTTATTTTTATTTATTAAACTTATTGAGCCCATAGAGCTACAGTAGGTGGACTTAATGCTAAGAGCATTCTCTCCCAGTCAACCTTGAGAAGAAAAACAGATAAGAAGTAGGTGGTAAAGTATGAACCAAATTTAAAATATATTTACAGTACCAATTTAGGAGGGAAGAAAAATTATATACATATATATCCATACATATATATATCCATACAAATGTTAATGTAAAACAGTTTCAGATCGCTCCGTCGGTCCGTCTGAACGGCAGACTTCATAAATATTCAGATCAGAACTAGACTTGCATCCCAAACAGATACAAACCGACTTTTAAATAAATCGAAAATAAATAGAAATAAATTCTCGTTCCATCTTAATCTTAAGAGCGTATCCTAGCAGGTTCACTATCCGGACGCATAAATTTTTTTGGTATAAAAGATGTTTCGCATAAAAATATTTCGCATTAATGTATGTTACGCATAAAATTTGTATAAAAAATTTATGCGTAACATACCTTTATGCGAAACAACTTTGATACCAAAAAAAGTTATGCGTTCGGATAGTGAACCATCCCAGCAGTGCGTTTTCCATACAAATATATTCCTATATTTTTTCGCTGAAACTGCTTCTAGAGGCACAATTCTTTTTTCATAAAATCTTGTACTAAAATAGGTATGGCCCTATGCTTAATATTTTTCCAAAAAACTATTATTTTTTTTATTATAATGTTTCCATCATCATCATCATCATTTCAGCCACGGAAAGTCCACTGGCGGACATAGGCCTCTCCTAAGGATTTCCAAAAAGACCGGTTGGAAGCAGCCTGCATCCAGCGTTTCCCTGCGACCTTGGTCAGGTCAACTGACCACCTGGTCGGTGGTGATCACTCAGGGTGGGTCAGTAAGCTTTACATACTTTTTGTCCATGTCGAGATATACATAAAAATAATGCAATTTTTTGGCAGGGTTGTGTCGATTAAAGATGCAAGTCTTGTTCCACGATAAATATTTATGGATTCCACCGCCCGCCCACACCGACTTAAGATTATGTAAACTGTTTTCCAGTCCATTGTTGCATTCCAGGATTGCATCCTCAGTGGTAACGCTTTAGAGTCCGGGGTCCGTTACCTTTTCATCAGGTCTTTGGTAGTCTCGACTACAGGAACACGACCCTCTCTGTACTACCTGAGTCATATATTAGTTAAATCAGTCAGAGTATTTGGTCTACTCCTAACGTTGGCTGGACGGGTTTGAGAGGTCTCTTTGATGTTTATAAGCTTTGTTTAGCTTAAGTTCCCTAAGTTACCTTTTATGACATCCACGGGAAGACTTGGACTGGTCTTATTCTATTCTGCTGGGAACGACACGGCTGCCTATCTATGGTGATTTGACAAAGTTACTGGCTTTTGTATAGAGCGACTACCGTCTGACCTTTGCAACCCAAAGGGTAGGCCAGAACCAGTCTTAAGATAAGTACAACAAACGCTTCATGATGTTTGGGACTCACAGCTTAACGTGCCATCCAAAGCACGAAATTATCTTTCTTCTTGGATAATCCGAAGATTATCCTGGTTAGCTGAGGCTGAGTATTAGGCAGGTTTTTAATAACATAATGCATACAAGTATCTCTAAACTTATCCAAAATTACATTAATGCTATTAATTACTGAATTATAAAGCAATGTGAATTACTCAAGGAAATTTGCTTACAAAAAACTTAAAGCCGCGTAAATCTCATGATGCACTCAGCTTGCGGCAGGTTACATCACAGATTTTAGTATACAGATCTGTCTGTGGGTGACATCCTTTTGGGATTCAAGTCTTGTTCTGCAATAAATATTTATGAATTCCGCCGGCTCAAGCGTCTGTAAACAGTTTTCTATTAACATAGTTAAAATTGTTCAGAGATTTTTTTTAATTTCTTTGTAATCGGATTTGGAAGGTAGATTTAGGTTTCTTGTTTCACATTAGTTTGCAACGATTCTAATCTCATACTGAATAAATTGTACAGTATATGCTAGTATATCTTACCAAAAAAAAATTTTTTATATCTATTAATTACTGACTTGTAGTCTGAAATATTTCAGAATTACACAACGAAATTTATTTACAATAAAACGTTAACCCCACTTTTTGCAGGTAGACAAATGCATTACACTTATACACTAAGCTTGCGATATGTTACATCCTTTTAGGCTACAAGTCTTGTTCTCTGATAAATATTTATGAATGTCGCCGCCCGCCCAGACTGGTTTAACTGTCTGTAAACAGTTTTCTTTTAACAAAGCTAAAACTGATCAAAATTAATAAGAGTCTGTCTTGCCGTGGTAGGTAATCGTATTTTGAAAACTCAATTTTCACATTATCAAACCTAAATTAGGGGATTAAGTTGGCTCGTTTGTTATTGTATGTAAAAATAATATTAAACGATATTATATCAATGAGTCGGTCTCATTCTAGTAGGGTCTACTAGGGTCAATGAGTCTAGTAGGTACCTGTAAATATTTACAAAATTACATTGATTTATTGTTACTGTCATATCTGTCGTAAATGATGAGGAAAGCCTAATAAAATTGGTTTGCGATAATCCTTCCTTCTTTTTACAGGTGGGCAAATATATAAGATTCATGCACTAAGCTTGTGGCAGGTTACATACATCCTTTAAGGATGCAAGACTTGTGCTGTAATAAATATTTATGAATTCCGCCGCCCGCCCACACCGGCTCAAGCGTCTTTAAGCTGTTTTCTACATATTTACATAGCTAAAAACTGTTAAAGTGTTAAATTCTTTGTAATCCTATTTGGAAGGTAGATTTAGGTTTCTCGTTTAACAAATTACATGTATTAATTTGTATATTGAATAAATTGTATAAAATATGCTAGTATGTCTTACCCATTAATATTATTTAAAGTCTATAATTACTGAATTGTAGTCTGACATATTATTATATATTCAGATAGATATAATAATATATATACAGAATTACTCAACGAAATTTGTTTACAATTCAACTTTAATCTCACTTTTGTACGTGGCCAATTGCTTAAGACTTATGCACTTATGCACTAAGTTTGCAAAAGGTTACATCCTTTTAAGATGCAAGTCTTGTCGGCCATAAATATTTTGAATGCCGCCGCACGAGACTGACTCAAGCGTCTGTAAACTGTTTCTATTTACATAGCTAAAAAATGTTCCAATATATTTTTTTTCTTGCTATAATCCTATTTTCAATGTAGATTTAAATTCATTGAGGTTGATCTACTTGTAAATGAATTAACAAATACTTATTTTGCAGTATTTCGAAAGTTAAAAAAATTCAAATATTCATGAATTAAAATTAGGTCTCTCTACTGTCCTACTTTATGGCAATTTACAAAAATATTAAAAATGCATATCTTGCTCTGCATAAAATATTTATAATTTTACCACCTGCCTAGACTGACTCAACCGTCTAAAATGGTTTTGAAATCTCTAACTTTTGGTATTTTGATAAATGTAATAAAAACCTTAGTCTAAAATATATATGTAACACACCAAATTAACTACACGTATGTAGTTCATCAACCTATCAACAGATGGCGCTGTGTGTATGATAGAACGCGCTATCGTTATTTTTTCGCAGTCAATGACCTCTCGGAGGAATTACGGATTGTCAAGCAACCATTAAGATTGAAATGGTCCTACAGCACCTAGGATTACGTTCAGTGCCTAGAGCATCCACGTAGTGGGTCTCCCACAGGACTGAATCTAAATAACTGTTAGTTACCTAAATAATTGTTACAGAGACTATTGAGCATCCACGTGGTGGGTCCCACACAGGACTGAAACACCTACATAGTAAATTAATATTGTTACTAAAATTGTAAAATTCATAATAAATCATCACCTTCTTACTACGCCATCTCTGATTTGTCGCCCCGCTCATCAACCCCTTACATATATATTTTTTTGTAAAATTTTTGTCACAAATAATGTAAACGAATTTATGAGACGGGCTATAGTACCCTAACTTGTATGGTTTACATCTGTTTAGGATACAAGACCTGTTCGACGATGAATATTTATGAATTCTGCCGCCCAGACCGACTCGACCGTCGGTAAACTGTTTTTCATTAACATAGCTTAAAAAACTGTTTCGAGACAACGCTTACAACGTGTTGTGTATAATCTTCTTTGAAACTGAGCCAAATCTGTTTCTTTTTTGTCGTAAAACGACGATATTATTTCAAAAACTCGCGTTGTGAAGAACTTAGTTTACTAACTTAAGTAAGTTTTTGACGCAGCTCAAGTTTTGTAACTTCCAATGATATATCTAGCTAAAAATGTAATGAAAAAAGTATTACTGTTTGTATTTTAAAGCCTTACACCTAAGTTGCTTGTCTAATATCAACATTTATAAGAATGTAAAAACTAGATTCACAATAAATAATGGCAATAAGTTTTAACAATATTCATTCATTCCGATACTTTTTTTTGTTTTAAAGAGAAAGTTATTCAACTTTTTTTTTACAATCACACAGAGCACTAGCTGCACAGGTATAGCTATGTGTCTATTAAATATTCAAGTATTTTATGATAAATATTTATGAATTTTCCCGCTCAGACCAACTCGACCGTCGGTAAACTGTTTTTCATTAACATAGCTTAAAAAACTGTTTAGAGACAACGCTTACAACGTATTGCGTATAATCTTCCTTGATACTGAGCCAAAAAGTTTTTCTTACGACGACAATAATGTTTTGTAAAGTCGTATTTACACACGATTGTACTTATTACGTCTACAATTTTATTCCAGATACAAAAAAAAGAGCTACTATATCACAAGACATAGCTTTGGTTTTTCCTTAGCACTGATAACTGATCAGAGACATTTTATACTTTACATTTAATTTTAACTAAGTGCGTTTTAAAGCTATAGTTTGCCGTTTCACCTGTACCTTTAAAGGTCAGTTTAGATGGTCTAATATACTACCAACTTGTGGTTGGTTTGTGAGATACAAACCAACCACAACTTGGTAGTATATTAGGATGCAAGTGTTGTTCTCTGATAAATTTTTATGAATTGCGCCGCCCAGACCGACTCAAGCGTCTGTAAACTGTTTTTCATTAACAATACCTTAAAAAACTGTTCAAAGACAACGCTTACGACGTGTTCCGTATAATTCTCCTTGACATTAAGCCAAAATGTGTTTTTTTTTTTTCAAATGACGAGAATATTGTAACGTGAAGTCATATTTACATACGTTTGTGCCTATCACGGCTACAATCTTATTCAATATACAAGTAAATTGCTAATTCACAAGAGTAAGTGTAAATTCTTATCAAGCCCCGAGTTATGTTTAACGCCAATTTTTACTTAACATAAATTGTTCTTAAAGCTACAGGTTTTCGTTTCACCTGAACCTTCAAACATCTGTTTAGATATTCTTATATACTAACTTATGGATAGTTTTCCTCTATTTTGAATGCAAGACTGGTTCTACAAATATTTAAGAATTCTGCCGCCCAGACCGACTCGAGTACTGTTTTCCATTAACATAGCTTAAAAAACTGATTAGAGACAACGCTTACAACATGTTCCGTGTAATCTTCTTTAAAACAAAGCCTAAATGTTTTGTTTTCTATTGCACATCGACGATATAGTTTTCAAAATACTTTAGTAAAAGAATAAAAAAAAACTGTGCAAGTTTTGTTTACGGACCTGTAATACTTTTTATTTGAATAAATAATTAAGCTAAAGTATCTCGTTTCACCTTAATCTTCGGAGGTCTGTTAACATCACACTTACATAACATCGTCATCATCATTTCAGCCGCAAGAAGTCCACTGCTGGATATAGGCCTCCCCCAAGGATTTCCAATACGTAATCATCTGTAAATTGTTTTCCATTATCATAGCTTAAAAAATTGTTTAGATACAACGCTTACAACGTGTTTCATATAATCTTCTTTGAAACTGAGCCGAAATGTCTTTCTTTTTATGCAATGACGACAATATTGTAATATAAAATCGTATCTTTACACGTTTGTACCTATCACATCCACAATTTCAAAGATACAAAAAATAGCTATTTTACAAGTTATTTCTAAGCAGTGATAACTGCTCAAAGACAATTTTTACTTTACATATAACTATGCTCGATTTAAAACTATAGTTCGTGGTTTCACCTGTACCTCTAGAGGTTTGTTAAGCTGGTCTAATATACTAACTTGTGGCTGGTTTATATCTATTTAGGATGCAAGTCTTGTTTTCTGATAAATATTTATGAATTCTGCCGCCCAGACTGACTCAAGCGTCGGTAAACTGTTTTCCATTAACATAGCTTAAAAAACTGTTTAGAGACAACTTTTACAACGTGTTCCGTATAATCTTGTTTAGAACTGAGCCAAAATGTGTATTTCTTTGTCGTAAAATGACGATATTGTTTCGAAAACTCATGTTGTGCAGAACTTAGTTTACTTACCTACGTAAATTTTTGACGTAGGACAAGTTTTGTAACTTTCAATTACATATCTAGCTGAAAATGTATAAAGCCTTACTCCTAAGTTTCTTATTAAATATATTTTATAAATTTAAAGAATCTACGAACCAAATTCATAAGAAATATTATTTTCAATAGTTTGACAACGCTTTATACTTTTTTTTGGGTTAAAAATGAAAGGCATTTAATTAAGTCTAAAATCACATAAAGCACTTACTACAGCATGTGCTATGTGTCTATAAAATATTCAAGTCTTGTTCTACGATAAATATTTATGAATTCAGCCGCCCGCCCAGACTGACTCAAGCGTCTGTAAACTGTTTAGACAAAGCTTAAAACGTGTTCTGTAAGTTATGAATAATCTTATTTGAAACTGAGCCAAAATATGTTTCTTTTTATGCAATGACGAGAATATTATAATGTTAAATTGCATGAACCTTACACATGTGTACGTATCATATTCATAATTTTATCAAGATACGAATAAATACACAAGACAGAGTGTAAGTTCTTCTTAAGCATTGAGAATTGCTTAAAGATATTTTTTACTTCACATAAGTTCATTTTAAATCTCACCTTTTTTGTTTCACCTGTTCCAAAGATCTGTTTTGATGGTCTAATATATTGAATTGTGGTTACTTTATGTCTATTCAGGATGCATGTCTTGTTCTACGATAAATATTTATGAATTCTGCCGCGACTGACTCGAGTGTCTGTAAACAGTTTTCCATTAACATAGCTTAAAAAACTGTTTAAAGACAACGATTACAACGTGTTCTGTATACTCTTCTTTGAAACTGTGCCAAAATGTTTCTTTTTTGTCGTACAACGAGAAAATGGTATTGTAAAATCGTATCTACACACTTTTGTACAGGCTGCAAGTCTTGTTCTATGATAAATATTTATGAAATTTCCCGCCCAGACCGACTCAGGCGTCTGTAAACTGTTTTCCACTAACATAGCTTAAAAAACTGTTTAAAGACAACGCTTGCAACGTGTTCTATATACTCTTCTTTGAAACTGTGCCAAAATGTTTTTTTTTTGTCGTACAACGAGAATATTGTATTGTAAGATCGTATCTACACACTTTTGTACCTATCACGGCCACAATTTTATTCAAGATACGAATAAATAGCAATATCGCAAGAGATAGCATAAGTTCTTCCAAGACCCCAAGAATTTTTTTTGTCAATCATTACATACATACATTCATCCTAAAGCTACACTTTTATGTATATCCTGTACCTTTAGATAGTCTTATATATTTACATATGACTGGCTTGCACCTATTTAGGATGCAAGTCTTGTTCCATGATAAATATTTATGAAATTTCCCGCCCAGACCGACTCAAGCGTCTGTAAACTGTTTTCCATTAACATAGCTTAAAAAACTGTTTAAAGACAACGCTTGCAACGTGTTCTGTATACTCTTCTTTGAAACTGAATCAAAATGTTTCTTTTTTGTCGTACAACGATATTTTTTCGGAAACTCGTGTTGCGAAGTAAATTGTGCAGTGAAGTTTTTGACGTAACTTTTTCCAGGTATGATGTGAAAGTACATTTTATTTTTCCATGAAGTTAAGGTAAAATGTGAATATGATATCACGTGTGTCCTTAATATTCGAATTTTACGACGTATTTTTTTCTTCTTTGTTTGTTATAATGATAATGTACAATACTGGGCCAACCTCGGTGATTTATGTAAATTTTTCTATTTTTATTAAAAAAATACAATTTACTGCTTCATCTTTTATTTTAAGAGTTGTCACATATTTTTCATGTCAACATACTTCTACTATTAAACAAAATCATAGAGTTTTTATGGCTTACTAAAAAATATGTCCAACAAACTTAGGCTCTCGCCTTAAATTCGATTTGAGCGGGCGGTCCGCCGGCTTCTTAACCACATTTCATTAAACAGATAATATTGTCAATAATTAAATATATTCCCGCCAAAATGATATGCATGGCGGTGAAAGTAATAGCAAAATAATGTTGTTCAAAAATATCTTTGGTATTCTTATTACTTAAATTCATTCGGTCGGTCACGCGTTCACGCGGTCAAGATTTGAATTACCAGTCTTTACAATGTCCCCACCTTAGGGTATTTTACCCTAAATTTAGGGCATTTTTACGCGTTTATGGTATTTTTTAGGGTAGAAAAATATTTAGGGTATTTTTCAGGGTAAAAAAAATTGTTTTGATTTATTAAATTTTTAAATGAGCAACGGAGTCGCCTTGTTTCCGAACGTACGTACATAACTTGTTGTGCTGATGTACCGTTCGATTCTACTAGCAATAGACAAGAATCTATTTTTCTCTTCACACTCGAAGGTTTGTGTACGTGCGAGAGAGAAAGTATTACCCTGTGCGGAGAAAACCGGTTTATACATGCATGCCACGGTATGCAAGCGAGAATGTTTGGAAGCAGTGTAATAGTCAATTTCCTTAATAAATTACATTTAAACGAAAATTGATTTGTTTTTATTTCAAAATAAAATTTAGGGTAAAATAAAATAAAAGTGTCTAATTTAGGGTAATTTTGCCGAGCGTTAGGGTAAAATGAAAAATTAGAGGTGGCAACACTGAGTCTTTACTCTGAGTACGAGTACTAACTTTACTCATAAACATAACAGTATATCAGAATAGCATTGTAAATGCATAAAATTCTAATCCTAATCCTATCCTAACCTTACTAATATTATAGATGCGAAAGCGAGTTTGTTTATTTGTTACGCTTTCACGCCCTATCTTCTGGACCGATCATCATGAAATTTTGCATACATATAGGATAAGGTACTGAAAATGACATAAGCTATATATCACGTGGGCGAAACCGCGGGTAACAGCTAGTATACTTATAAAATAAAACCTACAAGAATAAAAAACAAAATAAACGAAACATTCCGACATACGAAGTTTTTACAACATTACTTTCGTGTATGTGGCGAATAGCCGACGGCTGCCGGCGGAACCTCTCTTGTCTGATAAAAGTGACTGACTGACCAGGGCGACCATCATTTATGCCTCTGAAGGTCTTTTATGTGAAAGGTTTAAGTGAATTGTAAAAATACTTTTTGAGAAATAAATTTAAACCATAAAGTTCCTGATTACTTGTGTACGTTGTCTTAGGAAAGATTTTTTTGGGTTTTTGTGCTGATTTTTTACATTACTGAACAACAAAGTATCTATTGTTATGTATAATTAATAATGTAAAATAAAGCTATACTTGTGTCACCCGGAGGTCGCAATTGTTTCGGAGCCTATTTATGCAAACAAAGAATCAAATCTTAACTCTTTATAAGAATAGATAAACTTAAAATGTCTGAACAGATTCGGATGTGCAAAGTATTCATGGAATCTTCACATCCGTTCAAGCTACACTAGCTGTAATTTTTTGACGAGAAAGTCATGTTTTAAAATGTTTTTTTTTTTTTTTTAAAAAGCTTTTTGATATGTTTTAAGAAATAACGACAGGTAAATAAATTAACTGTTAAACATTTTATTAATTAGAGTTTCATGGCTCAGATGTTTTTTTAAAGATTATACTTGCTGGTTAAGTAAATATTTACAACTATTCAGTATAATGTAACCATGGCAAAACTTACGCGTATGTTTTTTTTTTCAGGAACTAAAATTAAAAATAATTTAAACTTGAACTCGTAAGTATATAGCCAAAGGCCATACAAATTAAATGTTTCATTTTAGATCTCACACCTTGGTGTCAAAAACATGATATTGAAAAAAATTAAAGCAATGCAAAAATTTGTTATGACGAAAAACGTGGAATCATGGTCACCCTACTCCATCCACTCGAAAGGTAGTAGCCGACCGTACAAGACTAGCTATCAGTGTAATGGGGCAAATACCCGCAAGCGAAACCTTTTGTTCCTTGTAATTTGTGGTCACCCCATGTATTGTTTTTGTTCCGTAGCTTGTAGTTGATGTTTTAATATTTACCAATGTGTTCTTGTGAAAATATATGACTTAATATTTATTATTTTAAATATTTAGTTGCAAGAAAATTTATGTTTTAAATACTTATCTGTCGAGCTCCGTGGCGCAGCGGTCAACACGTCTGCCTGCGACACCGGGTCCCGGGGTCCCGGGTTCTATCCCCGGTCAAATCGAGATGGAAAATGATCTATTATAAAATATAGTATCGTTGAGTTAGTATCCCATAACACAAGTCTCAAACTTACTTTGGGGCTAGCTCAATCTGTGTGATTTGTCCGTATATATATTTCTTTTTTCTCCTATTTGAGAAAGGTTGTTATATGGATCCAAATCAATCTGCTTTTACACATCACATTTTGAGCGTTTCGTTGATGATGAAATGTTTGAATAAATATATCTAATCATAATAATCATATCTTTATTTGCTCAAAAACACGGTATTACACAAGATGTCTCTTTCTCTTTAAACATTATATATATATTTTTTACAAACTCATACTCGGAAATATAGTTATATCAATATAAACGTAGAATATAGGTAAATTCTAGAAGTTTTTACAGCGTGTTACTTTACCACTGTTATTTCCCCTAAGGCAACCCTTCGAGATAATGTTGGTGCGAAATTTACTAGCAGTAAAAAAGTTATTTTATTTGAGGAAATGTAATGTTGGTCAAAAGTAAAAAGTTGGTCAAAAGTAAAAAGTTGGTCACTCAGCCCGTCAAAATGATAATTTTTTCCTATGTACTAATGCAGGGAACTTAAAAAAAAAAAAACATAACAAATTTCCATACATATCGTTGAACTGATCGAACAATCGTAAAAGTCGATCGTAGGAATGGGCATCAGGAATCATGTCAATTGGTGATGCGGCTAGCAACCCACCACTATTTTGATTCCGTTCTCCACCCACAAGCCCACCCACTTGCTAAACGTGGCCTTTTAGTTTTATAGACTAGGGCTCTGTCTACCCCGCAAGGGAAAAAGCCGTGATAGTATGTATGAAAATAACGTATTTTTTTTTCGAGTTCACTACATTTGTTCCTTGGAAAAAGTTGTTTGTTCTAACGGGCTGAGCCACCCCTTCGAGGGGAGTAAATTTATACGCTGTATGACCGTGCACCAATTTTATTGAATAAATACTAACAGTATATTTATGATAACGTGTTTAACAAAGCACGTTGATGCATATGCATCAACGTGTATGAAATGATGTAGATCTTACAGTTTGTATTATACGAAATGATGTAGATCTTACAGTTTGTATTATATAATACAAACTGTAAGATCTACATCATTTCATTATTCCTTTTATCACTCATGTTATGGTTACCCTACCCGTCCTGACCGCGCTATCAGTAAATGGTGCAAATATCCGGAGGCAAAAGCCTTGTTTCCCGTAATTCATGGTCACCCTATGTATCGTCTGTTTTTGCACATCGTGTTTTTCTACGGAATGAGATGTTCACCTTTTAAGGAATAGGGTTTCGTAAATTATGTTTTTATAAAGTTTTTTTTCTTGAGGTAATGACTGGGGCAAATGTTCGAGAGTTTGCGAGGAATACTCGTATGCTGCTTGACAGAAATTTGTTCTTTGTCACGCAATACACCGATTTTTCACTGTCACTAATCGAAAGTAGTATTGAACGATTTGCATCATCAACCGATGCCTTTAGGCAGCTTGGCGGCAAAATCTAACACCAGTGTTGGCCACTTACACACACGAAAAACAAACAATTTTTTTTAAAGACTCATTGAATTTTAGAAGTTGATAGTTAGACATCATCGCATAAGCACTAGATTTCTCCTATTATACTAACCCTGATAGTTACTTAAAAGGATTTTCATACATATTGTAAACTTAATAATAGTTTATTAGTGACATTATATACCCCAGAAGAAATAATTGTAAAGCTACAATGTAATTTAGTTAATCCTTCCATGCTGGTTTGGGAGAAAAGAAAAAACATAGAATGTACCAGCTGCTTTTCTTCCCGCGCGACCGTAAAAGCCGGTCAAGTGATTGGGCGAAAATCTAAGGAATCACATTGGTAGGCGATGCGGCTAGCAACTCATCACTGCTTTCATTCCGCTTTCCACCTTTACGCCCACTATGATGCTAAACCTGGCCTGTTAGTTTTATGACCTTAGGCTCTGTTTACCCCGCAAGGGATAAAGACGTGTTAGTATGTATGTACAATGTTAGTACTTAAAAGGCGATTTTTTATGGGTTTCCAACATTGGTCACATTGAAAAAAATGTTCGTATTGACGTGTTGAATTACCCCTTTATATCCAAAGCTATTAAAATTTCTTAAATTTTCCCAATCACTTTTGGTTGAGTTTCCGATATTTAAACGATCTAATATATCTCTGAAATGTACCTGATCTTCTTCTCTTTGCCGATAAGATGATAAATAAGAGATTCAGAGCAATAAAAATTTCACCATGTATAGTTTTTACATACAGGTAGCACGTTCAGTACATTGAACAGTATTGCGCTGCACTGGGCCTAGAGCATGAATATTCAATTGCATTGACTATTTCTGCCGCTAAAGATTCGTATAATCTAAGTAGATGTTGATAGATACTTCTCCCAAAATTAAGAACAAATTGTGTGGTCAACGACTTTTGTCACCTGAAGAATCTGTAGACGTCTACAAAATCACCATTTTGAACAGCTCAACTTCAGAATGGATTCATTCCATAATTGGTTCCATGGAATGAAAAAAGTGTCAAGTTTCAAGAAGAATACTTCGAAAAACAATAAATACTTTTCCAAAAATAATGTTGTCTTCCTTGATTCCCGAAATTTTTAGTGCAACCCGAGTATGTTAATAATTTGACTTTCAGTATTCAGTAGATTAGAAATAGTACGGTATTCCGCCGCACTGGGCCTAGAGCACTGAATATTCAATGGCACTGACTATTTCCGCTGGTAGTTCGTACATTTCTAAGCAGATCTTGTTTGAGGTTTCGATAAATGCATCATAGTCTATGAGTTCGAAACAATTTTTCTATGCTTTAAGGCTGATAGAGTTTATATAGGCTTAATATAATCTAAAATAGTATAAACGTAGAGTTAGCACGTCGATAAATTGACCTTCAGTACATCATCATCATCAGGTCTTCTTTTAGTTTCCACTGCAGGAGCACGACCCTCTCTGTACTACCAAAGCCAACACTTGGATTTGGCCAACACTCACCACGCTGGCCAGATGGGTTGGAGAGGTCTCTTTGATGTTGCTTTCCTTAGCAAGTGTTTCCTGAGTCGCCTTTTATGACATCCACGGGAAGACTTGGAGTGGTCCTATTCTACACTGCCGAGAACCAGACGGCCTTCAGTACAGCGAACAATATTCCGCCGTACTGGGCCCAGAGCACTGAATATTCTATCGCATTGACTATATCCGCTGGAGGACCGTACATTTTGAAGTAGATATTGATTGATACTTTTTCCAAAATTAAGAGCAAATTGCTTGGTCAACGATTTTTGCCACCTGAGGAAGCTGAAGCTGTAGACGCCTACAAAACGGCCATTTTGAGTACCCTAACTTTAGAAAGGAATAAATGCTTTAATAATTCGTTCTACCGTATGGCAAAATATGTCAAGTTTCAAGGAGAATACCTACTTCGAAAAACAATTAATATTTTTACACAAACAATTTTGTATTTCTACCTTGATTCCCGAAATTTTCAGTACAATCCGCATACGTCATAAATTGACCTTCAGTACAGCGGAACAGTATACCGCCACACTGGGCCTAGAGCACTGAATATTCAATCACATTGACTATTTCTGCCGCTACAGGTTCGTATTTTTATAAGTAGATCTTGATTGAGGTAAATCGATTTTAATTAAATAGTATACAATACTTACTAAATGAGTGAGACAATAGTCGGACACAGATTAGTGAATTCACATTTCTTAGTACACATATTTCTCGAAAACTCAAAATTTTTATCACTTCGGACTCTCAAAAGGGTGATATAGCCCGTCGATATGAATCACTTTTCCTATGTATCTATAATCTGTCTATCTATAATTTAAGAACTGTGTTCTTGTCGTAACTTTTCCTATAGCACCAATAATGGAAACTCTAAAAAATCTCCCGGCAACTAAATATTTTTATAGGGCAATGTCATTTTTTAGAGAATTTTTCAAACAGGTAGTACGTCAATAAATTGTCTTTCAGTATAGCGAACAGTATTCCGCAGCACTGGGCCCAGAGCACTGAATATTCAATCGCATTGACTATTTCTGCCGCTAGAGGTTCGTACATTTGTAAGCAGATCTTGATTGAGGTAAATCGAATTTTGATGAAAATTGTGTAGGGTTCTTACTTTTTTGTATATTACTGAGTTTTTAGAATTTTTTTATTTTTTTAACTTCTTACTTCCACGCTGGTCTGGGAGCAAAGAAAAAAATATAATGCACCAGCTGCTGTCGAGCTCCGTGGCGCAGCGGTCAACACGCTAGCTTGCGACACGGGGGTCCCGGGTTCGATCCCCGGCCAGGTCAAGATGGAAAAAGATCTTTTTCATGTTGACCTGGGTCTTGGATGTTTATCTATATAAGTATATAATATAAAATATAATATAGTTGAGTTAGTATCCTGCGACACAAGTTCACAACTTACTGTGGGGCTAGCTCAATTTGTGTGATATGTCCCTATATATTTATTTATTTAGCTGCTTCTCCTTCAGCGCAGATCGTTAGAGCCTATCAAAGGAATGGGGGTTTAGGTCTTATAGACCTAGGCTCTGTCTACCCCGCAATGGAAAAGACGTGACAGTATGTACGTATGTATGTTTTTATCTATAACTCATGTATCCAAAAGGCATCAAATAATACGACGACTTAGTGCGCGCGTCTTGGTTCACATTCAACTTGTCGGCATGTAGCTTGAATGTGATATGTCGGACTTCATCCGTGAGTGACTCGTTTGTTTGTTTGTTTGTTATATCTTTATTGTACGAATAATAGAGAACACAGAACATATAATATAGTATACATGTAAAAGCAAACATACAATGGCGGACTTATCCCATAAAGGGATCTCTTCCAGTCAACCGGCCAAATGATTGAGAGGATGTCTACTAATTGAAGGGTAGAAGTACGTACGAAATAACAAAGAAAATATGTAGGTGATAAAAACTTACATAGTAAAATAAATACGTACATATTAAAATATATATACACTTATATAAATATACTATAAGGATATTCATATTAAATAGCTTAAAAAAAACTTAAAGAGCTTAAATATTAGAAGAAGAGACCAAAGATGATTTTAAAAGGCGAGATTTAAAGGTTTGACGAGCTCCGTGGCGCAGCGGTCAACACGCCTGACTGCTACACGGATGGTCCCGGGTTCGATCCCCGGTCAGGTCAAGATGGAAAATGATCTTTTTCAGATTGTCCTGGGTCTTAGATGTTTATCTATATAAGTATCTATTATAAAATATAGTATCGTTGAGTTAGTATCCCATAACACAAGTCTCGAACTTACTTTGGGGCTAACTCAATCTGTGTGATTTGTCTGTATATTTATTTATTTATTAAAGAAATATGTACTAGCATAGTTTAAGGGGTAAAAGGTACTCGTATTTAAGGACTCGTATTTCACAAATTAATAATATTCTTATCACATATAAGGTTAAGTCAAAAAATATTATTTATGTTTTATTTTAGATAAACAAAAAATCTTTACGATATGAATGAAAACATTCAGCATGCAGATAATTTATAAGCTGCAGTTCTGTGAAATGATTTAAAGAGTTTGAATTAGGTTTATAAATAATAAATAAATATATACGAACAAATCACACAGATTGAGCTAGCCCCAAAGTAAGTTCTTAAGAAAGACTTGTGTTATGGGATACTAACTCAACGATACTATATTTTATAACAAATACATACATAGATAAACATCCAAGATCCAGGTCAATCTGAAAAAGATCGTTTTCCATCTTGACCTGACCGGGGATCGAACCCGGGACCCCCGTGTCGCAGGCTGGCGTGGTAACCGGTGCGCCACGGAGCTCGGTTAAAAAATAATAATTTAAATGTGCCGTGTGGTTCCCGACAGAGTAGAATAGGACCACTCCAAGTCTCCCCGTGGATGTCGTAGAAGGCAACTTAGTAAACACAAGACAAAACTTATAAACATCAAAGAGACCTTTCCAACCCGTCTGACCAGGGTGGAGAGTGTAGGCCAAAGCCTCGGACTGCTCTGGCTAATATATGTCTCTGGTAGTACAGAGAGGGTCGTCTTGCAGTGGAGACTAAAAAAAATAAGATGAAAACGAAGAAGGAAATTTAAATAAAAGCTTATACAGAATTTTTTGTAGTGGCGCCCTAATTATGCCTTAAAATTACAAAGCTCTCCATTCCCAATTTTAATTGCAACCAACCGCAATTTAAATTATACAATGCTCTGTAAAAAAGGTGGCGAAAAATACTTTATTTATTCATAGATTTTTACTCACACTTCCGAGTTTTATGTAAAAAAATAATTATAAATAAAATTATTTTTATCTTTTGTTTCAGGTAAGGACAAACAAAATCAATATTTAATAAACGAGCTACGGCAGACAATTTGTAAGCTTCAAGTTTTTGAGGTATTGATAAGCTTTTTTAAGCTAAACAAAACTTATAAACATCAAAGAGACCTCTCCAACCCGTCTGGCCAGCGTGGAGAGTGTAGGCCAAATCATCTGACTACTCAGGCTAGTATATGGCTCTGGGAGTACAGAGAGGGTCGTGCTCCTGCAGTGGAGACTAGAAAGACCTGATGATGATGATGATGATGATAAGCTTTTTATATATTATAGCATCCATTCTGGTCGGGGGGAGAAGAGAGAAAACGTAGAATGTACCAGCTGCTCATCTTCCCGCGCAGATTGTTCAAGCCGATCGAGGGAATGGGCATCAGGATTCATGTCTATATGTGATGCGGCTAGCAACCTATCACTATTTTGATTCCGATCTCACCTACTAGCCAACCAACATGCTAAACGTGGCTTCAAGGTTTTACAGACCTGGGCTCTGTCTACCCCGTAAGGGAGGGAGACGTGATTGTATGTATGTATGTATTCATATATTACGAAGTAGGCAAATAGGTAATCGGCCCGCCTGATAGATAGATTTTACCGTTGCCTATGGACGCCTGGAACACCAGGACCCTGAAGAAATCTTTTTACGCCTTCATCAAGGACCCCCTATTAAGAGTCCCACGTAAAGCCGTAATCCCATACAAACGTAGTTTCGTTTTAGTTTTACAACAGTTAAGCCAATCTCAACCAAATTTCGTACATACGACCGGATAAATTTAATACAAAATTACAGCGAGTTGAAATTTCGTATCGAAAACTTGTACTCGCTGTAATTTTGTATAGGTATTGTTTTTAAAATTGAAATCTGATTATAAACATCAATATGCCTTATCCGGTCGTATGTACGAAATTTGGTTGAGATTGGCTTAACTGTTGTAAAACTAAAACGAAACTACGTTTGTATGGGATTACGGCTTTACGTGGGACTCTTAAGCTACTTCGCAATGTACCTTTAAACAGCTTAGGTATATATATACTGAGAGACGCGATAAACTTATAACACCCCTTTCTATTTGCGTTGGAAGTCAAAAATAATGGTAAAGATTATAACAATAGCTTATACAGTATCTTTTGTAGTTGTTTTTTTGCGCCCCAATTATGCGTTATAATTACAGAGCGGGCGGTTCCCAAATTTTAATTGCAACCGACCACTGCCTTCATTATGCAATGCTGTGTGCAGCGCAAATTGTTTTATAAATGGATATCATTTCGTTCATTCGTCACTTAAAAATATACTTTATGTACCTATGCTTCAAAATAATGCATATTGTATACACATTTTACCAATTTGGAAGCGCCTATCTTTCAAACTAAACAAACTCTATGCCACTTTTAAGGACATGTTTAAAGACACCCCCGCATGTATAGAGGGTTGGAGAAATGTTTAAATTTATTTTCATGTCCATGTATGAGGGGCCCCCTTTAATCTTTCTTTTTATTCATCATCATCATCATCATCAGGTCTTTCTAGTCTCCACTGCAGGAGTACGACCCTCTCTGTTCTACCAGAGCCATATACTAGCCTGAGTAGTCAGATGATTTGGCTTACACTCTCCACGCTACTAATACTCTCTCTTTTTCTTATTGTATAAAAATCGTAAAATGTATTTCAGACTATATTTCCCTACCAAGTTTCAACTGTGTAGTCTTAATAGTTTTGGAATAAAATGGCTGTGACATACGGACAGACAGATGGACGGACATGATGAATCTATAAGGGTTAGGTTTTTTGCCATGCGGTTACGGAACCCTAAACTTTACTACGTACTTTCATCATTTGACATCTCGCGAACTTAAACTATTTGTTTTCTTTTTTAATGTCTATTTAAAAACCCTTCAAAATTTCTCGGTCTTGGTTGAAAATAACTAACGCCCAAGATGGTGTAATGGCAGGAAACTGGGAGCCGTCCGATAGCGTAACGATCTCGTAAACGTGAACTGAATTTGCTGTTCAAAATGGAAAATAGATGACGTTAACAGAATAGATATGGCTATATGCGCTTGATATAGGTAAAATAGTGTTTGTTTTATCAATAAAATGAAATGAAATAACATTCATTGTAACATACATACATACATACATACATACACACACACACACACACACACACACACACACACACACACACACACACACACACACACACACACACACACACACACACACACACACACACACACACAAACACACACACTAAAAAGAAAATACAGTACAGTAAGTAGGTATATGAGTTTATAAACCCACACATTACTCTTTAAAGGGTCACATTGATATTATTAACACAAATATTTCATATCAGAAATAGTTTTTTTTTTCTTTGTGTTGTGATGTAGCAAATGCGTGGAGTCGAACCACGGGGTGCTACTGTCAGCATTAAAGACCTTGGTCACCTGAAGGGTCGACTGAAGGTCTGTGTCTAAAGAGGTGTCCTGATTGGGAGTTTGAAGGAAACTATCTTTACAAACAAAATACAAGTTTATTATTCGTTTCTACAAAGGTAAACACTTAATCTAACTTATTACTTAACGGGTTTAAACAACAAAATCCCTTGCTCCTTCAGAGACGGGAGAGGTGGCGCAGTTTATATCTTACAATTTACATACAACAGCGATAAGCGACAAATTATAAATCAAAGGGCTACGGACTCAAACTATTATCAGGCAATAGCAGAGCGGTATACGGGGTCACTACGCGCGTTCGCGATGGAGTGGACTCCCAACGATGGCGCGGGTGATAAACGGGGGTTGGACGACCAACTCAGCTTGGACGAACAACGAACGGAAGGGATGTGATATCCCACGGGGCGCGGAGTGCTTATACGGATGCACAAAGCGCGGGGTGCGTGCTGAGGGCACGCGCGGTACGGTACACGGCTACGGTAACATGCGCAGGTGGCGCGAAAGATCGGGGGGTGTGATAGCTCGGTAGCTCGTCAGGATGCCTACGGTTCTAGATACGGGGGTTGTCTTAGACAACGACACGGTATGAGGAAAACACCAGATCGACCAGGACAGGCCCCGGCCGACGGTGATTCCAACGGGAACCTACGGGGGTGACGAAATTACGTTCTTCCAGGAAAAGGCCCCGGCCGACCGTAATCCCCCACGGAGAATAGGGATATCACCCTTCTTCCAGGAAAGGCCCCGGCCGACTGGTGATTCCCACGGGAACCTACGGGGGTGGAAAGTTACGTTCTTCCAGGAAGGGCCCCGGCCGACAGTAACTCCACCCGGACGGATGGTCGGGCAACCAACATCTACCAGGAAACACGCCCCGGCCGACGGTGGTTGGGAAATTGCAATCTTCCAGGAAATCCGCCCCGGACGACGCAAAAGGGAATTACAATCTTCCAGGGAATCCGCCCCGGCCGACTGTAAGCCCTCCCGACCAAATCCACAATCTTCCAGGCAATACGCCCCGGCCGACTGTGGCTCGCACTCTCTCGTGGAGAGAATGCTGCCTAATGACGGTCCGCTCTGCGTTTATATAGGGACGGGCTGCGCTAGTGTGCGTCGCTTATCTCTGCCGGTGACATCAACGATTCATGCCTACGGTAGGCGCGCGCGCGTGTGCGTTTGTGACGGGCGACGGTGTAGTTCGCTACGTCACAGTGTTATGGGAAACTAACTCAAAGATACTATATTTTATAATAGATACTTATACAGATATTTATCCAAGAACAAGGTCAACCTGAAAAAGATCATTTTCCATCTTGACGTGACCGTCCGGGGATCGAACCCGGGACCATCCGTGTCACAGGCCGGCGTGTTGACCGCCGAATCAATCTTCAATGTATATGTTTTAATATTTTATACTTATTAAACATTTTACTGGTTCCTCTGCAAGACTATGTCCAAAACCCTGTGCGCTGAATAATGCAGCTACGCGATCGAAATGCTCCTTGAATATTCTATGACGCTTAACAGTTTTGCGATCAGGAGTGGTGTGAGTGTATCGTGTTACCGTGCCTACATCAAAATTAAATATACATACATACATAGTATCACGTCTTTAACCCTTACGGGGTAGACAGAGCCTCCGGCTGACTGAATAGTCACATTTAGCATGTTGATGGGCTCAAAGATGGAATATGAAATCAAAATAGGGGTGGGTTGCTAGCAGCATCGTCTATTGACGTGATTCCTTAGTTCAATCCCTCGACCGCCTTTTACGGTCTGCGTGGAAAGAAAAAGCTGGCATTTTCTTTGTTTTTCATTTTCTTCCGAACCAACTCTTTCTTCGCGGTACCAAAGAGGCTAAGAGTTTCAAGGTAATTGTAAAAATGTAAAAATCTGCTATTCTCTTATGATAAAGATTACACCAGAATTTTGTTTATCACTTTTTACTTTAATAATGATTTTTTTTTTGAGCACGAACTGACAGGACAAATAGCCTCAACAACTTGATATAGCTCGTTGACTGGAAGAAATACCCAACTAGGATAAGTCTGCCATTGTGCATATTTTCTGTTTAACTAAAGTTCTAGTAAGGTGTATGATATTTTATCTAAAATAAAAAAATTAAGACAAACAAACTGATTATTATGAACACATAATAAAATGATAAAATTGAAACAAATTATTTTTAAGCATTTTTTTTAAATTATTTTGATACACATATTTTCTTTGTTTGTGACAATGCAGGTATACGCTCACTGAACAAATTTTTTTGGCAAAGGTTTCACTCAGTTAAATAGTTTTTATTCGATGGAGTTTTTGGAAACAAATATTTTTAAATTATTTTATTCACATTTCAATTTTACGGTCATTTCAATTTCGTGTTCGGAGAAGAGAATTCGTTTTCGATGATTTAAATTTTATATCTATCATTTTTTGACTTTCTCTTATTCATTGCCCGGAAGGCTGTCAAAGTCAAAGTCAAATCACAAAAAGAACTGGATTGGGAAACACAGGATTTGGGAAACGAAAATATAAAGTGAGCCACTAACTGAGAGTGACGGGAAATTAAAACTAGCCTACCCTATGAAGCCAAGTCGTTTTGTTATATTAGGGTTTTGCCCTAAGTTGGGGTCGCTCGCTTGCTTCGCTCGCTCGCTCCTGTTGTACTCACAAAGAAACCTAACGAACCTAACCTACACTCTGTGGCTAAATTGTTTTGTTATATTGGAGGTTTTGCCCGAAGTCCCTCACTGCATTGCTCTGAAATTTTATTCAACTGTTTTATTATGTCCCGTAAAATTCCTATTCCAAGAAGTAAAATAAGTAATGAGATAAAATTAATAAGAGATAATAGTATAGTAATATTTTAATTCATGACATGACAATGTAAGCTCGAGTCCACTTTAGTAATTTTATGTAGGTATGTCGTAGATTGTAAGTTGACGTCATTTGGAGAAATTGCGCTGTGCAGTTTGTTGCCGCTTCTTCTGCAATCCGCCTTGGAAGCGGTGTAAACTTAGCCGTAAGTAAATTATTGACGTCAACAATAGTATATATTTGTTAACCTATTGCAATGAAAATTAACGTTCACTAAATGATATTGAAATATCTTACGATGAATAAAATGATTAACTATTAGTATTTATTACCTATAGATACAAGCTTATTAGTAGGCTTGAACGATTATTAATCAAATAATGATTACCTGACTCTTATATTTTGTCTGCCTTATTACATCAAAGATCACTTTGATGTATTAATCCACCTGATCGCACAAAAACCTCGTTACGAAGAGTTTCCATAGCAAATGGATCTTGTCAAGTATATTTTAAGGATTCTTCATACTATGACCAAATATTATTAGCCTTAGATACAAATACATGTAATACTCAGCCTTGTGGTGTCCAGCAGAGTAGAATAGGACCACTCCAAGTCTTCCCGTGGATGTCGTAGAAGGCGACTTACGAAACACAAGCTAAACAAAGCTTATAAACATCAAAGAGACCTCTCCAATCCGTCTGGCCAGCGTGAAAATTTGCGGCCAAATCCTCTGACTGCGTTGGCTAATATACAGGGTGGAATCGAATTCGTTAGCATACACAAAAAAAATACACGTAAAAAATTTCCTTGCGTCAAAATTAAATCACTGGTTGTGTATCGGTCTAAAGTCACTTGCTATGCGTAAATTTCACCGACCGATTGATTTAATACTGTTTTAATGAAATTCCTGTTTTAAATTTTGGTTTTAAGCTAAATTAATTAGCCTCTTACAAAGCGTTTGAGGTAGTTATAGAGTTTTTCTTAAATTTGAAAAATGTGTAATTTTAATTTACTCCAAAATAGTCTTAAATTACTTTCAATCATGGGTATAGTCTATATTTAAGCCAAAGCCAATGAATTAAAAATACTCTATAGCTCTGGTAGTATATAGAGAGTTGTGACCCTGCAGTGGAATCTAAAAATACCTGATGATGATGATACATAACTAATAAATATCCTTGAACCTATGAATTAATCAAGAAATGATTGCTTGTCCCCACGCTTTGATCTAATATTTTGTCTAATTTATTACATTAAGTCCACCTTATCGCACAAAAACCTCATTACGAGGAATTTTCATGGAAAATGGATGTTGTCAATATGTTTTAGGGCTCCGTTCAATACGACGAAAACCTAAACCTGTATACGTACAATACCTATCGATCTGTCAGAGTTTTTAATAGTTAACACTCTTAAAAGTACTTACTTAGCTAAATGATTCTACATGTTTCTATTAATGCAAATTAATTTCAAAATATGGTACAGTACTACCACTTTTATAAGTAACATCGGCATTGTTCGATGGCGCAACCGACCGCCGACTCGGCCCAAATTAGAACATCAGTGAAATTACGAACTTATTGCTACAACATAAGATTTTAAATCCAAAAGCAATAAGACTATTGCTATCTCACTTACAATACTTGTACGCCTGCCGAGAAAGGCCGAGACGCAGCATGGCGCGTACCTACTCATCAGCCAATAGCAAACGGATATTTTAGCGCCATGCAAAAATTTGATTTCTTCGCAGGTACATCGGTTTAACTTATAAAAGTGGTAGTAGTGTGCATGAGATATAGATTTAAGCCACGGAGTAAGAAGAAGGTTCATGGCTTTATTTGTTTCTATGGCCATGAGTCTAAGAACCTTTATCTCCGAAATGTTGGAAAGCGCAGAGGTTTTCTTCCAGTCAGCGTTATCGAAACCACCTCGTGTCAAGTACCTAAATTAATTATTATTTACATTAAATAATAATTCTACTCTTTTGTACATAATTTATTAGAAGAAGCGTAATAAAAAAATCACCCCACATCTATTTCTTTCCCATGTATCATCAAATAGAACATTCACCGACTGCTACAGTGCCCCTGGGTGTTTAATCAACGTTCGGCCTAGTCATTCAATTCAATGGAGTCATTCAATGAACGCGCTAGTCATTCAATTAAATAGCAGTTTCAACCAGATGACTGCGACATATATTCTGTCAAACTAATAAAAATATATAATCAGGTAATCCACCATAAAACTCCAATGTATTAAAAAAACCGTATAATTTGAAAGCGTTGGAGAGATGACCTAGACGCATTCCAGCGTAACTGGTCAGAGACTGCAAGGGATAGGGACAAGTGGAAGGAAATGGGAGAGACCTTTGCTCAGCAGTGGGACATAATAGGTTAATAAAAAAAAATGACATGTTGGCAAGAGTTTTTATCATACTAAACTTTCTATTTCCCAACCTTCTGTTTACTTAAAACGCCAATATGTAAGTCCAATTGCTCTAAATGTCTTCCCCAATAATGCTAAAAATAAATATGTTTGTACAAAGGACAGTTAACCCTGCCTAAACACCAATTAAGTACTTCGGAATGAACCGGCAATGTTTGTTCTCTCTCCTCAACTATCTATACCGGCCTTAACGACTAGCATTTATTGCAATGGGATAAGGTTCATAATTGCGCACAATTTTCGTATAACATTTTCTGATACGATAGACCCTACCAAATTATTTTACACTTATTACAGTCTGTATTAAAACGATATAAGGATGGTTTTAGTGTGTAGTAAGGTAAAAAATAAAGTTGTATTAAGCTCATATTTTTAAGGTTCAATCCCATAGAGCTGTATTAATGTTAGTGTTTATTTGGCAGTGTACGGAACCACTAAGTATTTATTAGGGTCCGTTAGGGTTATTCGCTAATGATAATTTTGGGTAATAATCGTAAGTTTTTATGATTATTAGAGACATTTATATGTAGATATGTAGTGTATGAATGATTGAAACATAGCAATTAGTTTGTTACTTAGGCAGTACTATTATTAATTCTGTAACCTATGTTGCAGCCGTGTGATTCTCGGCAGAGTAGAATAGGACCACTCCAAGTCATTCCGTGGATGTCGTAAAAGGCGACTAAGGAAACAAAAGCTAAACAAAGCTTATTAACATCAAAGAGATCTCTCCAACCCGTCTGGCCAGCGTGGAGAGTGTAGGCCAAATCCTCTGACTACTCAGGCTAGTATATGGCTCTGGTTGTACAGAGAGGGTCGTGCTCCTGCAGTGGAGACAAGAAAGATCTGATGATGATGATGATGATGAACCTATGTATGCCTCTGGGAATAAGTACAACTACATACTTTTATTTGTTTGTTTTTGTGTGTAAGTGATTTCTCAAGCTGCCTAAGGCATCTGACATAGCTTAAGAAGATAGACTGCCTGTAAATTTTCATACAAAAAGCGATAACGCTTCCCACCCCTTATCGTCCAATTTTAATTTTTTTTTACACATTTTTCATAAATTGAAGAAGTAGGGCTGTACGTTTTGATATTCAAGATATATTGCTTACAACAAAAGTTATAAGCATTTAAGTAAATCCATATTTTTACATCAAAAATACCCGGGGTATTTCAATTTATTTAAATTAATCTAAAACGAATCAATAAAGAAAAACAGTTAGCCCTAGATTTAGGTGTGCTAAATCGAATGACACCAAAATTTCCTAATTTCGTGAAGGTTTAGGGGGTAGAAGAGTTATCGCTTTTTGCATGAAAATTACAGGTAGTCGATCCTCTTTATGACTGCCGTCAATGATGACTGCCGGGACCAACTCCTTAACGTGCCTTCCGAAGCACGGAGGAACTAGAGATAGGCACTTTTAAATTAAAGAAGATAAAACCATTGTGTTTAGGCTCATTTGATTTGTCTTTATAATGAGTTTAGAGTATCAATCGCTCATAATAGAAGCTTGTTACACAATACCATATTTACCCTTTACAAACATAGATTTTGATAAGGGGAGTCTCCGGGATACAAACGCAGTATATAATTTAAATAAAATTATTTTATTACGGTTTTTATCGCGTTTATTACATTATTTACACACCTAAAGCTAATCAGAAGACTGCAAGACCTTCAGACACCGTGAGCCAATACTGCGTACATCCGGAACGTTATCAATAAATATTTAAGGCGGTAGATTTTGCAGTTCATATGAAATATTAGACAAATGTCAACTTAGTCTACCTGCGACCACGAACACTGAAAAGTGTTCGAAACGTTAGGTGTATAAATAATGTAATAAACGCGATAAAAATCGTATTAAAATAATTTTATTTCAATGTGTAACAATCGCGAAAACATAAGAAAACATTACGCAGTATATAATAAAATTAATAAAAAAAGTCATAACGTATGTTCTGATTATAATTCACCGAGCACTGTGATGCTAAAATAATTTGAATGCTATAAAAAAATATTGAGAAGAATATAGTCTGTTGTAAATAAAATATTTCCTCCCAGTGTATAAACCTGTACGTAATTATATTAAATACTTAATACATGTAATTTCATTAATCATAATTTTATTAATATGCCACATTCACTCCATTGAATGGCTGGAATACTAATGAATTTTACGTAATTTAACTCAATGTTCGTAAATTTACTCCCGATTGTTGAACCTTTAACGTAATTATTTTACAAAATATCCATTCACACGGAAACTCCATTTAAAATCTTAATTAAATATTCACCGAATACTCTCGTGGTTATACACAATTTTGATATTGGTGTACGTACTGTGCTTGTTAAGAATAAAGGTAAATAATTATAATATATTGTTAAGAATAAAGGTAAATATTTATTGATTCTGTCATATGTATAGAGTATTGTCAAAGACAGTATAATACTAACGTAACCATAGATTAAAAAAAATCGATTCCTTCTTCTATGAACGTAACAGTCTGCCAACCTCATAGAAAAATATTCGTCTAAATTAAGGTGGCAAAAAGTAGGCAAGTGTATGGCGCTGCAGAGTTGCTTGCCACTCGATACTAGATGGCGGTAAGGTAAGTAAAATAATAGCGAAAAATATTGTTCTAATTATTAATAAGATATATTTTGTGAGTACCGATTTTATATTCTCATAATACGAAAGATACAATGATGTGTAGCAACGAGTAGCGCCATCTATGTAAGTCTGTGAGAACAAATCGTACGATGAAGGGATTGGGACTACATGGTATTGTCGATTTAAAAAGTAAAACGTTGTTGGTTTCCGCCACCAGAGGCGCAATTTTTTTTCTTCTTGTAGTCTGCTATGATAAATTGTAGCTTTTTCAAAAAAATAAATTGTTACAAGAAGTCTTACTCATTTATAATTTATTGCCTGGCTCTCAATTGAGCTATATTACTATACATTTTAACTATGGTAGAGCTACGGTACCGGCAAAATTAACTTTTGCATGAATGGGCCGGCTCGTCCAGGAAAGTACCACACTCTCACAGAAATTCGTTGAGCAGCTTTACCACTTCTATGCTTCGCACGGCGAGTGAAGGAGATAGAGGCTTATCCCTCTAATCTGGGGAGGGAAAAATAAAAGACCGAAAACGCTCTTGTCATACCCCTGGTATCGTAATTGTCCATGGGCAGCGATGATCAGTTACTATTCTGTCGTTAAAAAATGGCCAAATCTTCTGATTGCTCTGGCTAATTATAATGGCTCTGGTGATCAGAGAGGGTCGAAATTCTGCGGCGGAGAAGCAAAAAGACCTGATGATGATGATGTCGTTAAAAATATATACCTATTGAACCTTTTTTGAGTTCCGTACAAAAAATAAAAACGGACCTTTATAGAATCACTCGTGTGTCTGTCTGTCCGTCCGTCTGTCACAGCCAATTTGCTCTAAACCTACTGGACCAAATCAGATTAAATTTGGCTGGATGGTGTTATTCTATGACCCAAGCACGGATGTGAAAAGCAAATAAATATTTTTCAATAATAAGTTTCTTATTCGTGGCCCAAATTAAGAAATTATAAATAAAAGTTTTCCAAACCTTACTGTGTAATATATCAAATGAAAGGACTTGTTATAAGGATCTCAAATATATTCTTGTTAAAAATGGAAATTGAGATTGTGAGCGCTCACATCCATGCCTACTTATCTTACATATTTACATTACATACATATAATATATGTTCTTAAAATACCATATGGTGATGCGGGAAGATGAATTTTGAACGTAATGTTTGCGAATCCAAAATTGCTGGGGGTAACGCGGCGCCTTCGTTACACTGAACGATAAAAGAAAGCACTGACCTTTTTGTTATCCTTGCGAAGACAGGCACGCCGTATATGATGCGGACTGATTGTATATTTTTGGTTTTGCGAGCGTGTAGCACGGGTACGCGCGCGAATGGGATCTCAGCGAATTTTGGGCGTGTGTTTTTTCTCGAGCGAGCAGCGTGCACGCTCGAGCAAGCAGCTAGCCAGACTGCCACGCGGGCGCGTTGTCGCGAGAGGCAGGTACTTATCAAATACCGACAGCAAACAAAAGCGCGCGTCCACCATACACTCCTTTTTTGGCAGTCGTGTCATCACCATCTGATTGTTTTTTTTTTTTTTTGATAAATTAGAGCATTCAGAGAAATTGGCCTACACTCTCTACGCTGGCGTTGGAGTAGTCTTTTTGATATTTTTAAGCTTTGTTTAGCTTGTTTCCTAAGTTGCCTTCTACGACATTCACGGGAAGACTTGGAGTGGTTCTATTCTACTCTGCCGGGAACCACACAACTAATGACAGTTTATAAAAAAGCAAATAACAATCTCGAAGTAACTCCATAGTATCGACTTACACATACAATAAATAAACAAGAATGTCTTTTTCATAGGTGTGGTTGAAATTCCATCCGGACTGTGAATTATTGCTTTATCGACTTTTTGATTGACAGCCACCATAAACACGCCTGCTAAACGAGAGAAATGAAAATATGGTTCTCATTTTTCTTAGGCTTTAGCGTTATGGTTAGAATTTGTTAATATTTTCCTACACTAGTTGTAGTCAAGGCTTTTTATTCAAAATTGCATTTATTTATTTACTAGCTTTGGGCCTCCGCTCGCGTAAGTGTAAGTACTTTTCTTCGTGATGAAAAGTATGCTTTGTTGTTTTCCACACTTAAACAATGTGTATGCAAAATTTCATGATAATCGTTTTTGTAGATAGGGCGTCAAAGCATTACAAACTCACTGTTGCATTTATAATATTAGTTAGAATCGGATTTTCGAACTTTATATTTTCCTATTTTGTTTTAAAATAAGTACGCAACATCGGAAAACTACAAGCGTCCTGCCCTATTCACTAACTCGGATGACAGGTGTCGATGCCTATCAATCTATAATTTACATTTACAATGCGGGTTTTGCTTGCTCGAACTTTTTACTTCAAATACAAAAACCGCATTGTAACAGCAAATCCTAGAGTGATAGGCATCGACACCTGTCATCCGAGTTAGTAAATAGGCCGGCTGGTGTGAATCAGATCGTGAGGCAACACGCATATCAATTAGCGAGCAAATAGCCTTATTAATGTAATTTTTATTACTTACTAGCAGCCCTACCCGGCTGCGCCCGGGCATGTATTATACTTTAAAACCTTCCTCGTGAATCACTCTGTCTATTGGTGAAAACCGTATGAAAATCCGTGGAGTAGTTTTTGAGTTTATCGCGAACAGACAGACAGACGCGGCAGAGGACTTTGTTTTATAATATGTAGTGATTTGTAATCTTACAAATTGTAACACCACACAAGTCTCTTTATTGGGGCTCATAGAGCGCGGTATACCCAACTGGCAAACTGTCTGTTATATTATAAGTTTTACATTTATAACCATGTAAGTTTTAAAGTTATATTGAAATTAGGCCATCATGTTTTGTAAACATATTATCATATTTTGCCTGAAATAAATGATTTGATTTAAATAGTCCTTGAACTAAGACAAAATTTTATGTGTTTTGTTTTATTTTTTGTGTTATTAAGATTTTTCAGATTTTTCAAACTGCCTAAAGGCATCTGATAAAGCTTAAAGACTGCCACCAACGATGTCAGCCGGGACCAACGGCTTGACGTGCTTTTCGAAGCACGGAGGAGTCGAGATATTTTTATGCCACTTGCGGTCACCCATCCAAATGGGGACTGCGACCGGCTTTGCTTTACAGGCATCATCAATCATCAACAGGTCCCAACAGTCTCCACAGCAGGAGCATGACCCTCTCCTTACTACCAGAGCCATATATATATAGCCAGAGCAGTCAGAGGATTCAGTGAATCCTGTCTGGCCAGCGTGGAGAGTGTAGGCCACTACACTCTCCACGCTGGCCAGACGGGTTGGAGAGGTCTTTTTGATGTTTATAGCTTTGTTTAGCTTGTGTTCCCTTAGTCGACTTCTACGACATCCACGGGAAGACTTGGAGTACTCCTATTCTACTCTGCCGGGAACCGCACGGCACCAGCGGGAACCCCGCGGCACCAACATACATGCATAATAATCGAATTTTAATTATAGGGAATCATCATCATCGTCAGGTCCTTCTAGTCTCCACTGCAGGAGCACGACCCTCTCTGTACCACCAGAGCCACATACTAGTCTGAATAGTCAGAGGATTTGGCCTACACTCTCCTCGCTGGCCAGACGGGTTGGAGAGGTCTCTTTGATGTTAATAAGCTTTGTTTAGATTGTGTTTCCTTAGTCGCCTTTTACGACATCCACGGGATGACTTGGAGTGGTCCTATTCTACTCTGCCGGGAACCACTCGGCGTTATAGCGTATAGGGAACAATCATCATCAAATTTAAGAGCTGGGCTCTTGTCGGTGGAGCTTCTTCCATTCCTCTCTTTCTTCCGCCAGTTGTTTCACTTATCTGTAAGTAGCAACATTAACCTGTTCTTTTATTTGTTTCATGAAGGAGTGTCTCGGCCTTCCCGGTCCCCTTTTTCCATCTATTACAACAATAAAAAGATATATAAATATTCAGGGAATACAACCCCAAAATAAACCACCTCTACCACAGTACTCCCGGAATAGATACAAAATATTGGTATTACATAATCGCGTGTAAATGACGCGGCAATATGTGTAACTGAAATTTAATTATCGGATACTAATTACGTTATGCGGTGGCTGCCTTTGTGCGGATTTTTGTGTGGCGCAATTGAAAAGATGTAGCGGGAATGTTGTTATCTTTACTTTAATCCCAACTTATATTATAAATGCGATAGTGAGTTTGTTTGTTTATTTGTTTGTTACGCTTTCACGCTATATCTACTGAACCAATCATCATGAAATTTTGCATACACATAGGTTAGGGTACCGAGAAGGACATAGGCTATATATTACGCGGGCGAAGCCGCGGGTAACAGTTAGTTCACCATAAGAACTTCTAAACAACGTTTTTGGTATTGAAACAGCGTACTTTACGTATGTTGAATATGTCTAATCTAAAATGTATGAAGCAGCTTTTATTTTTTCTAGACTTCAGTTTTGTTGATATAACAATAGTTTTTCTTTTTATTTTGAGAACGTGAATTTAAAATACGCCTAACTCAATAACAAACGTATGCCATTATAACTGTGTATCTAATGTAGTTATATGGTATTGTAGAATTAATTAATTGTCGAGCTCCGTGGCGCAGCGGTCAACACGCTAGCCTGCGACACGGGGGTCCCGGGTTCGATCCCCGGTCAGGTCACTATGGAAAAAGATCTTTTTCATATTGACCTGGGTCTTGGATGTTTATCTATATAAGTATATATTATAAAATATTGTATCGTTGAGTTAGTATCCTGCGACACAAGTTCACAACTTACTGTGGGGCTAGTTCAATTTGTGTGATATGTCCCTATATATTTATTATTATTATTTATTATTATTAAGTAAGTTACAATAAAACAAGTTCAAAACAAACTTGAAGCTAGTTCAATTTGTGGGATTTGTCCCTATTATTCTCTATTATATAGTCCCTATTATATATTATGTCCCGTTTTTTATAACAATAAATAAATAATTTAATGCTATAAAAAACCGGTTGCTAGTAGTATTGCCCTTGCAAGCGCTTTTAGGCTTATCTTAGTTTCAATGCTGCTGCCCGTCAAAACCGTTTTTTATGCCGAGGAACGGTAAGACTTCTTTGTACAAGAAGAACGGGACAAATGTATTTGAGATACTACTAGTTCAATGCGAAAGTAACAGCTTGGGAAGCCGGGCCCGCGTATCCGATACCATATATACAACCGCCGGAAAGGCAGTTGAGGATGACACTTGAACTAATTACTATTTTATAATTAAGTCGTTATCTCTTGTTATTTGGACCACACGTTAATATCGTCCAATTAACAGGAGGCAATGAGTTCGGCTCTAATGACGGATTATAATCGATGGACAAATTGACGGCACGATGGTAGGACGTTTGTATTATTTACGTTAAACAACGGGAATCAAGTGTGCGAAGTGGCAGTGGGTGGGGCATAAAGGGGGTGAGTTGACTTTATTTATTTATTTATTTATTAAACTTTGTTGCTCAAAATTTAAAATTTGTTACAAAAGGCGGACTTAATGCTAGAGCATTCTCTCCCAGTCAACCATAGGTAAATTTAAGGCTTAATCTAGGTCGCAGACGAACGTCTTTCTGAAATGCAGGCTTATTCCAACTTGCGTTATATTATATCATTGAATCTACTTGCATCATATTAATAATTCTTGGGGAATGTCCTATGTCCAACATTGGACATCTTGTGGGTGAAATTAATGAAACAAAAATATACCTTACTTGAAGTTTTAGTCTGTCTTATTGTGTTTTGTTTACAAAATGTACAAAAATATATATTCCGTGTGGTTTTAGCGCAGATAAAAGATATGCAAAAAAAAAATGTCGGTGAGTTTTAGTGTACATTTATATTCATGGTTTTAGTCTTTTTATTTTGTTTTTGTTTTTCTTTATTCTAGTTTTACACGTTTATTATTCATTAGTTGTGGTAGAGCCTCGCTACCGGCGAAAATCACTTTTGCTAGTAGCATGAATGGGCCGGCTCGTCCGGGGAAGTACCACACTCTCACAGAAAATCGACGTTTGAGTAGTAGCTTTACCGCTACTATGCTTCGTTCGGTGAGTGAGAGAGCCGGAGGCCCATCTCCCTCTCCCTCTGGGGAGAGAAAAATAAAAGGCCGGCAACGCTCCTGTGACACCTTTGGTGTTGCAGTTGTCCATGGGCAGCGGTGATCACTTCCCATCAGGTGACCCACTTGCTCGTTTGCCGTCCTATGACATAAAAAAAAAAAAAAAAAAAATCGATATTAAAACTTTCGTATTTAATAGAATGTAAGAAATTACACTTTGACATATTCGACGGCCTCCGTGACGCAGCTGTTAACACGCCAGCCTGCGACACGAGTGGTCCCGGGTTCGATCCCCGGTCAGGTGAAAATTGTAAGTTCAATGTGTTAGAAATAATAGCTTTAGAATTCATTGTACTCGTAAGATTTCCCATTAACAAACATATATTAATTGTATATTATAGGTGTTTGATATGCATTCACACTACTCTTCTGATACACTCTTATTAAATTAAAAAATAAGATATGGGGGAAAAGTACACGTGGGCAGGATTCGAACCCTGCAATCTTTAGTCTTTGTACGACTAACGCGTTTCCAATCCTAATTGGTAAGGCGTTTATTTTCCTAATTTTTTCCCTGTCTGGCCAGCGTGGAGAGTGAAGGCCAAATCCTCTGACTGCTCTGGCTAATATATGGCTCTGGTAGTACTGAAAGGGTCGTGCTCTTGCAGTGGAGACATGATGATGATGAAAGTGATATATAAATTGCCTTCAAATGTGAAGTTAATATATTAAATAAAACCACGTAAAACTCAATCAAGCTGTATTTCTATAGTAAAAACCAAAAATACAATTTAAAGCTCTTCTGTAAAGCGTAACTACATTCCATGGATCTAAGAATAATCAGGATATGCCCTTGAAAAATGTAACAGTGACGCACATAAAAATCCCTACACTCGTGTCGCGACACTAGCGCACGCACACATCGGCACAAAAATCCCTACACTTTTCCCCGGTCGAACGAAATGTCAAATTTCCCAAATGTCAAATACATGCTGCACACATGTGACTTGATGTGACGTAAGTCATGCTTCACTTTTGATGTGTCTAATGCCGGGTCCATATTATTCCTAGGTCCATGCTACATTCATACTTTCAAATCAACCCTTATCTTATCGCACCCCTTTGTTCTCCCCGAACATAAAGCTCGCTGGCTATCTGGATCCGAATCGCAACTTAGAGGTAACAGCTTTTATTGCGGAAAGCTCTCCGCGATTTACTGCTAGCCCGCTACTAATGACTGAAAAAGCTTAGATTGCGGGCGGAACCCACACGAGTAAAGTTAATATTCTTTTTCGCATCATTATTTAAATTGACACAGAGAACCAAAATTTTGTACTTAAATCTGGTTTGGCTTTTTAATTATATCTGAATGAGTTATATTCAGTTGCAAATAAATAAAACTTACCGTAGTGGCAAAACTATATAAAATTTATTATTACAAAAGCGATACAAAAAAAAACACGCAATTTGGTAGGAAAATATATCGCAATGACATAAAAAATATTCATGCGCAAAATTACATTTTTCATCTATTCTTTTTACTATCCTATTAATAAGTGTGTATAACATCTGTACAATATCGGATATCCAAAAAAAGAGTACTTAATTTAATTAATATTTATTTTGAGCTGCTTTCGGTATTGTATCGATAGCTCTGACTACCAGTTAAAAATAAAAAAATTACACGGCATGAAAAAATAAAACAGAGACAAAATTTGTTTTTTCATACGAGTAGGTATGCTTTGTCTGAGTTAGGTTGAAAACTCCCAAGATGTTTTCAATTGGGGCCTTGTAATGATAATAGCTGGGGTCTGATTTTGCGATCCATTTGGTTAGAAGTACTGGAGTCAGTGGAATTACTGAGTAAATGATACGTTACTAACTATTTACATAACATTAAATAGCTATTTTCTGCAACATTCCCCGCAAGGATTTCGACGCCTTGTGCTAGCGCCACTTACTTCAGAACAACTTGTTAAATAAACAAACAAACAAATTCACTTTCGCATTTTTAACATTTATTAAGAATTCTCGTACGGAGACTTTATTTTTGTTCAAAATAATTACACTAAAAGAACTAAGAAGGTACAAATAAATTATTTTTGTTACCTTTTATCTTCTCTTTTATGTTAAACTATAAAGGTAGCTGAAACATTTTACTAAATAAAATCATTAGATACTCTTCTTCCGTATGCTTCAGAAGCGCATTGGCGTCAGATTGAAATTTTTGATACCCTTAATGGGTTAGGTTGTTTGTTTTTGTTTTTCGTATGTGTAAGTGCCCAACACTGGTGTCAGATTTATGGGTTAATAATGTTATTTATTTCTTAATGGGTTAGGTACATTTATGCAACTAAAAACTAACTTATTTTTCATTTAAAATATAATTACACCTTTTTGAAGCATGAAAATTTATGTTTTATTTGTATTTCCTGTGTGTCTATGCTCAGCGGGAACACATAGTCTTTTGATATAGGTCTTTCCATGACATAGATCTATATAATTAGGGCTATCACTGGTGACACTACTGAAATTAGTTCTGTATAATTTTCAGGGTTATCGATTTTTGAAAAAAATCCTCTAGCCAGTGGGGAACTTTTTTTCTACCAAAGTTAAAATATAGTTATATAATTAGGGCTATGCTAACTTTATATATACATGACAAAAAAATTATAGGTTTAATTCTCATATTCATTTTCATCTTCATATATTAGGTGATCCCGCTGAGTATTGACTATTCTATTTCCTGTTAGCTTAATTTGCTTGTAAAACTATAAATGCATAAAACTAGCTAAAACACTTCAGTAAACACAACCCTTAACCTTCTCTCGTATGCTTCTTTCGCACTGGTTTCAGATTATCAAGCTGTGCTGAACATTCCTTTAAAGCACTTTCTTTACTCGAGCATATACAGGATCATCTTAACGTTAGTGTAATATTGTCTTTGCTTAAACACGGTGTTCACTTCAAAATAAAATTAAGAAACTAAAACTCGACTGCTAATAAATAATGTCTATGCAAAAAAAAAACAAAATGGCGAACGTAAACTGTTAAGGCCGCACAGTAGGCACAGTAGCGACGCCAATCATTTTATTCCTAATACTTTACAAATAGAAAGAAATTCAAGAATGTAAATCATATAAGCACTAGTAAATAACTGATGAAACTGATTCTCATATATTAAAACATGATTCCAAAAATACTTCAAGTTATTTACTAGTGCTTATATGATTTACATTCTTGAATTTCTTTCTATTTGTAAAGTATTAGGAATAAAATGATTGGAGTCGCTACTGTGCCTAGGGTGCCCCCTTAAAAAGACAGTTGTTTTTACGTTTATTAAACCAATGAATTTTTTTATTACAGTTTATTTTTCATAATAAATTCTCATGTTTTCAACATTTATGTAAGTCTAGTTAAGTTCAGAATATATTTTTGCTTTTAAGAGAAAAACGACCTAAGTATGTTATATTATATCAAAGCAATGAAAAATGCAGAAATACTTTAACTCAAGTTTATTTATAGTTTCTAAAAGAAACCTTTAAAGAATTCCTTTCAAAGCGGTTTTCTTATATTTAATTTTGTTTTTATGACTTCCACCGTTTCTCGAGAAGCCACAGAAGAGATCCTTATAAATTCTTTGGTATATTTCTGTCGTCAAGTTTTACAATAAAATGTGGAATGCGTTTATTTTAAAATAAGATTTGTTGAAAAAGACTTATTTAAACAAAATCAAAACGTTTATTCAGAAAATAGGCCTTTGCAGGCACTTTTTCACGTCATACCATATTTAAAATTATCTCATTAGATATATGTATTTATTAATTGTTCAAAAGCTACAGACTACTAGTTTCGGAACCGACCACTGCAGAGAAGAAACGCCGAAAGAAACTCTTATCAACAGTTTTGGTCGCCTACTCGCCTGAAGGGCTTTATCTGATTACGAATATTTATTCCTTATTGTCTTTTTCTTTCTTTTCTTTTTTCTTTCTTTTTTCTGTTTTCATGTTACAATTTCAATATATCTTCCATGCTGGTTTGGGAGAGAGATTGGGCGAAAATCTAACAAATCACATCTATATTCGATGCTAAGTGTAGCTTTTGGGTCTTATAACCTTGGGCTCTGTCGACCCCGCAAAGGATAAAGACGCGGTAGTATGTATGTATGTATGTAGAAAAATACTGCCGAAATGTGTAAAGATGCTAGCGATAGACAAATGGATTTGAACGCATGGTTCCCGGCAGAGTAGAATAGGACCACTCCAAGTCTTCCCGTGGATGTCGTAGAAGGCGACTTAGGAAACACAAGCTAATAAAGGCTTATAAACATCAAAGAGAACTCTCCAACCCGTCTGGCCGGCGTGAAGAGTGTAGGCGAAATCCTTTTACTACTCCGGCTCTGATAGTACAGAGAGGGCAGTGCTCCTGCAGATGAGATAAAAAAAGACTTGATGATGATGACTCCCTTAGAAGGGTAACTCAGCTCGTCAAAGTGAACAACTTTTCGTATGGGATAAATACTAAGAACTTTAATTTGTTTGACTTTCTTGCCCAGGTACCTGAACACATTATTAATCTTTTTTATTCTAATTTGCCCATAGCTTAGATTATATAAAGCCTAGATAGACTCTATTAACCTAAAAGCGTAGAATAAAAATGTGTCCAACCTATAGTCTATGATGTAAACACATAGATAGATACCAATTTGACAGATTTTAATGGCATTAATTGACAGGACGCGTGTGCTGACACAAAGCTGTCACGCACACAAGCATCAAAAATTGCCCAGTTTTTTAATAATTGGCTATTTGACTAAAAAATTTTTCGTGTCGCTATGTAAAGAACTGCCAAAAATAAACACAATAGTGATTGAAATACATTTCTAAACAAAAACCTCTTTCAGATATAGAAGTTTTAAAGACACATATTTTTAGACGTTAGTTTTTAGACGTGAAAACGCGCCGCTGAAATGCCTATATATTTGTGACGTCACAACTTTGTATTTTGTATGGGTGGCGTGAGAACTTTGTTTGGTAGCTATACGAAATATTACGTTTGTGGTAATGGTTTCATAATAAAACTTGCTTTAAATTTAGCGGACTATACAATACAGTATATTTCCATACTTTTAAAAATGGTCCTATTCACCCAACTTTAAAGAAGCTTTAAGAACACTTAACGAATCGATATCAAATTAAAAGTGTTCTTTATAGTGTTTTTAGATAGAAATTAGTATCATTGGAAACAAATTTTATATAATCTTAACATTAGGCAAATACCGAATTGAAATAAAGAAATGACGGAGTCTAGACAGTATATAGTCAAAGACCTATAGCTACCAACAAACCCATTGTCCGACCTCACTCTAATCAGCAAAGATAAACGAAACATATAGCCAGAAGAAACGGAACACATTACTCAAACCTGAATACCGAGATATCTCCACCCTTCCTCCATCAGATAAGGCTTTCCTCCAGCATAATGCGATTCGTTGCCAGAATTGTTGTGTTATCGCCTACGTATACAACGTGGAAGGGACTTATCAATAATAAATCAAACCACAGTGTATACTAGATCTGTTAATTTAAATAACAGCCAAAAAACTAAAGGAGGAGCCCGGTGGTCCAGTGGGTGTGAGCTCTGTGAGCGCTTACGTATGTTAAGCAACCCCTGGTGCAGTCCCTACTTGGATGGGTGACCGCAAGTGGCATAAAAATATCTCGAGCTCCTCCGTGCTTCGGAAGGCACGTTAAGCCGTTGGTCCCGGCTGTCATCGTTGATGGCAGTCGTTAAGCTATGTCAGATGCCTTAAGGCAGCTTGAAAAATCTGACACCAGTGCTGGCCACTTACACATACGAAAAACAAAAAAACGAACTAAAAATAAATTTCAGAATTCCATACAAAAGTATGCAGCCGCCAATTGGCATGTTGACTCAGTTTTTTTTTGTGTTGCTATGTAAAGACCTGCCAAAAATAAACACAATAGTGACAGTAATACATTTCTAAACAAAAAACCCTTTCAGATATAAAAGTTTTAAGGACACATGTTTTTAGACGTTAATTTTTAGACGTGAAAACGCACTGCAGATTTGCCTACATATTTGTGACGTCACAACTTTGTAGTTTGTATGGGTGGCTTGAGAACTTTGTTTGGTAGCTATACGAAATATTACGTTTGTGGTAATGGTTCCATAATAAAAGTTGTTATAAATTTAGCGGACTACAATACTAATTAATTTAAGATTTTCATACTTTTTAACATGGTCCTATTCACCCAACTTTAAAGAAGCTTTAAGAACACTTAACGAATCGTTTTCAAATTAAAAGTGTTTTTTATAGTCTTTTTAGATAGAAATTAGTATCATTGGAAACAAATTTTATATAATCTTAACATTAGGCAAATACCGAATTGTAACGAAAGCTCTTGATACTTTTAAAAATGGTCCGATTCACCCAACTTTAATGAAGCTTTAACATCACTTAACGAATCGATATCAAAAAACAAGTGTTCTTTATGGTGTTTTTAGATAGAAATTAGTATAATTGGAAACAAATTTTATATAATCTTAACATTAGGCAACTACCGAATTTGTTCGGGAACGTCGAATTTTGTTTTGTTTTTTGGTTTGTTGACTGCTATTTTTATTTCATTATACTAAAATGATCTAGCATATCCCGTGGTTGAATTTATTACGTATATGTCCCTTCCACGTTGTATAAAATTCAGCGTGTGAATTAATCTTCTAAATCTCCTTAAAGGGGTGACTCCGACCGCCGAAATGTTCGCTATGTATATTGATTAGAACTGCCTCCGTGGTCCAGTGGTTAAGGCGTTTGCCTTGCTGACCCGGGCGTCGTGGGTTCGATTCCCATGGGAAGCATACTTTGTTAAGTTTTTTCCAGTTTGGTTAGGACATTGCAGGTATGAATCTCCTGATTGTCTGATAAGAAAGACGATTCCGTGCTTCGGAAGCCACGTTAAGCCGTTGGTCCCGGCTACCATCTGGTAGTCGTTAAAGAAAACCACGTCAGAGGCTGAGAGGCAGTTCCGAAGAACTCTGACATACCAGGGTGTGCATGGTCGACTGACCGTGTCACCTACACGACATGATGATAATGATGATGATTGATTATTGTAGTATATAATTTTCCTTCCCTCCTTAACTGGTACTGTAAGTATACTTTAAATTTGGTTCACACTTTACCACCTATACATATTATCTGTTTTCTTCTCAATATTGTCTGGGAGAGAATACTAAGTTAAGTACTAATATAAGAATAAGTTAAGTACCGACTGTAGCTCTGTAGACTCAATTCGTCTTATTATAAAACAAGGACTAACTTTAGTACCTAGTTTAAACTTTTAGCCGACCAAAATAGGTCAACACATATTACTACGACGTGCAGTCAACTGTCATTGTCAATTTGTTTTGGGTGGATAATGGTTTAAACCAGGTACGATAGATAGTCCACGGAATTTATAATTTATAGTTTTATAAATAAATAAAACAACATTCTGATCAAATATTCTTTTAATATTCCAGAACAGACTGTGTAGCTAACTAATTCTTGCTGCTATCTCAATCGTCGGCCAAGTCGTAAAAATTATTAATATACCACTATCGCGGTAACGGGAAAATATAACGCGGAGTTGGGCCCAGAATTATAATGGGGCTTGGTTGTTCTTATTTATACACCATTTTCTTTTCTCATAGCACTAAAGGAAAATAGTGTAGTGATGGATCTAGAGTCAAGACTCAAAGATTTTTTTTCAAACCGGAACACATGTATCTCTTTTTGAACGTCTTATTTTTTATGCAGTCTAAAAATTACTGGTAAAATAAAAGTACTTTAAGTTATTTATCCACCGTTTTGTTTAGCCGTTTATTTTTCAAAGCTCGATAGCCAAAAATGCCAAAAACAGTGTATAAAGGGAAAATATAACGCGGAGTTGGGCCCAGAATTATAATGGGGATTAGATGTTTTTATAAAAAAAAAAAATATTTCAGATAATTTAAATCCATACATTTTGATCACATTAATAATAAAAGAAAGACCCTAAAAAAATTAAAATTGGAGCCCTGACCGCCGGTAGCTTGGACCCTGTTCCCGATACCGGTGGGCTACTATTTTTATATTTTTAAATGTTTTTTTTTTTTAATATATTTAAATATTTAAAAATGTAAATTAATATGTGTTAAAATAAATAAAGAAAGAAAATTTTAAAGTTTAGAAAATCTTATGCATATATCCACTTTTTTGTTTACTTTAAGCTCGATAGCCTACAAGCCTTAACCGCCGGTAGCTTGAGTCTTACTCCGCTGCTGGTGGCTCACTAGGATAGGTTTTTATAAAAATTGTATTTAATTTTGTACGATATTTTGTTATATTTTACTTTTTATATAGTTTTTATAATTCCTATCCTAAGAATTTAAGCAAATAAAAGGAAAGAAAATTTTAAAGTTTAGAAAATCTTATGCATATAGGTATCCACTTTTTTGTTTACTTTAAGCTCGATAGCCTAACAGTATGGTTTTTTATGCCAAGAACAGTGTTTATAGAGAAAATATAACGCAACGGTGGGCCTGGAATTATAATGGGGCTTGATTGTTTTAATTTATCCACTATTTTGGGTAACATTTCTTCTTAGACCTCGGTATTAATCCACCATTTTGTATTCTTTAAGCTGGGTAGCCTATCAGTTTAAAATTATTATGGGGCTTGGCTGTAGTTATTTATCCACCAGTTTGTTAAGTCATATATATTCTTAAAGCTTGATAGCCTAGCACTAACGTGTATTATGCTGAAAATCCCAATCCCATCCCATCCCAACTAATATTATAAATGCAAAAGTGAGTTTGTTTGTTTGTTACGCTTTCACGCCGTATCTACTGAACCGATCATCATGAAATTTTGCATACACATAGGTTAGGGTACCGAAAAGGATATAGGCTATAAATTTCGCGGGCGAAGCGGGTAACAGCTAGTCACTACATATTATAAAACAAAGTCCCCCGCCACGTCTGTCTGTCTGTTCGCGATAAACTCCAAAACTACCGAACCGATTTTCATGCGGTTTTCTCCAATGGATAGCGTGGTTCTCGAGAAAGGTTTTAGTATATAGTTTGTTAAGTTTTTGTATACATTTTTGTATATACCAGCGATATTTGTTGGAGGTGTCGTAAAAAAATGAGCCGTTTGGGAGCTTTCAACGAAAACGCTGTCTAAACCCTTTGAGATATAACAAAACAATGTATGGTGGAATTGTGTATCTTATTTAGGTCTACAGAAAAATCCGCGATGGCATATGTCTATATATTAAGGATAACATACTATATTCATTTTAATACTTTAAAAAATGGGCAATTATCAAAGATCACGCGCACGCCAAACCCTTCGAGCTAGAAATTTTAAATTTTGCTCACGTATTTCTCTTATGACGTAAGCATCCACTAAGGAAGGACTTTTCAAAAGTCATCCCCTAAGGGGGTGAAATAGAGGATTAAAGTTTATATGAAACTTTTTATTCCTTGGAAATATTTGTATGAAATTTCGTGTGAATTGAGAACGGCAAAAATAATGAGTAACATTTTTAATAGTTTCCCGAAATTAAACCTCTAAGGGGGTAAATCGGGGTATATGTATAGTTTACCGCTTTGTAGCGTCATATTTTATAATCCCCGCCATCCAAACCTAAAGTCATCGCGGACGAAGTCGCGGGTAACTGCTAGTAGAGTATAAAAGAGAAAATAGTGCAACGATGGATCTGAAAATATAATGTTAGTTGTCTGTAGTTATTTAACTACCATTTTGTTGAGTAAAATTCCATTTTAGTTTGACACACGAGCAGTACGAGCGGTATACTATGATCACTCTTAGATTATAAGTGATCAGTGTATAATAAAAGCAATAAAAAGCTCAACGGTGGGTCGATAATTATAATGTGTCTTTTCTGTAATTATTTAACCAACATTTTGTTGAATAAAATTTCGATTTAGAGTTCAACAGCAGAGCAGTACGAGCGTTATACTAAAAACGACGAGCTCCGTGGCGCAGCGGTCAACACGCCAGCCTGCGACACGGGGGTCCTGGGTTCGATCCCCGGTCAGGTCATGATGGAAAACTATCTTTTTCAGAATGACCTGGGTCTTGGATGTTTATCTATATAAGTATATGTTATAAAATATAGTATCGTTGTGTTAGTATCCTGCGACACAAGTTCACAACTTACTGTGGGGCTAGCTCAATTTGTGTGATATGTCCCTATATAAGTATTTATTTATTTAATAACAAAATACAGCGCGGTTTTGTACATTTTTTCTTACAATTCTGTAAGATTAGAAAAACATTTTGATTACAAGACTAAGATATTGCCGGGTGCTTCGGTATCAGTCTGTTTAGTAAAAAAGTTAAAACTTTCTTTGATGATGATACCCGTCTACCAGTTGCAGTGTAGTTCTCGGCAGAGTAGAACAGGACCATTCCAAGTCTTCCCGTGGATGTCGTTAGAAGGCAACTGAGGAAACACTAGCTGTTTGTTTGTTTTGTTTTTCGTATGTGTAAGTGGCCAACACTGGTGTCAGATTTTTCAAACTGCCTAAAGGCATCTGACATAGCTTAACGACTGCCATCAACGATGGCAGCCGGGACCAATGGCTTAACGTGCCTTCCGAAGCACGGAGGAGCTCGAGATATTTTTATGCCATTTGCGGTCACCCATCCAAGTAGGGACTGCACCAGGGGTTGCTTAACATACGTAAGCGCTCATAGAGCTCACACCCACTGGACCATCGGCCTCCTCTCAGGAAACACTAGCTAAACAAAGCTTATTCACATCAAAGTACATCTCTAACGGGCCAGCGTCGAGAGTGTATATAGGCCAAATTCTTGCTTTGACTAATAAATGGCTCTGGTATTACAGAAAGGCTCGTGCTCCTGCAGTGGTGACTTAAAAGACCTGATAACAATCAGACAGACATACTGATTACAAGATTCAAATATTGCGAAGAGCTGCAGTATCAGTTTGTTTAAGAGGGTATACTAGCAGTCATCATCATCATCATCATTTCGTGTAGATGACACGGTCAGACGACCATGCACACCCTGGTGTCAGAGTTCTTCGGAACCGCCTCTCGGCCTCTGACGTGGTTCCTTTAACGACTACCAGATGGCAGCCGGGATCACCGGCTTAACGTGCCTTCCGAAGCACGGAATCATCTTTCTTATCAGACAATCAGGTGATTCATGCCTGCAATGTCCTAACCAAACACGAAACAACTTAACAAAGTATGCTTCCCGTGGGAATCGAACCCACGACCCCCGGGTCAACAAGGCAAACGCCTTAACCACTGGACCACGTAGGCAGTACTAGCAGTGCATTTTCCATACAAATGTATTTCTCTATTTTCTCGCTGAAAACTGCTTCTAGAGGCACAATTCTTTTTACATACAATCTATTACTAAAATAGGTATGTCCCTATGTTTTATTTTTTTTAAAAACCTGTTTAAAAGAAAAAAAATTTGCAAATACAGTTTTTTTGGAAAAAATAAAAAATTGGGGCATTCCTATTTTAGTACTAGATTTTATGAAAAAAGAATTGTGCCTCTAGAAGCAGTTTTCAGCGAGAAAATAGAGAAATACATTTGTACGGAAACCATATTGAAAAAATACTGCTAGTATACGCTCTTAATAAATGTATTAAAAAAAAGTTATAACTCTTTTTGCACTGTTACTAATATCTTTGACGTCAGCAGGCAAGGCACTTAGGTACCCGACTTGCTACGTTTTCAAAAATGCTTACCTTATCTCAGCAAAGATAATATTTGAACTTCATCCAAAACTACTAAAATTTATCTTGAACATAGAAACTTGGTAACTTTGAAATCATTAAAATCTTTTTATTACGCTGTCTAGTTTGTTTGATACTAAAATTCAAGCTAACTTAGGTTATTCTAGGATATTTTCATCTTCACTAAACATTTTTTTTGCTAGTATTTTTTATGTGTCTTATTTTTTGGTTTAAAGTTTTTGAGAAACTTGTAAAAAAGTTAGCTTTTTGTTACTTTTTCTTTCATACGAGCTTTTTGCTTGCGGGTTTCTACAAACTGAGTCATTTTGTTTTTTAAATTAATTTTCATGCACTTCACCAAGGATCTTAAGTATTAGTATAAGGACTAAGTACTAAGTAACTTTTGGCGTAAAAAGAGAAGACAAACTTCATATATCTATCACACTCTAATGTAGGGTGACCAAACTATAGTTTATTTTTAGGTACATATTATGTGCGAGTGGGAAACTAGCTCGCACATAATATGTAAAAGTGTACTTATTTGTATTAATAAAGCAATATTTAAAAAGGTCTTTGATCTATATTCATAAGGTTTCACACAAAATATATACTTTACTCACAAAATACACGCGTACGAAAGATAATATTTGGATTATCTCAAACGCAATAAAGTAAATTACTTTGAAGTAAGAAAAATATTACGTAAGAAGAAAGCGATTCCAGCTGCGGGATTAAAGAAAATAAAGTAGATTTATTCCTATGTGGTATCGTTACATTCATCAAAATTTAAGAGCAACGTTCTTGTCAGTTGGAGCTTTCTCCATCTGTCTCTATCCTCTGCCAATCTCTTAACACCCTGGTATGAAAAGCTTCCCACTTTTTCCTTTATTTCTTTAAAGTAACTGTGCCTGGGCTTTCCTCTCCCCCTTCTTCCTTCTATTTTGCCTTCTATAATAGTTATCATAAACTGGTCGTGTCGCAACAGGGTGTCCTATCATATTTCCTCTACGATTGGCTATGGTATTTAAAACTGATCTTTTTCTCTTACTTTCCTTAAAACCGCTTCGTTTGTTATTTTATCCATCCAGCTAATTTATTTCATTCTTCTCCAGCACCAAATTTCAAATACTTCTAACTTTTTCTTTCCATTTACGACTTGCTATGGTAGATAAAATATATCTTTTTCTCCGATTTTACTACAAACTTCTTCGTTTATAATTTTATCCATCCCTCTCATTTTCTCTATTCTTCGGTAGTGGAAACACTACGTGTATCAAAATAAAATTAGAACGTCAAAATATTTATGAGAAATCTACTCGTTCTCGTAAAAAAAAAATGTATATATTGATTGGCTGAGTCTCCCCTTCAAAAGAATGTCAAGAGAACATTTACACCCTTTATTTACAATTTCAACTGAGTTTAATTACAATCTACATACTATATGAAATCTCAAATGCTCATAGAACCGTTATTAATAACACATTTTAGAATCTTAGGTATTCACTATAGTCAAATATTGCTCGTAAATTCATACAGAATATTATGTGTATTCTAGCCTTTGTGGTTGGCGTGAATAGGGCTGTGAGCCATACATCTATACATATAAAAAGTAAAAATATTTTGTCTGTACATTTAGTATTTTTGACTGAAATGGATAGAGGGACGCTTAAAAAATATAACAGAGCGCAAAAAAAAAATTGGTATTTCATTGTTTGTCTGTCTGTCTGTATGTATGATCAGGTTTATCTCCGAAAATATTGGACGGATTTAATTGAAACTTTTTTTTGCTATATAGCTATTAAGCTTGGGCAAGATACAGGGTAGGAATAATTTCGAAAAATGGAACACCTGATGCAGCATCATAATGGTCCAACTGAACTATAAGAAATATAAAAGTGGAGCCTTAGCAAAAGTCGTTAGGCCTGATGAGCATTTTTGTTGATGTATAAAACATCTGAGATTTAGAATACCTCATGCAGAACCATAATGCTCCAGGTAAACTATAAGAAATATATAAATGACGCCTTAGCAAACTTATTCAACCTGATGAGCATTTTTTGTTAAGGTATTTAAATTGAATATTTGGAACACCTGACAAAACACCATAATGTTGGTGACACTTTGCCGCTATCTCAGACTTCAGGATTTGATTAAAACAACATAGATCTGGCGTATTTTCTTGTAATAAGTTTCTTAACACAATAATAACATTATAACATTAACTTTAATATGTTGCGTTAAATCATACACAAGAAACCTTTATGTACAAGCCAGTGATATTAATAATCTACTTTTCGTAATGTATTTACGGCTTGGCCGTCCAAACTATATTGGCTACCAAAGCTAATACCGACTCTAACGCAACCTCCCCTCTACTACCCCACCTTCACAAACCTCACGCCATTGGCTGTCGTTATGACGTGCAGCCAAATGGCGGAAAAATAATCAAAACGATACTTTATAATGTTTTAATTTGATTGTAATATTAATATTAGGTAATTAAAAAGTATATAAAACAAAATAAATTATAATTAACTATGTGTATAATTAAATATGTGTATAATTATAATAAAAGATTTACAACAACTCGGCCATCTGACTATTAACGAGTCCCTTCGTTAATTAGTGTAAATACATCACACAAGTACATAAAAAAAACTTTGTAAAAAAAAAATCTATTAGTGTAAAGTTGTTTATACAACATCTTACTTAATGATAAACAAAATCATTTTTTTAAATTAAACTTACATCAAATCATCATCATTTTGTCATCCCTGTTCATTACATTGATCGTTATCGGCAAGTACCTAGTTCATTTGCCCGGTCCATGACGTTGACCGTTACCGGCAAGTTGTTCATTTGCCCGGTCCATGACGTTGACCGTTACCGGCAAGTTGTTCATTTGCCCGGTCCATGACGTTGACCGTTACCGGCAAGAAAACTATCGTTGGTTAGTCCATAATGTAGACTAGCACAACGGAGTTTTAAAACATCATTATCATCTAACTTACTACTTAATACTTGTACGGATATAACATGTTATAACTTTTAACAAACTTAAATTGCCATCAAGACATGCCTTTGTTTATTACCTAGATTATTATATTTAAATCATACCCATCCAATTATTATTCTTATTATTATATAAATCATACAGTTCATTATTTATAATTATCGTATTACTAGAATAAAATACATTTAATACCATCGAATGAGTTGGGTTGGGAGCTAGGGTAATAGCGACAATATTCGTTAGGAATCTGATTCACTTTGACAAGATTCCTCACTATCGGAAGAAACAGACTGTGTAACCGAAAGCCATGGAAAGATTTTGTCTATGGCAACCACAGCTTCATAACGTTTACCCCTTCGTGTTATTGGAGTGTCCTCAACCACATACCGGTCATTTGGGAGAACTTTCTTTATTCTATAAGGACCTTTACATTTAGGCTCTAACTTCTTAGATTGACCCTCAATGCCAGTCGTAGCCCGGACGAGTCTAACAAGGTCCCCTTCTTTAAATTGAACACCTATTCTACGACGTTTGTCGTAAACTTCTTTATCTTTGGCTTGTTGTATTTTGATTAATTCATTTGCCTCAGATCTCATTTCTAATAAGGATGATTGACTAGAGGAAGCAGTCTCCGAAATAATTTCATTAAATATACCTTGTGAGGGGTTAGTAACGGTTCTGCCGAATAATAGTTCAGTCGAGGTTTTCTTTGTTGTAGAATGAGTGGTAGTGTTAATCCCTAGCTGAATATCTGGCAGGTGTTCGTCCCATAACCCATTTGGTTTGTCGTGATTCATGGCACCCAGAGCTGCCAAAATAGTTCGGTTATACCGTTCCACTTGGCCATTAGCTCTGGGTGTCGCGACAGCATTAAAAACATGCTTAATGCCAACGGAGTTAGTAAATTTCTTAAAAGTATTGCTGGTAAAACTAGTACCTTGGTCTGTGATGAGACGGTTTGGTGTACCAAAATAGCTAAAATGATCACGTAATGCCTTGATGCTAGTCATCGATTTTGTGTTACGTACAGCAAATAGGTTTACAAATTTTGTAAAGGCATCTACGATCACTAAAATATAAGTATTGCCTCGTTTGGTTTTAATAAATGGTCCAAGGTGGTCAGCGTGTATAGTATCGAATGGAGTATCGACCTTGGGTATAGGATGCAACTCTCCCACTTTTTTCCCACTAGGTAATTTGTGATGGGCACACTCTATGCATGCAGCGACATACTTTTTAACAAAACGTCTTAATTTTGGAAACCAATAGTTTGCTTGTATACGACTTAGCGTCTTATCAAAGCCAAAATGGCCAATGTTATCGTGGTTTGCTTTTAGCAAGTGCCATCTTGCCCCTCGAGGCACCAACCAGCGTATACTGGAATCTTCAAGGACACGATAGACACGGTCGTTCACCATTTTGTAGTTTTTAAAAATTTTGACAGTATCTTTGGTCTTTGGGTCTTGTAGTATACTAGCAATGCGTTTTATTTCATCATCAGATTGCTGATAAGTTGTCAGCCAATCATCGGTACCTACAACAAGTATCTCTAATAAATGGCTACGGTCTTGATCGTCTACGACAGGACTTCTGCTTAAGGCGTCAACGTGTGCCATCTTTTCCCCTGATCGATACTCCACATCACAGTCGTACTCAAGAAACTGTAACCACCAGCGAGCAATTCGGGGCACTAAATCTCGTTTAGTTAGCGTGGTACGAAGAGCATTACAGTCCGTGACAATTTTAAACTTCACTCCTAAGAGATACAGCCTAAATTTGCTTAAAGAGGAAATGACCGCCAAAGTTTCGAGCTCGTAGGAATGAAGCTTCTGTTCATCCGGAGTGGTTTGTCTACTATAATAGGCAATCACATGTAACATACCTGCCGAGTTCTTCTGCATTAAGATACCTGCTACTCCTATCTTACTCGCGTCTGTATGCAGTTGGGTTTCGTAATCTGGATTGTAAATTGCCAATATTGGCCTATCGATTAATACCTGCTTTAGGGCGTTGAATGCGTCAGATTCTTCACTTCCCCAGCGCCATGAGACATCTTTCTTTAAGAGATTTGTTAGAGGCCGTGCTATAATTGCAAGATTCTTCACAAACCTTCTAAAGAAACTTGCAAGACCCAAAAAACGTCGGACTTCATGAGCATTACTTGGTGGTGAAAAATCAGAAATAGCATTAGTTTTTAATGTTTCAGGCCTAACACCCTCTGCACCTACTTCAAATCCCAAATAATCGATTTTGTCGAAGAAGAAGTTACATTTATTCAATTTTAAGGTCAACCCATTTTGCGAAATCAGCTTCAAAACCTCCTCCAAACGTTCTAAACCCTCTTCAAACGATCGAGCTGGGATAAGTATATCATCCATGTATACTAGCGCATAAGAATTAACTGGGGAGCCTTGAATCATCTTATTCATAGTGCGTTGGAACACAGATGGTGCATTCACCAGCCCGAAAGGCATCCTGTTATACTCGAATTGACCATCCGGTGTTACAAATGAGGTAAGCTCACGGGATTGTTCCGCGATTGGGATCTGGTAATATCCGGAGGCCAAGTCCAGTGTTATGAACAGCTTGCTACCAGAAAGCCTGTCGAGCTGATCCTCGATCCTAGGTAGCGGGTAGTGTTCGCGTTTAGTTTTTCGATTAAGGGCACGGTAATCTACGCACAATCTTTTTTTCTCCCGACTTTTTATTGACCAACACTATTGGGCTAGCGTAAGGAGAGCTAGACTCTCTTATGATATTGCTGTCCAACATTTCTTGGATCATGCTCCTAACATTTTCGCGCTCGGTGTAGGATAATCGATATGGACGGTATACTACTGGTTCTGAATCGGTTAATTCTATAACCATTTCCGTTTCAGTCGTAAATCCCAGATTCTTAAGGCTAGTTGAGAAAGTATTTTTATATTTTTCGAGTAAGCCTTGAAGCTGCTGCCTTTGGAGTTGCGATAACGTGCCCCCGAATTTAACACAATCATCAAAATCACCCATATTACTAGTATTTGAAAAGTTAATGCATAATTTATCTATTGAATGACTTCTAGTAATTAGTTCATCTTTTGTAATTTTAATCTGACGAAAGCTTATATTTTGAATAAAAACGACACCTAAACCATTTTTTAACGTATATTCACCTGGCAGCAAATAATGCTCACGATTTGGGACGTGCCTAATACAACCATGCACATAAAGCTTACCTGTGTACTCATTGGCACATTTGACTGGCACCGATTTAACCTCATTAACTTCTAAAAATGTTTCGCATGCACATACAAGTGGATATTTAATGGTTGTATATGGCTTTGATTTTTGAAATATGACATCAGTGTCGGTTTTTACTATTTTAATATTAGGTCTTTCCGTAAACGTATGACCTAACAAGATTGGGGACGGTATGACATTATCATCAACGACCAGTACATGTACATTGTGTTCAATGATACCTTGTACTTCGACAGTAGCATAGGTTGATCCTATGGGTCGACAGGCGGCGTTAGCGATTCCCCTAAGCAACGGACCATCCACCTCTTGCCACTGTAATTGTAACCTCTCTGCTTCACTGAGTCGAATCAGGGTGCCCTCACTACCCATATCAACTATACAATATGATAATTTATTATTTATCTTTACTGGAATTCTGTATTTCAGACTAGTATCAAGCCCACTCTCAATATTCAACACATTCTTACTTTTATCCCCTGTGAGATCACCCTGCTTCAATTTCGGACAGTCCGTTGATAGATGGCCTAGCAACCTGCAGTTTGTACATTGTAACCTAGGTTTCGGGCATCTAAAAAATGGGTGTCCAGTTTCGTTACAGTTATAACAAGCCCTAGTAGTACCAGCATTGTTCTTTTGGGTGGAGGTGGCAGAACTTTTGTTAGTAAGTTTATTTTCATTAAGTAGATTGTTGCCACGCTTATCTCTATTCCTAATGGAGTCATTAAAACGATCATTCCCCACCCTAATTGATTTTAAAAACTTAAGCACTTGCTCAGGTTCCGTAAACTCTGCGCTTTGGCCACCAACCCGAACATTGCGGTCTTCGATACCTGCTAGAAGACAGTCCACTGCACGTTTACCTGTGATTTCGCAACGATTTAAGAGATTCATTTTAGAATAAAAATATAAATCTAACGATTCTCCATAACGGGCCCTCTTATTCAACATTTCTGACAACAAATCTGCATAATTTTCCCTTGTGGGAAAAGATTCAAGCAATTTTGTCTTCCATTCAGTCCATGAATATAAGACCGAAGGCAATCCTTGATACCAAGTTTTTGCAATCCCGTTTAGTTTAGGCATCGCATAGTGGACCATCTGCTTTTCGTTCCAGCCATAAATTTGAGCACATTCATCTACCTTGTGAATCCAAGAATCCACAGTATGTTCTTTGTTTAGAGGATCGAACTCTGGAACAACATTAAGCACTGGAAACTTGTCGCTACTACTTCTAGACCCTATATCCTTAATTACATCAAAAAAATTCTTAAAAAACTTAGTTTGATCATCATCATCATTTTTACGTAGTATCGGTGAGCGTGACCTAATTCTAGACCTTGATTTTTTTTTTTTATAGTTCTTTATTTAAGTTTTACAAAATGATTACTTAATTGTTTCACATATTTACCAACAAAAACCTATATAGGTTTATACGTGGTAAAGAGTCACTACTCGTTACAATTTTTGGTTGATAATATGTAATTTTTAAGCACATATTTGCATTTGGAAACCTTATCTATATTACTGATTTGGTCAATAATATTGTTAGGATATTCATTTAGTGTACATGGCAGAAAATACTCCCACATTCTTTTACCGTGAACGTTATTATATGACGGTAGGGTGTATTTAGGCAAGTATGATAAATTACGTAAGGCCGTACTTCTAGTCCTCATATTTAAACATTTAATTTGTTGTAGGTTTTCACACACAATTTCCATTTTTACTTTATCATATACGTTTATAATTTTACAATAATTGAATAATTCATTATAATTAGGTTTATATTTATTTTTTATCTTAGTCGGGGTAATAATCTTAAGTAACCTTAGTTGTAATTTGTAAATATTTTCAATATGTGTCTTGTATGTTCTGCCATAACTACTTATACCATAGTTAATAATGCTATCAGCCAATGACATGTACAACATGCGCAAAATAGGATATGGGAGTTTATATTTTAAAATAGACAATTTAGACATAACTGATCTGAGTTTACTACAAATATAATTCACGTGGGGTTTCCAACTGAAACTCGTATCAATTATAAGCCCTAGATATTTGTGTTCCTTAACAACTTCTATTTTTTTACATTTACATGGTTTCATTGTCGTGTGTAAGCATTGATGTTCGTGGGCAACTATAGTTGGTTCAGTAGGTATTTTTAGATAAGGTGTATGTATGTGTAGTAATTTTGTTTTCTGTGTATTAATATTTAAGCTAGCATCATGTGCCCATTGGCATAAGAGATCGAAATTTTTTTGCATAAGCTCTTGCGCTTTCTGTATATGTTTGTGCGCAACTACTAGGCAAGTATCATCAGCAAACTGGTATACGGAACCCTCTTTAATAATGTTACACATATCATTGACATATAATAAGTACTCAGTAGGGCCGATTATCGAGCCTTGTGCCGTGCCTTCATCCGTCGGTATCATGTCGCTTAATTTGCCATCAATTTTAACAGCTGTTTTTCTATTTGCGTGATAGTTCTTGAACCATTCTAATAATGGCCCACGAATACCTGCCTGCTCTAGCTTGTTATATAATATATTATATTTTAAAGTATCGAACGCTTTGCTGAAATCAATAAAAACAACAAGTACATGTTTTTTTTCATTTAGATGACTGTTAACCTCATTTGTAAACTGTGATAGTAATTGAGAGGTATTTCTGTTTTTTTGGAAACCAAACTGCTTGGAATTTATAATATTGTTTGATGATAAATATTTATTAATTTCACTACCAAAATACCTTTCAATAATTTTATCAATAGCAGACAGAATTGTAATTGGTCTATAGTTGTTTATATCAGTGTGACTACCTTTCTTAAATATAGGTCTTATTATTCCAATTTTTAGGTTATCAGGATACAGTTTTTTGTCAATACATGTATTTATAAAATGGGTTATGACCGGTGTGATGTCATGATTTATGTATTGTATATCAGATACACGGATACCATCATAACCTGGACTTTTGTTTGAATTAAGTTTTTTAATTATAGTATGAATGACCTCGTTAGTCGCAGTCTTCAATCTCATGCTAATGTTAGAATGGTTACTGTACATTTCTTTACAAATTAGTGACTTATCACAGTCACTCACTAAACTTTTAACATTATTACGGAACTCATTTGCGAATTTATTAGCAATAGAATGTGTATCAGATCTAAAATATTTTAGTATAATATCATCAATGGAATTTATTATTTTACCACATAAACTATTTATGATTTTCCATACTTGTTTGGGATTCTTAAAATTTTTTATTATTTCTTTTTTTATAAAATTATTTTCACTGTGTTTATATGTTTATTAGTTTTATTTCTATAAATATTGTATAATAATCGATTTGACAAATTACTTTCATCTTTTTTCCATATAGCATATAATTCTTCCTTCTTTTTACTCATTGAAATAATTTTATTACTAATCCATTCACAATTTTGTCTGCTGCCTTGTTTAATTTTCACCTGTTTTTTACATTTTTTATAAACATTTTCAAATTTATTTGTTATAAAGGTTAGTATGTCATTTGGATTTACAAGGTCGAAAACAGGGTTCCATTCAATATTACAAAGTTCTATTCTTAGTTTTTCATAATCTAGTTTAGTGACATATTTACATTGTGCATTCGTATTTGTTTGCGCGTCGGAGACTGCAGCGAAACCAGTTATCAGGTGGTCAGCGGGTGCGACATCAATCACGGCAGATCGTAACGTTTGCGAGGAGCTGCGCGACCCGACGTCGCGAACAAACACATGATCTATACAACTTTTTGTTATGGTTTTAGTTTTGGTTATCCTATCTGATATAATCTCAATCCGCGTAAACTGATTTATGGCACATTCAAAGCCCGCTTCATACATGAGGTTTAAATACTGTGAAACTATATTATTGGACTTTTTGATATCTATATTTATATCTCCCAACATTAAAAAGTTATTTTTACTTACATGCTGAGTGATAATTCGCGATAACTCCAGTATGAAGTGTGCCTTACTCATGTTAGGTGGCCTGTAAATTGCACATATACCTGTCTTGTAACCGTAATCTGTTTGCACTTCACCAATTATACACTCAAATGAACACGTGATCACTGATAACCTATTAAATTGAACACTTTTATGCGAATAGATGATAATGCCGCCTCCTTTTGAGTATTTACGTAGCTCCGTATGCATTTCATAATCAGGTAACTCGAACAAACTTTTGCAATCAGAAGACAGATTCACTTCCGTTATAACAATCAAGTGTATTATACGGGAACTGTTATTAACGATATATTCCAGTTGTGAGAATTTTTTTATCATGGAACGAATATTTACATGTAAATATATAACATTATTACTGCATCCTGGTATTATATTCATGAATTCGTTCCAGTTTTTGTAATTATTTTCTAATATTGACGAATTACTGAAATCCATATATATGTATGAAGTTGGTTGGCCATTTAAATGACGTTAAATCTTTCATTTCTTTAACTCTTCCACTAGTCTTTCAATATCTTTGCAAGACCTGATGATGCGTGGCTTGTCTTTCGAATCTTTGCGCGCCATAATTACCCCTCGCTTGCACCACACAAAGCTACATAAATTTGTGTTTTTGAGCTCGTTTTTAGCCTTCCATAGCAAAAATGCGGTGGCTGGGGCCAAAGACTCGCGAATATATATTTTTGCCTCAGCTGTAAAGCCTAGGTCCTTTGTTGTAATGTTGATGTTTTTGGCAGCTTCTAGCCATCGGTCACGACAGCCGTCCCTCAAGGAGACTACGATTACTGGGGTTTGGTTTGTTTTTTTGTCGCCCGTGCTGTTTTTCTTTTTTCTGTATATATTTATTATATCGTTTTTATTAAGTCCAATTTTACTGCATATGGAATCTGCAATGTTAGGAAGGTTTTCTGTATCTTCCTGGGTAACTCCAGAGATTTCTAAACAGTTGGCTAGGAGGTTTTGCTCCATTGCATTAATTTTTTGTTCTAAAACATCATTTCTTAAAGACAAATTCTTGCAGATGTTTTTTAAGTCTTTATGTTGATTTTCCATATCTTTTAACGAATCTTCATAAACTTTAATCTTTTCTTCGTATTCATCAATTTTTTCGGAGTAAAAACTCAGGGTAGTTTGAAGTTCTTGTCGAATTTTCAGCGATTGAATTTATCTCAGTATCGGTATTTTCATCTTCGTCGGGATCCGGCAGAATACACGATATGCGTTTTGGTTTCGAATTCCCTAAACAACCACGACATTTCCAATCAACGGAATCAGTTGAAAACAAGGCATTCAATTGATCTGTGCTTATTGCGGCACAATTACTGTGTAACCACTTATTACATTTACTACACTGAATTCCTGGACTCTTTTTTGTTACTAGTTTAGAACATTTAGAACACTTCACCATCGTTGGATTTTTATATGCGCGCGCGCAACTATTAAATACGGGAGATGCGTTCGTCCACTTCCGCAACGAGCGCGAGACTGATCTTGGATAAGTTTCCTTATCCTTGCTATGAAATCTTGAACTTGACTCACGTGACCTCGATTGTCTTGATAACCTTGAAGCTCTTGTTTGCGAGCGGTGACTTCTAGACCTTGTTCAATGATTCCTCGCGGACCGCTCTGCTGGAGGGCGAGAAGGCGATCGACTTTGAGACTGGTAATGACCGCGAGCTGCAGCCGTATCAGCAACAGCCGCACGATGACTGGTGGAAGTCTCCTTCATCTTTGATCGACGACCCTTCCGGTCTTTGTTCTTGCCCATGGTTAACCTCGACAGAAAAATAACTTTTCTTCCTTATTGCGGGCGTTTTTCTCTGGTAATCTCACTTCTGAGATGTTGGTGACACTTTGCCGCTATCTCAGACTTCAGGATTTGATTAAAACAACATAGATCTGGCGTATTTTCTTGTAATAAGTTTCTTAACACAATAATAACATTATAACATTAACTTTAATATGTTGCGTTAAATCATACACAAGAAACCTTTATGTACAAGCCAGTGATATTAATAATCTACTTTTCGTAATGTATTTACGGCTTGGCCGTCCAAACTATATTGGCTACCAAAGCTAATACCGACTCTAACGCAACCTCCCCTCTACTACCCCACCTTCACAAACCTCACGCCATTGGCTGTCGTTATGACGTGCAGCCAAATGGCGGAAAAATAATCAAAACGATACTTTATAATGTTTTAATTTGATTGTAATATTAATATTAGGTAATTAAAAAGTATATAAAACAAAATAAATTATAATTAACTATGTGTATAATTAAATATGTGTATAATTATAATAAAAGATTTACAACAATAATGGTCCAGATAAACTATAGGAAATATAAAAATGACGCTGTAGCAAAAGTTGTTCAGCCTGTTTTTGTTCAGGTATAAAAATCGAAGATTTAGAACTTCTGATACAATTTCGAGGAAATAAAGTGAGGAATCCTAAAATATCAACAAAATAATCTAGATAGAGTTCAGCCCTACTAGACTTCATATTAGCATGATATATTACTTGCGGTCGAGACGGCAGTGTGGCAACCCGATTTCAATATGGAATAGTGTTTATATTTGGTGCATGAACTAAATATTAACCGTAAGTATTGTAGTTATGTTGTGTGGTTCCCGGCAGAGTGGAATAGGGCCACTCCAAGTCTTGATGTCGTAGAAGGCGACTTTGGAAACAAATAAATAAATAAATATATAGGGGCATATCACACAAATTGAGCTAGCCCCACAGTAAGTTGTGAACTTGTGTCGCAGGATACTAACTCAACGCTACTATATTTTATAATATATACATATATAGATTAACATCCAAGACCCAGGTAAATATAAGAAAATCTTTTTCCATCTTGTCTTGACCTGACCGGGGATCGAACCTGAGACCCCCGTGTCGCAGGCTAGCGTGTTGACCGCTGCGCCACGGAGCTCGACAAAAACACAAGCTAAACAAAGGCTATAAACATTGAAGATACTTACCTCTCTAACCAAATCCTCTGACTGCTCTGGCTTATACAGGGTTATTTGAAAAACACCGGCATCCTCGCGGGACGGCATGACTAACATAATAAACAACAACATTAAGTGTACCACTTTTCACATAACTCAATAGTTTTATTAAAAATTACTTTTTGAGTCTTTTATGTATTGTCGTAATATTTGTAAGTCTATGCCTATGCTTCATTCATAAAAGTAGGTAGGTACTCGTAGGCAACGAGACGGTGGCGAGCGCGCTATCGCTGCCGATAATAGGTAGGTACTACTAACTTTTGTAGGCAGTATGTATCTACACTGAGTCAACAATCCCTTCGTACTTTACCAGGCTTAGGACTGGTTGCATTAAACAATAATTAAAACAGTAAAGAAATCGTATTACGTAAACAAGATTAGGTGGGTTTCTAAACGTACCTACAAGAAATGTTTAAATTAAACATCTATCAATCTTTTACCTGTTCTTAAGTTGAATCAATACAAATAAAATTGTAGGTAAGTTTTATTCGCGGTTCATTGTTTAAAGCAGGCGTATTTAAAAAGTGGAATCAGCGTATTTACAATAATTAAATTTTTAATTGGCGATTAAAATTATTTACAAATTATTACCTCGCAGGTTCAGGTCACGCGCATGACGGTGAGTATCGCGCACATAGCGTTCAAAATAGTCACCTTCACAACCAACACAAAGACCACATCTAAAAATCAACTGTTCATTCACTCTTCCCAACACTTCCGAATCATCTTCCCAAACATTTCACGGCTCGCGATTTCACCACCAGTGTACACCATAGTATTCGGTATTTGAATACTGGTACGCCATGATAATAACACAGGTAGATCGCACAATCCAAAAAACATCGATCGATCAATATGGCCGGCGACGAAAGAAAGCGGTACACAAGGACGCGCGTGACTCACGCGCATCAAAGCCTCGCCGACGACTGCGGCGGCTAGATAAATAGGTCAAGTTCACAGGCGACAGCGCCGCCCCGCCCCCTTCCCGCGTTTCGCACGGGTTTGTTTGTTTACCTACTTTTTGCGATAGCGCGTAGCGCGTAGTGTTAATAACATTCCAACAGGAAAATAAATTAATATTGTTTTTTGTATGAAAATAAAACATAACAAATTATAAAATGTCGTTGGTCGAAAGTTGTTGTTTATGATGGTAGCTATCAAGGCCAGCGAGGATGCTGGTGTTTTTCAAATAACCCTGTATATGGCTCTGGTAGTACCAAAAGGGTCATACTCCTACACTGGAGACTAAAAAAGACCTGATGATGATGATTGATAATTATACCAGTTAGCTTATTTATTAAATAAAGAAAATAAGAAATGGTGAGAAAATTCCACGCGGGCAGGACTTGAACCTGCGTCTAGATCTCAGTACCACCGCGCTTCTGGTGTAATTGGCAACGCATAGATCGTACTGAGATCTAGATGCAGTTCAAGTCCTGCCCGCGTGGAATTTTTTTACCATTTCTTATTTCCTTTATTTAATAAATAAGGTAAAATAGCATTGTGAATGCAAAATAAAATCCCATATAAAGTATTATACCAGTTAGGTTAATTTAAGTTAATTCACAAAAGATCATGGGTAAAATTCAGTTTAAAACTCATAGACCTAGTAATAATATGGATCGGGCGAGCGAAAATCACAAGTGACTTTTAAGTTACATGTGTATAGATAGCAAAAACCTACTATTTAAAAATTTGAAAGACCTTGAATTTTGTACAGGAAAAATATAGGTATTGCATGCATTATTAATATCGATGTGAGCTAGAACTTGCGTCGCGACAATTTTGCATGCATTGGTATTAGCGTCATTATTGTCGTCGTCTTTTTTCTAAACCCAAATCAACAGAGGCGTGGTACACACATTTTGTTTCCTTAGTCCAGTTCAATTATCAGACTTTGTTTTAGCAGCCAAGTAATTGGAGCGACCAATCGGAGGGCGGCATTTAATAAGATTATGTTAATTGCATTTGGGATTGCCTTTTCAGGACTTTTTGTAGGTTTTTTTCTAGCTTTGCTAATTTTAATTATTTTTAGGAGTTCTATACTTCATCATCATCATTATCATCAGGTCTTTGTTAGTCTCTACTCCAGGAGCACGACCCTATCTGTACTACCAGAGCCATATACTCGTATTTATATTAGCGAAAGCAGTAAGAGGCTTTGGCTAAGAGGCCACGCTGTTCAGATGGGTCATAGAGGTCTCTTTGATGCTTACCTATAAGTTTTGTTTAGCTGGTGTTTCCTAAGTCGCCTTCTACCACATCTACGGGAATACTTACAGTGGTCCTGAAGTCACAAATGACGCCTACTTTCCGTTACATGTGTGGAGATTAGTGGGTAGACACTTTGAAAGAGTTTGAATTTCAAACAGGAGAAAATATAGGAATTGTATGCATTATTAATATCGATTTGAGCTATAACTTGCGTCGCGACAATTTTGCATGCATTGGTATTAGCGTCACTAACGTCATCGTCTTTTTTTCTACACCTAAATCAACAGAAGCGTGGTACATATTTTGCTTCCTTAGTCCAGTTCAATTATGAGACCTTGTTTTAGCAGCCAAGTAATTGGAGCGACCAATCGGAGGGCGGCATTTAATAAGATTATGTTAATTGCGTTTGGGATTGCCTTTTCAGGACTTTTTGTAGGTTTTTTTCTAGCTTTGCTAATATTAATTAATTAAAGGGTTCCATGTTTGTTAATCGTCAAAAGGAACTAATTATTACTAAACTTTTGTTGGCTGTCCATCTGTCACACGGCTGTATCTTGTGAACCAAAATATACCTAAAATATTGTGACTCCTGTTTTTCTGCTGCACTTTTAAGTTGGTTTTACGGTTTTCATATGTATCAATGAAAACTTTTGCCAGCCTTACTCCAATTCTCTATTAATAGTTCCAGAAGTGCAGACCGGTGAAAAGCGATAAGTACTTCCTCAAATCCAATAGCTTTAGGAGCTCTTTGGTTTATAATCATCATCATAACAGCCGCAAGAAATCCACTGCTAGACCTCTCCCAAAGATTTCCTGTACGACTGGTTGAAAGCGACGTGCATCCAGCGATTCCCTGTGACCTTTGTCAGGCCGTTTGCTAACCTGATCGATGGGTAGCTTCTAAGTTGGTTACTATGCCAACCACTTCAGAGTTCATACGAGCAAAAAATAGAAAAGAAATTATTTTTAACATTTTCATCATCAGGTATTTGTTAGTCTCCACTGCAGGAGCTCTATGCTCTCTTAACTTCTCGAGCCATATATTAGGCAGAGCAGTCAGAGGATTTGGCCTACACTTTCCACGCTGGCCAGACGGGCTGGAGAGGTTTCTTTGATGTTTATACGCTTGTGTTTCCTAAGTTGTCTTCTAAAACATCCACAGTAAGCCTTGGAGTGGTCCTATTCTGCTCTGCCGGGAACCACACGGCGGAATACCTTCCACTAAGGGAAAACTCATAAAAAATTCAAAGTTATGATTATTACATTTTATAATACCTACTTATATCTAATCACTTTTATTCTGACATCCTATAGCAGATTGCACACAACATTTGTATGGTTAGGATATTTCAGGCTTAAATCCAAAAAATGATTCCGTGCTTCGGAAGGAATTTTAGGGTGCTCGAAACACAGCAGTTACATAGCGTTATAAAATGATATGCAATAACGACAACATTCTCTAACATCATATTCCAGAATTTTACTTTGTTACAAATTGTTTTATAACTTTTTAGTGTGGGAGCACCCTAAGGCTGAGGGGCCACCATATATAATACACCATTCAGCGTTTGTTTACATTTATCTTAAGATTGGTTTTGGCCTATTCTTTGGGTTACGGAGGTCAAAAAGTAGTCCCTTTTTTTAAACATAAAATCGAGTACGTAACCTCATTAAATCAGCTGGGATAGGTAGCGGTCCCCGCGTTCAGAAGTATATCAAAAGAAGCGATCGGAAATACGCACAAATGATGATGATGATGAACAATTACAGTAAACACAGACTAGTTTAAATAGAAATGCTAATGCTATCAGACTATAGAGGAGCGATAGCCTTATTTCCCAAATGTGTATTGCAGAACCAATGTTCGTTAGAGGAAAAGGTAAACGTCTATCCATCAGGCTATAATAAAATAAAACCGGCTAATTGCGAGTCGTATTTAAAAACGAAGGGTTCAGTAAAAATTAATACTTAATATTGACTACATAGTCACCTGAAAAACACGTTTTAGGTATGATCTCTTCTAATTTCAGTTTTTTTTATTTATACTTATAGCGGCAATATGAGGGGCGGAGGAGACCTTTGCCCAACAGTGGGACAGCATTATAGCGGCAATAAATACGGCTGGATAGACGGATTGGAGGCGTACTAAAGGATTCCATTTTTAACCTTTAGGTACAGAATCTACTTGCCGGAAATTTCAAGCGGATGACATATAATAAATACCTATATAGGGAATTGCACAAATTTATCTAGTTCAATAAGTTGTGAACCTGTATCGTAGGACTCAACGATACTACATATATTTTCTAATAGATACGCATATAGGCTTCCACGCTGGACTGGGAGAAAAGAAACAACGTAAAATGTACCAGTGCTTCTCTTCCCAAGCAGATCGTAAAAACCGATCTAGGGAATGGGCGGCGGGAATCATATAAAAAGGCGACGCGACTAGCAACCCATCACTATTTTGATTCCGATCTCACCTACAAGCCCACCAACATAGTAAACGTGGCCTTAAGGTTTTACAGAACTGGGCTCTGTCTACCCCGCAAGGGAAAAAGACGTGATAGTATGTATGTATGTATACGCATATAGATAACCATCAAGGCCCTGCATTAGCAAACATGACTTTTGTATAACAAGGGACAAAATTCTTCAAGAGAAACAAATCCAACGACCATTCACTTGTATCTAATGACATCAGGGAGGTGTTTTGACTTTTATTTATAAACAGAAAACATAACTGCATCCAGGATACTCACCCTTTGTTAATTTCCACTCCATTAGGTACAGCGTAGCGACTCCTGTATCTTATAGCGTTGAATGATTTAGAAGCGGTCGTTACCAAGCTTGTTCCTTGATAATATACATAATGTATCCGTATGATATATTTTCTTTATTTTTTTTATTTGTCACTTTTTTTTACAGTATCTCATTATGATTGGGGATCTCCATGTAAGTATGTTAATACTTGTGTTTAGAGAACCCGCTCTTCCAAAATAGCTTATTAAGTAATTCTTAATTATTTAACATTTGATTTAAATTTAGACAAACAAACTTACACTTACAATTAACATAAAGAGTATGTACCTACCTATCAATATTATTTTACATATTTTTTTTACATTACATATTTACGTTTCACAAAAAAAATTAAACTAAGACAAATAAGTTGCTAAAACAAGGTACAGCTAAGTTCTACACCAGATCCTACTGTTGTTACAGCTAAGGCTGTTTAATTTGTGAAGAGGCTAGTTCCTGATATAGGTCTCAAAAAGAAACTTCCGCTACAGGTAACTATGACATCATCATCATCATCAGGTCCTTCCAGTCTCCACTGCAGGAGCACGACCCTCTCTGCACTACCAGAACCATATACTAGCCTGAGTAGTCAGAGGATTTGGCCTCCACGCTGGCCAGACGGGTTGGAGAGGTTCTTTGATGTTAATAAGCTTTGTTTAGCTTGTGTTTCCTTAGTCGCCTTTTACGACATCCACGGGATGACTTGGAGTGATCCTATTCTACTCTGCCGGGAACCACACGGCGATGAACTATGACAACATATAATAAATACTATATGTACAGTTATAAGAAAGATAAATTGTGGCTTGATTGCTCGTTAATGTTTTATAGGCTTTGAGTATGTTCAATGACAGTGGACATTTACCTTTGCTCGTTTCGGCTCCATTAGGCACATCGTAGCGACCTCTGTATCTTATAGCGCTTGAATGATTTAGAAGCGGTCGTTACCCAGTTTTGCTTCTTGGTAATATACATATGTATCACAATAGTTACACCAAAACTGTAGCTTGAAATCTTATAATTTTACGTACAGAATATTTTTAAATAAAGTAAGATTATGATGAAATATGACACATATGACTAAAATAAAAATACATATTGAAAAGTAGGTATAAAATAACAAATTTATAAGTTCCACCGCAGCGCAACGTAGCGACCTCTATAGCGCCGAATGATTTAGAACCGGTTGTTACTGAGTTTGCTTCTTGTTAATGTACATTTGTGTATTATGTATTAATAAATAAATAATAAATATATACGGACAAATCACACAGATTGAGCTAGCCCCAATGTAAGTTCTTAAGAAAGACTTGTGTTATGGGATACTAACTCAACGATACTATATTTCATAACAAATACATATATAGATAAACATCCAAGACCCAGGTCAATCTGAAAAAGATCGTTTTCCATCTTGACCTGACCGGGATCGAACCCGGGACCATCCGTGTCGCAGGCAGGCGTGATGACCGCTGCGCCACGGAGCTCGTCAATTAATTAATATATATAGATATATAAATTATACTTATTATAACTTGATTTTTTGTAAATATTGTATAGAATAGTATTTTAAGTAGATTCAAGTATGTTCAATGACAGAGGACTTTCACCTTTGCTAGTTTCGGCTCCATTAAGCACAACGTAGCAACCTCTGTATCTTATAGTGGCTGAATGATATAGTACGTCGTTACGATATTTGCTGTGTTTGCAACAAACCAAATATATGCACGCAAACTTTTCTGTATTTCTGAAAATAGACAAGGATAAAAAAAGGAGTGCAAAATTTCATAATGATCTGTTAAGTAGAAAGGGCGTGAGAGCGTAACAAACAAACTCACTTTCGCATTTATAATACTAGTCAGGATGTATTTACAGTCTTGATTTTGATTGATTTCTTCAAACATCCACAATACATTCACTCGAAATAAAATTAATGATAAAAACTATGCTAAAATTGAGTCACAGTTCACTCAAACAATACATTCACCCGAAACTTTTTCCATTCAAACTATAACCGTATTCATCGCAAACAAATGAGCACTACATTGTATTGTCTGTTTGACCTACTTGGCATGGGAGGTGTGATGTGAGACAAAGCTTTTGGTGTTTCAGAGTAACTATGAATAACTTTAAGAATAATAACATCAGGCTTTAGTTCAGTTTTGGTTATTTGGCCGATTCACTATTCTATTTTCAACTTTTCTTCAAAAAAAAAGAAGGTTATCAATTCAGAATCATATGAGTTTTTTATACAATCAATTACTAAAAATGTGTGCCATATTTAATAAATGTATGTATAGTTATAGATTTGCCCGCGCATATCTCAAAAATGATAAGTTGGATTGCTGAAATTCTTTTTATAGGACTAAGAGTACCAACTTGGGAAACAGTGTAAGTTGCATCAAAATTGGTTGTAGGTTTTGGGATAAAGTAAATCATGTCATAAATGTGTATCAAATTTTCTTGTGGTTGAGATGATAATGAACTACCATTGAATTTATAATTTAAGATTTCTTGTACAAAAAAAAAAAAAACAATAAATTAAGCACATAACAGCAAAACTGCCAGCCTTCTGGGCACGCTACCACGGGGCAACGAGCTGCCAGGCTTATTTTATTTGTAAATAGTAGTTTTAGTTTCTTTTATTTTTTTTTTCTGTAAAAATAATGTGTACACAAATTTATTATACAAAATAAAATATAGTTTTAAGTTAAATAAATAAGCTTAAGTTAAGTTACAGCAAAATAAATAAAGAATGACCCAAAATCTCAATTTGAATGCCATGTCGCTTAATTTAACCGCCAGATATAATTATTCAGGGCCTCGAAAAGGCTGCCTTTTCAGCGACAGACAATACCTTGTACTTGGCGACAATTTCGGCCAAATGGTAACGATGAAATAAATAAACATTTCAAACAAAATGTCGCAGGGCTGGCAGATATAGTATTTTTTTAACGAACATTAAAGCGTAGTGTTACGCAAAACTAGCGTCCCCCAGCAAGACGAGCTCCGTGGCGCAGCGGTCAACACGCCTGCCTGTGACACGGATGGTCCCGGGTTCGATCCCCGGTCAGGTCAAGATAGAAAATGATCTTTTTCAGATTGACCTGGGTCTTGGATGTTTATTTATACAAGTATCTATTATAAAATATAGTATCGTTGAGTTAGTATCCCATAACACAAGTCTCGAACTTACTTTGGGGCTAGCTCAATCTGTGTGATTTGTCCGTATATATTTATTTATTTTAATAAAAAAAAACTTTAGATCCCAATCAAATTTGAAAAATCTTATAATGCAATACTGAAATAAATTACTTGTAGTATTTTAGTATTACTTTCCATTAATATTCGTTTTATAAAAAAAATTACTTATAGACTTATTTCATTATTCTTACACTATATTTTACTGTAATTTTTTAATTGTTATGATTCAAGATTTAAAAAAATGATTTCTGGGTTGCGCTATTTTCACATACCACTGCACCTTAAGAGTCGCCTGGAAGCGCATGTCTCCATACAAACGGAAAAGGGGAATTGTGGCAATATTTGATAATTTTGGAGTAAAATTAATCATTTAATCAATTAATCTCATTATAATCTACACGTACGTTCTTATACTACAGCTTGGTTTAAATACCAATGGTTTGAGAATTACAAGCCTTTTCAAATTTGTATGGAAATCTTGAGAGGCGTATAATTCTCGAACATTTGATAATTTAACCAAACTGTATAAGAATGTACGTAGATTATAATGAGATTTATTAGAATGAATATTGCCACAATTCCCTTTTTCCGTTTGTATGGAGACATTCGCGTCCAGGCGACTCTTAAGGCTATAATAATATAGAATTAACGACATAGTATTTGGTCAGTATCGCCGACAAGTTTCAGCCAATAATCTGAATTTGTTGGACGGCTGGACAAGAAAGACGTCGAGTAGCAGCAGTTTAATAATATATACGTTTTATTAATTATTCTGTGTGGTTTTCGGCAGAGTAGAATAGGACCACTCCAAGTCATCCCGTGGATGTCGTAAAAGGCGACTAAGGAGACACAAGCTAAACAAAGCTTATTAACATCAAAGAGACCTCTCCAACCCGTCTGGCCAGCGTGGAGAGTGTAGGTCAAATCCTCTGACTACTCAGGCTAGTATAAGGCTCTGGTAGTACAGAGAGGGTCGTGCTCCTGCAGTGGAGACTAGAAAGACCTGATGATGATGATGATGATTAATTATTCTAAAATTTATCCATATTATTATCTAAAAGTCATAGAAATATTGGAATATTTGCTGTATCTATCTTCGTTTCAATATATTTTATACATAAATATATTACATCTATCTTCTTCTACGATCTGCACGGAAAGATAAAGGAAGTTGATTGTATAAAGAATATTTAATAAATAATAAGACGCTTAATTTAACCGCCAGATATAATTATTCAGGGCCTCGAAAAGGCTGCCTTTTCAGCGACAGACAATACCTTGTACTTGGCGACAATTTCGGCCAAATGGTAACGATGAAATAAATAAACATTTCAAACAAAATGTCGCAGGGCTGGCAGATATAGTATTTTTTTAACGAACATTAAAGCGTAGTGTTACGCAAAGCTAGCGTCCCCCAGCAAGACGAGCTCCGTGGCGCAGCGGTCAACACGCCTGCCTGTGACACGGATGGTCCCGGGTTCGATCCCCGGTCAGGTCAAGATAGAAAATGATCTTTTTCAGATTGACTTGGGTCTTGGATGTATATTTGCATGTCATCATCATCATCATCATCATTTCAGCCGCAAGAAGTCCACTGCTGGACATAGGCCTCCCCCAAGGATTTCCAATATGACCGGTTGGAAGCGGCCTGCATCCAGCGTCTTCCTGCGACCTTCATTAGGTCGTCCGACCACCTGGTCGGTGGGTGTCCAACGCTGCGCTTGCCGGTACGTGGTCGCCATTCAAGAACCTTTCTGCCCCATCGGCCATCGGTTCTTCGCGCTATGTGCCCCGCCCACTGCCACTTCAAAGAGCTAATCCGCTGGGCTATGTCGGTGACCTTGGTTCTTCTACGGATCTCCTCGTTTCTGATTCGATCTCGCAGAGAAACACCGAGCATAGCCCTCTCCATAGCTCTTTGAGCGACCTTGAGCTTTCTTATGAGCTCTCTCAACACTTCGATATACCGATGGTCGATACGGCATCGCTGGAGAGACCTAAGCACAGCCCATGTTTCGATCGAATCGAAGGCTTTCTCATAGTCCACAAACGCTAAGCATAGTGGCCGGTTATACTCTTTGGTCTTCTGTATAACCTGCCGCAGCGTATGGATGTGGTCTATGGTACTGTAGCCTTTTCGGAAACCGGCTTGTTCGGGAGGTTGGAAGGCATCAAGCCTGTTCGTGAGACGATTCGTGATCACCCTCGAAAACAGCTTATAGACGTGGCTCAGGAGCGTGATGGGTCTGTAGTTCTTAAGTAGCGTATTATCGCCCTTTTTGAAGAACAGCACAACCACACCCCTATGCCACGCTTCCGGCGTCACGCCCTCGAGCAGAACGGAATTAAAGAGCCTCTGAAGGACTTTCAGTACCGGCGTTCCGCCCGCTTTCAGAAGCTCTGCTGTGATTCCGTCCTCGCCCGGTGCCTTGCTGTTTTTGAGCTGTTTGAGGGCAATCCTAATCTCGTACAGGCTGATGTCCGGGATGTCTTCGGTATAGTGCCGGGTTAGTTTGGCCCTAGGATCTTTGGCCAAACTTACAATGGGTTTGGCTACTGACGTATACAGCTGTCCATAAAACTTCTCGATCTCTCCCAACACCTCGGCCTTCGTCGAAACTACGCCGCCGTCCTCCTTCCTCAGCTTAGTCAATCGGCTCTGCCCAATAGACTCCATCCTTGCGAACACTTTGGAGCCCTTGTTTTGCTCAATCGTCTCCTTAATACGCTCGGTATTAAAGGAGCGAATGTCGTGTCGCAAGGATTTCTGGATTTGTCTATTGAGCTGCCGATGTACGTCCGTGTCTTCGGAGGTCTGCAGCGGCAAGGATCGCCGCGTGGCCATCAAGTTCAGGGTCTGGGGAGAGATTTTTTGAAGTTTGTTTTTGGGGCGGGATCTAAAGAACTTTGACCCCACCGCCTGGACAGTGTCTACGAACCCATCGTTTAAATCGTCCACTGACACACAATCCTTCAGGCAATCGAAGCGATTTGAGAGTTCCAGTTGGAAACTTTCGACATTTTGGATATGGGCCGGTGATGGTCGGAGCGTAGACTTCATCAAGCGAGTCCTCTCTCGTCTGAGATTGATATTCACGATGCCTCTTACAATTCGGTGATCACTTCCGATTTTAATCTTATTGATCACAGAGACATCGTTGAATATTTCTCTCCTCGTCGACAAGATGAAGTCTATCTCGTTTTTGACAGGGGATTGGCCCCTTCTGCTGGGGCGCATCCAGGTCCATTTTCTATGAGGCGGCTTCTTGAAGAAAGAGTTCATCGCGAAGAGTCCCTCTTCCTCCAGAAAATCAGCCAGCCTATGTCCCCTGTCATTCCGGGCTCTATATCCAAATTTTCCCACTCTGGACTCTCCATCGCTCCGCTTACCAAGGATTGCGTTGAAGTCCCCCATAACAACCGTAAAATAGGTTTCTGAAGTGTGTATGGCCCTACTGATGTCCTCATACACCACTTCTACCTCTTCATCTGAGTGTTCCCCGGTCGGCATATATACCTGTATTACCTTCAGCAAGTATCTTTTAGATACTCTGAGTATCAGGTATATTACCCTACTGGAAACACTTTCGATGGTTATGACGTTGTTAATGAGGGACTTGTGGACGAGAAACCCGACACCATGCTGTGACTTTTTAAAATCACCCTCCCGGTGATAGAGTAGGTTACCAGACTTCAGGGTTGTCGTGCCCTCTCCCTCTCTTCGGACTTCAGACAACCCCACTATGTCCCACCGTAACCTACTCATTTCCTCTTCCACTTCCTCGACCTTCTCGTCTAGCCTCATCGTGCGAATGTTGTGTGTTACCAGGGCCAGTCTTCGTTGGGGGTGGTAGCCGGATCTCTGCCGGAGATTTTTAGCACCCCCTGCCCCGCCGTTACCATGACCGCTACCGGAATCAGGAATAGCGGGGCTGCCGGGGACTGGGGGCCTTGGTATATTTTGCATTTCCATAGAGGGGGTTTTGCCATACTCACCACGCTTGGCAGACGGGTTGGTGAGCGCAGTTTATTTGGCTTATCTGTGTTCCGATGCTGCTGCCCATCGAAACCGTTTTAAGCGAGGGAGGGGTAGGAGTTTATTGGGCTGGGGGGGGGGGGGGGTGGGATAGAGGGAAATGGGATGCTACTTGCTCGGAAGAATTAGGGATAAGAAAGTAGCAGCTCGGGGAGGCCGGGCGCGCGCACCCGATGCCATGCATGCAACCACCGGACAGGCAGTTGAGCATGGCCTGCCTGATATTTGCATGTATCTATTATAAATTATAGTATCGTTAAGTTAGTATCCCATAACACAAAGTCTCGAACTTACTTTGGGGCTAGCTCAATCTGTTTGATTTGCCCGTATATATTTATTCATTTTAATAAAAAAAAACTTTAGATCCTAAATCATATCAAATTTGAAAAATTTATTAATGTAATAAATTACTTGTAGTATTTTGGTATTACTTTCCATTAATATACGTTTTATAAAAAATTACTTATAGTCTTATTTGATTATTCTTACACTATATTTTACTATAATTTTTTAATTGTTATGATTCAAGATTTAAAAAGATGATTTCTGGGTTGCGCTATTTTCACATACCACTGCATCTTAAGGCTATAATAATATAGAATTAACGACATAGTATTTGGTCAGTATCGCCGACAAGTTTCAACCAATAATCTGAATTTGTTGGACGGCTGGCCATATGAACAAGACGTCGCGACACAGCAGTTTAAAAATATTTACTTGTATTATTCTAAAATTTGTCCATATTATTATTTAAAGTCATAGGAATATTGGGGTATTTGCTGTATCTGTCTTCGTTTCAATATATTTTATACATAAATATATTACATCTATCTTCTTCTACGATCTGCACGGAAAGAGAAAGGAAGTTGATAGATTATTGATTTTTCAATTATTTAAATAATATTTAATAATTAATAAGACACCTAAATCAATATTAATTGCTTAATAATTAAAATTTCTTTAAGCTGATGATTCTTGAATTTCCGAAGCACTAGCATAGAATAGAGGGGAGGAGAATATTAATAGGTTTAATAACTGGTAGCAACCCTAACAAACACAATAAATTGCAATTTACGCCGCAGCATCTCTTTAATGAGGCTCCATTCACTGAGTCGGGGTGAAATTTTACCAGCAATTTCAATTTCGCTAACAAACGCTGTCAGCGCCTGAACCCAAAATGCAAGAGGAAACTTTGCCTAGATCAAAAGATTTACTGGAGCTAGTCTTACTTTTATGGTTAAAAAATAAACTTATCTTTATAGAACGTCGTTCCAACACAATTTTCCGAATAAAGATAGTGTTTCGAGACAATAATATATATTTGCGTACTTTATTGTTGTATTGAAACGTCATACATAGTACGTAGAACCAATGGTAGACGGATACAATATTAGATAATCGAGCAAAAATGACAAAAACATATTTGGTCTATGGGAGAACCCCTTAGATATTTTTTATTCCAATTTCGGTGTTTGTTATTATAGTGGCAACAGAAATACATCATCTGTGAAAATTTCAATTGTCTAGCTATCACGGTTAATGAGACACAGCCTGATAACAGACAGACGGACATTGAAGTCTGGTGATTAGTGTTCCGTTTTTACCCTTTGGGTACGGAACCCTAAAATCAAAATAAAATGTAAGAGAGATAAGAAAAATATTAATAGGTTTAAGAGCTAGTAGTACATACATATATACTATCACGTCTTTTTCCGTTGCGGGATAGACAAAACCTAGGTCTGTAAAAGAGCTGTTATAGCAACCCTAACGCAATAAATTGCAATTTACGCCGCAGCATCTCTTTAATGAGGCTCCATTCACTGAGTCGGGGTGAAATTTTACACAGCAATTTCAATTTCGCTAACAAACGCTCTCAGCGCCTGAACCCAAAATGCAAGAGGAAACTTTGCCTAGATCAAAAGATTTACTGGAGCTAGTCTTACTGGCTGCAAGCTTCCTTCCCTTTCATCCTGTATATAAAAATATGCTCATAGACCATCGTCGAACACGATTTTTAGGGTTCCGTAGTAAACAAGAAACCCCTATAATTTCGCCATGTCTGTCTGTCTGTCTGTCTGTCCGTCCGCGGTTTTACTCAGAGACTTTAAGTACTAGAAAGCTGTAATTTGGTATGGGTATGTATATTAAATTAATCATGGCAAAAAAGGGGCACAAAAAAATTGAAAGAATTTTTTTTAGGATATCTCCTATACTAGTATGGTGGGGGAGTCATTTTTTTCTCTACTTACCCATCGCGTGGGATATCGTTAAAAAGGTCTTTGAAAAATATTGTGAGGTTGAGAACACCATTTTTCGATTTAGGGATTCGTTTCCGAAATATTTGGTTTTAAAGTGAAAATTTTTGTTAGAGGTAATTGTCCCCCCCCCTGCCCGTCCCCCCTCTATCTGCTAAACGGTTGTATAAGGAAACGTGAAAAAAGAAAATTACAGCAGTAGTTTATATACTGAAGTTGAAAGGAAAACTATTAGAGCTACTAAGTGCAGACTAAAAAGTTATAGGCAACCAACTTATAAAATGTACTGGAAAATAAAAAATTTCACACAATTTTCATTGTTACATGTTTTTGGTCGTTAAACTGTGAGGTGTGAGTGTAAACAATATGAACTCAAAGTTGTCATTCGCAACTACGGAACCCTACACTGCGCGTGGCCCGACACGCACTTGGCGGGTTTTTTGATATGATAGTGTATCGAGACGATAATACATGTATGCGCACTTCATTGGTTAATTATACAGAGTGTAACTCTTGACTCTCGACAGTACCCTAAAATGATGACCCACGCTATCACTATGATTAAGTTTTTCTATGCTCAACTTGACAAAAAAATTGGCATTTTCATAGTGAAGTGTGCAGCCGCCCGGACAGTTTGTATGGGAAAGTCAATGTCAAAAAAGTCATGCCTGCAATGTCCTTACCAAACTGGAAACAACTTAACAAAGTATGCTTCCCGTGGGAATCGAACCCATGACCCTCGGGTCAACAAGGCGAACGCTTTAACCACTGGACCACGGAGGACTTTGTGTTAATAACCAATGAAGTGCGCATACATGTATATCGTCTCGAATTATACTTTAAAAAATCACGTAAACACATAAGACTTAATGCGTAAAACGATAAGCGCAATGTTGAGCACCCACCGACCAGGTAGTCGGACAACCTGACCAACGTTGCAGGAAGAGCCGGATGCAGAACGCTTTCAACTGGTCGTCTTGAAAATCCTGGCCTACATCCAGCCGTAGAGTTTTTGCAGCTGTCATAATATTTCTCTATTCTCATACGGTTGGCACTCAGAAAGTATTTTGGTACTAAAAAAATGCATTTATTATTATCAGGTCTTTTTTAGTCTCCACTACAGGGGTATGTCCCTCTTTGTACTACCAGAGCCATCAACCAGAGTAAAAAGAAAAGATATTGGAAAATTTCAACACAGTTTGCCCAGGTATCAAAATGTTAGACAAAAGTTCACTCCACCTTCTCAGCTCTCCCATATTTGAAGAATCATTTTCTAGTTTATGACCTTATAATTCAAAATTTTCAAAAGGCGTCTCTTCGTTTTTAGGATATTCAACCACATTTTGCTTATTTTATCATCCGACACTGTCTGTTTGTTCCAAATTTTACCTACAACCTACGTTGTAGCCATTTATAGAAGCATCCGCAACTACTCCACAAATTAGATGCATTTATTCAAAATTCCCTTTCGTCGATATTAAATATTGATTTCAGCAACCGTATCTGGGACCAAGCCTCATTACCTATTAGGTACGGAGGTTTGGGAATCAGGAAAATTTCTAGTGTAGCTCTCCCCGCGTTTCTGTCTTCTGTGCATAGTATTGAAAATCTTTTCAATAAAATGGTTGGAAACAATCTTAGCATCAGCTTTGCAACAGAGGCCAGAGACGCCTGGCGAGCTGTACTTCCAAATTCCAAATTTCCCGATTATCCATCCTCGCAAAGACAATGGGATGGGCCGCTTTGCAAAATTGCTCAAGATAATTTACTCCAGACGTCTAGCAATTCTGTAGAGCGTGCCCGCCTTTTGGCTGTCGCAGAGTGGGAGTCCGGGGTTTGGTTGCAAGCTCTACCATCGGCCAACCTAGGCACACTGCTGCATAGTGACGCCTTCCGTTTGGCAACAGCACTACGTTTAGGTGCAAAGTGTATAGTCCCTCATCGTTGCCCCTGTGGGGATACCGTCGATAGTTTTGGACACCACGGCCTATCATGCCCCAGGAGTGCCGGCCGTTTAGGGCGTCATGCCGCCCTAAACAATATTATCCACCGCTCTCTTGCCACCATTAACATGCCGGCCGCTTTAGAACCCAGTGGTCTGGTTCGTGATGATGGCAAGAGACCGGATGGAACGACTCTGGTGCCCTGGCGAATGGGCCGGCCTTTGGTATGGGATGCTACATGCGTCGATACCCTAGCGTCGTCCCATCTTCAGGTCACCCAGTCAAAGGCCGGTACAGCAGCAGCCGCGGCAGAAAGCCTCAAGAGGCGCAAATATGTTAGTATTGGGAATAGCTACATATTTGAGCCTTTTGGGGTTGAAACCATGGGTCCGTGGGGTCCATCAGCCCATCGTCTCTTTGAGTTTTTGTCAAACAGGCTTATCGAGGTATCACGTGACCAAAGGGCTGGCAATTACTTGGCACAAAGGATAAGCATTGCCATCCAACGTGGTAATGCTGCCAGCCTTTTGGGCACGTTACCGCGAGGTGATGGTTTGCAGGGACTATATAATTTGTAAATATTTTAATTAATTTTAAGTAGTTTTAATTATTATTTCAACCAGAGTAGTCGGAGGATTTGGCCCACACTCTCCACGCAGGCCGGACGGGTTGCAAAAGGAAGCTTTGTTTAGTTTGTGTTTCCTAAGTATATAAAATGAAATTTTATTCAAATTTAGATATCATGTACTGCTTTTTGAACGTCATATTTTTTTTAAAATTTGCAAAATCGAATATCTACTAGCGTTTCGGAAAGACCACTGTCGCCTGTGTCACTTAGTCGCACGACATCCACGGAAAGACTTGCTGTAGTTTCCTATTTTTTTCAACAAAGTTACGAGAGTTTTGTGTGCTCTTTAATAATCCTAGCACATACCAAGTTTCTTGTACAGAGTAAATTAATACACCATTTCCCGGGTAAAAAATGAGATAACATAAGGAAAACAAGCAAAATTTTCTGAGCCACGAAACAGATCCATCAGCGATACACAAAGCCTTCGCAAATTATTTCCTCATCTGCGAGGAAAAACGCAAACACGTGCGGTTCCTGACGATTAGACTAATGACGTTTGATCTAACAGTTTTTGTGCTTCTTATACCCGAATACTAATAATTGCTTTTAAAAATGAGCACTAAAGAAAGTGACAATATAGGATTTGAAAAAATGTATTTTTATTTTATGGGCGTTTGTGGTGTGGATTATAAATTAACTAGCTGTTACCCACGGCTCCACCCGCGTGGTTTATAGCCTTTGTTCTTCTCAATACCCTAACCTATGTGTATGCAAAATTTCATGGTGATCGGGTAAGTAGATACGGTACGGTAAGTAGATATTAATGCGTGAAATCTTAACAAACATAAAAACTCACTTTCGCTTTATTATTTATGATGATTAGAATAGGATTAGGATTGCAATAGGAATATAGCTACCTAAGACACGGATGCACAACTAATGAGGGTGGTAATGTTACAGCTTCCACGATTTGATGTGATACACATAAAAATGCTTAGGGTTGAATAAGAGGAAAACAAGCTAATCATTTGAGCTACGAAACAGATCCATCAGCGATACATAAAGCCTTTGTAAAATATTTCCTCATATGCGCGAAAAACTGCAAACACGGCGGGCGGTTCCTGACGATTAGGCTAATGACATTTGATCTAATAGTTTTTATGTTACTTATATCCAAATACTCATAATTGCTTTTAAAAACCGGCCAAGTGCGTGTCGGGCCACGCGCAGTATAAAGTTCCGTAGTTGCGAATGACAACTTTGAGTTCACACTGTTCACACTCGCACCTCACAGTTTAACGACCAAACACATTTAACAATGAAAATTGTTTGAAATTTTACATTCTCCAGTACATTTTATAAGTTGGTTGCCTATAACTTTTGAGCTTGCACTTAGTACTCAGCTCTGATAGTTTTCCTTTCAACTTCAGTATATATACTACTGCTGTAATTTTTTTCACGTATCCATATATAACCGTTTAGCAGATAAAGGAGGGGGGGGGGGGGGGGGGGCACTTACCCGTAACAAACATTTGCACTTTAAAACCAAATATTTCGGAAACGGATCCCTACATCGAAAAATGGTGTTCCTAACCTCACAATATTTTTTAAAGACCTATTTAACGATATCTCACACGATGGGTAAGTAGAGAAACAAAATTACCTCGCCATGGTATGGGAGCTATCCTAAAAAAATTTTCTTTCAAGATTTTTTTTCTACGACTTTTTTGGCATGATTAATATACATATCTATACTAAATTACAGCTTTCTAGTACTTATAGTCTCTGAGTAAAACCGCGGACGGACAGACAGACAGACATGGCGAAACTATAAGGGTTCCTTGTTTACTACGAAACCCTAAAAATGAATACTAGAGACAGTGACAATGTAGGATTGAAGCAAATGTTTTGTTAATATGTTTTTTGAGTTTATAGGCGTTTGTGGTGTGGATTATTAATTAATTGTAATGTGAATATAACTAACTACCTCACACGTGGATGCACAATAATTGAGGGTGGTTGTGTTACAGCTTCCATGACTTGATTTGGTATACATAAATATTCTTAGGGTTGTAGAAGAGGAAAACTAGCTAATCATTTGAGCCACAAAACAGATACATCAGATTTACAAAGCCTTCGTTATTCTCTCTTATTATTTCCTCATCTGCGCGAAAAACGCAAACACGTGCGGTTCCTGACGATTAGGCTAATGACGTTTGATCTAACGGTTTTGGACAGCTCCCAAAAAAACGGAGTGTATTGTTTTTAAAGTTTATGTATATTTTTAATGAAATAGGATGGCATTAGAGCCAGCCGATAACTGCAACACTGAGTTTATTTAATACACCATACCTCTTGAATTCCTGAAATTATTTTTTTTTTTTCAAATCACACAGATTGAGCTAGCCCCAAAGTAAGTTCTTAAATAAGACTTGTGTTATGGGATACTAACTCAACGATACTATATTTTATAACAAATAAATATATAGATAAACATCCAAGACCCAGGTCAATCTGAAAAAGATCATTTTCCATCTTGACCTGACCGGGGATCGAACCCGGGACCATCCGTGTCGCAGGCGTTGACCGCTGCGCCACGGAGCCATCCTTGAACTGCCTTAAATATCAATATTGATATGTTTTTTGGCAGGCCAATCATGTATCTTATTTTAAAAATAAGCATTCAAAAAGGTACGGATTTAAAAATTGTACTATAATTCTACTTTTAGTCGTTCTAGATTTAATCATCATCAACAGCTTTTGCGTAATTGCAGAAGATACATCAATACATTAGTACAAAAGAGTTTTCGTCCAACTTAACCTTATTCGCTACGTTCGCTTGGTCAAATATCTACAAAAAAAAGTAAATATTTCAAATTTAATAAAACTGTAAGGAGAGCATTGTATAGTATCAGGAGACTTTTTTATTTTTTATTTATTTATTAACAAAATTGTACAGCATTACAGTTATACCAAAGCACTGCACAACTTAACCTAGGACTACGGATTCATCCATCCTTTTCACAAAATATTAACAATTTATTCATCAAATGTACAAACCCATCAGCAAAAATATCACATTCCCTTCCTTTTAATGATGCCAGGAATTCGTTGAGTTCAGAAAGACCTCGCAAAAGAGGGGACTTTGCACGAGCGATTGTGTTTGAGGGAGGTATTGCAAGTAGCCTGTGTCGGCGAGCACGCAAGTAGTTGTTTGGTGCAAATAGTCTTAAAACGCACGACACAAGCTCCGGACAATCCGATTCACCTCGGAGACACCGACTGACAAATATAAGTAACTGCCATTTTCGGCGTACCCGTAACGAATTATAACCCAAACTACCCAACAAAAATTGGGTTGGATATAAAAATGGGTAGTAACTATAAAATTTCTTATATAAGAATCTCAAAAATGCTTTCTGTACCTTCTCGACAGTAAGAATATATAGCCTCATGTGGGCTCCAAATTTTGGAACTAGTTTCTAGTTTGCTCCGTACAAGAGCTGAGTATAATAATTTTATTACATTTACATTAGTAAAGTCCCTGCAGTTGCGTACCACAAAGCCAAGCTGTCTAAAGCAACTTGATGCTAGCTTTTGCACGTGATCATGGAAGTTCAGCTTCGGATCAAAAATAACTCCCAAGTCCTTAACTGAAAAAACACGAGTTATGTCACTAGAGCCTAAAGAATACTGAAAATAAGACGGATTTCTCGCTCGGGTAAAAGTCATGACACAACATTTGACATTATTGAATAGAAGTTTATTTCTTATACTCCAATTGAAAACGGCATCGATGTCGGCCTGTAGCCGGTGATGATCCGAAGCGTCATTGATGTCCAAAATAATCTTCAGATCATCAGCAAAGAGGAGACATTTAGCATGCCGTAAGACTTGTGGAAGATCATTAATCATCAGCAGAAACAAAAGAGGTCCAAGCACGGAACCCTGGCTGACTCCAGAACGAGTATCATATGGTTCAGATTCAAAGCAACCATAACGAACAAACTGTTTACGGTTTCGTAAATAGTCAGCAAAAAATTTAACAAGCTTTGGAGAAAAGCCAAGTAAAGACAGTTTCCCCAGAATGTCGTTATCGACACGATCGAAGGCTTTTTCGAAATCGAAATAAATGACATCCACCTGCGCACCCTTATCCATACAAGACGAGATAATGTCGACAAGAGTCAGCAAATTGGTATCGACTGAGCGACTGCTCCTGAAGCCGTGCTGAGCGTCATGGAGGTATGGTTTAACTTGCTGGCTAATTTTGCTATGAAGAATAGTTTCCTTAAGCTTTGGGAGTGCTGATAAGTTAGCTATGGGGCGGTGGAGTTCCACTGCAAGAACATTGCTGGATTTTGGGATCGGGGTGACACGACTCAATTTCCAGAGAGACGGATAAGTACCCGTATTTAAACACACATTAAACAAGAAAGAAATAGGCTCAATTAAAAAATCTTTGCATGCCTTTAACACAAAGGCCGGGACGCTGTCAGGACCGATTCCAACAGGTTTGAGTTGTTTTAAACCATTCAGGACGTCATCATGCGACACACTGACTATGTTTATGTACGCAGCGGAAGGAGTGACTTCGTGTGTTTGAACTACATTTGCATCTAACAAAGGTGAATCAGGTAGGAAAACATTGGAGAAAAATTGTGCAAAGGCATTCGCGGCTCCCTGACCTATATGGTCAGTACCACCATAGCTAACACATGGTTCAAAGCCCCCTTTTGACTTCAAATTAGATATATGCTGCCAAAATAATCTAGGATTGCTATTTAAACTATATTCGACATTATGCCTATATGCGTCATATGCTGCGGTGATACGCGATTTTATGCTCGATCGGAGATCACTAAACGCCTTATAAACAGTGCGGTTATTGGTAGTTTTCCACTTTCGATGAAGGACAGATTTCACTTTAAGATCCTTAATAATATCAGCGGTAAACCAAGAGTTACTTTACACTTGTGGGAGTATAAAACTCATCAGCCATCCTGTTAAATAAGGCTGAAACGCTACATAGACGTTAGATTGAGCACACTGCTACAAATATCAAGGGTACAGAAGGATAACAAACACATACTTTGCGTTTACGATACATCGGGCAAGAATAAAGACAGTTTTCTTATCAATCAATGATTAATCCTTACAAAGTAGGTTTTTTTTATATTCGCACAAATCACACAGATTGAGCTAGCCCAAATTAAGTACGAGACTTGTGTCATGGGATACCAACTCAACGATACGATATTTCAATTGATTCATCATCATCATCATCACCTAACTGCGGTTTAAACCCAGGAACTCCCGTGTTGCAGGCAGGCGTGTTGACCGCTGCGCTACGGAGCTCGTCAAATACTAAAATTTTTGTTCATTTAAAACTCATTTAATTTAAAAATCCATTCTCTTATAGACAACAAGCGATAAATTAGAAGTATGTAAGTTTAATGGGATTAACAAATCTAATTAAATCGGAATTTAAATAAAAAAAGAGTGATAGGCACGTGAAGGTAATTTTCGTTACCGTCATAAAGGCGGGTTGCCTGTAGTAAGTGGCTGTCATTGTATATTCAGGAATCACTATCTAATTTTGTAACATATCAAACTTATAAAGGAAGCGTAACTGTCGTGTCGCCACCCCTAACAACCCCTTGCCTTGATGATGCCTTCCTAACAGACTGAAACTAGTCAGCAAATCCGACGAAATAAAACGTGTGTAAAGCCGGATTTCTATAAAGACTAAACATCGCGTAAGTTTTGATTTTATTATTGCTTTTAACTTACACAGACAAAGTCACTGGACAATTACTAATATTCAGTATGAAGGAGGAAGATTTCTTAGAATTTAAATGGTAAGTATTTTATCTGCAGTATCTAATTTAAATAGTGGCACAACAAACGCGACGGCACTTCTACACATTCCATACTTTACAAGACCGTCATTAGGCTAATGGCCGGGGAACCTATGTGGTTTCCTGAAGCTGGAAAAAACGATGAAACATTTTGAAGACAACGTACTACGAGCTCTACATGTTTACAAGTTGAGTATGTAACTAGATCGTGCTTCTAAACTGTAGGTACCTATTTATACTATGACGAGCTCCGTGGCGCAGTGGTCACCACGCCAGCCTGCGACACAGGGGTCCCGGGTTCAATCCCCGGTCAGGTCATGATGATTTAGTATCCTTGAGTTAGTATCCAGTAACACAAGTTCACAACTAACTGTGGGGCTAGCTCAATTTGCATGGTATGTCCCTATATATTTATTCATTTATTTAAACGTACGCATACTACAAGCTCTATATTATTATGTAGGTACGCAAGTCAGAAACTAGATCGCGTTTATAAACAGTAGGTACCTATTTAAAAGTATTCGTACAACAATAAATAATAAATAAATAAATATATACGGACAAATCACACAGATTGAGCTAGCCCCAAAGTAAGTTCTTAATAAGACTTGTGTTATGGAATACTAACTCAACGATACTATATTTTATAACAAATACATATATAGATAAACATCCAAGACCCAGGTCAATCTGAAAAAGATCGTTTTTCATCTTGACCTGACCGGGGATCGAACCCGGGACCATCCGTGTCACAGGCCGGCGTGTTGACCGCTGCGCCACGGAGCTCGTCAACACAAAAACTATAGAACAAGCTATAAAACTTGTAGTGCGAGTACGTTAAAATCTAGTTACATACTTCTAACTTGGATACATAAAGGTATGCAAGTAGATGGTATTTATAAAGTGTAGGTACATATTTAAACGTACTCGTACTACAGCTAGCTAGGATAATTTAACAAGATCGTGCTTATAAAGTGTAGGTACCTATTAAGTGTGTTTAGTATTCCTACTTCTTTTTTTTTTCGACTGACCCACCTAATGGGAAGTCGATTCATATTCTTCTTCTTCTTTTTTATAAAATGGCTTCCACCGAGATTTCAGTGATTCTGCCAATGTCCAGTAAATTGAGATACTAAGTATCGGTGTTGTACGGTAAAGTTGTAACAAGTAGCATCAAAGATGGCGTATGTTCTTTGATGCATCGTGGTCGGGAGGTTGTGGTGACAAGTCTATACGAGTCCATATAACAGTCCACTTTAACTATTTCACAAATTGTTCACGAGTACGAGCATTTATAACACCAAACTACACCAATTTCATATTATAAAGTCCACTAAAATCAATTTGCAAAATTGTCTAAGGCAAACTTCAACTGTACCCCTTGACTTCCCACCACAAGCTCATTCATATTCTTACTCCGAGTGACAAGGCTTTTGTTATGTTTGAATTCGGACTATGAAAAGAGATTGGTTACTCAAGTATTATTCTCTATGATAGTGATTCTTTTTAAGTTTGAGCTTGTCAAATAAACAGTGCAATTTCGTCTGTCATCGGTATTTTATTTAATAACATTTATATTCGTTAAATATACAATAATTGGCGACGAGGACAACGGAAAACGAAAACATGTTTGCCACCACATCTAATTTTACTGTGATTAATTTTGATCATAGTTCTCAAGATTGGAAAACGTATAAATGTCGTATAGAGCAATGGTTTATTGCTATTGGTATCGATGAGCAGTCGGCTAAAGAGAGAGTAAAGAAAAGGGCTTTACTCCTAAGTGCACTCTCGGAAAGCACATACCAGCTTGCTAGTAGTTTGGTTTTACCAAAAGTCATATCGGAAATTGATTACGAAGACATTATCAAAGCATTAGATGACCATTTCACGCCCAAACGTTGTGGGTTTGCGGAGCGGCACAAATTTTATACCGCGACCCAGCAATCGGATGAATCGTATGCTCAGTGGGCGGCAAGACTGCGGGGATTGGCTGCACATTGTGGTTTCAAAAATCTTGAGGATTGTTTAATGGATAAATTTGTAATGGGGATGTTGCCGGGCCGGGAGCGTGACAAGATGTTTGCTCAAGACATTGCCGAGTTGACGCTGAGCAAAGCCGTTGAAGTGGCAGAAAGCGTGCGCTGTGCGCGAATAGGCGCAGCAATGACTCCAGCGAGACCCGGACAACCTCAGGAAGCAGTACTCAAGATGTCTCAGCAGCCTACGTCGTCGACCGGGCAGCGTTCTTGTCAGAAGTGTTTCGTGTGCGGTTATACTAATCATATTGCGTCTGAATGTCGGTTTGCCGGTTATAAATGTAAGCAGTGTAATCGTAAAGGTCATTTGAAACGTATGTGTCCTAATAAAAAAGTGAACTTTGTAGGACAGAACGGTGACAATGACGAAGGCGATGATGGTAAGTTGTTTTACAACATTCGTTGTAGGGACGGTAGGCCAATGTCTGAAACAGTTTTGATGCAGGGTATTTCAATTATTTGTGAGATTGATAGTGGCTCTGCTGTTTCTGTTATATCAGAAAATACTTATAAAAAACTCTTTGCGAAAGTTCCTTTGTCACGTGCGACTAAGAAGTTGACAACTTATACTGGTAGTACACTGGAAATAGTAGGTGTTATAGTAGTTTCGGTAAATTATACTGGAAGAACATCTATGTTGTCTGTGTATGTAGTGAAAAACGGTGGGCCTCCGTTGCTGGGCCGTGATTTTATTCAGAAGTTCAATCTAGAGCTGGCTCCTATTTATTATGGCGAGACATGCGAGGCCTCAAATGATATAGTGACAGCGTTGATATGTGATTATCCAAAAGTTTTTTCTGAAAAGTTAGGATGTTTACAAAATTATAAGATTATTTTGCCATTGAAAGATGATTGCAAACCAATTTTTTTTAAAGCACGTTCTGTACCGTTTGCACTAAGAGAAAAAGTCAACAAAGAATTGGATCGCATGGTAGCTTCAGGTATATTGAAACCAGTGGGATATTCGGATTATGCATCGCCAATAGTACCAGTTTTAAAACGCGATGGCAGTGTGCGCATTTGTGCTGACTACTCTGTAACTATAAATAAGCAATTGAAAGTTGAAAAGTATCCTCTTCCAACTGCTCAGGAATTGTTTAGTAAATTACATGGTGGTAAGCAATTCAGTACATTAGATTTGTCTATGGCGTACAACCAATGCTGTCTCCATGAGGATTCGCAAAGCATTACTTGTGTTAATACTCCGCGAGGGCTGTTTAATTATACTCGATTGACATTTGGTTTATCTAGTGCACCAGCTATTTTTCAGCGGATCATGGAATCAGTAGTAGGTAACATACAGGGTGTTTTAGTGTTTTTGGATGACATTTTGATTACTGGGGAAAATAAATTGCAGCACTCGTGTCGGTTAAGAGAAGTGCTCAATCGGCTACAGAATGCAGGCTTAACTTTAAATAAAAAAAAGTGTTCGTTTTTTAGGGATCAAGTGTCGTATCTGGGATACATTATTGATAAAAACGGTATAAGAAAGAACCCAGAAAAGGTAAAAGCTATTTTACAGGCGACGGTTCCTAAAAATGTGTCGGAATTGCAGTCATTCTTAGGGTTAATTAACTATTATAGAAGTTTTATTCCTAGTGCTTCGTCCATTTTATCTCCTTTGTATTCATTATTACAAAAAAATGTTAAGTGGAAGTGGTTAGAGGAACATGAGAATGCATTTAGAAATATTAAAGAACAGTTAGTTTCAGATAATTTTTTAGCACATTTTGATCCTAATGCCAAGATAATCTTAACTGTGGACGCCTCTCCTTTTGGGCTTGGTGCTGTTTTGTCGCAGATTGATGTTTCGGGTAAAGAGCAACCTGTTTCATACGCGTCTAGGTCATTATCATCTGCTGAGAAAAAATATGCTCAAATACAAAAAGAGGCAACAGCTATTATTTTTGGGGTAAGGAAATTCCACCAATATTTATATGGCAGGTCAGATCCTTTTATTTTACGAACAGACCACAAGCCTCTTACAATAATATTTGGTAACCGTAAAGGTGTACCTGAGGTATCGGCGAACCGCTTACAGCGATATGCTTTATTTTTAGGTGCATATAATTATGAGATTGAATATGTCAAAAGTTTAAATAATACTGCAGATTTTTTATCTCGGGCTGTACCGGTTGCTGACAGTGAGTCCAATAATGAAGGTCCTGAGGATGAGACAGCCTATGTTAATTTTGTTGTGGATGGTTGTTTGCCCGTAACATTAAAAGAGCTGCAAAGTGAGACTGCTAAAGATAGAGTACTAAATGCAGTTAAAGAATTTGTGTTAAATGGATGGCCTAGGAAAATGACAGATGGTGACCTAAAACCTTATTTCTATTGTAAAAATGAGATTGCTTTTGAAAATGGAGTGTTGTTGCGTGGTCACAAAACGATAATTCCTGAGTCGTTGCGTAAAAATATTTTGAAAGAGCTTCATAGTTCCCATTTTGGAATTGTAAAAATGAAAGCGGAAGCTCGATCTAGATTTTGGTTTCCAGGTATAGATAGTGTTTTAGAAGAGTTAGTTAAATCCTGTGAAATTTGCGCTCAGCTCAGGCCCTCTCCGCCGCGTGTACCACTTGCTCCGTGGCCGCATCCACCTGCCGCGTTTTATAGGATCCATATTGATTTCTTAGGGCCTTTTCACAATAGATTGTATTTAGTAATTGTTGATGCATTTTCTAAATGGGTTGAATGCTATGACATGAGCTCTAATTCAACTTCTAAAGCAGTTATCACAAAATTGTGCTACTTCATGTCAAGGTTTGGTATGCCGCGTACTATTGTAAGTGACAATGGAACTTCGTTTGTTTCGCAAGAGTTTCAAAGTTTTTGTAAATTAAATGGCATTGAGCGTTTATATTCTCCAGTGTACCATCCCTCTAGTAATGGTCAAGCAGAGTCTTTTGTAAAAATTATTAAAAAAGGAATCAGAGGTATATTTTTGGAACAGCATAAGGCTGGAGATTTTCAGATTCGGTTAGCAAAATATTTATTTGATTATCGTAATTCAACAAATGGTACTACTGGAACATCGCCTGCTCAACTGGTTTTCGGACATAAACTACGTTCGCGTTTAGACTTGGTTACTGTTGAGAAGTCACCTTTGTCATCGTCACTGTCGGCTAACGTGAGGCATAATCAGTCTTCACAGATTAAAAGTTATGGTGGCGTGGAAAGAAAAGACTTTATTGTGGGAGAAAGTGTTTGGGTTAAACTTTATGTAAATAAGTCAAAGTTCCATTGGTCTAAAGGTTCTATTAAACGAAAAATTGGTAAAGTGATGTTTGAAGTGGAATTGTCCGATGGTCAGAAAATAATGCGTCATGCCAATCAGTTGTACGAACGTACTGAAAATGAAAACAAAGATTCTGGCTACGATTGGGCATTTGATGACATTCTTCCAACAACATCTTCAGGAATGGCTGACGTTGTTTCCGATCCTTCTTCGTTTATGACAACCGAAAATCCTGTAATGGAGGATTCTGTTTTGGTGGAAACTGAAGTGACACCAGAAATAGCGGAGAGTCCTGAAGGATCAGAACCTGCGGTTACTTCTCCAGATTTAGCTCCAAGAAGTCTTGTTAATGAAGAGTCAGGTTCTCAGACTTTGCAACCTGATGTTTTAAGAACTTCTAGACCGCGGAGAAATAGACCAGTGGTGGACTATACAAAGTTTTTTAAATAATGTTTCCTTATTTAAAGGGGGAAAAGATGTTATGTTTGAATTCGGACTATGAAAAGAGATTGGTTACTCAAGTATTATTCTCTATGATAGTGATTCTTTTTAAGTTTGAGCTTGTCAAATAAACAGTGCAATTTCGTCTGTCATCGGTATTTTATTTAATAACATTTATATTCGTTAAATATACAATAGCTTTTTGACGTCAGAAAAAAATAAATTATGGCGGACCGACGTTAAACTGTCAAAAATCGGCCAAGTGAGTATCGGACCACGCGCAGTGTAGGGTTCCGTAGTTGCTAATGACAAATTTGAGTTCACACTGTTACACTCGCACCTCACAGTTTAACGACCAAAAACATCTAACAATGAAAATTGTATGGAATTTTACATTTTCGAATACATTTTATAAGTTAGTTGCCTATAGCTTTTTAGTTTGTACTTAGTACTCAGCTCTGATAGTTTTCCTTTCAACTTCAGTATATATACTACTGCTGTAATTTTTTTCACGTATCCATATATAACCGTTAAGAAGATAGAGGGGGGGACACGTACTTCTAAGAAAAATGGTGTTGCTAACCTAACAATAATTTTTAAAGACCTATTTAACGATACCCCACACGATGGGTAAGTAGAGAAAAAAAAATTACTCCTCCACTTTACTTGTATGGGAGCTACGCTAAAAAAAAGTTTTAAGATATTTTTCTACCCCTTTTTTATCATGATTAATATACATACTCATACCAAATTACAGCTTTCTAGTACTTATAGTCTCTGAGTAAAACCGCGGACGGACAGACAGACAGACAGACAGACAGACATGGCGAAACTATAAGGGTTCCTTGTTTACTACGGAACCCTAAAAAGTCAGTGGGGTTTGTTTTTGACATTCTACTTGTTATCGATATCGTTCATTAATAAAAATGCGTGATGACGTGGTTGATAAAAATTGCCATACCTATTTATTAAATAAAGAAATAAGAAATGGAGAAAATATTCCACGCGGGCAGGACTTGAACCTGCGTCTAGATCTCAGTACGATCTATGCGTTACCAATTACGCCACCGCGCTTCTCTCAGTACGATCTATGCGTTACTACTATGCGTACTGAGATCTAGACGCAGGTTCAAGTCCTGCCCGCGTGGAATTTTTTCTCCATTTCTTATTTTCTTTATTTAATAAATAAGGTAAAATAGCATTGTGAATGCAAAATAAAATCCCATATAAAGTATTGCCATACCTATATAAATTAGATCATTCTAAAAACTCTGAGAGTAAGCGACTTGCCGCATGGGATTTGAACCTGAAACCGCTTACTTGCTAACGTTTCAATTTTATAAAGATAAAGCTTTGTAATTTAAATGATATTACAAGTAATGTTATTATACAGATAAAGTCGAGACTAACGCGTTTATAAGTTTGGACTTTGTCACCCGATCCTTATCAACTTGATACTAACAAAGTTTCGTAAGTGAAAATTTATGTTGTAACTTAAAGTAAGTCACATCTATTAAAATACGCAACAACGGGTTACTCACGTAAATAGTCAGCTACTGGCCGACATGTTTCAACCTCATCCGGAGTTCTTCCTCAGGGCGACTGTGAATTGAGACGCGCGCACGATGACGTCCCAATCCGCACAGTGCGGATGCGGACTCCGGATGAGGTTGAAACATGTCGGCCAGTAGCTGACTATTTACGTGAGTAACCCGTTGTTACGTATTTTAATAATTTCTTAATCTCACGTTAGTTTTAATCAAAAAGTCACATCTACACTATCTAGAAAAATACCATTATTATTTTCTTAAGTTTGGCGTGCTAAGTTTTAAATAAGCAATAAGGAAAAGTTGGTCATATTGATGGGCCGAGTCGCCCCTTTAAGTAATTACAAGCTGTATATTACGAAAAAGTATATCCAATCAGAAATATGGCGTGAGGAAGGAAGCTGGACATAAAACTTTTTATGAAAATGTCGAAAATACTAATATGGTAACATAAAGTTGCCGTGTGGTTCCCGGCAGAGTAGAATAGGACCACTCCATGTCTTCCCGTGGATGTCGTAGAAGGCGACTTAGGGAACATAACCTAAACAAAGCTTATAACATCAAAGTGACCTCTCCAACCCGTCTGGCCAGCGTGGAGAGTGTACGCCAAATGCTCTGACTGCTCTGGCTTCGGCAGTACAGAGAGGGTCGTGCTCCTGCAGTGGTGACTTATAAAGACTTGATGATGATGATGATAACATAAAGTTACCTGCCAGTGGTGCCATCTATGTGCAAATTACTGTACCTAGAAACTTGAAATTTGGTAAAAGAGTTCCTTTCATTTTGTATGTGAGCAATAAGAAACAATTTTTATAAATTCATTTTCAAAGAGGGCGAAATACGAGGGTGAAGTTTTACGCGGACAAAGTTGCGGAAAATTTTCTAGTCTCTTATATTATTGCAAAAAAATTCTCATCGGAATAAAAATAATATTCGTGCACAAACGAAAAATCCGTGGATAGCATATCTGCAAAATCGGGTAAATTCACCACACAGGGCTTTAAAATCTATTCAGCTGGATAAACTGCGGTTTTAAACTTGGCGAGTTCAACTGAACCGAAAACCAAAATAACGATTGAACAGAAGGATATTCAGAGTTAATGCATTTTGCACTACCATTTTACCAGATATACTTTTGTAAGTTATTGTTTCTTAGCCTATGTTATCTTTGGTATCTTACTGCTGGGCAAAGGCCTCCCCCTTATTTTTCCACACGTCTTTGTCAGCTGCTTGCCAGCCAGGCAAGAGTTTGTCCAGATCGTCCCCTATCTTGTTCTGGGTCTACCCCTTCTACGGCCGCCTTCCGAAGCTCCTCCGTACTTCGGAAGGCACGTTAAGCCGTTGGTCCCGGCTATCATCGTTGATAGCAGTCGTTAAGCTATGTCAGATGCCTTAAGGCTGCTTGAAAAATCTGACACCAGTGTTGGCCACTTACACATACGAAAAACAAAACAAATGGCCGCCTTTGGGTTGAAAAAAGTTATATCATTAATGACATACCTTATTAAACTTTTTTAGTCGTCTTAATGAGTACTTGTATCAGAATAGAATTATGAATGCATAAAAAATAGCTATTAAACAATTTACCTGAGTTAATTTTACACATAACTAGCTTTTGCCCCAGCTTTGCTCGGGTTAATGCAAAACGTGCAAAACCCTCGGGAAAATGATGAAAGATACTATAATTATAATGTCTGTCTTGGTAAGTAGTAACTAAGGCGCCGTCTTAAACATGACTCCATCACGAGCGAGACAAACTCAATGGTTTTATACTTTCTTAGAAGGGGTCTTCACATGGCGATGTTATCAATTGCGATATCAATTGTATCGATAATATAATAAACTAGCAGCCCTCCCCGGCTGCGCCCGGGCATGTATTATACCTTAAAACCTTCCTCATGAATCACCCTATCTATAAGTGAAAATCGCATGAAAATCCGTGCAGTAGTTTTTCAGTTCATCGCGAACAGACAGACAGACAGACGCGGCAAAGGACTTTGTTTTATAATATGTAGTGATAATTATTTTAGATAGAAGCGCGGACTCGTCGCATTATAAATCACTCTGTGTGCATATTTCATAATTATTGGTTAAGAAAAGAAGGCGTTTTAGTTCACATTTCATGAATATGTATGTATATCTTAATTACAAATATTTTAAAGAGGATTTGTGTGAAAACACAAACAGACACGTGTCTTTGCGTATAAGGAATATTTATCTAAATTACATTATTCTATACTAAATGTCTTGTCTTAGTTTCTTGTGTTTTTTATCAAAATATTGTCAGGAAACAATCTTTATTTTCCCGCGCAAAGGTTAAAACTTTCTTTTTCTCTCTTCTTTTATATTATGGCTTCCACCGAGATTTCAGTGATTCTGCCAATGTCCAGTTAAATGAGATACTAAGTTTAGTATTGGTGTTGTACGGTATGTGGCATCAAAGATAGCGTATATTCTTTGGTAGCCTCGTGGGAGCTGGTGTCAAATCTATACGAGTCCATATAACAGTCTACTTTAACTATATCACATATTGTTCTCGAGCACGAGCTATAACACCAAACTACAACAATTTTATACCATAAAGTCCACTAAAATCAATTTGCAAAATCGTCTTAGGCAAACGACAACTGTACCCCTTGACTTCCCACCAAAAACTCCGGCTAAAACTTAATTTCTACTTTTTATGTCTGTATGCCTGTGACTGACCCTATTGTTTGAATTCCTTTTAATTGTACTAACTCGGCTTTTGGCTCATGATAAATCTTGTTCAAAATGTCACATCTGTAGTGTTTTTAATTTGTTACGAAACGAAAACAAAGTATTCAGGATTCATATTGAAACTTGAATGGAATTTAATCAAGATATTTGTTTTCAATTCAACTCATTGTGTTTCTTTCAGTTGCAATAGCTATTTTCAGTTTTAAAAATTATACAATAATACAATAATTAGATGATCTTTTGAACGTCTTCAATATTGATGTATTTGCCTCAACAACAATAATATTTTTCTTTGAATTTTAAAAAATAACTAATTGGCAAATGTCACGCCCCATTAAAAGATAATGATCAAAATATGTGGATAAAAAAGACCATTATCTAAATATACACAATTTGAGTGACGAACGATCAAGTGCTTAAATAATTGTAACAAAATAAAATTTAATGTTTTACATTAATAATAAATAAAATTTAATAAAATTTTATTAAGTTAGAATTATCCAATTCTAGACTTAGTCATAATGTTTAATTCCTCCAAGAGTGTCTATATACAACATACTTAAACTAAAACTAACTAAAATTAAAAAAGTAATAATTAAAGCTAAAAATAACAATAATTAATTATTTAATTATTTAATTTCTAAGTCAAAGATTTTTTTTAAATATCTGACCTATGGCTATAAAATAATTAATTTATCTTGGTGATTTTTTGCAGCGTATTTATCCATGTAATACGTATATATTTAGGTTAAAAAATGAAAAAAAAAGCAAATGTTTTCTGAACCGAATATAAATATTGAATATAAAATATATGAAAATCAAAACTATCTTACCTGTTTGATGTATAGCAAAATATACGAATTCCTTGAAATTAAAAATATACATTAAATACTGCAACTAAATTACGTTTCAGAAATTCACTAATACATACTATCACGTCTTTATCCCTTGCGGGGTAGACAGAGCCCAAGGTCATAAAACCACGTTTAGCAACGTAGTGGGCGTAAAGGTGGAAAGCGAAATCATAATAGTGATGGGTTGCTAGCCGCATTGCATATAAATGTGATTCCTTAGATTTTCGCCCAATCCCTTGACCGGCTTTAACGGTCTGCGCTGGAAGAAAAGCAGGTATATTCTATGTTTCTTCTTTACTCCCAAACCAGAATGGAAGAAAAAGACATACTTTGAAACGGATTTTACGAAACTGATTTTCCTTCTTAGATAGTGCCAAATGAAGAAATACTGAACTAGCCACATAAAAAGCACGTTTTAAGCGAAAGCTTTAGAAAACCCCCGTATCCTTTGAAAGCTCCAATTTAGTTGTGGGACAGGAGTTAGTCGTTCCTTTGTAAGTGTGAATTCATCCCGAAAAAGCTTGATAGCCTAGTGTGCTGGTAGGCGGAACATTTTTTATACATTTGCTATTTATATGAATTACTTAGTATATTGATCTAGCAGGAGAGAAGTGATGGAGGAGAGAAGGAGGGGAGGCCTTTGCCCAGCAGTGGGACACATATGGCTAGCAAAAAAAATTGATCTAGCAATCACAATAAACAATTTAATATAAAATGTAATACGTGTGAGATAAATTGTGTTTTCATATACACAATTTATTAAAAACATAGAAGATTTTTAATATTGATGTAGTCACAATAAGATGTAGTTTGGTTCGCTAATTGCGTAATGACTTAAGACAGAAAGTCCTTTTAGTAGGGACTTAATGAAGTAACAGACTTGGTATTACATGGATCATACAGCTTTTAACGATAGAAAAACTGAGCTGCGGAACTTGGCTATTTTTATACAAGTATGGTTTTTGAGACCTCTCCAACCCGTCTGGCCAGCGTGGAGAGTGTAGGCCAAATCCTCTGACTACTCAAGCTAATATATGGCTCTGGTAGTACAGAGAGGGTCGTGCTCCTGCAGTGGGGACTAGAAAGACCTGATGATGATGTTGACGGCATTGGCTTTTACTATTTTGTACCCAAAGCATTATTACAATAGCTGAAACTATAATCAACAACTTAGTTTAAATATGAATGAAGATTTATACATACATACTATCACGTCTTTCTCCCTTGCGGGGTAGACAGAGTCCAGGTCGGTTAAACCTTAAGGCCACATTTAGCATGTTTGTAGGATTGGAGGTGAGAACGGAATCAAAAAGTTATGGGTTGCTAGCCGTAACGCCTATTGACATGATTCCTGATGCTCCTTCCCTCGGTCGGCTTTTACGATCTGCGCGGAAAGAGAATTTATTCTTTTTTCTTTTTTCCCAGACCAGCATGGGAGTAGATTTAAATCTTTAAAATATAGAAATAAGCTCAATAAACACAACACTTTAGTATAAAATTATAGCGACTGTAACAGCGCCGCCATCTTTACGACATTCGTAATCGTAAAGGTTTCATTTACTTTACGTGTCGTAAACTTTAATTACTGAGTTATTGTGCACAATTAAGTGTACTGATTACAATTCCGTTGATGGTTGTTTGGTATAATAATTCCAATAGATTGATATTGTACTATATACTAATAGGTACTGTTTTATACCTTTTCTATTATTACGCTCCTCATGACATCTAAACTAATAATATAATAATATATATAGAGACATATCACACAAATTGAGCTAGCCCCACAGTAAGTTGTGAACTTGTGTCGTAGGATACTAACTCAACGATATTATATTTTATAATATATACTTATATAGATAAACATCCAAGACCCAGGTCAATATGAAAAAGATCTTTTTCCATCCTGACCTGACCGGGGATTGAACCCGGGACCCCCGTGTCGCAGGCTAGCGTGTTGACCGCTGCGCCACGGAGCTCGACAAACTAGGATGTAATAAGGACCGAAAACTAGAGTAAAATTTAAAATTTTACGGTCTAGGCACTTTTTTTTTACACCAATAACAATTCTTAATTTTTAGGGGACTCCGTATGATTTATTTTTTTTATTTAAGATCTATAAATTGTAAAAGATATAGTCATGACATTCAACATTTTGTACACCGTAGTTGTCAAAAGTTAGAAAATTATGTTAGTTATTTTTATCATGATCTTGATAAACTTGGGGAAGAGACTGTACCAGAACCGACTGTAGACCAACATGTAAATATAAGTAATACTATCAATCTTTCCGCGAGTTCGTCCGCATAAATTATAGTCAGAATAATCAGCTTTCTATTGGTGAAAGAATTATGAAAATTGCTCCAGTTCTTTCGGGGCCTATTCAATGCAAACAGGCAATTAAATGTTTTCTCTTTATAATATAAATTGAATTACTGTAAGCCCCTTATAATGTTCTGTTTTTCTTTGTTACAGTAACTGCCATCACAATTACGTATCACACGCACGGAGATGACCAGAGAATCTTCAAACAATATAACAGGTAAGGCAGATGGACCTTAAACTTGCACTAAAACTTTTACTAAACCAATTTATTTAGGCTTTTCCTTACGCTTTATTTAATGTTAAGAAGTCATCATCAAGTCTTTTTAGTCTCCTGCCTCCGTGGTCCAGTGGTTAAGGCGTTTGCCTTGTTGACCCGGGGGTCGTGGGTTCGATTCCCACGGGAAGCATACTTTGTTAAGTTGTTTCCAGTTTGGTTAGGACATTGCAGGCATGAATCACCTGATTGTCTGATAAAAAAGATAATTCCGTGCTTCGAAAGGCACGTTAAGCCGGTGGTCCCGGCTGCCATCTGGTAGTCGTCGAAGGAACCACGTCAGAGGCCGAGAGGCGGTTCCGAAGAACTCTGACACCAGGGTGTGCAGGGTCGACTGACCGTGTCACCTACACGAACAGACAGAAAGAGTCTCTACTCCAGAAGTATGATCCTTTCTGCACTACCAGAGCCATATATTAGCCAGAGCAGTCAGAGGATTTGGCCTGCACTCTCCATGCTGGCCAGACGGGTTGGAGTCTCTTTGATATTTATAAGCTTTGCTTAGCATGTATTTCCTAAGTCGCCTTCTACGACATCCACGGGAAGACTGCGAGTAGTCATATTCTAATCTGCCGGGAACCACACGGCATGATGACGATTCACCATCATCATCAGGGCTTTGTTAGTCGCTCCATTGCAGGAGCATGACCAGCTAGGGCTCAGTATTACCATAGGTATATATGAGCTGGAGCAGAGCTAGGGTAGATGGGTTGGAGTACTGTCTTTGATGTTAATAAGCTTTGTTTAGCTTTATAAAAATACGTAACAACGGGTTACTCACGTAAATAGTCAGCTACTGGCCGGCATGTTTCAACCTCATCCGGAGGTCTTTGTTTAGCTTACGTCGTCTTCTACGACATCTACGTAAAGACTTGGAGTGGTCCTATTCTACTCTGTCGGGAACCGCACGGTATGACGACTATTATGGTTTAATTAATTTGGTTTGTTTGTTTAAGTTGATTTAACGTATTATTAAACTAATATAATTTCATAATTGAAAAAGCATCGCTCTGTGTGGTATCGGATTTTCCTCGCATGAGCGGAGAGTTTAATTGCAAACGTGCCTTAATAATATGAAATGATCATTTTAATAAATATATTAGATCATATCATATTAAGTTCTCGTGGTCACAATCACTATTATTTTCACTACGGTTATATTTAATATTATACGTTATAACTTGTTTTTTATATTTATTATTATACGTTAAGCCGTTGGTCCCGGCTGTCATCGTTGATGGCAGTCGTTAAGCTATGTCAGATGCCTTAAGGCAGCTTGAAAAATCTGACACCAGTGTTGGCCACTTACACATACGAAAAACAAACAAACAAAATACGGTCAAAGGCAATATAATACAAACGTAATAGGCTGCCCAAGTGCCCACCTCATACAAAAATATTGGACCAAATTAAGGTTGCGAAAAGCAGGCGAATGTATGGCGCAGGAGAGTTGCTTGCTACTCGATACTAGATGGCGGTAATCTGCGTTAGCCTTTAACTTTCTAAATAAAAGATGTCATTTTAAAATATTTATGCCTAAAATATTGTTTTGATTTTAATAAGATATATTTTGTGAATCATGTTTTTATATTCTCATAATACGGTAGATACAATGTTGTGTGGTTTCAAGTGGCGCCATCTATGCGAATCTCTGAGAACAAATCGTACGATTAAGGCATTGAGACCACATGCTACGGTACTTACCGGCTCCTGTTAGACCACAAACACAAACTTCTACCATCTTTCGTTGCCAAGTTTAAACTATGATTAATATTAGAATGACAGCTGCAGTTTTGTCGAAAAATCAGGAGAAACTCAAAAAAATCGCGTCAAGTCCCGTAGTGAAAATAAATGTTTCTTCAATTTGAGGGTTTTTTTAAATATATATACAAGACTTTAGGGTTAACACAATTGTACCTCAAATCTCAAATCAACCCGTCAAAATGATAACTTTTTCTTATGGAACTAATGATGGAAACACAAAGCGCCTGTATAAAAAAAAAACATCTTTTTTTTTCATTACAGAATCAACAGCACTGTGTTAATATATACAAGCTTAATGTTTTTATCTTACTGCCAATAACAGATTCCTATTTCTCAAATACATCTTATGATTAGAACTAAATAGAGTTTAAAGAATAAATGCTTACTAAAATAAATACAACCAAACATCCCCCGGGACTCAAAATTCACTTCTACTAATATCTCAAAAAAACCTTATCAAAAAAAAATAAGAGTTTTACAAACTAAAGAAATGTATATACTATTATATAAAAATGTGTATTAAAGTATTATGCACTACTGTGCAAATTACTTGTTAAGTTTGCCAGCTTTTCTCTTAATCTATGAAACGAATATTAATGAAATATAATACCTGTCAAAATACTACAAGCAAGTGACTAGTCTATTATACTGTTAGATTTCTTAAATTTGATATGATTTAGAATTAAATGATTCAAAAACTGTGTGGCTACTCTAGTTTTTATATCCACTAATTACGCCTGAAGGATTAGACACTGTATTATTTACTTTAATACTTTAGTTGACTGTTTCACTAACTAAAACTAATGTGTTTTGTGAACAACATGTTAAATCATTAACAGACACTCTCAAGCAACAGAGTGCCTTCAAAAATTCCCAACTCAGTGAAAATTCCTGCAGAATTGAATGGAAGCTGTCCTACAGAAGGTACCGTCCACAGCGCAATAAAAAAGCGCTTATCAGTCGTTTGGAGACGTTCACGTTTACTGCCTTTAAAGTTTACGCCCCAATGTAAGATAAAGTTTGGGCTACTCTGGGAACGATCACTTTGAGGAAAATAAAACTAAAATGTTTTGATGGTAAGCAGTTTAGATAGTTTTAGAGAAGTTGGCCTACACTCTCCACCCTGGCCAAACGGGTTGGAGAGGTTTCTTTAATGTTTAAAAGCTTTAATTAGATTTCTTTTATAATATTTTCAACCGGCTTGATTATTATTTCTGGATATAATAAACCACATTTATAAAATACTAATAGTGATATTTGGGTAAATCTGTCATATCAATAAACGGTGCCACCAGTCACAGTAGTACAGTTGTTAACAGTATTCAGTCGTTCTATATCATTTTCTGAGCTTGCCAAAATAAACTTAAAGTAGAATAAGCAAAAAACTAGGTGTATCTCTCACAGAACATTTACGACACAAACCGACAAAGTAAATAGCGAGTGTCAAAGCGTCACAGGGCAGTTAAATCCGGACGTTTTGTTTATTGCCGAGAGTTGAAAATTACGTGTAACACTTAGTTTTCTGGCAAATATACAATAAGTATATAAAAAATTACCTGTGTTGTTGCCGGCAGAGTAGAATAGGACCACTCCAAGTCTTCCCGTTTATGTTGTAGAAGGTGACTTAGGAAACACGAGACCACTGGACCACAGATACAGCGGCGACACTCCCTGTACGTGAGAGTTCAAGCACTGGTGACCTTGAGCCGGGCCGTGAGCGCTAGGGTTGACAACGCGTAGATAGTCACTCACTTCGTGCCTGCGGTTCGAGATGTGCGGGAGACGCTAACACAACACAGACAGTCCTTTCAACCGAGGCCTCCCCCATCCATCATAGGGGGGGTTAGCCATATATAGTATGCTAAGCAGACGGGCTTGTGGATTGACGGTTGTGGAACTGCGGGAACGAGATATATGAATTTGAAATGCTACTTACTACTGCTACCTAATACCTGCCGCAGAATTTCACCACCGTACTACCCGACAGAAAGTAAAGTTTCATCCCTACCACCTGGATAACTGGCAGTCAACCACTGTACGTTTTAGAAGAAACTTTCTGCCACGTATGAACGAACTGTGGAATCAACTTCCTGCGGCTTTATTCCCAGATCGATACGACACTGGAACCTTCAAAAAACGAGTCTACGTTCTCTTAAAAGGCCGGCAACGCTCTTGTCACACCCCTGGTGTTGCAGTTGTCCATGGGCAGTGGAGATCACTTACCATGAGGTGACCCACTTGCTTGCCGGAAATGATTTGGGATGAGAAAGTAGCAGCTCGGAAAGGGCACGCGTGCCTGATGCCAATGCTGCAACCAACGGACAAGCAGTTGAGGATGGCAATTCTGACCATTATGTCACCCCGGATTAAATGAGCCCCATGACCATATCGCACACCTGATTAAATGATACCACTAAACATCGCCACACATGACCATATGACACACCTGATATGGCACACCTGGCCATGTGACACCCCTGAACATATGGAACACCTGACCATGTGACACCCCTGACCTTACTGGTTTACGTAGTGTCTATAACATCATTATTATGTATACATAATATTATGATGCTGTTACTAAAGAAAACCGTGCCTTGTGGTTCCCGGCAGAGTAGAATAGGACCACTCCAAGTCTTCCCGTGGATGTCGTAACAGGCGACTAAGGAAACACAAGCTAAACAAAGCCTATGAACATCAAAGAGACCTCTCTCCAACCCGTCTGGCCAGCGTGGAGAGTGTAGGCCAAATCTTCTGACTGCTCTGGCTAATTTATGGTTCTGGTAGTACAGAGAGGGTCGTGCTCCTGCAGTGGAGACCGACAAAGACCTGATGATGATGACTAAAGAAAAATGATTAACCCGTAGTTTATTTTTCTTACTAATTTAAAATTTGCAGCCATAATACCCATTACCAATTGCTCCCAAACAAGCCATTCAATAAAATAAAAATTAAACACAATTCCGAAATTATATTCGTCCTAAAAGGCAGTCAATTTTTTATATTAATATCGTTTGTTCCAGAGATAAGGAGGCTGCTACGTCATCTCTATCCCGGGGGATTTACGTCGGGGATAAAAGGGATTATGGTAAGTACGTTTTGTAATATAGATCTTCGAGATATGGTTTTGTGTCATCATTTAGTAGCGCATAATTTCGGCTCATGAATTTCATTGTTTGTTTTTCGTATGTGTTAGTGGCCAACACTGGTGTCAGATTTTTCAAGCTGCCTTAAGGCATCTGACATAGCTTAACGACTGCCATCAACGATGACAGCCGGGACCAACGGCTTAACGTGCCTTCCGAAGCACGGAGGAGCTCGAGATAATTTTATGCCACTTACGGTCACCCATCCAAGTAGAGACTGCACCAGGGGTTGCTTAACATACGTAAGCGCTCATAGAGATCACACCCACTGGACCATCGGGCTCCTCATTTATTACATTATATACAAATAAATTATATATTTATAAATTTCATAAATACTTTAAGCTATTAGGTATTAATTTCGCACAAATTTCAAGTGGTTCAGAAATTGAAATAAAATTAATTCAATACGGTTTTATTGCGTTTATTATATTATTTATACACCTAACGTGAAACACTGTAAAGTGTTAAAAAAGAAATAGTGAATAAATAAATAATTATAATTAAATTTACTAATTATTTATACACTTAACGTTTCGAACACAAAACTGTATTAAATTAATTGTATTTAAATGAGTAACAATCGCGAAAACATGATGGTTAAGAAATATTTATTCAGTGGTTAAAACATCTGTTTATGACACGGGTAGACCTGGGTTTGATGCCAGGTCATGATGGAAAATGGCTGCTCTTAGATGTTATATCTATTGTAAAATATATCTTTATATATATCTTATAGTTCGTAGAGTTAGTATACTACGACACAAGTTCATAACTAATCGTGGGGCTTGTTCAATTTGTGTCATTTGTCCCTGTATAACGTGGCTTCTAAAGCAGATTTCAGATATTTTTATGCCACTTGCGGTCACCAATCTATGTTGTAGTACATAATTAAAACTATCGCATAGTACGTTACAGTGTGAAAAATAAAACTAAAAACTTCTTCAAATCGGACCCACAAACTGCAGCTAGAACTAAAAAAGTTTCGGAAACAAAATGCGTAGCGCTCTAAAATAAAAGCAAAAAATGTTCATCTTGAAACAAGGCAATGTTCCGACTTTGAAACTTTTAGTTAAGTTCTAAAGTTAAAGTTCTGTGGTAGGGTCTGTATATTAAGAAAATCATTTATTCGTAAGTAGTCTTACTTTATAAATATAAGTTAATAAATATTATTATTAAATATTATTTTCCGTTCTGAATTTAAGAGTTTGTGTGATTTAAAGGTCGTTTCATAGATATTAATAATGCTATAAATATAAATGCAGGAATACATATCTCATACGTAAGGATACGCTTGCCAAACGGCCTGGCAACCTAAGTTCCAAAAAGTCACCTTAGGTGGCAGTAGATCCACTTCTTTTTAGGATTCCGTAGTAAACAAGGAACCCTTATAGTTTCGCCATGTCTGTCTGTCTATCCTCTGTCGGTCTGTCTGCGATTTTACTCAGAGACTATAAAAACTAGAAAGGTATAATTTGGTATGGGTATGTATAATAGTTATGCCAAAAATGTGGTAGAAAAAAAATCATGAAAAAAAAATTTTTTAGGGTAGCTCCCATACAATGCAAAGAGTTATATATGGATACATGAAAAAAATACAGCAGGTAGTATATATACTGAAGTTGAAAGGCAACTATCAGAGCTGAGTTCTAAGTACAAACTAAAAAGTTATACCACCAACTTATAAAACGTACTCGAAAATGTAAAATTTCATACAATTTTCATTGTTTGATGTTTTTGGTCGGTAAACTGTGAGATGCGTGTGTGAATAGTGTGAACTGAACTCAAAGTTGTCATTCGCAACAACGGAACCCTACACTGCGCGTGGCCCGTAAGCACTTGGCCGGTTTTTTATTATTTAGTACCTAGATCAACTAGACTAAGTAAGAAGGATCGTACGCATTTATTTGAATCATAGTAATTTTAGGCGTACGACTGAATAACTAAGTGAGCGACTAGAAATGCAGAGTGGGTTAAAAACTCCCAACATAACAAAAAATTGGCTGTAGATAGGTTAAGTTGTGAGGTTTCCTTGGTTCGTTTGTCAAGGATCTCTCCAGATTATTTTGAGATGCATGAATGTAGTACTATAAGCTCACTTTTGCGTTTATTCAGTTAGCATTGAACCAGATTAGAAAACACACTCTGTGGATCTAGTGGTTGTCATGCTGGGCTGTCACAACGCAGGTCAGGGTTCGAACCTTGGTCAGGTGAAGATGGAAAATGATTTTTAGGATGATTTTTCAGTCGGTTTGTCGACATAGTATTTGTTATAAAATACAGTATCGTTGGATGAGTATCCCATAGAAAAAGTCTCGAACTTACTTTAAAATTTAACCGATTTTTTTTCTATCAAAGTTTAACTTAACTTTGTCTTCCAGTGTACTAAAGTTTATTCTGGTTGTAGAATTATCCGAGAGGGATTTACGGATTTTTCGGAAAGCTTTTTCGACAAATTGATGCATTGGTTTTTTAATTAAGTAAATTGCGAAGTAATTTCGAGGTATCTTAACTTTATAATTGTGTGTTTGTTTTTCGTGTGTGTAAGGGCTCAATATTGGTGTTAGAATTTTCAAGCTGCCTAAAGGCATCTGACATAGCTTTACGACTGCCATCAATGATGACCGCCGGGACCAACGGCTGAGCGTGCCTTCCGAAGCTAGTAGGAGTTCGAGATATTTTAATGCCACTTGCGGTCACCCATCCAAGTGGGTGGCCCGGGGTGGTTTTACATGCGCTTATCATCATCATCATAATCAGGTCTTTCTAGTCTCCACTGCAGGAGCACGACCCTCTCTGTACTACCAGAGCCATATACTAGCCTGAGTAGTCAGAGGATTTGGCCTACACTCTCCACGCTGGCCAGACGGGTTGGAGAGGTATCTTTGATGTTAATAAGCTTTGATTAGCTTGTGTTTCCTAAGTCGCCTTTTACGACGTCCACGGGATGACTTGGAGTGGTCCTATTCTACTCTGCCGGGAACTACACGGCTACATTACATGCGCTTATAAGGAAGCGCTTTTATTGCCCACACCCATCAGGCTATCGAAATCCTCGAATTTTGCCCTGCAGTGTACTAAAGTTCACTCCGGTTGTAGAATTATCCGGGAGATTGCGAGTATTTGTTACAGAAACTTCTGGAATTAACGGATTTTTCAGAAAGCTTTTTCGACTAATTGATGCTTTGGTTTGTTAATTAAGTAAATTGCGTATATCTTTACTTTATAATTGATTATACACTGGATTATAACTTGCCGTGTGGTTCCCGGCGGAATAGAATAGGACTACTCTACAAAAACTTGTTTCAAGAATTGTTTTAAGGTGTATATTTTAGAACATCAAAAATCATTTAGTTGACTGGTAAGGAAGAAAGTGCACGAATAGGGTGTTTGAATAGAGACCAAATAGAATAGAAACTAAGAAGGTACTTTAGTAATATATATATTTTGAAATTGTTCATGAATGTTAATTTGAATTTAATCTCTAGTTCTCGATTAATATACTTCCAACGCGTAAACACATCGACAAGAATGACGCGACTGTTTTGCTGCGCGCTTCGTGACTACCCCAGGCAGTAACTGAAAACCAGTGCATTGCTCTCCGAGTAATATACGCACTGAGATACTGCCTTTTGTACCACTGCGATACACAAACGATCACACACCCACTGGTATATTTGTTAAGTCTCTGTTTTGTAGTATGTTTTGTTTGCTTATTGATTGTATGTGTGTTTTTGATGGTACAATAAATCTTTTATCATCTATCTATCTACTCTAAGTCTTCTCGTGGATTTCGTAGAACGCAAATTAGGAAAAGTAAGTTTAATAAAGCTTATAAACATCAAAGTGACTTCCCAACCCGTCTGGCCAGCGTGGTGAGTGTACGCCAAATTCTTTGACTGCTTTGGCTAATATATGGCTCTGGTAGTACACAGAGGGTCGAGGGTTAAGCTTCTGTAGTGGAGACTTACAAAGACCTGATGATGATGGAGTAAAACGTTGAAGGCCTCCAAAGCGCAATGATTAATCCGCATTGCATAGTTTTGGGTTAAATTTTCAGTGCCGAAAAATAAATGTACCTACGCAAACTCACTATTTCACGCCGACGAAATCGCGGATAATATAATAATAACTAAATATATAGTTTGTGTTTCCTTAGTCGCCTTTTACGACATCAACGGGATGACTTGGAGTGGTCCTATTCTACTCTGCCGGGAACCACACTTATTAACATCAAAGAGACCTCTCCAACCCGTCTGGCCAGCGTGGAGAGTGTAGGCCAAATCCTCTGACTACTCAGGCTAGTATATGGTTCCGGTAGTACAGAGAGGGTCGTGCTCCTGCAGTGGAGACTAGAAAGACCTGATGATGATGATGATGATGATAAATATATAGGGACCACTATTCTGATATCTATGATAGGGACATATCACACAAATTGTGCTAGCCCCACAGTAAGTTGTGAACTTGTGTCGCAGGATACTCACTCAACGATACTATATTTTATAATATATACTTATATAGATAAACATCCAAGACCCAGGTCAATATGAAAAAGATCTTTTTTCACAGTGAGCTGACCGGGGATCGAACCCGGGACCTCGTGTCGCAGGCTAGCATGATGACCGCTGCGCCACGGAGCTCGACAAATATAACGAAAAATAGCTTGTATAATATTACATACAAGCGAGGAATCGTAGCAATTCTCTCACTCATTCGTGGACACGGCCTTATAAACTCATATAATAATTATAGCCAAGAAAAGCCTCAGCAGATCGCAAGTCTACTAATGCGGGTACAGTGTCTAACTTTCCTACAACTAGTTTGTTCTGTATTCCTACAATAATCCCTGTCTATTCTTGTCAAATACATCGGGCTATTGTCATGAAAGTTGTTCGAAGTTAGCCAACTGTTGGTAAAGTTATAAAAACTTACTTTTAGTTCTTCTACTCTACAGGTTTTATCTACTTTTTCCTTTTTTTTGTTTGTCTGTTCCATTGTTCGTGTAGTCTAAACGGCTGGACTGATTTTAAAGGAACAGGTGGAGCGTAGCATATTGGGGATCAAACTGACAGATAGAGTAAAAAATACAACCCTACGCTCCATTACAAACGTGGTAGATGTTGGCAAAAAGTCAGGTAAACTAAAATGGGACTGGGCGGGTCACGTCTGCCGTATGCACCAGGATAGATGGGCCCATATCGCTACCTTTTGGAATCCGACAGACGGAAAAAGAAACAGAGGAAGACCCAGAACAAGATGGTCGCCTTTATGAGAGTGACTGGAAAGAGAAGGGTAAGGACAGAGACACTTGGAGAAATAAAGGGGAGGCTTTTGCCCAGCAGTGGGACATAATAAGCTAATAAAAAAAAAGGTGTCATTAGATTTGTGTTCTCCCTGCTATTTAAAGGTTATGTAAAGTCAGCTAAAAATTAACATGGCAAAAACGGAAGCCGGCTTTTTATTTTTTTAAATAATGCAACTTGTTGGTATAGTATAATTCGAGATTCTTGTTTTGATGTTTTAACATCAAATTGGTTTACACTTTCTGACGGCCTCGCACACTAGCCTGTGGCCTGCGGTACTGAGTTAGATTTTGGGTAGGGTATTTTTTTCATGCAAAACTATGTATACCCCGCAAGGGAAAAAGATGTGTGTGTGAAAATGTGACGCCCCAAAGAAAATGAAAGAGATTTAAATAAAATTATTTTAATACGGTTTTTATCGCGTTTATTACGTTAGGTGTATAAATAATGTAATAAACGCGATAAAAACCGTATTAAAATAATTTTATTTAAATGTGTAACAATCGCGAAAACATAAGAAAACAAAATGAAAGAGAGTTTTGAGAGAGAGGAACTTTACAATTTATTTTGGTTTGGTTGGACACGTCTCTGTACATTCGAGAATTTGGTAAGTAATTTGACAATTCAATCACAATGTTGCTAGTGCTAATTATAACAACAGTGTTCCCAGCTTACGCTGCACGCTAGCGCCACCCACCACGAACTATAATTAATGTTACCATATCCTTTGTGATATTTCCTTTACTAGTTCAGTAAGATCGAGGTAGATGTCGCCTCGCGCTGACTCGATTCAAAGATACAGGTATTTTGTTAAATTCTATTTAACAGTGTCACTGTCGTTTTCTGTGGCTTAAATGGTCAGTAGAACTATTATGAAGAGTGAGCAGTCATTAGATTTGTATTTTTCCCTGCAGTATCCATAGCTAAGTAACTTTACATACTAACAACAACAATATTAATTTTTTAGGGTTCCGTACAAAAGTTGAAAACCGGAACCCTTATAGGATCACTCGAGCGTCTGTCTGTCCGTCCGTCCGTCTGTCACAGCCGATTTTCTCCGAATCTACTGAACCAAATTAGATGAAATTTGGTAAGATAGTGTAATCCTATGACCCAAATACGGATGTGCAAAGTAAATAAAGATTTTTTTGAAATAAGGGTCATTTTGAGGGGCCCAATTACAAAATTAAAAAAAAATGTTTTGCAAACCTTACTGTGTCGTATATCAAATGAAAGGGCTCATTATGAGGATCTCAAAAATATTTTTTTTTGTTCGGGTAAAATCAATACTTTTAATTTATTCACGAAAGAAGGCAAAAATTGACCATTCCCCCCCCTGATCTCCGAAACTACTGAGCCGAAAATTTTGAAAAAATTACAAAATATAGTTCATTCCTTAAAGATTGCAGGAAAAATAATAAGAATTCTATTACTTGAAAATTAAGTGGTAAACTCACAATAATAAGTTCATCTAGGGAAATAGTTCACTAAAACACCTCTAGATGGCGCTAGTCAATTGAATAAAACTTTTTTTGCACATTTTGTGTGTTCACGAAGCATATTGTACGGAACCCTCATTGCGGGAGTTTGACTCACACTTGGCCGGTTTTTTTTTTATTTTCGTTTCCTTTTTGTGACGGCAACTCTTTTTTTTAATCACTGAATTTAAAAAACTCCACTGAATTTACTCCTTTTTGAATTTCGATTCTTTGAATACAAAATATCTTCTATGAATATACGTAAATAATCCAAAATACGTTTTATTAATCCAGAACAAATGTAAGTCCGATAATTCCTGTCCATCGCTGTCAAACACATCGCCAACTATTGTAAGCTAAAAGTTGTTCGCAGCATAGTGCGGAGTTAGCTAACTGTAGGAAAAGTTGCACAAGTTCCAACTCGATTGTCCGACTGTGTTTTAGTTGTTCTACAGCTTATGCAATTGTCGACTGTATTTAAAAGTTACTGAATTTTATGGTTTGGAAACAATTTCGTATTTTAAACTTAAGCCAATATTGGCTTGTGTTATAAATACAGAATTGTTAGCTTAATTATTTGACTTAATTGCATTAAACCATTTATAATTGCAAAAAAATATATTTTACAAAAAAATACAAAAGTAGAGTTTTAATCATATTATGCACGCAAATCATCGTTCATACTCTGATTCAAATATTATAGTTTCCAACCAAGATCAAATACCAAATTCAGCTTTGAGTCTTTAGCAATTTCGCCTAATAAAACCATAATCTACAACATATTATTTTTACATTTTTCTGTGCAATAAAGTTTCAATAAAATAATCAATTATCTAAATCTATTATGTATCCGTATTGTTACATTATATACCAACTACTCTGTTCACTTCTTGAGGAATAACTACTTAATAATTCATCCGTATGTATTATTTTATAAATAGTCCGATAATTTTTCTATGCATCGCTGTCAAACACATCGCCAACTATTGTAAGCTAGAAGTTGTTCGCAGCATAGTGCGGAGTTAGCTAACTGTAGGAAAAGTTGCACAACTTCCAACTCGATTGTCCGACTGTGTTTTATTTGTTCTACAGCTTATATTTGCCGTATATTGTCGTTTCTAAAGAGTAAATAATTTCACTTACTTACTTAAATAAATATCTGTGATTTCACATTTTTAGATAATGTCTTTGGTTTTCATCAGAGTAAAGAAAAATCATTGAATACTATACCAGCTGCTTTTTTCTATTTAATCCATGAATATCGATTAAGAGATTAAGCAAAAACTCGAGGAAATCACGTCCATAGAAGATGCAGCTAGCAACCCATCACTATATTTATTCCGCTTTTCTCCATAACGCTCCCTTATACGCTAAACGCGTCCTTTTGTTCTTACGTGCTGGGGCTCTATGTACCCCACAAATGATAAAGACGTGATAATAATATGTAACATTTTTAGGTTTTATAAAGTGACCAAAACTGGGGTCAGATTTTTCAATTTGCCCATCAGCATCTGTCAAAACTTAATGACTGCCATCTAATCATCACCGAAGCATGGATCGAAATATTATTAAGCCACTTATTGACACGTATCGAGGTACAAAGACGAACGTTGGACCATTTTAAGCACGCGCTGGAAAGGCCCTGAAGGCAAGAGAAAGCCAGGGAGGCCGAAAACTAGGTGGTTCGACGACATCAAGGCGGTGGCTGGAAAGAATTGGCAAACCAAAGCGCAATCGAGAGAAGAGTGGCATAGGTTGGAGGAGGCCTATACCCAAGAGGGGTCCATTTCCAACAAATAAAAAAACAGTAATATTAGAAGTAAGAAAAAAAATACTAACTCACATAACTAAAAAGAAAGGATAATTTAAAATCAAATTAAGAAAAATAAAAGCATCTAACAATAATAATAAACAACAAACTAAAGTGACAATAGACTAACACTATTATATAAGTTCATAATCAATAATTGGGATATGGAATCAATAAAGGCTTTTTTTATTTTTATTTATTTTATTTTATTTATTGACACCCATCCCAATAGAGACTACGGCCAGGATTGCTTAACATACTTAAGCGTTAACAATGCTTGTTCACACTGCATAATAGCTAGCTTGTAACAGGTTAAAAAAAGGGCAATATTATTTGATTCTTTAAAAATTACGGTAGGTAACAAATGACCATACAGGTTTAAAAATGTTCCCTTGGTCCACATTAATTTTAAATATAGTATATTTAAGTACACCAGTTGTTTGTAGTTATATTCCATGTTATTTTTGTCTATTTTAGCAGGATACCTATGTTATGCATTAATCTAGATAAAAAGCTTGTGAATCGGATTGATTCACAGTCATCATCATTTCGTGTAGGTGACACGGTCAATCGACCTTGCGCACACCCTGGTGTAGTTCTTCGGAACCGCCTCTCGGCCTCTGACGTGGATCCTTTAACGACTACCAGATGGCAGCCGGGACCACCGGCATAACGTGCCTTCCGAAGCACGGAATCATCTTTCTTATGAGACAATCAGGTGATTCATGCCTGCAATGTCCTAAGCAAACTGGAAACAACTTGACAAAGTATGCTTCCCGTGGGAATCGAACCCACGACTCCCGGGTCAACAGGGCAAACGCCTTAACCACTGGACCACGGAGGCAGTTGAGGCAGAGATTCACAGTGTCAAGAATACATTTCGTACCGTTAAAGGACCGAGTCTTACTCTCCATCTGACATCCAATCAGTCAGCAACCCTCCACCGCTTTGCATTTTCGAAAATTCCAACTAAACTTTTGCTCGTGTAAGCTTCGCGGTTCGTTCTATAGTACCCCAGTGTATAATTAATTACGAAGTTAAGGACTGTTCACATTACTTCCTTATTCAACAAATTAATGAGTCTATGAATCAATTAGTTGAAATAGAATCTTAATGGATGATTTTTTTTTAATCTATGTTTACGGAAAACTGTTATTCATGTATTTCTGGAATAGACACCGAGTATATTCAGGATAAAATAAACTCTGGAAGCAATCTCATCAGCTAGCTAGTCTGTAAAAAGTTTGCCAGATCATTATTACAGTATAAATAGTACAAAAAACAAAAATGCTTCCATTACGGACTCCTGGGCCCTGACATTACGTTCAGAAATGTAATCATAATCATTAAAATGGAAAATGCTTCAGGATAACACCTGCAATACCTTGGAGAGTAATCAATTACAAAGTTAAGAAGGCTCTTCCTAATTGAGTAAATTAACAAACCGGTGCATCAATTATTAGAAAAAAAAACCTTTTCGTAAATCTAAAATCCTGAGCTTTCCGTTACGAATTCGTGGAAAATCCAGGAAAATTTCAAAGCCGAAATGAACTTTCGTTCACTGGAGGACAACTTTTGATGGTACGATTTCGATTTCATTTAGATCTAGAGTGGTGAAAAAGTTTTGCACTGTGCTGATTAAATTGTTGTAGAAAACTAGTACTTTTAGACTAAATATACCATAGTCACAAACTATCATTCAATCATATTTTTTAGGTCAGGCAAATTTCGACTCATTCATCTCCGAAATTGAACATATTTAAAAAAAACCGGCCAAGTGCGTGTCGGGCCACGCGCAGTGTAGGGTTCCGTAGTTGCGAATGACAACTTTGAGTTCACACTGTTCACACTCGCACCTCACAGTTTAACGACCAAAAACATCTAACAATGAAAATTGTATGGAATTTTACATTTTCGAATACATTTTATTAGTTGGTTGCCTATAACTTTTTAGTTTGTACTTAGTACTCAGCTCTGATAGTTTTCTTTCCAACTTCAGTATATATACTACTGCTGTAATTTTTTTCACGTATCCATATATAATCGTTTAGTAGATAGAGGGGGGGACACGTACCTCTAACAAAAATTTGCAAATATTTCGGAAACGGATCCCTAAATCGAAAAATAGTGTTCTCACCTTACAATAATTTTTAAAGACCTATTTAACGATACCCCACACGGTGGGTAAGTAGCGAATAAAAAATTACTCCTCCACTTTACTTGTATGGGAGCTACCATAAAAAAAAAACAAAATTTTCAAGTTTTTTTTCTACCACTTTTTTGGCATGATTAATATACATACCCATACCAAATTACAGCTTTCTAGTACTTATTGTCTCTGAGTAAAACCGCGGACGGACAGACAGACAGACATGGCGAAACTATAAGGGTTCCTTGTTTACTACGGAACCCTAAAAACCTGTGCATCAATTAGTCGAAAAAAAATATTTGTAAATCTACAAATCCTGAGCGTTTCGTTTACGAATTTCCGGAATATCCCGGATGATTTCAAAGCCGAAATGAACTTTAGTACACTGCAGGACAACTTTTGGTTAAACAATTGGCTACTTGACTAAAAAAATTTTCGTGTCGCTATGTAAAGACCTGCCAAAAATAAACACAATAGTGACCGCAATACATTTCTAAATAAAAAACTCTTTCAGATATAGAAGTTTTAAAGACACTTATTTTTAGACGTTAATTTTTAGACGTGAAAACGCGCTCTTTAAATGCCTACATATTTGTGACGTCACAACTTTGTATTTTGTATGGGCGGCGTGAGAACTTTGTTTGGTAGCTATACGAAATATTACGTTTATGGTAATGGTTTCATAACAAAAGTTGCTACAAATTTTGCGGACTACAATACAGTAAAAGTGTAATTTAAGATTTTCATACTTTTAAAAATGGTCCTATTCACCCAACTTTAAAGAAGCTTTAAGAACACTTAACGAATCGATATCAAATTAAAAGTGTTTTTTATAGTGTTTTTAGATAGAAATGAGTATCATTGGAAACAAATTTTATATAATCTTAACATTAGGCAAATACCGAATTTCGGTTTAATTTGAATTCGGAGTTGTGAAAAAGTTTTTCAGTGTGTTGCTTGTAAATTATTTAACTATGCTGTTAGTTTCATGTTTTGGTACTGAATTAAATACATAAATAAAAATGTCAGCCGTAGTACGACTTAAGATAAAAAAAAAAACATAAAACCAAAGAAATAAAAAAGCTACGGTTTGTCGTCTTAACAATAATATATTTTAAAGTAAATTATACCTCCGTGGCGCAGCGGTTGACCCGCCAGCTTGCAACACGAGTAGTGTCGAGTTCTTTCCCCGAACCCGGAATCGAACCCAGTGTCGAGTCGCAGTCTGGCGTGATAACTACTACACCACGGTGCCCGTCAAATAAACATTATATATTCGGATCATCTCTATAAGACAGTCGTCTCCTGTGATACTCGCAGATTCCCAAGGTGTTTCTCTAACCTACTCATCCAAATTTGGTCAGTCGTGTAAAACACACATATTATCATAAACTCTAACAAAACATTACGCTCCGTGGCGCACCGGTCAACACGCCAGCCTGCGACACGGGGGTCCCGGGTTCGATCCCCGGTCAGGTCATGATGGAAAACGATCTTTTTCAGTATGACCTGGGTCTTGGATGTTTATCTATATAAGTATATATTATAAATATAGTATCGTTGAGTTAGTATCCTGCGACACAAGTTCACAACTTACTGTGGGGCTAGCTCAATTTGTGTGATATGTCCCTATATATTTATTTATTTAATTTTCAGGCGTTCGTGTTTTTTTTTTATGTCATAGGACGGCAAACGAGCAAGTGGGTCACCTGATGGGAAGTGATCACCGCTGCCCATGGACAACTGCAACACCAGAGGGGTCACAGGAGCGTTGCCGGCCTTTTATTTTTCTCTCCCCAGAGGGGAGAGGGAGATGGGCCTCCGGCTCTCTCACTCACCGAACAAAGCATAGTAGCGGTAAAGCTACTACTCAAACGTCGATTTTCTGTGAGAGTGTGGTACTTCCCCGGACGAGCCGGCCCATTCATGCTACTAGCAAAATGATTTTCGCCGGTAGCGAGGCTCTACCACAACTAATGAATAATAAACGTGTAAAACTAGAATAAAGAAAAACAAAAACAAAAACAAAATAAAAAGACTAAAACCATGAATATAAATGTACACTAAAACTCACCGACATTTTTTTTTTGCATATCTTTTATCTGCGCTAAAACCACACGGAATATATATTTTTGTACATTTTGTAAACAAAACACAATAAGACAGACTGAAACTTCAAGAAAAGTATATTTTTGTTCATTTTAAATGTCAAACAAGAAGTTCATGAAACAGACCAAAAGCTATTCCTGAAGTTAAATAACTTCAGCATTTACAAAGATTCGGATTCCGGCTCGAATTTCCGGATCATTAAACTTCCAATCTTGGAATTGATTACTACGGAAGAACTTCCAAGTTATTAACAAATCTCAACCTTTACAACACAGAACATAAAATGTCACTCTCTACTAGGAAAAAAAAAATATCGCGTGTCATTGTCAAAGAAAAACGTAAATGCGCCCCTATGTGCTGTGATATAGTATCATAATTACACTAAAAAGGTTAATCAAGTAAATAGAAAATAGTATATTTTTCATCATCAGGTCTTTTTAGTCTCCACTGCATAAGCATGAACTTCTCTGTACTACCAGAGCCAAATATTAACCAGAGCAGTCAGAGGATTTGGCCTATACTCTCCACGCTAGCCAGTATGTTTGTAAATATTCTTTAAATGTTGATATTTCAAATTTTCTAATCGTTGGTACTTCAAATATCTCACTGATGTTGACTTATGTGACAGACAGACAGACGGACATCAAAGTCTTATGAATAGGGTCTCGTTTTTACACATTGGGTACGTAAAAGCAAATGTCTTCGTAAATAATCCGCGAAAATTACATTTAATAATTGACATATTCTAATATCATAAAAATAAGCTAATATGTCTGAAGTTTTGCGCTTTTTTATTATAGCGTGGAGAGTGAAGGTCTAATACTCTGGCTGCCCTGGCTCTGGTAGTACAAAGAGGGTTGTGCTTTTGCAGTGGAGATTGAAAGTGACCTGATGATGATGATGGTGCATAGATATGACTATTACGTAAAGCTTTCCCAGTTTACTCTAACTGGACGAATATAAAGAATTTATTTTTACAAAAATACTCCGATTTCGTATTCCGTTATCTTTTAATGTTTCGGAAGAAATAAAATTGGAATTCCCGAAGTGCTTTGCGAAAGGTCTGATTTAACTGCATGAGCGATTTTAATTAGATCACGTACTAAGACAGTGGGAATCGAATTTAATAAATAAAGATAATAAAGTCAAATTTACACAGCATTAACTAGAAAATTTCTTGTTAATGCTGTGTAAATCTGACTATTTTATATTACAAAATTTAATGTTTATACATACATGTTATTACGCCTCCCATTCATCACCCATTTAGGGGTAGGCAGAGACTATTGATCTAAAATGATCTAAAAATATAAGAATATTTTCTAAATTGATTTAATTCTACTGATATTATAAATTGAAAGGTTTTAACGAGGATATGAAAACAGTGGTTACTCCTTTACGCAAAACAATATTTACTTGAATGACTATGAATTTTTGTGATTTTTTTAAATTTTCAATACTAATTATTAACAATAGATAAATAAAATGGAGCAAATTATTACACACTGTTGTTCAAAAGATGACAAAAGAAGTGGACGCCCGTCCAGGCGAAACCTGAAAACTTCAGACACTTTAGCTTATTTTATGATCATCATCATCATCACCAGGTCTTTTAATTAGTTTCCACTGCAGAATTTTTATGGTATTGGAATTATATAAATTATTATATATCATTTTCGCGGATTTTTTACGAAGATATTAGCTTTTTAGGGTTTCGTACCCAATGTGTCAAAAATGAGTCCCTATTCACGAGATTTCGACGTCAGTCTGCCTGTCTGTCACATGAGCCAACATCAGTGAGATATTTATAGAAAACATTTAAAGAATATATACAAACATTCACGTACATATATTAAAAGAATCTCCAAAATCCAATAATCATTGTTTTAGTACGTGATCTAATTAAAATCGCTAATGCAGTAAACATTAAACCTTAGGAAAGCACCCGGGAACATTAAAGAATGACGGCGAAAATTTATTTGTTAGTTTGCTAAAGCGTCTAGAATTATCTTATGGGTAAATCGTATTAATATATTTTTGTTCAATTTTACTCATAAACCACTATTTTGACTAAAGTCTCAGTAAAAATATTACATTTAAAGGAATATAAATTGACTGCGATGGCTGCAAAGATGGCCGATGACACCGGAATTAGGTACTTCCTTGAGTTTAGGGTTACCATTAGCACGACTTACAAGCAACAACCTAAAGAAAATAATTCATTTGTTGTGAAATAAAAAAAGGGTACTTCTTTATTTACCAGGTTAAGGTATAACGTTTATAATGTGCTTACTTTAAAAGGGTCATTTTATCGATTATGGTCTTGTGTCTCCCCTGATGGCTCCCCTAGGGGAGCCATTAGGATTTTTTTAGTCTTGGTGTCTTCCCTATGTCGGGGAGACATCACACCTAGCTTGTTAATAATATATTGAGTACTCGTGTATCCCCTGTCAAGTTTAAATATACTGGTCACTCGAAAATGAAATGACATGAAATTTATTTGACCATTTAAAGTCCACACTTGTTTACCCCACACTAGGCAACATGCCCGTTCTGGCAACCTAATAATGATTCCAAAACAGCGTTAAAATGGTGCTGACAAAAAGTTTACTTGTAATTAAATTATAATAGTACCTATTTGATTTAAAAATGTACACATATAAAAAGGACAGAAATAAAGTTTTTTTTACTTAAAAAAATAAAATATCATCAAGGTCTTTAACAATGATTGGAGAGATGTTTCACATATCATAATCATTCATGTAGAGTATTTGGTATTTCATATTAAAGTTAGAGATTTGTGAGCAGAAGGGATCTTACGATGTGCTTATTGTATAAAAAGTCCGAAATAAAGGGATTGAACCACGGGGCTATTAGTGGTATGTACTTGTCTGTTATCTTCCAATGTCAAGTCTGTCATCATATGTTGCTTTCTGATTAATTGAAAATTGAAATTACAACTCTATTATCATCTCTTACATCGTCTAATAGTTCCATCGTATGCTATGCTGATGACACTGCTATTATATTTTCTGGTGAAAACTGGGAGAAGTGTTCGGAGTCGGTCAGTTCTAATCTATTAACACAGAAAGGTAAAAAAAAATTCATGTGCTATCACAAAACTGAAACTTTTGCACCTTAACAAATTCCAGACTTTAGAAATGCACGAGTGGACATCTGTCTTGCTCTGCCGAAAACTGTGAAATCATTAGCAGGTCGCAGACATTTCGATACCTGGGAGTAATCCTTGACGTGAGGCTTACTTTCTCAGCTCACATAGACGCTATACTTGCATGAGGGTGCGAAAGCTTATTTACATTATGAAGCTTCTAAGAGAAACTGCCAACTACCCGTTGCTTAAAAGTGTCTATCTGGCACTTTGCCACTCGATAATTACCTACTGTATTGCAGTATGGGATAGTGCAGCACCTTCCTATTTATGCTACGAAAACCATTATGTTATCCTAAAACTTTTTTGTATAAACAGGCTGAGGTTCTTAGTATTCGTAAACTATATAATATACTAAAGGCGGCACTCGGTAAGCATAAACAAGTATTAAAATTACCTAATCACAATAATATGTTGAAAAAAGAATATTCATAGTCAAAACTTCACTCGTCGTCAGAACCACTAATAGCCACTGGGCTATTAGCTATTAGTGGTTCTGACGACTATTGGCTATTGGCTATTAGTGGTTCTGACGACGAGTGAAGTTATTTCTGTACTTTATATATGTGTACATTTTTAAATCGAATACTATTATAATTTAATTACAAGTAAACTTTTTGTCAGCACCATTTTAACGCTGTTTTGGAATCATTAATAGGTTGCCAGAACGGGCATGTTGCCTAGTGTGGGGTAAACAAGTGTGGACTTTAAATGGTCAAATAAATTTCATGTCATTTCATTTTCGAGTGACCAGTATATTTAAACTTGACAGGGGATACACGAGTACTCAATATATTATTAACAAGCTAGGTCTGATGTCTCCCCGACCTAGGGAAGACACCAAGACTAAAAAAATCCTAATGGCTCCCTCAGGGGAGCCATCAGGGGAGACACGAGACCGGAATCATTTTATCAATGTTTAAACAGCTGTTGCTGTATTTTAATGTCATAAATAGCGCAAGAATTTATTTTTTACAATGGCAGCATTTTTGAACGTCACGTCCACGTCAGTGTCATTTGAAAAATCACCTCACCTGCTGTCACGTCACTGTCATAAGATCACAAATGCTCTTGCGTTCTTGTGTGTTCGTTGTGTTCAAAAATTCGTTTCACTACTTTTCTTTAAATATCTCGACTTGGCTTGCCTACGGACTGTGATCTTTGCTTTTTGTAACTTGTGCGTGTTTAAAGGATTCCGATTTTGCCCCGTGTTTTGGTGACGTGTGCGTCGCTCTTTTGGACTTGGATACCTACCAGGTTGTTCATCTATAATGGGTGACCGAACCAGTATAACACGTATCCTATGTGTTAATTGCAATATTTGCGTTAACAAATTGCGCCGCTACCCTGTGCTGAGGCTTGATCCTAGAGTTACTAGTATTATCTGTAGCTGGACTTATCCACAAATAGTAAGTAAACAAATGTCATTGTCAACCACTCCAAATAACTTCTACTTCGATTTGTGTACCTAGTTATCACTTTATTCATAACAGTTCATCATTTGTAATTATCGTGAACATCTTTTATCACACTTTTAGTCCAAGCTTTGTGTTCATTCTTTCATTATTTTTCAGATGACTGAAAGAGACTACATATGTGAAGCTTGTAAAGACCTTGCAATGTTTGCTGTAAATCAAAATCTGCAGCAAGAAACATCCAGTAGTAGGGAAGTGCAAGCTGGACCGAGTCATAAAGGCCATACTCATGTGTGTCGCTTATGTGGATGTTCAATAGCACGTAGACAGAGTGATCAAATACTAAGAGACTCCCCTACTGATCTACAAAGTTCTATGATAGCTATAATAGAAAGCAAAATAGCACCACAACAGGTATGTATGTACATTCATATTATTGAACTGATATTTCAAAAATTAAAGTTAATTTCTCATCTAAGAAAGATAAAAATAAAATTGACAAATATTAATATAAGGAAAAATTACCTAGGTTTTGTTAGTAAGCACTGTTCAATATAGTAGGTATTTTAGTTTGATGTTTTTTATTATTATCTGTGAATCATATTCTGTATAGCTATCAGTTTTACAATAATCCTTTTCTTTTACCTAATATTACTAATAGAAATAATGCTTAAACTACTATTTATTAAGCCTGGCACAAATTATTTAATGCCAGGGCTTCTTATTTTCGTTCCGTTAGCATTATTCCATACATAAGCCTCTTGATTTGGCCCTTTGGCCTTTGTGTTAGTATAAACCCGGACTAGGGCTTCTTTTGCTCACTATTTTCAAAGTAATAATTAACATTTTGTTTTCAGATATTGGAATCAGATCGAGTTTGTCATCCTTGCTGGTTGCGCACACAGAGAGAGGCTCGCCGTATGAGCATTTCTGATGAAGCCCGATCTCTTCCAACTGTTCAAGAGGACAACACCGAACCACCTGAAGTTTTTTCTTCTGAACAATCACAAAATCAGGAAATAGATAAAATTACATTGCCAGATTACAGAAGAGCAGCAAACACAAATAGTCATTGTGTTTTTCCGCACTGTTCTAACAGCACATTGAGAACAATATCGGATAGTTTGAGAGCTATTGTTCTTAGTTATCATCATTATTATATGCCTGAATTAACTAGAGTATGTGATGATCATTTAAATAGCTATATGTGGGACATCTTATATGAGTCTGAAAATAGTATTAATGTATTTACTACTCGCCAAATACAACATGTATTTTCTTTTGTGAATGCATTCAATCCAACATTAGACTTTAAGAATATTGAAGAAATGGATGAAAGGGTTTTCATTTATTGGATAGGGTATACAAAAGAAAAATTCTTCACTTTACTTGAAGAAGTACCTCGAATTTTGGACATACGTAATGGAAAGCTAGGATTAGCAATGCTCCTCTTGAAATTAAGAACAGGCGACTCTGACGATAGAATATCTATGTTAATTAATATGCCACGGCGTACTTTGGAGACACTGATGGATAAAGTTCGAGAAGTACTCCTTCAAGATTTTGTGCCCAGTAATCTTGGCATTGGGAATATACAAAGGGAACAACTTTTGCAGCGAAACTTAACAATTCCAGGCGGATTGTACAGTAATGGGAATAATTGTATAGTAATATGTGATGGTACATATATATATATGCATAAAAGTGCTAACTATAGGTTTCAGAAAGATAGTTATTCCCTCCATAAATATAGGAATCTATTAAAACCTTTTATGATTGTTGCCACTGATGGCTATATTATTGATTGTTTTGGCCCATACAAAGCCACCTCATCAGACGCTGAAATTATGAAATCCCTGTTTCGGGATGGATCTTCTTTAAGATCATATTTCTCAGAGGACGATGTCTTCATACTTGACAGGGGTTTTAGGGACTGTATCAGTTTTTTGGAGGGATGTGGATATAGAACATATATGCCAGATTCGCTTTTGGAAGGTGAGCATCAATTAACCACGGAACAAGCAAATCGTAGTCGTTGTATTACTATGTGTAGATGGGTGGTAGAGGCTGTTAATGGTCACTTTAAAAGAGACTTTAAGCTTCTAAGACAAGACCAAGTACATTGGTCTCTACCACATATGATGCCACATTTTCAAATAGCTGCTGCTCTATTAAATAGGTTTGGGGTTCGTTTTACTGATGGTGAATATGCCAATGAAATATTAGAAATTGTTCAAGAAAGAAGGAATTTAGGAAATAATCTATCTAATATGGTTCAAGAAACGAATATGAATAGGAGAACCGCTCAATTTCAAAATATATGTGCTGACCGTTATAATCTCTTGCAGTTTCCACGTCTGGAAAAGTCAGATCTCATTTTATTCGCCTTGGGAACTTATCAAATCCGTCAAGCTCGTTCCTATTATGGCGAACATGTACGTTTTCATGGCGGTTATAGGATAGAAGTCTGTAGTGAACCCTTAGATTCTGAGGAATACGATCTTAGAGGAAGCGGTGAGAGAACTTTAATACGAGGAAGAATTAAATCTCGTCATGTTTCAAGGAAACAATATTATGTATATATTTTAATAGAAAATAATGTCCAGAGTCGAACAGCCATAGTAGAATATTGTTGCAGCTGTTTGGTGGGTCGGCGAACATTGGGATGTTGTGCACATGTCATGACTCTGGTTTGGTATTTAGGATGGGCAAGACATGAGGATAATATTACAGCACCGGCAGGATTTTTAGACGAAATTATTGTAAGAGATGATGAAGATGAAGATCAATAAATGTTTTAAAGTAAATGGGTAGTTTCTTTTTAATTGCGTATCCTTTATTTATAAAATACTGCCTTTACCTTGCACTCTGCACTGTGCAAAAATTCAAAATAGGATAAGAATAGAATTGTAGATTCTGACTATGCATCTGCATGCGATAGTGTATATTTGCCGTCTGTCGGCTTAGTTTAGTATCTTTGCGTAATGAATGATACTTAGTTCACTTTATATTTATTTAACCTAGGGCAGTTCAATACCCTAAATAGTCCCTGGTTTGAGAAATCAAGAATCGACAGGACTGTCTCGCCCGTAAGTACGTATGTACAGAGTACCTTCACAAAATATTACATCAAGGCATTCCATGAAAGTGAAGTGAATTATTTCTCATCCATGCCTGAATATCAAAGAAAAGTACTGTTCAATCTCCCTCACCTTTTGTACACGTCTAGGTAAGCCGCTATGGAGATTTTTTATAGCTGTCAATATGACACATAACCTCAAAAATCTGAAAATCTTTATATACCAATATCTTTTTTTCTCCGAGTTCTTATGCCATAATTCTTTTTTTAATATAATAAGGAACAGACTCTTATCAATTTAAGATATTTTCCATATGTAGACGCTGGCGATTTAAGTCAACTATTTTGATGTATGGAAGTCTGCCGTCATTCTTTATTTCCTCGAGATCTTTCGGCGAATTGGAATCGGCGATTTTAAAGCAAACCATTTTAAATAGTACCTATTATTTTGAAAACTGATGGTCCGTTGTGGGCGCTGAAATAAACTGAAAAGAACAAATTAATTATCCCTTATTTTTATAGCCTTAGAGTGGGATTTTTTCCCAAATTTATATTAGACCTATTTTGGGTATTGCATACCCTTTCCAGTTAAAAAGAATTATCAAAATCGGACTTCTCTATAAAAAGATATGCGTAACCGTAAGAACCCTGGAATATTAAATGTTTTTCCTCGAGATCTTTTAGCGAAATTGGAATCTGTGATTTTAAAGGAAACCTTTTCAAATAGTACCTATTTCTTTATAAGAGAACCCGGATGGTCCATTCCATGTTTGAATGTTCAGCGACTCTATGAACCTTTCTGAGAAGGGTGACGGCTCGTGTCATCAAAATATTGTAAACTTTTTTGTCCACTGGGAGGCACTTTAAGATTCCTGCTGTAATCTTTCATGATCATCATCATCAAATTGAAGAGCTGGGCTCTTGTCGGTGAAGCTAATAATAACGTAAAATAAATAGCTGAAAATCAAAGGTACCGTTGGAAATGTAAAATGGTTTTAAAAAGCTTGCAAAATCTGACTCCTGTGTTGGCCACTTACACGTATAAGATCAAACAAAACCGGTGTTTTTGACGTTTCGAGATTATTTGTAATTTATGTGTGTGCACGTATTAGTCAACATAAACTATTTTTGAAAAAAAAAAAAAAAATTTAAACATTAAAACTGAAAATATGTGATGAAAAAGAATTCGTCCCAGGTAGGATTCGAACCACAGCTCTTAGGTCTGCGCCACCGTGGCTTCGAATCACCGCGTCGAATTCTGCCATCACATATTACCCCGTAGAGTATAACGCATTCGAAAGCTTCGATATCACATATACCCTACGGGGTAATATGTGATGGCAGAATTAGGGCGCAGACCTAAGAGCCCACAGCTCTTAGGTCTGCGAATCCTACCTGTGGCGAATTCTTTTTATCACATATTTTCAATTTTAATAATATACCGAGCATTGTAATGCTATTTAAAAACCATTTAATTGAGCAAGAGCGTTCTACAATTTAATCAACTTTCTATTCATCTGATATGAATGAAGTAGAATACCACACTACTAAATAGTGGGTAGTATTGAAGAAATACACATGCTTCGAATGCGTTATACCCTACGGGGTAATATGTGATGGCAGAATTCGACGCGGTGATTCGAAGCAACTTATCTTTTGTTTTTTAGGCCTAAGGGTTGATGTTTTTTTTTTTTCAAATTTTAATGAGACCTTCGAAAAATTATCAAACTCTGTAAAAAGTAATGCGTGCTCATACTTAAAAAAAAAAATAAACGCGTCGACATAAGGACCCTCCGATTTTTCGTCGGTTTAAAAATAAGCATACTATAAAATAGCTAAGACCCGTAATATAAACTAGTATCCTCGCACTCAACTTTTACAGTCCACTGAAATGTTTATTTTATGAAGTTTCCGGAACTATATGCTAATATTTGAGTTTATCCATACCACTATTAACTATGAGGACTATAATCTACGAACTACTCGTATAATACAGAAATATTATTCAACGAATTTTATTAAACCAGCTTTTGCTGATATGTATAGTCTGGGTCACTCACTCATTGAAGAGCCCGATGGTCCAGTGGGTGTGAGCTCTATCAGCGCTTACTTTTGTTAAGCAACCCCTAGTGCAGTCCCTATTTTGATGGGTGACCGCAAGTGGCATAAGAATATCTCGAGCTCCACCGTGCTTCGGAAGGCACGTTAAGCCGTTGGTCCTGGCTGTCATCGTTGATGGCAGCCGTTAAGCTATGTCAGATGCCATAAGGCAGCTCGCAAAATTTGACACCAGTGTTGGCCACTTACACATACGAAAAACAAAAACAAGCAACTCACTCATGCTACTAGCAAAAATGTGATTTTCACCGATAGTGTAGGCCACAATGTAACTAAATAAGTTTAAACGACTTTGTATGTCTGTGGTGGTCAGTATCGACTTTTGATACGTTAGAACTTTGTAGTTTGTTAAAAACTGCCTGTGATTATATATTTTCTGAAAAGCCGTTTTTAAAGTGAGACTAACATTATATTAATTAATAATAAATTTGCAAAATACGGGTGACTTAAGTATGAAGTTAGCTACAGGCCGACATGTTTCGACCGCATCCGGGCACGAAGTCGTCCCAGTCCGCACGGACTGGACAGTGCGGACTGGGATGACTTTGTGCTTCGTGCGCGCATCTCGATTCACATTCACCTTGAGGAAAACATGATGAGGATCCGGATGAGGTCAAAACATGGCGGCCTTAAGCTGACTTCATACGTGAGACACCGGTATTTTGCATATTTATGATGTTAGTATCTCACGTTAAAAACGGTTTTCTGAAAATGATTATTCATCATTTCCAAAAATCCGTATTTAGATGGCAGTTTTTCAAAAAATTAGATTATGCATAGGTATTTGTTAAAAAACTACAAACTTTTAACGTATTAAAACCCACCACCATAGATATGATACGTCGAAAATAAACAAATTTCAACATTATTTTATCCTATGTACAGATGAATATATTTTAATAAAACTTTAACTCAAATTGTGAGACGACGCTTAAAGAAAATGCGCTATACAGTTTGTTTGCCGCTTCTGCAGGCACTCCGCTTTGGAAGCGGCCAAAACTTAGCCAAAGCTTAGTATTTTAAGTAAATTGTGGACGTCAAAAATATATTTTATTGTAAAAATTGTAAACACAAGTATTACAATCAATAAGTGTTTAGATAAACCTTTATTAAATTAACGATTGAATCTAAATAGGTAGGTAATCTGCTGTATGCTTGCACTTGTCTGCTCTGGCTAATATATGGGTCTGGTAGCACCAAGAAGGTCGTGTTCTTGCTGTGGAGACTAAAAAACAGCTGATGATGATAATGATTCTCTGAGTTATTTTCTCTCAAGGATAGTTTGGCATTACCACGTAATTAATTCCGTCATTGTTATTCCACCCTACGCAGGCCAAAATTACAATGTTAATTTTATTCGAGGTGACACATGTAATGACACGTGTCACCTCACCTGTCTTGTCTCATTAAACTAACTAGTCGTTACCGCGAAATAGGAGGACAGATATAGTGTTACATGCTGCTAGGGAATCGTAGTAATTTATCAAATGTTTTTATTAATTTATTAACACCATAACTACCTTCTACCCACGTTTCCTAGGCAGAAACTTGCATTTTACGCTATGAAATTTAACTGTTTTGTATAATATATAATTTAAAATAACGGGTTTTTTTTCACATTCAAAACTTAGGTATATATGGCACAACAATAACACGTTTATAATTTCTACATAGTTATTCCAGCCTACGCAATGTCAAAATTACCATAACACGTGTCATTACACCTGTCTTGTCTCATTAAACTAACTAGTCATTACCGAGAAACAAGAGGACAGATAGTGTTACATGTCATATTATTATAAGTTTAAATTCTCTTACAGTTAATTTCTCTCAAGTATTTACGTATTAATCCACGTAAATAATTCGTGCATAGTAATTCCAGCCTACGCAATGCCAAAATTACCACAGCATGTGTCACCTCACCGACCTTGTCTCATTAAACTAACTAGTCATTACCGAGAAACAGAAGAACAGATATAGTGTTACATGCGCCAAGAGAGACTAAGCAATTTATCTTGTTTTCTACCTTACTAGAAATACATTAGGTATGTTGTTACTACCCACGTCTTCGTACGCAGAATTTGATAGTTATCTAAGATGAAAAAACGTATTATATACATATATGTATATATTCATCCGACCACTTGGTCGGTGAATGTCCAACGCTGCGCCGTTACGAATGTATATTAATCTATTCAAATTTAAAGAGTTCTTCAGTAAATAGGAATGTGCAGTTCAAAAATTTAAAACAGGTTTATTTGTTTGAAAGCTTCATTAAACTTTTTACTTATTAAAACCCACTCTCATAGACATGAAACGTTGAAATTAATCATTTCAACATTATTTTATATATCAAATAGGTGAGACATCATTTATCTCAACTGTAGTTTGGTAAAACATTACCATAATCATTTAAATCAAAAGATTAATTATTCCAGCCTACGCAATGCCAAAATTACCATAACATGTGCCTCCTCACCTGCCTTGTTTCATTTTAAACTAACTAGTCATTACCGAGAAACAAGAGGACAGATAGTGTAACATGTCATGTTATTATAAATTCTCTAACAGTTAATTTCTCTCAAGTATTTACGTAGTTATCCACGTAAATAATTCGTGCATAGTAATTCTAGCCTACGCAATGCCAAAATTACCACAGCACGTGTCACCTCACCTACCTTGTCTCATTAAACTAACTAGTCATTACCGAGAAATAGGAGGACAGATATAGTGTTAAATGCGCCAAGAGAAACGTAGCAATTTATCTAATGTAACTTAACTTATAGGTACTAGAACTAACTTATATGTATACGTCTTCCTCGGCAGTAATATACACGTATTTTTTTTCTACATACTTTGATTTTTTTCTGATAGGACCAATGCTGGGAATTCTTAAGAAACTTATCAGATAATTTTTTTGAAATTTTTATGATAAAGTGTTAAGCCGTCCGGGCAATTCGTTTTGTATATGTTTTATACTATCTCTTTTCTTGAGAATTAGTTTAAAAACACTTTTTTCTGTCCTTTATATATCTATCAATATAATTGATTGCAAGCATAAAATGATTTTATTGCAGGATATTTAAAAGTACTAAAAATATAAATAAATGTTGCTCTCGTTTCACTTTTACAGAACTTAACTAAAATCAAGAATGTTAAATTCTTAACTTTGAAATTAAACCAACACAAATAAGACGCACCATCTAAGTCTGGAGGACCCTAAAAACTTTTACTAAGAGCCATCAGCAGACTCAACTTTATACTATAGGACATAAAGTTGAAATCGCCTTGCGTCACTACCAGTATAGATTAGTCGAAGAGCCAACTTCTCAAAACCGCTAGAACTTTGTAGTACTGAGTTCTCGAGTTCTGAACTAACCCGGTGGAAATTGAACGTACTACGTTTAATAGTTTTTCAAGTGCTTTTTAAATATTTTCAAAGTAAAAGTTTTAATTCGCCCGTTTTTATGGCGGTTGATTAAAATTGTTTTCGTTTGAACAGTTGAGTGGATATTTTACTCAGGTAGATGTATATATTATGGTTATTTATGTATCAAGTATATGTTTTAGTAATTGGTAAAATAGTATGTAATAAATAATTTAAGAGTATATAAGAAATTCTTAATTTTGTAGTGACTTTTTTCACCTTTGGCTCTCCCTTTTCTTGTGTAAAAAGTTTAATAACATATTACCTGTGATAAAATAATGCCCATGTGTTAATCTGGATAAAAAACATAATTTGGAGTTCCGAAATTCAATTCAAAATTCAAAATTAAAAAATGCTTTATTTTTCTCTCACAAATACAAATTTTGGTACAAATTGTATACTTATGATAAGATTGTGAGAGACTGGTGTCTGAACTAAGCAGAGCCTGTATCTCAGTACACCGGCCTCTCCCCTCACTAATAAGAAATCCGACTTTATTTAAAACAAAAGGTATGGTTACAATACACGGGGCATGTGCAGAAAAAAGAAGACAAAAATAAGACAAAAAATAAGTATCTCATCTAAGTGAGTTCGTACTTACAACGTATAAACTAGTTTTGTATTATTACAATAATAAATGAGTTTAAGCTTTGTATTCTTAATAAAGCAATGATGAAAAAATTAATTGTTAAATAAAATATGTCAATAAGTAAGTGTTCAAAGAAACTCATCCTATCCTACTTCCTACTAATATAATAAATGCGAAAGTTTGTATATTTCGATGTTTTTTATTCAATGATGTCCCAAAGGCTCAAGAGATATAAATGAAATTTTACACGCAGATAGTTTATAACCCAGATTAACACATAGAAAACTTTTTACTCCAAAAAAAATATTCCCGAGGGATCGACATTAACACAAGCGGAGCCGGGTAAAAGCTAGTACATAAATAAACATTCAATACCCAGGTCAATCAGAAAAGATCAATTTCCATCCTGACCAGGGATCAAACCCTGGACCTACGGCGTGTCAACGTGGCATGATGACCACTAGGCCACGAAGGTACCAAATCAACAAACAAACTCACTTTCAGATGTATAATATTAGTAAGAATTTCCATAAGGCCTGGATACATATATGTTTGTGTTACATGGTTCAATAACTTGATATTAATTTTGGTTCCAGGTATCCATTACCAAGATGAAAGCACAAGACACACATCTAAGTAAGTATTTGAGATAGCTATATTAAGATTCTCGAATTTGTAACATTCCGGAATATTATATCATGTGTGTTACTAATGGTTGATAATTCAAAGTTGCCTGAAAGTATTTGAAAATGTAATAAAAAAAATTATGACATAAGATGGTAGACGAGCTAGCAGGTCACCTGATGGTAAGTGATCACCACTACCCATGGATAACTCCAACACCAGGGGCGTTACAGTAGCATTGCCGGCCTTTAATGCGGAACTTGCATACAATTTTTTTTCATTATCCTATGAAAAGAGCTCTCAGAAATAGAAATAACAGTGAAAAAATCATCTTGATAACCCAAAAACTCTTTGAGATATAAGGGTTTGACAATTCCAATTTTTCGTCTCGGCCTAAACGTCCCTAAGAAAAATCAACTGACTAGTGACGTCACTCCTTTAGCAATTTGTATGCGTGTTGTGAGGACTTTGTTTGTCAGCTATGTTAAATATTGCGTTTAGGGAAATGGCTTCATAACAAAAATTGCTATAAATTTAAAGAGCTATTTCATAGTAATATAAGATTATTGAAATTTTCATATTTTTGAAACGGAATTTTCTAAGCAATCTTAAGCAAAGTTACTGTATCGATATCGGACTGAAAGTGTCCTTAACAGATTTTTCCAGGTAGATGCTTGTACAATCAGAAATAGTTTTCAAAATGTACTCTTCATGCAAGTTCCCCATTTTCCCCTACTTAGAGGGGAGATTAAGGGCAAAAGGCTGTCTCACTCACCGAACTAAGCATAGAAGCGGTAAAGCAACTACTCATACGTCGATTTTCTGAGCGAGTGTGGTACTTGCCCGAACGAGCCGACCCATTCATCATCATCATCATAAAGGTCGTTTTAAGTCTCCACTGCAGGAGCTGACCCTCTCTGTACTACCAGAGCCATATATTAGCTGTAGCAGTATATTAGGATTTGGCCCTTACTCTCCACGCTGGCCAGACGGGATGGAGAGGTCTCTTCGTTGTTACGACATCCGCGGGAAGACTTGGAGTGGTCTTATTTTACTCTGCCTAGAACTACACGGCCCATTCATACTACAAGGAAACGGGTTCGGGTATGGGTTTTAGCGGGTAGCGTGGCTCTACTACAACTTAATTCTAACTACTATAATTAAACTCGGTTGGTTGTTAAACATTGGTTGACTAATCGTAATTTAAGCTTGATGAATGTTATTACCGTACAACCTTCCGCATAATGTTCGGTAAATTTATGACCTGATGTATATGGCATTCACGTGTAAAGGCGAATACATAGCTTTTAGTTAACGATATCGTTCAATGCACTTATCTTGAGGGCTGATTCAAACTCAGAACAAGACTTAAACTTCGGTTTATTGTGTATCACTCCATACCGCACTCTTTCACACGATGATTCTTGAAGAAAGACTGCGTGAACTTGAAAATATCACCTGGTGCATAGTGCCTTTAGTCTTGGAAGATCGTTTGGCTTACTAACCAATTTATCTCCTTCGACTCCTCACATACCTTACCCTACATAGAGGTGTATCGATGCGCTTATTAGTAACTAGCTGTTACCCGCGGCTTCGCCCGCGTAATATATAGCCAATGTCTTTCTCGGTACCCTAACCTATGTGTATGCAAAAGTTCATGATGATCGGTTCAGTAGATACGGCGTGAAAGCGTAACAAACAAACAAACTCACTTTCGCATTTATAATATTAGTTGGGATTGGGATGGGATTGGGATTAGTTTGGATTTTGTTGTCGTTTAGTAAAACTTTTTGGCTATCTTGAAAATACTAACGCCAAAATCTGTGAAAAGACCAATTGCTTGTTAATACCAGCTATGGGAACTAAATTTGTACTAGTCATAAAATTTATCGTTTCAATTGATTAATTGTAAAATTTTAATTCCCACAAATTTTATTAATATAATCCTCTGAATACTCAGGCTAGTATATGACTCTGGTAGTACAGAGAGGGTCGTGCTCCTGCAGTGGAGACTGGAAAGACCTGATGATGATGATGATGAATGATCTAAATGGTCGAAATAAATTATTATTATTATCTGGCCTAGGAGAAAAGAAAACACGTAGAATGCACCAACTGCTTCTCTTCCCGCGATGATCGTTAAAGCCGATCGAGAGGGCGTGAGTGAATAGGCGATGCGGCTAGCAACCCATAACTTGGATTCCGTCCGACCATCTACAAGCCCACCAACATGCTAAACGTGGCCCTTAAGATACGCTCTTAAGGGCCACGTTTAGCATGTTGGTGGAAACTAGAAATATTTTTTCAATATGGTTTCCATACAAATGTATTTCTCTATTTTCTCGCTGAAAACTGCTTCTAGAGCCACAATTCTTTTTTCATAAAATCTAGTACTGAAATAGAAACGCCCCTATTTTTTATTTTTTTCAAAAAAACTGTTTTTGTAATTTCTTTTTCTTTTAAACAGGTTTTTAGAAAAAAATAAAACATAGGGACATACCTATTTTAGTAATAGATTGTATGTAAAAAGAATTCTGCCTCTAGAAGCAGTTTTCAGCGAGAAAATAGAGAAATACATTTGTATGGAAAACGCACTGCTAGCTATACCCTCTTAAGTTTTATAGACCTGGGCTCTGTCTACCCCGAAAGGGAAAAAGACGGAATAATATCTATTTATGTATTATTATTAAATGACGTCAAAAATTTTAAAGATGTATAAAGTCAACCTTCTTGTCGGTTTGCAACTAACGTCCTTGCACGTGTGTATGCTAGGTCATCAGGTCATAAATTCTCCAAGCGGAAACATGTGCGCTACAAACATCAATCTGGTTTAATTCAAGCGTAGTAAACCGACGTTTAACAAAGCTATGTTAAGAGGGCCCTGAACGCGTATGTCTTCATAGAAACGGACAAAGGGTATTGTGGCAATACTTGATAATTTATGTGTAAAATTTAACATTCAAATTATTATCTCATTATAATCTACGATATCTTTATGTATATCGAAAAAATTATCGATGGTTTGAAAAATATAAGCCTCTCAATATATATATATATATACGGACAAATAATAAATATATATATACGGACAAATCACACAGATTGAGCTAGCCCCAAAGTAAGTTCTAATGAAAGACTTGTGTTATGGGATACTAACTCAACGATACTATATTTTATAACAAATACATATATAGATAAACATCCAAGACCCAGGTCAATCTGAAAAAGATCGTTTTCCATCTTGACCTGACCGGGGATCGAACCCGGGACCATCCGTGTCGCAGGCAGGCGTGATGACCGCTGCGCCACGGAGCTCGTCCTATATTTCTATGCAAATTTTGAGAGGCTTATATTTATCAAACCAATAATATTTTCACCAAGCTGTATAGGAACGTGCGTAGATTATAATGGGATTAATTGATTGAATGCTTAATTTTATACCAAAATTATCAAATATTGCCACAATTCTCTTTTACCTTTTGTATGGAGGCATGTGAGAAAAATGACGATAATTTTTAACGATAATTAAATAAATAAAATCGATAATTTTGCTTAAGAATGCCCTGAAGGCCCAAAATTATCGTATTTTGAACCACAACACTAAAAAGACTTTCACTTGCTTCTAGATGAACTAACTATTTAAAGATATAAAAATTCATGGTATTTTTCCTACCTATATGACATAATAAATACGTTGAAGTAGCTCTGTAGCTTCTTCTGCACTCCGCTTTGGAAGCGGCCTAAACTTAGCCATAAGTAATTATTTACGTCAACAAAAATTTTTTGTTGTAAAAATTGTAAACACAAATATGACAATTAATAAGTATTCAAAGAAACCTTATTAAATAAACGATTGAATCTTGAAAAGCCTACAAACTCGTAGTATATTTGCTATTTTGCAAACACATGAGTGCCACATAGCTTAACGTTTACGTTCCCTGACACATCAAGTCATAAATTCACCGTACATTATGCGCAAGCATATGCGGTTATAACTTTAATTAAGTGTTATTTATGCATAGTTAACCGTTGTTTAACTAAACTATGTTTAACAATTGTTTATTTTTCAATTTGTCTCCTTAATTAAATGTACTAGTAGCCCATGTAATAATTTTTCACCTTCATGTAATGAGGTAGTTCTAATTTTTTAATTGTGATTATGAATGGTTGCAGTCATATAAAATTGCAAGGATTTTTTTTAAAATCTGTCCAAAATAAGGGAATTATCGTTTTTCATAATTTGCCATTTACTCAAAAGTCATAAAAATAACATAATAGTACATTTCGCTACTTTGATGACTACTATTTCAAAATACCGGCCAAGTGCGTGTCGGGCCACGCGCAGTTTAGGGTTCCGTAGTTGCAAATGACAACTTTGAGTTCACACTGTTTACACTCGCACCTCACAGTTTAACGACCAAAAACATCTAACAATGACGATTGTTTAAAATTTTAAATTTTCCAGTACATTTTAAAAGTTAGTTGCCTATAACTTTTTAGTTTGCACTTAGTACTCAGCTCTGATAATTTTCTTTTCAACTTCAGTATATATACTACTGCTGTAATTTTTTTTCACGTATCCATATATATTCGTGTAGCAGATAGAGGGGGGGGGGGGGGGGGGGGGGGGGGCACGTACCTTTAATAAAAATTTGCACTTTAAAACCAAATATTTCGGAAACGAATCTCTAAATCGAAAAATAGTGTTCTCAACCTCACAATATTTTTTAAAGACCTATTTAACGATACCCCACACGATGGGTAAGTAGAGAAAAAAAAATTCTCCCCCCCTTACTCCACTGCTTGTATGGGAGCTACCTAAAAAAAATTTTTTTTTTTTCAAGTTTTTTTTTTTAACCACTTTTTTGCCATGATTAATATACATACCCATACCAAATTACAGCCTTCTAGTACTTATAGTCTCTGAGTAAAACCGCGGACGGACAGACAGACAGACAGACAGACATGGCGAAACTATAAGGGTTCCCAGTTTACTACGGAACCCTAAAAACTTCAAACTTACATGCCTCTGTGCCATAGCTTAACGCCATAAACACATCAGGTCATAAATTCACCGCACATTATGCGCATGCATATGCGGCAATAACATTAATCTGGTTTAATTTATGCATAGTTTTAGCTAAAGCATGTTTAAGTATCAGACAAATTAAAATTTAATAGAGTTTAGACTTAATTTTCAGTAAAATTAGTGATTTTCCATACTTGTTTGCGAGAAAAGGAAAACAGAATGTACCAGCTGCTTTTTTGGACGCACAGACCGTAAAAGCCGTCAAAGGATTGGGCGCAAATCTAAGGAATCACGTTATAGGCGATGCGGCTAGCAACCTATCACTATTTTGATTCCGCTTACCACCTTAACGCCCACTAACACGCTAAACGTGGCCTTTGGGTTTTGTAACTCTAGGCCCAGCCTACCCCACAAGGGATAAGGACGTGATCATATGTATGTATGTAGAATTATCTACTTGACTAAAAAATTTTTCGTGTCGCTATGTAAAGACCTGCCAAAAATAAACCCAATAGTGACCGAAATACATTTCTAAACAAAAAACTTTTTCAGATATAGAAGTTTTAAAGGCACATATTTTTAGACGTTAGTTTTTAGACGTGAAAACGCACTGCTGAAATGCCTACATATTTGTGACGTCACAACTTTGTATTTTGTATGGGCGGCGTGAGATCTTTGTTTGGTAGCTATACGAAATATTACGTTTGTGGTAATGGTTTCATAATAAAAGTTGCTTTAAATTTAGCGGACTACAATACAGTATAATTGTAATTTAAGATTTTCATACTTTTAAAAATGGTCTTATTCACCCAAATTTAAAGAAGCATTAAGAACACTTAACGAATCGATATCAAATTAAAAGTGATCTTTATAGTGTTTTTAGATAGAAATTAGTATCATTAGAAACAAATTTTATACAATCTTAACGTTAGGCAAATACCGAATTCCAAAATAACTACAAATTAACGTGCCTCTGTGCCATAGTTTAACGCCATAAACACATCAGGTCATAAATTCACCGCACATTGTGCGCAGGCATACGCGGCAATAACATTGATCTGGTTTAATTTATGCGCAGTTTTAGCTAAAGCATGTTTAAGTATTAGACAAATAAAAATTTAATAGAGTTTAGACTTAATTTTCAGTAAAATTAGTGATTTTCCATACTTGTTTCTGAGAAAAGGAAAACAGAATGTACCAGCTGCTTTTTTGCCCGCGCAGACCGTAAAAGCCGATTAAAGGATTGGGCGCGACTCTAAGGAATCACGTTATAGGCGATGCGGCTAGCAACCTATCACTATTTAGATTCCGCTTACCACCTTAACGCCCGTGGCACGCTAAACGTGGCCTTTGGGTTTTGTAACCCTAGGCCCTGCCTACCCCACAAGGGACGTGATAATATATATGTATGTAAAATTCCAAAATAACTACAAATTAACGTGCCTCTGTGCCATAGTTTAACGCCATAAACACATCAGGTCATAAATTCACCGCACATTATGCGCAGGCATACGCGGCAATAACATTAATCTGGTTTAATTTATGCGTAGTTTTAGACAAAGCATGTTTAACAGTTAATGAAGGGTTATTAGCATATAGACATTAGATATTTTTTTATTTAAGTTCAATTCGTTTACTTTCATCGACTGTATTTGTAAAAAAAAATTCGAATTATTTTATTACTACATGTCCTGACATGTAGTAATATAATTCAATGATCACATGATGATGGCCCCTGGGCCAACAACATGTGCAGTGTGGTTCCTGGTAGAGTAGAGTAGGACCACTGAAAATTTCTCGTGGATGTCGTAGAAGGCGACTTAGGAAACACAAGCTAAACAAAGCTTCTAAACATCAAAGAGACCTCTCCAACGCGTCTGGCTAGCGTGGAGGGTGTAGGCCAACTCCTCTGACTGCTCTGGCTAATATATGGCTCTGGTAGTACAGAGAAGGTTGTGCTTCTGCTGTGGAGACTAAAAAGACCTGATGATGTTGATGATATCAAAGGCGTCATCCGCAACTATCTGTCTGGTGTTTGATGGTATGTCTATGGGTACGCGCGTGCGGTTTCCCATGCTGCTACAAACTCATCCCCATTCATCCGAGTAAGCAGTATCCCAAATACCTTTATCCTGTTGCCATATCCCACTAAACACCTATCTTTCTCAAGCTTAAAAGACAATAGATACAAATGATTGAAAGCACGATAAGCCAAAATAACTCCGTTCGCCAACCCGCTTACCAAGCGTGGTGAGTATGGCAAAAACTCTCCAACTCCTTCAGAGAGGCATATATCTAGCATTGAACTTTTTGCGGTTAAAATGATGATGATGATGATATTAAAACATGAGTTATTGTTATCATAAAAGCGGATCCCGGGCTCCAAAGAACCATAGCTATCCTAATCGACGAGTTCCGTGGTGCAGCGGTCATCACGCCTGCCTGCGACACGGATGGTACCGGGTTCGATCCCCGGTCAGGTCAAGATGGAAAACGATCTTTTTCAGATTGACATGGGTCTTGGATGTTTATCTATATGTGTATTTGTTATAAAATATAGTATCGTTGAGTTAGTATCCCATAACACAAGTCTCGAACTTACTTTGGGGCTAGCTCAATCTTGTGATTTGTCCGTATGTATTTATTTATTTATTAATCCTAACTAATATTATAAATGCGAAAGTGAGTTTGTTTGTTAGCTTTGACGCCCTATCTAATGAACTGATCATCATGAAATTTTGCATACACATAGGTAAGGGTACTGAAAATAATATAGGCTATATATCACGCAAACGAAGCCGCGGGTAACAGCTAGTTCAGAATAACTGGGAAAACTCTCAAATGACGAGGAGAGTACCTCACCAATTACAAATTAGTTTCCAAACTTCCTAAGCCAGGCATGTCCCAACGCACACTCAACCCTGCGGCGCCAAATTCACGAACTAGGAAATTATGCACTAGCACGAAGTCGCTTAGTACAGATAGGAGCTCAAAGAGGACGGTAAAGTTACTTTTTTGGGTTCCGTAGTAAACTAGGAACCCTTATAGTTTCGCCATGTCTGTCTGTCTGTCTGTCCGTCCGCGGTTTTACTCAGAGACTATAAGTACTAGAAAGTTGTAATTTGGTATGGGTATGTATATTAATTATGGCAAAAAAGTGGTTAAAAAAAAAACTTGAAAAAAAAAAATTTTTTTTAGGTCTGTCTGTCTGTCTGTCTGTCTGTCTGTCTGTCTGTCTGTCTGTCTGTCTGTCTGTCTGTCTGTCTGTCTGTCTGTCCGTCCGCGGTTTTACGCAGAGACTATAAGTACTAGAAAGCTGTAATTTGGTATGGGTATGTATATTAATCATGCCAAAAAAGTGGTAGATAAAAATGATGAAATTTTTTTTTCTAGTGTAGCTCCCATACAAGTAAAGAAGGAGTAGGTAATATTTTATACAAACCCATCGTGTTGGGTATCGTTAAATAGGTCTTTGAAAAATATTGTGAGGTTCAGAACACCATTTTTCAATTTAGGGATCCGTTTCCGAAATATTTGGTTTTAAAGTGCAAATTTTTGTTAGAGGTAAGTGTCCCCCCCTCTATCTGTTAAACGTTTATATATGGATGCGTGAAAAAAATTACAGCAGTAGTATTTATACTGAAGTTGAAAGGAAAACTATCCGAGCTGAGTATTTAGTACGAACTAAAAAGTTATAGAGAACCAACTTATAAAATGTACTCGAAAATGAAAAATTTCATACAATTTTCATTGTTAGATGTTTTTGGTCGTTTGACTATGAGGTGCGAGTGTGAACAGTGTGAACTCAAAGTTGACATTTGCAACTACGGTACCCTACACTGCGCGTGGTCCGACACGCACTTGGCTGGTTTTTGATACTTCTGCACTCCACTTTGTAAGCAGCATTAACTTAGTCATAAATAAATTAGGTACTGACATCAACGATTTTGAGTTCTGAATTCAAAATGACAACTAATAATTTTTCAAAGAAAACTATGATTAAAACGTTTGTATCTATAATCTTGAATCTTGCTTTAAGGAATTTCTCAACTCTATATCTCATATATAATAATCTGAACCCCGAGGCGTCAAGTTCACGAAGTAGCAAATTATGCACCAGCACGGAGTCTACTACTTAAACAGGACGGGAAGTTAGTGATAAAGTAGTAGGTGCTCGAGGCAACCGAGTTTTAGTTTAAGAGTTTGAATTAAAAATACAACAAAATACGAAAATCTTTGATTCTCTCTCACATATACACAAACACTAATAAAACAGTACCAAGAAAATACATTTCTGGTAGGTACAATGATCAATATTCTATCTATCCATATATAACAAAGAGAAAATTTGATTGTTTAACCAATATTCCTGAAATTTGACACGTTAATAATGCTACGGAGAAGGACATAGGCATAGATTTAAAAAAAAAAATCGTCTCTAAACATAGGCTTTATCATGCGAGCAAAGCCACAGGTAACAGGTAGTCCCAACTAATTAATGTTTCTAATTAATGTATTATTAATGCGATAGTGAGAATTGGTTTTTTGTAACGACTTTACGTTCTATCTACTGAACAAATCTTCATGAAATTAGGCTTACAAGTTGATAATGCTACGAAGAGGGACTCAGGCTATATATCGCACGAAAGAAACCGCGGGAAACAGTTACTTATAAAAAATAAAAGAATAAAAATGTTTATTGGGTAAATTATGATTACAATTACAACAAGTTGTAGGAGCCTCCTTTTAAGCAAAAGAATACTTGTGCCAGGGGGCTCCGCTCTTCCATACCAGTTAGAACTATTTACCTAACAAACTATTATTACAATGTTTACAATTCTCAATAAACAAAATTCAAAATGTGTATATATTTGTATGTATATAATAAAATATATTACATACATACATACTATATAAAATCAAGTCTGAATCCGCGGCGTCAAGTTCACGGAGTAGCAAATTATGCACCAGCACGGAGTCTACTGCTTAAACAGGACGGGAAGTTAGTGATAAAGTAGTAGATGCTCGAGGCAACCGAGTTTTAGCTTAAGAGTTTGAATTAAGTTCAGATTTGAAGTGTTTTTCTGTGTTCTTATCGTGAAGTTTCTCTTGCCTGGGTTTGCGTTTGAGCTACATATATCTATAGCGGACCAATACCGTATATGGAAAGTGGCACAAAAATACATGTACACCATCATCCCAACTATAACATTATAAATGCGAAAGTGAGTTTGTTTGTTTATTTGTTACGCTTTCACGCCGTATCTACTGAACCGATCATCATGAAATTTTGCATACACATAGGTTTGGGTACTGAAAAGGACATAGGCTATATATTACGCGGGTGGAGCCGCGGGTAACAGCGAGTATTGTATATATAACTAATACATAATCTTTATTTAGGTAACTTGGTTTAACAAAATTGACAGTGTTTAGGAGGACCCTCCCTTAAGCAAATATATGCTTGTAATAGAAGGTTCCGCTCTTTCTTAGAAACAAGGTTTATATGATACCTAAATAAATATTAAACATGTATAAAATATTCTTAATCTTTACCCTTCGGTGTCTATTTCACGAGTTCCAAATTAGAAAGAAAGAAAGAAAAATAATTTATTCGGAGCCACACAGTAATACATTCAGTTTAGTGTAATTACATTTTTATGTTCTGTAGAGTGAGGCACCAAAAAGGGGCCACTCAGCATAAGGCAGTGATGCAACTGACATCACGCCGCTGGTCTTCCGTGACACCTTTTAAAAGAGAATTATAATTACGCAGCGCTATCGCTTGTGTATAGAAGTCAAACATGGAAGTTGAAAACTACGCTGCGGTCGTGTTGAATAAGACTCCGGGGAGTTGCATATATATTAATCACGTCTCTACATATACCTTACGGGGTAGACCGAGCCTTATAAACTGAATATAAGATCTAAGGGTTATCATCATCATCATCAGGTCCTTCCCAGTTTCCACGTCCCTCTCTATATCACCATACATTAGCCAGAGCAGACAGAGGGTTTGGTCTGCACTCTCCGCTCTGGCTAGATGGGTTAGAGAGGTCTCTTTGATGTTAATAGGCTTTGTTTATTGGTTAAGTAGGCAAAGTTGTGACAGAAAATTCATATGGTTTAGAGGTTGGGACCACATGATATAGGCAACACACATACTAAAGTCATAAATTCACCACATTATGCGCAGTCATGTGCGCGAATTTCTAATCTGGATTAATTTATGTATAGTTAAGTACTGTTTGACTAAGCTATGTTTAACTATGGTCCAATTATAGAAGGTCCAATTATCCGTTTGGGAACTGAAATAATTTATTTGTACATACATACATACTATCATTTGTCGAGCTCCGCGGCGCAGCGGTCAACACCACGTCAACACGCTCGCCTGCGACACGGGGGTCCCGGGTTCGATCCCCGGTCAGGTCACTATGAAAAAAGATCTTTTTCATATTGACCTGGGTCTTGGATGTTTATCTATATAAGTAATATATTATACAATATAGTATCGTTGAGTTAGTATCCTGCGACACAAGTTCACAACTTACTGTGGGGCTAGCTCAATTTGTGTGATATGTCCCTAAATATCAAAACAAATCTTTCATCTTTAAAATATTAGTATATATAGTAAAGGTTATATTAGTTGTTGTGGAGAATTTTAACTGCATAACTAGTTTATGAAGAGAAAAACTCAAAAAAAGGTTATAATTTGTTTTTTAACATATATGAGTCTATGTTACTTGAAAATAAATTATTCATTCATTAAGTGGGAAGTACGAGTATACCTAATTATATACAACATTGCACCTCTAAAACATTTAACAGATACAGTAATCAGATATAAATACATATTATTTCAGGCACACTTGGATGAAATACGACAAATACAGAACCTAACGTGCTATTAATCAATGCAAGCAAATATTCCCAGGGCTAATGACCTGGCCGCAGCCATGGACATGGATTTGGGTATCGGTGTTGTTATGACATGTGCAGCTTACAAATATATACGAACAATTTCGTTAAACTTTAAGCTAAGAGATAAACATTCAGTACCTAAAGTAACTTTAAATCAAAATTGTAGTTTTTTTTTACCAAAAAACATAAAGCGGGCCTTGTAAATGGGATCCTGATGACTCTGAAACTATAGTTGGCAATCTCGGCAAAATAATAGCACTTGATTAACCCGCTGTTATACAAAAAGTAGTTTTATTATTTAATAAAATATGTTTAAAGGAATTACAGTTTTTTCAAAGTACAATGGAACTGAATCACTTTAAATCCTAATCTTAACTAATATTATAAATGCGAAAGTGAGTTTGTTTGTTTGTTTGTTACGCTTTCACGCCGTATCTACTGAACCGATCATCATGAAATTTTGCATACACATAGGTTAGGGTACCGAGAAGGACATAGGCTATATATTACGCGGGCGAAACCGCGGGTAACAGCTAGTAATAAATAAATATACGGACAAAATCACACAGATTGAGCTACCCCAAAAGACTTGTGTTATGGGATACTAACTCAACGATACTATATTTTAGAACAAAAACATATATAGATAAATATCCAAGACCCAGGTCAACCTGAAAAAATAATTTTTCATTTTGACTTGACCGAGGATCGAACTCGGGACCATCCGTGTCACAGGCTGGCTCACTGCCGAAAAACTGCCTTTACGGAGTTTAGGGCATAGAACACACGTCAGTTGAGTTTGAATTTGTGGCCCCCAATATATAAACTCGAACGTAATTGTATGGCATTTTTTCATTTTCACCCTCACTCCCATATTTGTCTATGATCTTTATTGCCTAGAGAAAACAGCAGGCAGTGGGTCGTCTGATACTAGTAATAGTATCTTCTTTGTAGCTTGTGGGCCGGCTGACCGCTGCGCCATAGAGCTTGTCCTAATTAACAGTAATAAAGTAAATAATCTCTATCTGTATCTACCCATGTATAATTAAACTATGTGGACATGTTAAAGACGAAACTGCCATTCACTGCTCTTTACGCCAATTTTTCTTAAACAAATTACGTCATCATCATCATCATCAGGTCTTTCTAGTCTCCACTGCAGGAGCACGACCCTCTCTGTACTACCAGAGCCACATACTAGCCTGAGTACTCAGAGGATTTGGTCTGCACTCTCCACGCTGGCCAGACGGGTTGGAGAGGTCTCTTTGATGTTAATAAGCTTTGTTTAGCTTGTGTTTCCATAGTCGCCTTATACGACATCCACGAGATGACTTGGAGTGGTCCTATTCTACTCTGCCGGGAACCACACGGCGAGCCGGGAACCAAAACCCATCAAATTACATCTAATCCAAAAAGAGCCTCTGAGTTTTTAATCCAAATTCTATTCAAGCTAAGACAAGACCGATCAAGAATCATGTTCCTCAAATGGATACATATTCAAGTTAATAAAAGCTTTTATTTATTTCCAAACTATATGAATATTATAAATGCGAAAGTGAGTTTGTTTGTTTGTTATGCTTTCACGCCGAATCTACTGTACCGATCATCATGAAATTTTGCAAACACATAGGTTAGGTTACTGAGAAGGACATAGGCTATATACCACGCAGGCGAAGCCACGGGTAACGGCTAGTACTGCCATAAATTGCTCTTTTTGCCAATTTTTCTTAAACAAATTACGTGTCAATTATTAAATGAGCAGTTTTCAAAACCCAACAAATTACATCAACTCCCCAAAGAGCTTTTGTGTTTTTAACGCGAGCTCCGTGGCGCAGCGGTCAACACGCCAGCCTGCGACATGGGGGTCCCGGGTTCGATCCCCGGTCAGGTCATGATGGAAAACGATCTTTTTCAGAGTGACCTGGGTCTTGTGTTTATCTATAATAAATATATATTATAAAATATAGTATCGTTGAGTTAGTATCCTGCGACACAAGTTCACAACATACTGTGGGGCTAGCTCAATTTGTGTGATATGTCCAAAAAAAAAATCCATATTCAAGCTAAGACAAGACGGATCAAGAAACGTGTTCTTCAAATGGATACGAATTTAAGTAAATAAAAGTTTTTATTTATTTCCAGATACATCTCGCACAGAAAAACAAGACGAAGGGACAACGGGACCAGATATCTTGGTAAGTAATTTAGAATTTAAAACGCTTTCCTTGTTTCTTTTGAGGGAATTAATAGCGACAATCACCGAAAGTGACGCGGCTAGATGGGAGGGAAAGTAAGGGTCATAAGTTTTCTTTTTAGTTTGAACTGCTGGAAAAATGAAGCAAACATTTGAGACCAATAAATTGTTATTGCTATAAATTGCTTACATCATTTAATATCGACATTGTTTATAGTAAGAGTGTGTAAATTATTGTCCTGGTGTTACATTAGTCTATGGGTAGCGGTGATCACTTACCATCAGGTGACCCGCTTGCTCGTTTGCCGTCCTATGACATAAAAAAAATTGACCATTGACATACCTTCAAAGTAGTGGCTTAGCCCGTTACTATGAAAATTTTTTCCTATAGGATCAAAGCTGGGCAGTCAAAAAATATTGAAATTTTCTTACAAAAGTGTTCAACTACCCGGGCAATAAGTATGGAGAAGTAAACGAAATCGAGTTTTAAAAAAACCCTAACAAGGTGTTGAAACGGAGGTCAGAAGTTTGTACTTAGCACAAGTAAAGCCGCGGGCAAAAGCAATAAAATTATGATAACATTTTATTTTTTTGTTTAAGGTACCAAACCCTTAAGATATAAGAGAGATTTGGGTCCCAGCAACATAATGATCACCCACCATTTCACTGAGAAGATCGTCACGCCTGGTGAAGATGTAAGTATATTTTTAAAAAGGCAAGAATTAACAATTAAAAATTCTTTATTTGTTCTCCATAATCTTTATACTTCATAATAAACGTGCATAGGGACCCATAGATATAGAGAAGCAACTTTGTATGAAAGTGATATTCGGGGGTTAGAGAGCAGCATCTGTCATCTCTTGCCTAATGGTCTGGATTTGTGTCAATCACATATAGACCATCTTTACGACAAATCCATTGCTTTCATCTACCAAGCGCTCCATCATAGCTTTGACTAGTTTTTATCTTTTTGATACAATTTCAATAAAACGTGTTTTCCATACGGCATGCCATTAATTTTGGATAGTCGTGATTGATGGTTCTACATCCGCATTCATCACTCCAATGACGGTGAATTTAAATGTTGTACTTTTCTATGTTGAAGTGGTTTTGACCGCAAATTGGTATTAAATTATTATTCAACAAGACATTTCCCCGAAATTTTTTCCACGTAATTATAACTTATGACATGTGTAGATAAATTAGCTATCTAAAGAAGAAAGAATTTTTAAAATCGGTCCAGAAGTCCCTACAAATTAGTCACTGCCATCATAGCTTTACTAGTCTGGCAGCAAGCTCCTCGCAACATGTATAAAACATGTGTTTCTATACTAGTTTTCTATCTTTTTAATACAATTTCAATAAAACATTTTCCATACGGCATGCTATTAATTCTGGATAGTCGTAATCCGCGTTGATCAATGGCTCTACATCCGCATTCATCACTTCAATTGAACAATGTGGTTTTGCAAGTAACGGTAAATTTAAATGTAGTACTTTATAATTGGTTTCTGCCACAAATTGGTATAAAGTTATTATTAAACATTTCCCCGGGGTTTCTCACACGTAAGTTATAACCTTTGTTATCTGCAAATAAATTAGCTTTCTCTAGTTAAAAGAATTTTGAAAATCGGCTCTCTGGTCGCGACACATTCGTCACTTTCATCTTAGCTTTACTAGTCTGGCAGCAAACTCCTCGCAACATGTATATAACATGTGTTTCTATACTAGTTTTCTTTCTTTTCAATACAATTTCAATAAAACATGTTTTTCATACGGCATGCCATTAATTCTGGACAGTCGTAATCCGCGTTGATCGATAGCTCTACATCCGCATTCATCACTCCAATTAAACAATTTGGTTTCGTGAGTGACAGTGTATTTAAATGTAGTATTTCAACAGTGGTTTCTATCGCAAATTGGTAAACAACCATTATTAAAATAGCAATACTCATGCGACTTTGTCCAAATAATTATAGTCTATGCCATCCGCAAATAAATTAGCTATCTATAGGTGAAAGAATTTTGAAAATTGGTCCATTATCAATGAAAACGACACTATCATCATAACTTTACTAGTTTGGTGCAAGCTCTTCTCCTATATTTTCAATATAACTTTAATAAAACATGTTTTCCGTACGGCATGCCATTAATTCTGAACAGTCGTAATCCGCGTTGATCGATAGCTCTACATCCGCATTCATCACTCCAATTAAACAATGTGGTTTCGTGAGTGACAGTGTATTTAAATGTAGTATTTTAAAAGTGGTTCCTATCGCAAATTGGTAAACAATCATTATTCATCATCAGGTCTTTCTAGTCTCCACTGCAGGAGCACGACCCTCTCCGCACTACCAGAGCCATATACTAGCCTGAGTAGTCAGAGGATTTGGCCCACACTCTCCACGCTGGCCAGACGGGTTGGAGAGGTCTCTTTGATGTTAATAAGCTTTGTTTAGCTTGTGTTTCCTTAGTCGCCTTTTACGACATCCACGAGATGACTTGGAGTGGTCCTATTCTACTCTACCGGGAACCACACGGCACAAACAATCATTATTAAAATAGCAATATTCATGCGACTTTGTCCAAATAATTATAGTCTATGCCATCCGCAAATAAATTAGCTATCTATAGGTGAAAGAATTTTGAAAATTGGTCCATTATCAATGAAAACGTCACTTTCATCATAACTTTACTAGTTTGGTGCAAGCTCTTCTCCTATATTTTCAATATAACTTTAATAAAACATGTTTTCCATACGGCATGCCATTAATTCTGAACAGTCGTAATCTGCGTTGATCGATGGCTCTACATCCGCATTCATCACTCCAATTGAACAATGTGGTTCCGCAAGTGACAGTGAATTTAATTGTAGTATTTTACAAGTGGTTTCAACCGCAAATTGGTATAAAATTATTTTTTGAATTAAAATTATTATAACAGATTTAAATATATTGATATTGTTTAACATATAACATCAAAGAGACCTCTCCAACCCGTCTGGCCAGCGTGGAGAGTGTAGGCCCAATCCTATGACTACTCAAGCTAATGTATGGCTCTGGTAGTACAGAGAGGGTCGTGCTCCTGCAGTGGAGACTAGAAAGACCTGATGATGATGATGATGATGATGATGATGATGATGATGATGATGATATTGTTTACCTGACAAACAATAATATTTTACTCGACTGACACATCTAAAAGAAGGGTAATGTATTTTATAGTTGCAACCATCATACTTTCTTCTACTATGTTATGAATTATGATAAGCTGCTGACTTTAAATTTGCGATGAAAATAATTCTCTGAGTTAATTAAATATTTTTTTTTAAAAAAGCTAATTAACTTAGCAGTGTGGATTTGGACTACCAAATAATTTTATTCTACGCGTTAACTCTTATTACCTAATATAAATCAAATTAAATTAAGCCTTGTGAATGCATCCAAAACATCAATAAAATATTTTTCAGTACATTTGCCAATAATACGGTTCTTATGACATCAAAATTTGTATCGTAATGATGGATTTACGGCACTAGTGCTTTTTATTTTACACCAATCACAACCGCTCAATAGCCCAATAGCCACAGATGCAAAATTAAAACTTCTTCATAGAATCCGAGAAAAGAGTTTCAAGTTCAGCATGAAAACTTTTTCTGATTCGTTAGATGTGATTTTTAACCGACTTCGAAAAGGAGCAGGTTATCAATTTACTATTTTGGAGACATTAAACCTGAGTAAATGTACCTGATTAATATAATTAATGTATTTTTACAAACTGCTTTAGTTCCTAACTTTTATAAATTCTTTATTTGCTGTATTACAATCTTGTTTTAGTTTATGGTAATTGCAAATGTATTGAAAAACGTCGTATGATATTTGTACGGTAAGCTGACTATAATAGTCGTCGGTTTGTTATAAGAACTCGGCTTGGCCTCGTGCCAATAAACACCTCTACTATATAATAATATCCAGCTTACCGTACTTATATCATAATGTACCATTACGAGTACATTACATTCAAACTTACTACTTAAGTATGATAGGATTGATACTACCCACATTTTATTTAACAAGGAAAAAAAGCAGCTACTAGAACACACGAGATTCTTTTTCTTCTTCTACATAGCAAATAAAGTAGAAAATGGACAGGTCCTAAAATGTACTTAAGGGGGAACAGAAAAAGTGATAACCGCCAAAAACGGCCGTTTTTGGCGGTTATCACTTTTTCTGTATCAATCAATATTTAATTAACTTAGAGAATTATTTTCATCGCAAATTTAAAGTCAGCAGCTTATCATAATTCATAACATAGTAGAAGAAAGTATGATGGTTGCAACTATAAAATACATTACCCTTCTTTTAGATGTGTCAGTCGAGTAAAATATTATTGTTTGTCAGGTAAACAATATCATCATCATCATCATCATCATCATCATCATCATCATCATCAGGTCTTTCTAGTCTCCACTGCAGGAGCACGACCCTCTCTGTACTACCAGAGCCATACATTAGCTTGAGTAGTCATAGGATTGGGCCTACACTCTCCACGCTGGCCAGACGGGTTGGAGAGGTCTCTTTGATGTTATATGTTAAACAATATCAATATATTTAAATCTGTTATAATAATTTTAATTCAAAAAATAATTTTATACCAATTTGCGGTTGAAACCACTTGTAAAATACTACAATTAAATTCACTGTCACTTGCGGAACCACATTGTTCAATTGGAGTGATGAATGCGGATGTAGAGCCATCGATCAACGCAGATTACGACTGTTCAGAATTAATGGCATGCCGTATGGAAAACATGTTTTATTAAAGTTATATTGAAAATATAGGAGAAGAGCTTGCACCAAACTAGTAAAGTTATGATGAAAGTGACGTTTTCATTGATAATGGACCAATTTTCAAAATTCTTTCACCTATAGATAGCTAATTTATTTGCGGATGGCATAGACTATAATTATTTGGACAAAGTCGCATGAATATTGCTATTTTAATAATGATTGTTTGTGCCGTGTGGTTCCCGGTAGAGTAGAATAGGACCACTCCAAGTCATCTCGTGGATGTCGTAAAAGGCGACTAAGGAAACACAAGCTAAACAAAGCTTATTAACATCAAAGAGACCTCTCCAACCCGTCTGGCCAGCGTGGAGAGTGTGGGCCAAATCCTCTGACTACTCAGGCTAGTATATGGCTCTGGTAGTGCGGAGAGGGTCGTGCTCCTGCAGTGGAGACTAGAAAGACCTGATGATGAATAATGATTGTTTACCAATTTGCGATAGGAACCACTTTTAAAATACTACATTTAAATACACTGTCACTCACGAAACCACATTGTTTAATTGGAGTGATGAATGCGGATGTAGAGCTATCGATCAACGCGGATTACGACTGTTCAGAATTAATGGCATGCCGTACGGAAAACATGTTTTATTAAAGTTATATTGAAAATATAGGAGAAGAGCTTGCACCAAACTAGTAAAGTTATGATGATAGTGTCGTTTTCATTGATAATGGACCAATTTTCAAAATTCTTTCACCTATAGATAGCTAATTTATTTGCGGATGGCATAGACTATAATTATTTGGACAAAGTCGCATGAGTATTGCTATTTTAATAATGGTTTATTTAACAAGGAAAAAAAGCAGCTACTAGAACACACGAGATTCTTTTTCTTCTTCTACATAGCAAATAAAGTAGAAAATGGACAGGTCCTAAAATGTACTTAAGGGGGAACAGAAAAAGTGATAACCGCCAAAAACGGCCGTTTTTGGCGGTTATCACTTTTTCTCTCAATGACTGATTCTCATAATATCAAAACATGATTCCAAAAATACTTCAGGTTATTTACTAAGGCTTGTATTGTTTATATTCTTGAATTCCTTTCTATTTGTAAAGTATTAGGAATAAAATGATTGGCGTCGCTACTATGCCTACTGTTCCCCCTTAATTGAAACTTCCAAGGCGAATGACCTTTTTATATTTTCTTGTTTTGGATTGCCTACCAAATTTTTTTTTTTTTTTTGAATGGACGTACGTAGCTAGCTCCAAGTGAGCTTTCGCTACTTCACCGGACTTTTGAGGTGAGGGCAGAGTGCCCTCAACCTGTAAGGCAAACATCACCAAAGGGTTCCCAGGAGGGACGAACCTCGGCTTTGGGCGTTGCCTGGGTGCGCAAAACTCTCATGTTTTGCCGTATGGGCCGAAAGCTACGGTGTCCGAAGGACCTATCCTGGGTGCAAATCACCCGGGACCGCCGGGCGGTCACCAGTAATCGGAGCTAGTCCTACTCTACGCACTCTTACCCGGTGGCGAGTGCGACGGGGGCGGAGGGTAAGATTCCTCTGGCTGTTCGGAGCCGGAGAGGAGCTGGACTGGGTGCCTACCAAAAATCACACAGGATACCTTATGTTTTTCACAAAATCTTTCATAGCGCGTTTCAACTGACTGGCAGAGCCATCTATTTATGGCTGGTGTAAACTTATTCAAATATTTAAAAATTGTATTTCAAATTGTCATAATTTACTCTTTTCGAACATAAACAATCGTCTTTTTTTTACAGATTAGTTTACAATGCACCGCAACAGCGTCCAGACCTCCAAGATTTCTGTGGGAGAGAGATGGCATCGCAATATCTCTAAATTCTGATGCAAGGTAATTATTAAGGGTTTTTTGGTACATCACCAGGTGGTAGAACTGAGTCATAGGACCCAATGAGTATGAGCAACAGCAATAACTCTGTAATTAAGTTTGTGAATAAATAAATTAATTTTTTCTACTCCTGTACTGTAATCTGCCATTTATATGGTCAAGAACACAAACATAAGAACATCCATAATAAGTCTATACTCTATTCTTCATAACAGGACGGCACAGCTGTACTATAATGTAGCTATAACGATACAGCTAGCAGCCACAGCCTATAAAACCTAGATTTCGTGATTGCAAAAGAAGTTTTTTTGAACTAAATGCATTGCTGCCAACTTAAAAAAACTTATTTCATAGTTTTTTTAAGAGTCTAGCGAACATTAATTTAAAAAGGAAAGGTAAGCATAGACACAAAATTTTGTCATGGTTACATTATCCGCGAGTTCAAACTCAAAATGTATGTTTTACTAGTTTTGCATTTTTTTGAAAGTCGTAGAAAAAATATTGTATGCAACGGTTTATAAATTAGGTCTTAAAAGGCTCGTGGCGCCCCTATTAGCGATATTCGCTCGCTTCGCTCGCTCATATCGCTACCCGCCCCACTCACCTTTTAAGACCCCTAATATAAAACTGTTGCATAAAATACTATAATAAAGATTCCTAACAGAGTTCGTCGATTCAGTGCCGCCCTTGTTTCTGAAAACTATCCTTACATCCTCTTTGAGACCAATATTATGAATATAACAATACTTACTTGTATAAGTTCAAAAAGTAGAAGATCTTATTTTACGTAAAATACTGGCCAATTAGAAATTAAAAGAAGAAAACAGCTGACAATCTTGATTGTTTTGTTTTGTGTTGAAATTTATTATTGTTTAATGTTTATTAATTGTAAACTTAATTTACCTGAATAAATTATTTTATTTTATTATGTTCATAATTTAATTAATATGGATACCCATTTTTTTTAAAGAAGCATACTTACTTAAATGGTATATGGGTTTGTTTATTTGTAATATAAATAAATTATGGTACCTAATATCAATAATTTTCTTTATGTACTCTACGAATTACGAAAAAAAATGTTTTGTCGACGAAGAAAAAGCAACACATTAAGTAAGAAAGCATTAATTTTTTAAGATTTCACACCCAAGGTCTAAAAACAATATCCTTTTACTTAGCCTCTGCTGCCCGTTTGTCAAAGGGCTGTTACTTTTTTATAAAAACTCATTCATATTTCAGATACACAGTAGGCCAAGTGATGTCTTCATCGGGTTCTGGGGTGGTTTCCCACCTCAACATAACCAGGACAAGAGTAGATGATGGAGGGTTGTACTCCTGTGTGGCTGTGGAGGGAGATAATAGCATTGCGCATACAGCCAGGATTGATATTTATGGTAAGTGTGCTTCAGACACCTAAAGCTAAATTTCAATAAAAGAGCTTGACATCTGGAGGCTTATATTTATATAAATGAATAATCCTATCGTAATCCTTACTAATATTTTAAATGCGAAAGTAAGTTTGTTTGTTACGCTTTCACGCCGTATCTACTGAACCAATCATCATGAAATTTTGCATACACATAAGTTAGGGTACCGAGAAGGACATAGGCTATATATTACGCGGGCGAAGCCGTGGGTAACAGCTAGTAAAATATAAGAAAAAAATAAATATAATCTATTTGTCTGAAATGGGTTTCTTTTCACCCAAACTAACAGGGATGGAATGAATATTAGGAGCTCCGTGGCGCAGCGGTCATCACGCCTGCCTGCGACACGGATGGTCCCGGGTTCGATCCCCGGTCAGGTCAAGATGGAAAACGATCTTTTTCAGATTGACCTGGGTCTTGGATATTTATATATATATATATTTGTTATAAAATATAGTATCGTTGAGTTAGTATCCCATAACACAAGTCTTTCATTAGAACTTACTTTGGGGCTAGCTCAATCTGTGTGATTTGTCCGTATATGTTTATTTATTTAATTGCAGTTTTTGTATCAGTTAGTCTATACCAGCTTTTAAATAATGTGTGTATTTTATGTGTGTCATTGTATTAATGTATGTCCATAGTGCAAGTAATTTATTTTAGTAGTTTTTGAGATTGAGACTTAAGAACAGAATTAATAATATTATACTTAAGTTTATGTAAGTATATTAAGTACTGAACCTACTTCAAATATATAGATTTATGTCTGATATAGTTAATTGCAAGTTCAAAGTCGGTTTAATTTTTTAATTTAAACTAATTTTCTTTTCAGGTCCTCCGTATATTAGAAATTTACCACCAATAAAGGTTCAAAGTGGCGAGCCGCTGAATTTGAGGTGTCCATACTATGGATACCCCATCAGGTAAGAATAATCTATCAATTTTGATTTCGGTTTTGCGCTGTGGTAGCAAAAGCTTAGACCTGCGTCTCGAACGGGTTCGAATCCACATTGACTCTTAGATTAATCATCATCAGGTCTTTTAGTCTCCAACCAGGAGCATGACTCTCTTTGTACTACCAGGGCCATATATAAGCAAGGGCAGTCAAAGGATTTGGCCTACACACTCCACGCTAGCCAGACGGGTTGGAGAGGTCAGAGGTCTTTTTGTTGTTAATGAGCTTTCCGTACAGTTCAGTCAGTTGGGTATAAAGAAAAATAAAGATAAAAGATATCCATAGCAACAAGCGATTTCTCTTAACGACTGTATTCAATCAATTCCTTCGCCCATTCATTAGTGAGACTACTCTGTACCCTATAGAGGACGAGTCGTGCAGATAAGGTAAATCTATAGAGCTCAAGCTTCGTTATTTGAGAGTTGTGTCAAAAGCTTATTAAAAGTTGGAATGACTGTATTCAATCAATTTCATCGTACCCAATCATTAATGAGATTGCTTTGCAGGGTAGTTGGGAGAAAGTAATTTATAGAGTTGAAGCTTTTTATACTGAGGGTTTCAGAAGTTATCATCTGATGGAACCACTGTATTCCAACCCATTTGTGATATTCGTTAGCGAGATTGAGTGAGATGCTCCGTAGGGGTGGAGACTAAGTAAATTATAGCGTTTAATGAAAATAATATTATTTCACCTATTTACATTCATCATCATCATCAGGTCTTTCTAGTCTCCACTGCAGGAGCACGACCCTCTCTGTACTACCAGAGCTATATGTTAGCCAGAGCAGTCAGAGGATTTGGCCTACACTCTCCACGCTGGCCAGACGGGTTGGAGAGGTATCTATACATACCTATCTACCTATTTACATTAATTTGCACAAATTTAATTTGCAAGATTTAAAACCAGAACGGTTTTAAATCTTGCAAATTAAATTTTGCCAACTTCTATAAAGCCGATATTTTGCTTATACATGAATTGGATGATAAATCAATAATAATGACAATATTAAATACAATCAACGGAATTAATTGATTTTGGAGATTCAGTAGGTATGAAGCTTTGACTATATACTCTCTAGACGCCGTCATGGCTTTATTTCAATGATTAAAAAACTAGCCAATATTTCAATGCTAGTGTGCATGACAGTTTTGTGTTAGCATACGCGTCCTGTCAATTAACGTCATCAAAATGTTAAATTGGTAGCTATGTGTCTGCACGATAGACTATGGGTTAGACAATTTTTTTTTTGTAATAGAGTCTTGAGTATGTTTTTATATAATCAAATGTAACAGCAAATCGGGCTTTGTAGGATATCTTCCTATGAACAGTAGGAAGATATCCTACAAAGCCCGACTTGCTGTTCATGAAGGGGTGTTAGTACTAACTCTTATGTATGGCAGTGAAAGTTGGGTATGGCAGAAAAGGCACGAAAGTAGAATAAATGCAGTTGAAATGAGATCGCTAAGAAGTATGTGTGGTATAACTTTGAGAGATCGGGTAAGGAATGACGTAGTGCGGGAGCGATGTGGAGTGAAAGATGATGTAGTGACTAAGATTGAGAAAGGAATGTTAAGGTGGTTTGGCCACATTGAAAGGATGGATGAAAGAAGAGTAACAAAGAATATTTATAAAGCCAGTGTGAATGGGATAGTTGGCCAGGGTCGACCTCGTCGAACGTACTGCGATCAGATTGCTGACGTTCTTAAGAAAGGAGATGTAAGAAGTACCCGAAACCGAAGAGCATGCATGGGGAGAGTGATGAGTTTAGATGAAGCTAGAGGGATTTGTCAGGATCGTAGCAAGTGGAGATCCATAGTCTCTGCCTACCCCTATGGGAAAAAGGCGTGATAATATGTATGTATGTATGTTAGGGTGTCCCGAAAATTTTTATTTTTTATTTTTGCTACTCAAGACCATTCAAAAGTTGCGTTATTTATTGTAGATTACCGTAAAAATAATAAAAAAATATATCTTGAGGGCTCTACCAGCGATTTTATTTTTCCAAAAATCACTTAGTAAGTAATCAGTAGCCTTCCAGTTCATGTCGTCTTGTCTAATTTATTTACATTATTTCCACTATATTTATTTATTTTATTGATAGCAGCACCCTAAGTTGTCATTTGCAGGTAACAATAGAATGTTTTCAGTGAGTAATTGAATTTGATCGAACTTGCAAAATTCATGTTTTTGACATATTTTTGTTAGATTTTCTACTTCTACGGTGAGGCGGTTCGTCTCACTTCTATTATGGTTTTATTTGCTATATAATGTCACTATGCACTTCCTTGTAATAAAATAAGTGAGTTACTTTTTATAAGAAAGCAACATGTAATAATGGATTCAAGATAAAAGGAGTTACTTGTGCTCATGTTAAAAACTTGGCGAGCGCTATTTACCAGATTTAAAAGAGACTTTATCAAAACCATTTTGATGAAAATAAACTAAAACTACAGAAGAATAGCAATTGTCTTTCCAACACACAGGTTTTTTTCTATAGTTTTTAGAAAACTTGATATGATTTGGCCCAAAGCTTCGATTTCCAATGTTGTCTATCTACAAGTTACCCAGTTGCTGAAATCATATTATTTCGACAAACACCTGTTTATATATTATAATTGATACGAAATAAAACAAAGAAATGACGACTACAAAAGCAAAGTGCTTTTTGGAATCCTCAAACAAACAAGCTTTTCAATATTGCTACTCGTAAGTGCACTTCATTTGACATTTGTCCCTGCATAAAACCTAAGAAATTCTTATTCTGTAACAGTCGTTTTACTAAACAAAGAAAGTGATAGGAAATTGGCAATAACTGGTAAAGATACAAAAAAGCGCAAGAATTTTAAAGACACATCAAAGACAAGAAAATTTTAAGCGAATAGAGCTTACATGATATCAAAGTACATGAACCATAAGAAAGTGAGTGCGTGAGTTACTGCCTTGACCGCAGTTGCCTTCAGCAAAGCTTTCTTCGAATCGTGACAAGCTTATAAATGATTTTCATAGCTATTTCATTGAATTGCAACACTTCGGCGCTGCCAATAGTAGCTAAAGTGTGTAATGTGATCGATATGATCTATCAACTCTGCGATCAATGCGATCTGCAGCAGCGGTCGCTTTGGCGGTCTTTGCTGACATAGAATTGGTCTCTTTCAAAGATGATAGTCTTCTTACTGACTAGTAAAAATAAATGTTAAAAACAGACAGCAGATATATTGATGCAATTGTACAAAAATAGTATTTCAGTTAAATTTTATTCACCAATAGAGACCATGTACGACAACTTGCATTTCGCAAAAAATTAAAGGCCAGAGAAACAGAAAAGAGCAACTCTCGCAGTGTAGTTACAGCACCAAAGTTTAATTTGTTTACGGGAGATTACACTGATATATAATTATTAATATGGACAGGACTTTGCAGGAACCTTTTACTTACTTAAAAATAATATTACATTGATATAATTTAGCGAGAGTGCGACATATTAGTTCCACCAACTTTGCAACACAGCTACAATGATGCACTTCGAATTATGGCTAAATAACGATATTGTTGACTTTCCATGTGACACATAATTAATGAAAAAATGTTTGAAAGAGGCTTCTCAAAGCGTTACGGACGCTACAGCCTAGGATGGTTTCAGTGGGAACAGGTCAAAATCAATCGCGGAAATACCTTATTTTGGGTGCAAGAACCAGTTCCGTTTTGAAAGTAATTGATTGTTTTCCTTTCAACTTGGCATATAAAACCTTAATTTGACTCATTTTTGTACCCTTAAACTTAATAAAAATCATTTATATGTTATTTTTGTGTGATTTTAAGTTTTTGTCAGAAACCACTAAAAATGGGAAATTTGAAAAATTTCTAGGGCTGGTAGAGGCCTCAAGATGACAGATTTTCAATTAATTTTTTCGATAACCGTAATCTATGTATCAAAACGCAACTTTTGAGACCTCTTGCGAAGCTGTAGCTCAAAAAAAATTTTTTCCCATACATGGACGGGACACCCTAATGTATGTATATAGCTTAGACTCTCCATTACATTTACTCTTTTCCAGTTGTAAGGAGTCCCCAGTCCTAATAGAAATTCCAGTAAATTGAATCAAATTGTGATTTCACGCTGACTTTTTTGTAAAAATAAGTCCCTCTATGAATAAGTATCCAATCATTATAATCCTCAATTGACAATGATTTATGAGTAATAAAGTTTAAATAAAATTAATTTAATACGGTTTTGATGGTTTTCTACTATGATACTAGACAAATGTCAACTCAGTCTATTAGCGGCCACGAACACTGTAAAGTATTCGAAACGTTAGGTATATGTCGCGATATCGCGCAATCGTGAAAGTATTAGAAAACATTAAGTAATGTTAATGTTATAAATGTTATTTTCTTTTGGGTTCGATTCAGCTCTGTTGTCAGATTTTTCAAGTAGTAGAAAGCGACTTAGGAAACACAAGCTAAACAAAGCTTATAAACATCAAAATTACCTCTCCAACCCGTCTGGCCAGCGTGGCAAGTGTAGGCCAAATCTTCTGACTGCTCTGGGTATAATTATGCCTCTGGTAGTACAGAGAGAATCATGACCCTGTAATGGAGAGTAAAAACACCTGATCATCATCATCATTTCGTGTAGGTGACACGGTCAGTAGACCATGCATACCCTGGTGTCAAAATTCTGCGGAACCGCCTCTCGGCCTCTGACGTGGTTCCTTTAACGACTACCACATTGCAGCCGGGACCACCGGCTTAACGTGCCTTCCGAAGCACGGAATCATCTTTCTTATCAGAAAGTCCGGTGATTCATACCTGCATTGTCCTAACCAAACTGGAAACAACTTAACAAAGTATGCTTCCCGTGGGAATCGAACCCACGACCCCCGGGTCAAACAAAGCGAACGCCTTAACCACTGGACCACGGAGGCAGTTAAACAAAACACCTGATGATGATGAATGATGGCTGGCTGACGGACGTGATTAGTGTTAGGTTACAACGCTTTCTTTATTTATGCATAAAGTAGTATCTACCATTATGATGACTGTTAGCTAATTAAATCAAACCATACATATTATCACGTCTCTATGCCTAGTGGGGTAGGCAGAGCCCAAGGTCCTAAGACTCGGCCACATTTAGCATCATAGTGAACGTAAAGGTAGAAAGCGGAATCAAAATAATGATGGGTTGCTAGCCGCATCGCCTATTGATATGATTCCTAAGGTTAAAAATCAATACATTTTCTATTTCAGTAAACTCGAATGGGAGCACAAAGGGAAGAAGATCATCAGTTCTACTCTCCAGCACGGCAGGTTCAAACGACGGTCTCGGAGACGCAAGAAAAGACAGATATATGACAGCGAAGAGGGAGTGCTGAACATACCCAGAGTCGTGAAGGAGGAGAATGGAGACACGTATACTTGTGTCGCTTATAGTCCTTCAGGGGAAATGGCTAGGAGGTAAGTTATTTTAATATATTAGTAACTGTTTACTTCCCGGTCAAAAGGCAGGTAAATATGCGTGCGGGTATGGTGTGTTAAACGGGTTGACGAAAAATCTAAGGCAAGCAAAAAAAAGTCCTTACATACTGAGTTTCAGGTGACTTAATACAGTGTTTTGAACAATTTATGCACCTTTTGCTAAAGTGTAACTTGGTAAGATTTGCGTTAGGCACAGTGGATACTAGTGGTGGTCTCGGAAACGCAAGAAACGACACACATACGACAGTGAAGACGGAGTATTGAACATACCCAGGGTCGTAAAGGAGGAGAACGGGGACACGTTCACTTGTGTCGCTTATAGTCCGTCGGGGGAAATTGCTAGAAGATAAATTATTTATAATTATTACATACCAATTCTCGGGTAAAAGATTATTTAGGAAGCCGATCTTGAAAGTATAAGAAACGCCAGATATATGACAGCGAAGACGGAGTGCTGAACATACCCAGGGTCGTGAATGAGGAGAATGGAGACACGTACACTTGTGTCGCTTATAGCCCGTCGAGGGAAATGGCCAGAAGGTAAGTTATTAAACACTTGTTTCTCGGGCGAAAGCAAGGTAAATATGCATGGGGGTATGGTGTGTTAATTTGTTAAACGAGGCGATGAATTAACTATGGCAAGCATGACAAATCCTTTATAAATGTCGAGTATGAGGTGACTCAATAACTTAATATCTGAGTGAGAGGGCTGCACATGCCCAGGGTCGTGAACGAGGAGAACGGAGACACGTACACTTGTGTCGTCTTATAGTCCGATGGAAAAATGGCCAGAAAGTATAATACATATTGTACGGTTTTCTCTCCAACCAAAAAAAAGAGGAAATAACTGGCGGCAGAATCACACTCGATAATTTTAGATCAAAGTACATGTAATTTAGGATTGATTCATCGTTTTCACACTTTCAGATCATTTGAGATCCAAGTAGTAGAAGCTCCAGAGTTGGACGAGCTACGCGTTGGTTCAGGTCTTAAAGAAGGCCAGATAGTCCAAATAACATGCAACATTATAAGTGGAGACCCGCCTATTTACTTCTCTTGGCTGAAGGACGGGAAGAAGATTCCTGCAAGTTTGAAGGTAAAAATAATTAATTTATTGATGATTCTTAACAATCTTTAGTATCCTACGTGCACCATTGGTATAAAAATTGGTCGACCTTGGGCCACTTGTGCAGCCGGAAGTTTTTGTGCTGGTCTACTCAGGTATACAACTTATTGGAAGTCTTTTCTACGTTTAATACCTGTTTTCTACCAAAAGAGCTGCTTATTCAAATTTGTAGGAATTAGTTTTTACATTCCTCTAGCTAGTAATAATAAATTTCGTTTAAAACATTTTCACAATGCACTGATGACTTAGTATGTTAATCGTAAGGTTCTAATAAGTTTGTGAAAATAACCGCAAATATTGTAAAAGATTAAAATAATAAATGGAGCCACAAAAAAAAAGATGGCCCCAATACTGACCCTTGCGGTACTTCCACAGATAACAGAGCGAAGCGCTGAGTTGTTCAGCGTGTTGATCATCAAACGCGTAGCACTGGAACATTGCGGCAAATACACGTGCATAGCGACCAACCACGTCGGCAAAGTTAACCAGACCGCAAACCTCTATATAAATGGTATGTATCAAAGACCTTTTTCAATTAGCTGAATAAAATTTACAATATCGTTACAATAAAAATATCGGTGGGATGCAATAGAATATGTGCTGTGACACGATTTAAGTAAATAAATTACGGTCACTATCAAAGTGGCACCTGTAACAGCAAAAGCAAATAGCGAAAAAAAAAATGATAACGATTGAGGCACTTGTAAGACTTGATTGTTGAGATTTTTTTAACTGCAAATGGATATAGCTTATTTTTTCATGAGAAGTTTAATTTATTCTTTTTAGGGTTCAGTAGTTAACAAGGAACCCTTATAGTTTCGCCATGTCTGTTCGTCTGTCTGTCTGTCTGTCCATCCGCGGTTTTACTCAGAGACTATAAGTACTAGAAAGCTGTAATTTGGCATGGGTATGTATATTAGTCATGGCAAAAAAGGGGTAGAAAAAAGTATTAAAAAAAATTTTTTTAGGGTAGCTCCCATACAAGTAAAGTGGTGGAGTAATGCTTTTTCTCTACTTACCTATCATTTGAGGTATCGTTAATAGTTCTTTAGAAAATATTATGAAAAAAATTACAGCAGTATTATATACACTGAAATTGAAAGGAAAAGTATCAAAGCTGAGTACTAAGAACAAACTAAAAAGTTATAGGCAACCAACTTATAAAATGTACTCGAAAATGTAAAATTTCATACAATTTTCATTGTTAGATGTTTTTGGTCGTTAAACTGTGAGGTGCGAGTGTGAACAGTGTGAACTCAAAGTTGTCATTCGTAAGTACGGAACCCTACACGCACTTGGCCGGTTTTTTTTTCTGTATAAACTGTGCTAAAAGTTTGGTTTTCTAATTTTATAGTTGCTCCTAAATGGATAGAAGAGCCGACAAACACATCACTGCTGTTGGGTCAGCGAGGAGTTGTCTACTGCAATGCTAATGGATATCCCACTCCACAAATACATTGGATGAAAAGAGATGGTGAGTCTTACTTTATATTCAAAACAAGAATTGATAAATTGTTGTGTGGTAGACTTAAGGGGGCACAATAGGCACAGTAGCGACGCCAATCATTTTATTCCTAATACTTTATAAATAGAAAGAATTCAAGAATGTAAATCATATGAGCACTAGTAAATAACCTGAAGTATTTTTGGAATCATGTTTGATATTATCAGAATCAGTGAGAATTATGAGAATATTTAAATTCTCATAATCACGTTTTCTTTTAATGACTGATTCTCATAATATTAAAACATGATTCCAAAAAAACCTTCAGGTTATTTACTAGTGCTTATATGATTTACATTCTTGAATTTCTTTCTATTTGTAAAGTATTAGGAATAAAATGATTGGCGTCGCTACTGTGCCTAGTGTGCGGCCTTAAGTATATTCTTGCAGTCTGACCTACTGCAGTCTATCGCTACGTTCTATTCTAAATATTTGCTTGAAAGTTTCTCTTTTCTATTGTTTATTTTATGACTTCTGCCAAGGTTTCAGTGACTCTGCTAATATCCTGTTTTAAGAGATACAAAGTATCGATGTTGAACGGTATACAGTAAACATTATCATTCAAAGATGGCGTAGGTCCTCTGATAGCTTTGTGGGACCTGCATTCTACACATTGATCATAAGCACGACCTAATCCGTATTAATTTTCAAAATCATTTAAAGCATACCCCAACTGAAATTCTTGACTTTCGACCAAAATCTCGATAATTTCTCTATATTTCTTAGGCTATACTTGATAGTGAAGATGGTCCGGAAAGAAATCTATGAATGCATGGGTGTGTGTTTAACGATTAATGACATGGTGTGCATGGTCGACTGACCGTGTCACCTACACAAAATATGATAATGATGAACGATTAATAGTATTTGTTTATCTCTTTGTGTTTGTTTTTGCATACATATAAGCGCCAAGCAAACATTTTTTAATTCTAATATGATGTCACATTTAGTGTAATGTTTTCGCAATTTTTACACCTTTAAATAAAATTTCTTTTAAAACGGGTTTTTCGCATTATTTATATACCTACCTAACATTTTGAACACTTTACCGTGTTCATGACGGCAGGTAAAACCGTATTATTTACTTTTAATATTTGAAGTACTCTTACGAATCGAAATTTTCCTTCACCTTGCAGAAAGTAAAACGACAATACTTTTCCATACTGACCTCTTGCAATATTATTTTTTCAGCAACACTGGGAATCTGGCGACCGGTCCTCGACTTGGCCGGTGGAGGGGTGATGAGCTACCCCAACGGAACCCTCATCATCGAAGTGGTCTCCCTCTCAGATGAAGGCATGTACGCGTGCAACGTCGAGAATGGAGTGGGGGACGCTTTAAATAAGAATTTGTGGATCAGCGTTAATAGTAAGTTGCTACTTTTAGAAGCAGGAAACTTTCGTCTTAACACTCATCATCATCATCATCAGGTCTTTCTAGTCTCCACTGCAGGAGCACGACCCTCTCTGTACTACCAGACCCATATATTAGCTTGAGTAGTCAGAGAATTTGGTCTAAACTCTCCACGCTGGCCAGACGGGTCGGAGAGGTCTCTTTGATGTTTAGAAGCTTTGTTTAGCTTGTTTTTCCTTAGTCGCTTTTTACGACATCCACGAGATGACTTGGAGTGGTCCTATTCTACTCTGCCGGGAACCACACGGTCTTAACACTGGACAGCATTATTTATAGATGCCTTACAGAACTTGAAATATCTGAGATATTATCTTAATACAAACAAAACCTGAAATAAGTTTGTCCAGAATCGAGAGTAAAATCGATTTCACAAATAAATAATAGGGGTCAAATTTATACCAAAGATATTTAATTACGCTGTGTTTGACGCTTCGCGCTTGATTGTGCGTAATTACACCTAGTAAATATTCTGATATAATAATAATAAATAAATAAATATATACGGACAAATCACACAGATTGAGCTAGCCCCAAAGTAAGTTCTTAAGAAAGACTTGTGTTATGGGATACTAACTCAACGATACTATATTTTATAACAAATACATATATAGATAAACATCCAAGACCCAGGTCAATCTGAAAAAGATCGTTTTCCATCATGACCTGACCGGGGATCGAACCCGGGACCCCCGTGTCGCAGGCTGGCGTGGTAACCGCTGCGCCACGGAGCTCGGTAATTACTATGGTAATTACAAGGTAATTACTATGAACTTGTAAGGTAGGTATCGTAAGTAGTCGTATAGGTAGGTATATAGGTATAGGTAATCGTCGTAAATAATCTACGAAATTAAATTTGATAATTTGTATAAATATTTTATAATAAAAATAATTTGGGATGTCTGACGTTTTGTGCTATTTCATTCACACGTTGTATTAAAGGCAAACTTGCATAAATATATTTTTTTTTTAATGTAAAGAAAGAGGTTTACTTCAGCAGTCAGTCTCAAAGGGCCATCTAAATAAAATCACTTCTTTACGTTTTTATTTATTTAGGTAGAAATTTTCTAACTTCAAAATTATCTCTAGAGCCGGTGCACTTCGAGTCCGTGGGTTCGAACCTGACTACCAAGATGGGGCTGCCGATAACACTAACTTGCAAGCCGTTGGGGGACAGCCCGATACGAGTCAAGTGGAGCTTGGACGGGAAGCCTGTAGATTTTACTTCTTCCAGGTAAAAAAAAATAATAATATGGTTCTCTTTGTATAATAACCAACCAAAGTCGAGATGACGGGACACACATACATATCATCACGTCTTTATCCCTTGCGGGGTAGACAGAGCCTTAGGTCATAAAGCCTGTCCGAATATTTTTTGTCTGAATCGTCAGTTAGTCAAACCCAAAGGCCACGTTTAGCATGTTAGTAATAACGGGATGACCTGGATAAATTTAATAGAGTGGTATAATATCGCAGTAGATAGGGACGAGAGGAAAAATAGGAGAGCTTTGCTCAGCAGTGGGAGTACATTTTCGTCTTTTTCGTACTAAAGTGTTTAGCATTGTGAACTACTTAATTGTAGAAAAAGTATAATTAGTTTTTTTTTTAACCTACGTTATTAATGTTGTTAATAATTCGACATAATAACGAGCAGAGCTGTGAGGAAAGCGTTCTTATCACACATTACTATTGGAACTTTTTATTCACGTTGTAGTATTTGATTTATTAATACATTTTATCTGGATATGTTAAGTAAATCATTTTCACCGATAAAACAACAGAACGCAAAGTTAAAAAAATTCGGTACCTACATTTGGTGGTGCCATCTACGTCATTTTCCTCAAACAGTTACTCCTTGGTTGCTAAATTTACAAACTCTCCATGCAACTTCCGAAAAATATCGGTCTCTCATTTTATTGGGTTAGAGATAGATGGCAGCACTTTTCAAATTTAGTTTTATGTTATTTACAAGTTGTCGTATGATTAACTGTGACCGTAAAATATTTGTGGCATAGTTAAGTATTATTTTGCTCTTTATTTCAGAAATGTATGTTTTATTGATAAATAAAATACCTAAAAATTGTTTGAAATCTTGGTTCTTTCAGGATAACCATATCAGAAAGCATGACCCACAACGGGATAAAGTCCGTGATAAGTATTTCCCACGTGGAAGCGAGAGATGGCGGCACCTACGAGTGTAGGGCAAGCAACCCTTACGGGGTTGCGACGTACAACGTGCATTTGGATATACTGGGTAAGTTCTGTCGTAAGTCACGTTCTGGAGTACATTTTAGTTATTTAAATAATTAACTAAATACATATTATATAATAAGATAATTTTAAATATGATATAACGTGAAAAAGTGCCTGCAAAGGCCTATTTTCTGAATAATCGCTTTGATTTTGATTTTTTATGATTTTGAGTTTTCACCCTTGGCTCGAGTTATGTCGATCCCACAGGAACAGTATTTTACTTCAGAATGAAAGGCCTATGTCCTTCTACGTACTCCAGACAACGTGTGTGCAAAATTTCATGATGATCGGTTCAGTAGATAAGACGTGAAGCGTTATAAATAAACATATTCACTTTCGCAGTAATAATATTGGCTGGGATGGGATTGTGATTATTCGTTCTGTAATGATTATTTTTATGCTGATATTTCATTTCTTTTTCTTCTTGAATCAAAACGGAAAAAATACTCTATAGATGTCTACAGCTACTCCCTTATCGTTAGCTTGTTTTTAAAAAAAGATGAATCTTGGAAACATGATTGCAATTATTTACTTAACAAGTAATGACGCTTGTTGCGCTATATATGATAATAATTATGTATTTTCTTTAGGTATCTTATCTCTTTCAGAACCGCCAACTCCGCCTCTAGATCTGCAAGTGGATTCCGTGACCATTAACTCCGCTAAACTATCATGGAGGGATACCATCAGTACTCATGTTCAATACTATACTATGCAGTATACTTCTACAGATTTCATGATGTGGGATAGTGCGAAGAGCATTAATATTACCAGGTGTGTACACATTAAAAAAAAACTCAACTTTTACCAGTAGGGAACTTGCATAAAGAGTTGATTTTGTAAAATGTCCAAAATCAACTCTTTACGCAAGCTCCTATGTTTTTATTAAGCTGAAAAAGGCTGTTTAGGACATTAAATTTTATAATCGATTCGTTATTATTGGTTGAAATGGGTTCGAAAAGTCTATTTTAAAAGTAAGTAGTGCTAAGTAATAAAACACAGGTTGGATACTAACTATATATAATATGTTTTTTTCTTTTGTGGTAGAGCCACGCTACCGGCAAAAATCACTTCAGCTGGTAGCATGAATGGGCCGGCTCGTCCGGGGAAGTACCACACTCTCACAGAAAATCGACGTTTGAGTAGTAGTTTTACAGCTTCTATGCTTCGTTCGGTGAGTGAGAGAGCCGGAGGCCCATCCCCCCTCCCCTCTGGGGAGGGAAAACAAAAGACCGGCAACGCTCTTGTCATACCCCTGGTGTTACATTAGTCCATGGGCAGCGGTGATCACTTACCATCAGGTGACCCGCTTGCTCGTTTGCCGTCCTCTGACATAAAAAAAAAAAAAAAAAAATTATCTCCCGATAATACAATATATGTATATGATTTGTATCATTTACGCTGTATAAGTTAATTTGATGAAATTTGCTTGTTTCAGACAAGACAGTGACTCCCGCCAAAGCATAGAGCTTCGAGACCTCCAGCCTGCAGTGGACTACAAAGTAAGAGTGGCTTCTGGAAACCAGGTGGACCTGAGTCCATACACGCAACCTGTGCATTTCTCTACGCAGCATGAAGGTAACTACAGTCCGAATCTTTATAGCGGCTTGGACATTAGCTGCTCACTGCGCAGTACGCGCCCCGCCTCCCCATGCGCCCCGCGCAAACTTAAGAGCGTATACTAGCAGTATTTTTTCAATATGGTTTCCATACAAATGTATTTCTCTATTTTCTCGCTGAAAACTGATTCTAGAGCCACAATTCTTTTTTTATAAAATCTAGTACTATAATAGGAATGCCCCTATTTTTTATTTTTTCCAAAAATACTGATTTTGTACAATTTTTTTTTCTTTCAAACAGGTTTTTAGAAAAAAATAAAACATAGGGACATACTTATTTTAGTAATAGATACTATGTAAAAAGAATTGTGCCTCTAGAAGCAGTTTTCAGCGAGAAAATAGAGAAATACATTTGTATGGAAAACGCACTGCTAGTATACCCTCTTAATATTGTGTATTACGCTAAAACTCGCGCGATGCTCCAAACTGCCATAAAGTTTAATTCAGACAGTACCTTCCTATTTCAAAACGCCCTCTGTCTCTGTTATTCGAGTGTGAACTGGGTTGTATAATTGTCAGCTATGATGATTTAAATAAATATGTACGGACGGACCAATCACACAGATTGAGCTAGCTACAAGTATGTTTGAGATTTGAGTTATGAGATACTAACTCAACAATACTATATTTATTAGAACAATATGTTTTAAAACCTATCTGGTCCGAAACGGGGTGGCAAAGCACTGGCCGAGTCACACTTGTTAGGATCTGACAACTGGCAATATGAACAACTTTACCTATGAGACTAATGCTGTAAATTCTTCCGATATGTTCATACTCGTTTTTTAAACAAAACTCGTTTGAGTCTTATTTAAAAAAAAAATGTATTTGTAGTACCGTAATCGTTTGTTTGATGAAAATCAAAATGTCTTAATTAAATCAATTTATATCTCCGTTTTCTTCCAAGTGCTTTTTATTTTCCTTTTCTTTTTAAATGGTGGTAGCACTGGACTCCGTGCTTTGGAAGGCACGTTAAGCCGTTAGTCCCGGCTGCCATCTGGTAGTCGTTAAAGGCCGTCAGAGGCCGAGAGGCGGTTCCGAAAAATTCTGACACCAGGGTGTGCGTGGTCGACTGACAGTGTCACTTACACGAATAATTAATGATGATGAATGGACCCCGTAAAATCCATGTATCTACTTGCCAACACGCCTGCCTGCGACACGGAGGTCCCGGGTTCGATCCCCGGACAGGTCAAGATGGAAAATGATCTTTTTCAGATTGACCTGAGTCTTGGATGTTTATCTATATAAGTAATCTATTATAAAATATAGTATCGTTGAGTTAGTATGCCATAACACAAGTCTCGAACTTACTTTGGGGCTAGCTCAATCTGTGTGATTTGTCGGTATATATTTATATTTTATATAATCAGCCTTTCAATTGTTATATCTGGTGACAAACGGTGCCGATATTTTGAATTAATAATGTATATTATACTGAAGGTAGTTCAGAATCGACTTTTCCCCCATATGGCGGTACTTTGTCGAGAGGGTTTTTTGAAAGCAGCTATCAAAATCCAACAATCTTATAAATCATGATTCACCATTGATTGGTGGATTTTGACACCTTCATTTTTGCAGCTCCATCATCAACCCCACTTGGAGTACAAGTACAGCCTACTGAAAATCCTGGAGAACTGCTCATATCCTGGCTGCCTCCACCTAGGGAGAGCCATAATGGGCCCTTACAGGGATATCATGTCAAGGCCGTTCCTAGATTAAGTGGAGATCCAGGTAAATATAGTTTAGAAAAATTAGGTATATTCCCTGTTTCTTTAACACGAAATAAGTTTTATGTAATTAATAACATTACTAAGTAAGTTCGTATTGAATTTATTTTTGAAATAGCAGTCAATAAGCTATGATTATTGAGAGTATAAAGTCCGAGTCGATAAGTTGTGTTCATTGACATTAAAAAATGGTTCTAAATAGACTGAACTTAAGCATACACACAAAAAGTAGACTTAACATAAGCATTAATTCGCAAAATAAGATGAACTATTTAGAGGCACTTTTAAATCAGTATTTAATTTTTGGTGTTAAAATTCAGAGCACACCAATATATTCCTCCTCCACCATCTCAATGCTTAACAAACTACTTGTAGAAAGAATACACGACATACGAACGTCTATTGTCACTTAAATTTTATTTTTCTCTTAGTCGGGGTATTAAATTCTGGCATGCTATAAACTGTGGGTATACCCACAGTTAAGAGGAATATGTGAGCAGATTAAACATCAATAGTAGTAATAGGTAACCTTTTATAGCACCAAAAAATCCTTACAAATAACAGTGAAATTCACAAGTAATGCACAAAAAGCAGCCTTATCTTCTATTCTTATCGCTTCTACATTCTCATCCAAACAACAGAAATGTGTTGTTTGTATTGTATTAAAACAGTCAAAAAATACGAATAAGGTTTAAAGCTAGTTCGTTTGTATTGAAAAAACCGGCCAAGTGTGAGTAAAACTCGCGCAATGAGGGTTCCGTACAATATGCTTCGTAAACACACACACAATGTACAAAAAATATGTTTTATTCAATTGACTAGCGCCATCTAGTAGTATTTTAGTGAACTATTTCCCTAGATGAACTTATTATAGTGAGTTTACCACTTAATTTTCAAGTGATAGAATTCTTATTATTTTTCCTGTAATCTTCAAGGAATGAACTATAATTTGTAATTTTTTCAAAATTTTCGGCCCGGTAGTTTCGGAGATCAGGGGGGGAATGGTCAATTTTTGCCTTCTTTCGTGAATAAAATCAAAAGTATTGATTTTACCTGAACAAAAAAAAATATTTTAGTGATCCTCATAATGAGCCCTTTCATTTGATATATGACACAGTACCGTTTGCAAAACTTTCTTTTAAAATTTTGTAATTGGGCCCCTGAAAATGACCCTTATTTCAAAAAAATCTTTATTTACTTTGCACTTCCGTGTTTGGGTCATAGGATTACACCATCTTACCAAATTTCACTTAATTTGGTTCAGTAGATTTGGAGAAAATCGGCTGTGACAGACGAACGGACGGACAGACAGACGCCCGAGTGATCCTATAAGGGTTCCGTTTTTCAATTTCTGTACGGAACCCTAAAAAGTAGGTGTAAAGCCTTTTAATTTTATGTTTCAGGACCAAACGATAGTCAGACCAAACTAGTGAAAGTTATTTACAGAAAGGGAAAACAAGAAACTACACTGAATGGCCTTTTGAAGAATACCAGGTAATTTTTAGCTATATTTTTTTCATTAACCGTCCATTTAATAATTTGAATTTATGATAAAAAAATTGTTTTAGATATGCAGTTTCTGTCAGTGCGTTTAATTCAGCGGGAAATGGACCATTTTCGTTACCTGTGTACCAAACGACAAGAGAAGGAGGTAAGTAAATAAATAAATACAAGATTTTAGGGTTAACTCCATTGCCCCTAAAACCATCAAATCAGACAGGTACTGGAAATTTGGTATAAATCAAATATTTTTATACAAATTGGCTTGTCAACTAAACATATATTTGTCATACAAATGTATTGTAATTGGTATAAAACTGATTGTTAAACAATTAAACAGGGTTTTATTACTATATTTTTGGTATAAATTACATACAGTTCATTCGATATTACATATAACAAGCCATATGTCTAGTGACATAAGGTGCAAAACAGCGGTTGCACGCTCGCGGGCGTCTAGTCCGCGCGAGTGCGCGCCAGCCGCCACGTTCAAGCAGTTATGCATCTTAAGCAACTAAGTATAAAGTTTGTTTTGAAATGATGCGTCGCTTCCGATGCCATCCCATGCCAATCCAGTGTAGCGCGACCACATTATTTAAATGGGCGTCCAGGGTCCTTTTAAGTCCGAGAATAACAAAATTTTCTATCATTTCAGCACCAGAACAGCCACCATCAGGAGTGGAATGCAGAGGAGTATCCTCTTCATCATTGAGGGTGTCATGGCAGCCCATTACAGCACAAGGAACGTCATTGTTAGGCTATGCTGTCTTCTTTGGCACTGAAGGTCAGTTTTTGACAGCATCTTACATATATATATAGGTATATTTATAATTCTATAGGAAAAGATGTCTCATTCGGAGGCACGCGCTGTGGCAAAGGTTCTGGCATGTGGTCTCAACGCCTTAATCGTACGATTTGTTCACAGAGACTCGCATAGATGGCGCCACTTGAAACTACACAACATTGTATCTACCGTATTATGACAATATAAAAACATGACTCACAAAATATATCTTATTAAAAATCAAAACAATATTTTAGGCATAATAATTTTAAATGACACCGTATATTTAGTAAGTTGAAGGCTAACGCAGATTACCGCCATCTAGTATCGACTACCAAGCAACTCTCCTGCGCCATACATTCGCCTGCTTTTCGCAACCTTGATTTGGTCCAATATTTTTGTATGAGGTGGGCAGTCTATTACGTTAGTATTATATTGTCTTTGGTTCTGGTAAGTTAAGTTCCAAAAAGTCATCGTAAGATGGCAGTAGGTCCACTGCTAGTTGCTGGACTAATAAGAATATGTTGAAGCGCGAAGATAGATGTAACACGTTTATTTAAAAGTAAATCGGTAAATACAATTTTACACATGTTAAGGGGGCACACTAGGCACAGTAGCGACGCCAATCATTTTATTCCTAATACTTTACAAATAGAAAGAAATCCAAGAATGTAAATCATATGAGCCTTAGTAAATAACCAAAAGTATTTTTGGAATCATTTTCCCTGATTTTTGCATAATTGTCCTTGTGACCTAGATGGCATCTTAAGATGCCATTGTTGTGATTGCAATTTGTCAAATGGGTATATAAATAAAGAGTAGTCTTGGTCCAACCTGTCTTTCATTTACAACATGGTGTCAGGTGTGGGGTTCTGTCTTTCATTTACAACAGCCATACCGAATTTTGAGGAGTTAATATTATCAAAATCAGTGAGAATTATGAGAATTGGATTACTGCCAAAAACGGCTGAATAAAATGATTGGCGTCGCTACTGTGCCAAGTTTTAAAAGTTTCAATTAGAATTTGCCGCGTCAGAAAGAGGAATTAGAGTTGCCACACACTGGAGGAACAATATCTAATTGGCTTGAAGGTAGACTTTGGAAGGTAACATATAGCGACAGATCGATGTTAAATACAAATGTATGAAATTTTAGTGAACATCATTCGAGCATAGCGACAATGACGCGGCGTCACAGCGACAGTGGCGCCGCGTCAGTGTAGCTATCTGATTTCGCTAACTACCTTAAGACATCGACACGAAAAGAAGAAGAATTAGAATTTTTAAATAAAACCTTTTTTGTGATATAATATTACAATTTTGAAAACAATATTTTGTATTTTTCCCTTTGGAAAACAACTTTTTCTCAAACATGCTCGGAAATGTAGGCATTACTGTAGTAAAAAGAAGACCGGAAGTTTGTAATTCTTGGCTCATTCATCGCATTGCCGGCCTAGGCCAGGAAATAAGTATGAAAATTACTTCCCGGCCGCTGCTCAAAACTTTTTAATTAATCTATGTAACGTAAATTATGTCACTTGTCATACAGCCAGTTTACTACCACTGCATTTTTAAAAAATGCATATAATACGTGAATATAACTACAATTTCATTAAAATATCGATATGTGATCATACGAAAATATGCTTAATTTTCGTTGCGAGAGAAGAAAACAATAATCTATGATCTATTAAATTTTTTGTGAAAAATATGACTGGGCTCTATGGGCATTGTTTCCTTTGCTGGAATTGACAACTGAAAATAAAAAAATTAAAACTCGGGAGATCTGTTATTTTCACTATACCCGTAGTGATTAACGCCACTGCCGAAAAACTGCCTTTACGGATTTTAGGGCATAGAACACACGTCAATTAACTTTGAATTTATGGCCCCCCATAGAAACTCAAAAGGAATTGTATGGCATTTTTTTCATTTTCACCCTCACTCCATTATTTGTCTATGATCCTTATTGCCTAGAGAAAACATATGGCAGTCGGTCGTCTGATACTAGTAATAGTATCTTCTTCGTAGTTTGTGATTAACGCTTTGCAGTAATTGATTGACATTGATTGTTTTCGGTAAATATGTGCAAAGTTGGTTATTTATTCGAAATGAAACGGTTCAAAATGAGTTTTAGTGATGAAAGCAACACTGCAATGGATTTTAAGTACCTACTTCGCCTAATTTGAAACTTGAAAGTGGAAAAATTACTACCGGCAAATACCTAGTAAGGGGAAATATTTAAGGCATGTAAGTTTATGTGTAACTTTAAGTTAAATTTCCTCACATTTATTGAGAAAATCTCTATACTTTCCTCGGCGGGAAAGGGATTGCCGGACTCGTAACTATTGTCAAGGCCTCGCTGACGCTCGGCCTTGAAAACTATACTCGTCCGGCAATCCCTTACTTCCCGGCCTCTGCAGTAATGTACTATTACTACTCTCATAATGAAAGTGAATGGAAATATTCTACGCGCGCAGGATTTGAACCAGCTATCTTTACTCGTGCAAAGACTTAGATTGTTGGTTCCAATCCTGTCCCCGTTGATTATATTCCCATATATGACGACGATGATGACGATGATAATGGCATTGTGAATGCATAAAATATATATTTTATTACAGATGGAGTTTGGCAAAATATGACGTCGCCGCACACAGAGTTATACATTCAAGCCATGCTCAAGTATACAAACTACACGATCAAAGTAGCCGGATTCTCTAATTATGGACTCGGGCCATTTTCTTATCCTATTGTCTGCACTACATTACAAGATGGTATGTAAAAGCCTAAAATTCCCAAGTCATCTTCAGGTCTTTTTTCGTCTCCACTGCAGGAGCACGACCCTCTCTGTACTACCAGAGCCATATATTAGCCAGAGCAATCTGAAAATTTGGCCTACACTTTCCACGGTGGCCAGATGGGCTAGATGTCTCTTAGATGTTTATAAGCTTTGTTTAGCATGTGTTTCCTAAGTCACCTTCTACGACATCTACAGAAGACTAACAGTGGTGCTATTTTACTTTACTGGGAACCACATGGTGGTACATTTCCTAAGTACATAAATGTTAGCAGCACTAAGGCATCGACCTCTAGAAACTGCTGTCATTGAATAATATTTAATTTTGACAAGCAGCAACATCTGAAATTGGTGCCCAGGCAAAACTTACTGGACCTGACTTGTTTTTACAATTAAATGAAGAAATGGGTAAAAATACGCAAGCATAGGATTATAGGTTTACAACTAAAGCCATTAGACGTACAAATACTTAAGACGAAGTGAGTTCACACACTAGCGCCACCCAGCAATTAATTCTATAAGTCCTAAATCATATCAAATTTAAAAAATCTAATAGCTGTATGCCCTAGTAAATTACTTGTAGTATTATTTGTACAAGTTTTCACTATTTCTAAGAATAAGAATAAATTGCTGGGTGGCGCTAGTGTGTGAACTCACTTCGCCTTAAGACGCTGGTTCGAATCCTACACGTGTTGATTTTTTTTTCTCATATATCATTTCCTGATTTAATTGTGAAAACAAGGTGTATTTTATTATTGCCATTGTATACCTATATCAAAAATATTTGCGTCTAAATGTTGGACACGCACTATGACAAATGTTTCTGCAGTGCCAGGAGCTCCATCAGCAATCAAGGTCCTAGTATCATCCTCAACCTCTCTCCTCGTCAGTTGGAAGAGACCAGAGCAACCCAATGGAGAGATCACACATTACACTGTTTATGTGAAGCCGGTGTCTAGGTATGTTTCTTCTATTCTATGTCTTTTTTTGTATTTTATGACTTCCACCGAAGTTTCAGTGAATCTGGCAGTATCCAGTTAAAAGAGATACAATTATCTGTACAATACAGTTATTGGTGCTGTACAATGTACAGTTTTAACAAGTAGCAATCAAAGATGACATCGGTCCTTTGATTGCTTGATGAAATTTTTCTGTGACAAATGTATACGAGTCTATAAGACAATGTACTGTAACTATTTTCTTACAATGATCATGAGCACGAGCATTAATAACACCGAACTACAGTACTACCACTTTTATAAGTTACACCGATGCACCAGCGCAGAAGTCAAATTTTTGCATGGCGCGAAAATACCCGTCCGCTATTGGCTGATGTGTACGCGCCATGCGGCGACTCGGCCACTCTCGATAGTTGTACAAGTAGTGCAAGCGAGATAGCACGAGTCTTGTTGTTGTTGGATTTAAAATCTTATATTGTAGTAATAAGTTCGTTATTTCACTGATGTTTTCATTCGGCCCGAGTCGGCGGTCGGTTGCGCTATTCTGCGCCATCGAATAATGCCGATGTAACTCATAAAAGTGGTACTACTGTACACCAATTTCATATCATAAAGTCCAATTAAATCAATTTACTAAAATATCTAAAACAATCCCTAACTGAACCCTGACCTTCCAACTAAAATTCCAAGTAGGTTGTTTGCAAGTCGCGGGAAAACTGGTAGTTGTTTTATAATTTTAAAATTAATAACTATTTTTCAATAGAATCTTACATAATTATTTAAATAAAAAGGACTTAGCACGAACCTTATATTTATTTGTTTCCGCTAATGTTTCAATGGAGTTACATCCATCGTGGTCCTGTTTATATAAATAATTACGTGTTTGAAGCACAAAAATTTTAAAAAGAAGAAAGTTACATAATCCAAGGAGATTAGATTATTTGGCTTTTATATTGATTTTTTTTAGCACCAGCTCACCACAAAGCTACAGAGTGGAAGCGTCACAAGAAACTCTTCGGCAGCTCACCTTTCCTCTGTCAGGATTGCTCACGGGGAGACAGTACGAAGTGTTCGTTAGAGCTCATACTACGGCAGGGGAAGGAGCCCCTAGTAATAGAGTACATGCTGAGTTGTCTTCTAAAGGTGAGTCTGAACCACAGAGGGAATTTGACTGTCACTCGCGCGGTACTAGAGACGTCTTTTCAACATATTTCATTCGAAACAAGCGTGACAAACGTTGTTGCGTATTTTGAGATTTTGGGTTTCGTAATTGTAGATATGCAAAAATCTGCCATATTCTATTTTGTGATATAGGCTACATCAGAATTTTATTATTAACCTTTTACTTTTAAAATGATAGCATATCATCACTGCAAATTGAGGCATTTTTACGTGTTTTTGAGACAGACAGACCGACTATGCGACTTTCGCCTACTAGCTAGGCGCGGGCTGACTCGCGGTATTATTATTACATCTTCGTCTAGTAGGACTCGAGCGACATTCCGTAGTGTGAAGATTATTTATTAATTCCATATTGAAACTGTAAATAATTTTTTTCGGTACCGAATTTCTAAGAACCCAGTTTGATAATATAAAATTTTAATAAAAGAATTCAGTAACAACTTTTCAAACGATTAACATTGTTCAACAGTCGCTATAGCTTACCCAACGGTGGGTTCTTGTTATACTATTTGGTAGTTAAAATTTGATCAATCAATAAAACATATTCTTTATACATATCTACATGAAAAAAGAAAAACTATCGTTGTATTTATGATTTTCTCGAAAAATCATACTAAACTCAGAAATCGCGGTAAGTCCCGTAGTGAACATAATAGTATCGTTGTATTTTATTTTTACAGTGGTAGCCGGAGTAGCATCTCTTGGAGGACCAGTCTCTGTTGGAGTTGGGAGTTCTCTGCTGCTAGTCTGCCAATGCGTGGGAGTGCCCCCACCTAGGACCGTGTGGTATCACAAGCACAACATCATTACGCATCATCCGCGGTTCACGAGAAACCATGATGACAGCTTGCTTATAAACAGTGAGTAGTTATACATACATACGTGTTATCATAGACGAGCTCCGTGGCGCAGCGGTCAACACGCCTGCCTGCGACACGGATGGTCCCGGGTTCGATCCCCGGTCAGGTCAAGATGGAAAATGATCTTTTTCAGATTGACCTGGGTCTTGGATGTTTATCTATATAATTATCTATCTAGTATAAAATATAGTATCGTTGAGTTAGTATCCCATAACACAAGTCTCGAACTTACTTTGGGGCTAGCTCAATCTGTGTGATTTGTCCGTATATATTTATCTTTATGTTATCACGCCTTTGTCCCTAGCAGGGTAGACAGAGGGTAAGGTCATAAAACTTCCAGGCCACGTTTAGCGTGTTAAGGGCGATAAGGAAAGCGGAATCAAAATTGTGATGAGTTGCTAGACGCATCGCCTATTTACGTTATTCCTTAGCCCAATCCCTTGACCAGCTTTTACGGTCTGCGTGGGAAGAAAAACAGCTGATATATTCTATGTCTTTCCTTTTCTTCTAAACCAGCATGGAAGATATTTATCTTACAATTAGCTTGGGCTCGCGGCCTCGCCCGCGTGGATGTCGGTTATCGTGACCAAAATCTATTTCTATCATCATGATTTTACATATTTTACAATATTTGGGGATGGATTATAGAAAACCGGAATATACGTGTTTGATTATTTGTATCTGGGAGCTATAGTAACAAATTTCATGAAAATTGGAGAAGATTTCAATATTTCCCATTCAAATTTTCAACCCCTATTTCCACCCTTAGCGGGTGAATTCTAATAAACCATGAAACACGATTCAATGAAATGTTTTTAAGAGAATGAATCTCAATTTTTATCAAAAACGATGCAGATTTAAAGATTTTCCACACAAATAAACCCCTATTTCACCCATTACGGGGTTAAAAAAATTCTGAATCTTTCTTAGTGTATGTCCGCTTTTTTAATTCAAACACCTGTATAAATTTCACGTTTCTATCATTTGCGGTTACGGCTGTGTGTGCGTCTATAGGTCTGCCAGTGGAAATTTCTCATTTTATATCTCAAGAAGATATATCACTTCATTCCACGGGAGCTTCTTACTACCCCTACCAAAAAGAGGCGTAATCGATATATCAGTTTGAAAGTCAAAAACAAAACGAAATCTTCATAATTCCAGATATCGACCAATCACTAAGCGGCAACTACACTTGCCTAGCCAAAAATCTCTACGGTTCTGACTCTGTGTCGTACGAGGTGTCAGTACTGCCAACTCCCGAACCTCCTAGTTTGCGGGTGACGTCTCATAAGAACGCCTTGCATTTGCAATGGGATCTCCCAAGGAGATTGGCTGGGAAGTCACAGAAAATAAGTAAGTATTCTTCATATTATCTATAATTTATTATCATTCATCATCATCATCAACAGGTCTTTATTAGCCTGCAGGAGCACGACCCTCTCTGTACCACCAGAGCCATATTAGCCAGGGCAGTTAGAGGATTTGGCCTACACTCTCTCTTATTTTATCAAACAAATATTAGTGAAAATGAATACGAAAATACTACAAGTAATTTACTAGTGATGTACTTGTTAGATTTTTAAAATTCGGTATAATTTAGGTTTAAAAGAATTTATTGCTGGGTGGCGCTAGTGTTAGAAAACTGTTTTTATGATTATCATTTTATTTTAATATTACTTTTACCGCATTTCGTTACAAACCTTCGTGGTTTTTTTCTGAAATGTGTTTATGTTCTGTTGTATGTAAGTGTTTGTAATATGATAATAAATAAATAATAATAATAAAATATAAAATAAGATATGGGAAATATTCCACTCTCTTTGATGTAATTTCAGTCTCTTTGATGTTTATAGCTTTGTTTAGCTTGTGTTTCCTTAATCGACTTCTACGACATCCACGAGAGACTTGGAGCACTGGCATACTAGCACCGTAATTAAGCCGTATCAAAAATTTCAATTCCACTTCCAAAGCGGAGTGCCAGAAGAAGAGATATTCGATGGCTCTTGCTCGCTCAAAATCGTTATTTCCATTTTTAGTTCAATTTTCAATCTAACATGGAAAGAACCTAAGTGTTTCTGGCAAAACGCATATACCAATAAAGGCATATCCCTTTAAGATGTTCAGGAGTATACCTTACAAGGCCTGAAGTGCGGAACATAATAGAATATTTTGTCTCTTTAACTCCCAATAAGATATATCCAGATACTGGACGGTTTTTAATCGCTTATTATCGTTGTTTCGATTTTTAGGTTACAATCTAACGTGGAAAGAAGCTAACGGCTCCTGGCAAAACGCATATACAAACAAAGGCATCTCTCTTCAAGGGGCGCAGGAGTACACCTTACAAGGCCTGAAATGCGGGACAAAATATTCTATATGGATGACCGCAGCAAACAGTGTTGGTGCTTCGCAGCCGACGTATGTAGATGCAACGACCTTGGGAGGTGGTAAGTCATCATCATCAGGTCTTTGTTAGTTTCCACTGCTGGAGCATGAACTTTTCTGTACTCTTAGAGCTATTTTGGCTTGATCAGTCAGAGGATTTGATCTACACTTTCCAAGCCAGCCAGACGGGTTTGAGAGGTCTCTTTGATGTTTATAAGCTTTGTTTAGCTTGTTTCCTAAGTCGTCTTCTACGACATCCACGGAAACACTTAGAGTGGTACTATTCTTCTCTACATCACACGGCTATAAAGGGAAGTTAAGATAAAAAAAATAGCTATCGCTCCTTTTTAGTGGGATGACCTCGACAGGGTTTGGAGTGGCTAGTATCAGGCTGCAGATAGGGATGAATGGAAGAAGAAAGGGGAGGCCCTTGCCCAGCTGTGGGACACGAATTAAGTTACAAAAGTATGTAATTGTGAATGCTTAAACTCCCCTTGAATCTTAAATACAGAGACTCTTATTTTATTTTGGCCGTAAGTTGGTCATTTATGCAAAATAGTGTCTGGTCACTGGTCTATCGTCAAAGAAGTAGAGAAGTGGTAGAAATTATTAAATTTCCTCAATTTTTCCTTCAGTGCCCATCTCACCAACCAGCACAGAATGGTTTTGGAGTAACGCCAGTCATGTCTACATACAACTTAGTGGATGGGACGACAATGGCTGTGAGATTACCAGGTTTGACGTGGACTACAGGGAATATGGCAGCAAGATGTGGAGGAAAGCTGAGAACAGACTTGTAAGTATCAGGTCGTTTTTGTCTTCATTGCAGGAGCAAGACCCTCTCTGTACTACCAGTATCATATATTAGTCAGAGCAGTCCGAGAATAGAGTAACTACCCCGCTGGGGATAAAGACAATACAATTAGATCAGATGGGTTGGAGAGCTCTCTTTGATATTTACAAGCTTTGTTTAGCTTGTCTTTCTTAAGTCGCCTTTTACGGATCCACGGAGAGATTTGGGATGGTCCTATTCCACTCTGCCGGGAACCACACGGCACACACAAATGATGAGACGGATATAATATTATTGCCTAACATTCTAGTATTTTTTTTAATTTATTTTTGTCTATATCTACTCCGCCGTGAACTTACGAGTGAAAAACATTACCCTCCTTCTGAGTAGGGCAGTCTGGTAAATAGTCTTCAAAATAGAAGACATGTTTGAATGCAGCAAGATGGAGCTCCAAAGAGTTATCATATTTAACATAATTTCCAGCCTCAACTAGACCAGCAATGGAACCACTACATAGCGTCTTCTATCCTCAACCAACCCAACTCCTTCGTGATCGCCGGCCTGGTGCCAGCTCAGTGGTACCAGATCAGGGTCACTGCAGAAAACTCAGCGGGAGTCAGCTCATCCCTGTACAATTATGCCACTACAACGGTACTGGGAGGTAAGATTTCTAAGTGGATCTATGGTATAATGTAAACGCATCCTATGTTGATATCATTATATGCTCGTATGCATATCAGATCAATGAGTCAGATTTGAGTAAATTATATTAGATACTTAAAAGCCTCCAGTTGTTTCCTTTATGTCTCCGTACCTTATACGGCGACCCTGCCAGGATCCCGCACCTTATAGGAAAAAATATTCTTTATGGATGACTGCAACAAACAGTTTGGATGCGTCGCATCCGATGTACGTCTATGCAACGACCATAGGAGGAGATATGATAAAATTTGAGCTTGATCGCTATTTTAAGCCATGGAGCGTAGTATATTGGAGTCAAACTTTCAGATCGCAACACAAATACACTAATGCTATGTTGTACAAAACTCTGGAGAATCAACGATATTTAAACTAATATTTTAACCTGACTTGATCGTTTTGTTTGCATTGAATAGGCAAAAACCACTAGACTTATTTTCAAAATTCTTTAACCAACAAAAGCTAATTTATTTGCGGGTGACAATGGCTGTAAATGACGCGGTTGAAGTTGCGAGAAATTTGCTATTGTGAGAATAAAGTCAAATAGATTTTCAAAAGATTTATAGAATAACCTGTGTTTTCCAGAGTCCATCGGCCCGCCATCAGAGTTCTTCGACATCAACATGCTGGTGATCATCTGTAGCTCCATACTGCTCACCATTTGCTCGCTGACATGTGTCTACATACTCGTCAAAAGGCACAAGTAAGTATTCACTGCCTTGCCTTTCCTGCCTTGAACTTGGTAAAGTAGCCTGTTAAGGTAGCTTGGAAGGGATTGCATTGCCGATAAGGCCGAATATTGTACCCCATATAATAACCTTCGTTATATAACGCTATATTTATACTCTAAAACTATAAACAGTAGTTCATAAAATGGTTTGATCTGGGGCATCGCAGAACAAAATTTTACCCAGATTAATTTCCGTTTTCTTTTTAATGATTTTTTTTTAAATGGCACCATTTGAAATAAATGATTTGAAACTGGACTGGATCTCGAAGAATACCTTCTTTCCCTTAAATTATCCTCTTTTAAGCACGATAAAGATTACTTTCAGTTTTGAAATATTTCATAAATATTGTTCTAGCCCTTTACCCAAAACTGTCACTGACAAGTATTTTCTATATTTTCAGCCACCAACATCTAACAGAATACAGAAACTCCCTCACAGCGGAATGCAAGTCAGAGAGGAGTAATGCCACAGTAAACACTCCCCAAAGTGTGCCAACTGATGTAAACAACAGAGTCTACAGCACACCGGTCCATTTGACGGCTGATACAAAACATGGTACGTATCTTTATCTATATCTTTCTCAAAATCTCAACAAGCTATTCAATAGTTAAGGCCTCACACTATGCACACTAGCGACACCAATAATTTTATTCCTAATACTTTACAAATAGAATGAAATTCAAGAATGTTAATCATTTGAGCATTAGTAAATAACCTGAAGTATTTTAGAATCATGTTTAATATTATCAAAAACAGTGAGAATTATGACATTCAGATTACCGCCAAAAACGGCTGTTTTTTGCGGTAATCACTTTTTCTTTTAGTGACTGATTCTCATAATGTTAAAACGTTTTTTCCAAAATTCCAAAAATACTTCAGGTTATTAGCTAAGGCTTATATAATTTACATTCTTGAATTTCCTTCTATTTGTAAAGTATTACGAATAAAATTATTGGCGTCGCTAGTGTGCCTAGTGTGGGCCCTTAAGTCAGGTTCTTAATTAGTAGGGAGTTAGTTCACCTTTTTTTCCAAAGTTTATGTAATACTAGCTGAACCGGCGAACTTCGTACCGCCTAACAGTCAATGATTAAGTATTGATTACACATATCGAGTTTTCATTGTTTTTAAGATGTATTCTGCTATTCGTGGCGGAGACAAATCCAACGAATCAATAACCATGAAAATTGGTTCAGCAGATCTAGAGTTTTCATTGTTTTTAAGATGTATTCTGCTATTCGTGGCGGAGACAAAACCAACGAATCAATAACCATGAAAAATGGTTCAGCAGATCTCGAGTTATAAGTGTTGTAACAAACCCGTCTTTGTTTTATAATATAGATTTCAATTTCAGAACTGTACGAGATAAGTCCGTACGCGCAGTTCGCTATAGGGTTCAGGACGTTCGGCCACGTGGACAACCAAGAAGTGCCGAGTAGAATACACCTGCCTGGCAATAGTAAATCTAGATATGATAGTGGTAAGTCCAATATAGGCTGAAAATATAAAAAAAAAATCTCCAAATCAGAATCCCTATTGGAATACAGAATCAAAGGAAAAAAACCGGCCAAGTGCGTGTCGGGCCACGCGCAGTGTAGGGTTCCGTTACGAATGACAACTTTGAGTTCACACTGTTCACACTTTCACCTCACAGTTTAACGACCAAAAACATCTAACAATGAAAATTGTACGAATTTACATTTTCCAGTACATTTTATAAGTTGGTTGCCTATAACTTTTTAGTTTGTACTTAGTACTCAGCTCTGATAGTTTTCCTTTCAACTTCAGTATATAATATACTACTGCTGTAATTTTTTCACGTATCTATATATAACCGTTTAGCATATAGAGTGGGGGACACTTACCTGTAACAAAAATTTGCACTTTAAAACCTAATATTTCGGAAACGGATCCCTAAATCGAAAAATGGTGTTCTCAGCCTCACAATATTTTTTAAGGACCTATTTAACGATACCCCATATGATGAGTAAGTAGAGCAAAAAAAATACTCCCCCACATTACTTGTATGGGAGCTACCCAAAATTTTTTTTTTTTTTAAATTTTTTTTCTACCTCTTTTTTGGTATGATAAATATGCAAACTCATGCCAAATTACAGCTTTCTAGTACCTATAGTCTCTGAGTAAAACCGCGGACGGACAGACAGAAAGACAGACAGATAGACATGGCGAAACTATAAGGGTTCCTTGTTTACTACGGAACCCTAAAAGGTGAAAAACGAAAAATAAAATCAGATTTCCCATAGAAATTCGCCCAGCTGATCGGCGACTTTGTATGGGAGGTCTAAATGTTTTTACGTTTTATTCCGTATTTTTCTTACAATTCTGTATTCTATTAAGGCCCCACACTAGGCCCAGTAGCGACGCCAATAATTTTATTCCTAATACTTAACAAATAAAGAGAAATTCAAGAATATAAATCATATAAGCATTAATAGGTAAATAACCTGAAGTATTTTTGGAATCATGTTTTAATATTATGAGACGTCAGAGAGGCCGAGAGGCGGTTCCGAAGAACTCTGACACCAGGGTGTGCAAGGTCGACTGACCGTGTCACCTACACGAAATGATGATGATTATGAGAATCAGTCATTAAGAGAAATAGTGATTACCGCCAAAAACGGCCGTTTTTGGCGGTAATCACTATTTCTCTGATTCTCATAATTCTCACTGATTCTGATAATATTTAACATGATGCCAAAAATACTTCAGGTTATTTACTAGTGCTAATATGATTTACATTCTTGAATTTCTGTCTATTTGTAAAGTATTAGGAATAAAATTATTACCGTCGCTAGTGGGCCTAGTGTGGGGCCTTAAGGATTCTGATCTTGAGATTACATTATAGTTCATAGATTCAAAATCAGCACCATTCTTCGGAAATCTTTTTTTTTGTATTGGTTGTTTTTCTTATTGATTTCAATCTAATATTATTATTGACCGAGCGGCTGAATATTTTCTTTATGGAAATGTCTGTTTTTTGGAGTGACAACTCAACGCATTGGTCCCAAACTTGGCTAAACAATATTTATTTAAAAATTGGTCATTTTCAGAGACAAGTTTTCAAATGAGATCGGAGTCTGAAGAGAGCGACTGTGTGTCACGAACAACAACATTGAAAAGTGCTCCAAGAAGTAAGTAATCTTTAGGTATATTCTAAACAGTAAATATGTCTGCTTGTCTTGCTTTCACTGCAAAACTACTGAACCAATTTAAATAAAATTTGCCCTTTTGTTGCAAAAAAGCGAAGGAAATTTTGAAAACTTCGAATTTGCGTAAAAAATCGAAATTTGAAATTATAAACCTTATGTCATTATTTTATAGTTAACTTTTGAAATTCGCCTGACAATGAGGGTTTTCCGGCTTGATTTGCCGTGTGGTTCCCGGCAGAGGAATAGGACCACTCCAAGTCTTCCCGTCGAAGTCGAAGAAGGCGACTTAGGAAACACAAGCTAAATAAAGCTTACTAATATTATAAATGCGAAAGTGAGTTTGTTTGTTTGTTACGCTTTCACGCCCAACCTACTGAACCGATCATCATGAAATTTTGCACACACAAAAGTATGGGTACTGAAAAGGACATATATCACGCGGGCAAAGCCGCGGGTAACAGCTAATAAAGCTTATAAACGTCAACTAGACCTTTTCAACCCGTCAGCGCCGTGGAGAGTGTAGGCCAAATCCTCTGACTGCTCTGGCTAATATATGGCTCTGGTAGTACAGAGAGGGTCGTGCTCCTGCAGTGGAGACTAAAAAAGAACTGATGATGATGATGTGTTAGTGCCACCATGTATTAAAATGGTACTTATTGTTTCAGAAGGCTGCAGAGTACAACATCATAGGTAGCTGAACGATTTTAGACAGAAGTAATATTTTAATGGTTGTGTTCATTATATACTTAAAATAAGATTTTTTTATACCTTCTATCTACAGATGTAACAATTAAAATAAATAGAAACATGTCATAGTGCCAAAGTTTATAATAATCAAAAATAAAACTAGTCGTAAAACTTTATTTGTTATTTTATAATTTTATCATGATTATATAAAATATTAGGAATCAGAGATATTAATTTTGTAAATATTTAGGTTTTTTTTTTGTATTAGTTACATTAAATAATTGTAATTTTTATATTTATACTTACAATTTTTTTTATATTTATACATATTTTTTCCTGATAAATGCAACATAATCACAATTAAAATTTGTTAGCATTTTTTGTAAAATAAATAAGAATATAAGAATTAAAAAAGTATAAGGTAAGTATTTCACACCGATGTAGATAAATATTATTTTAGATAAAGAATAAAAGAAAATTGTAGTGTGAGTAATAATTTTGATCTCAAATTGAATGAAATTAAATTTCATTTGATTAAAAAAAAGTGTTTGAGGTTTGATTCTTTTTCGTTTAAATTTAAGTAAATTTTGTATTTCAGAAATAAATTAAAAACCAATTGAACACAAGTACTTAAGAGAAAGAAATAGGCAATGTAACTAACATGGAAGGTCCAACCGATAAAAGATTTTTTCTTTTTTTGAATATACTTATATTCCAAAGTAATTAAAATTTTTCATGGTCACCAACAGAAATATCTCTGTAATTTCCACAATTAGTTACAAAGTTTTTGAAAAGAAATATATTGTTTTTGATGTATCAACATTTTATAAACAAGTTATCTTGGAAAAGACTGATTATTTAATTTTTATTTCGTAAAATATTAAATTGTGTAAATCTACGATTTACGAATAGAAATAAAATTTCGACGAAATAAAATAAAATTTTAGTTATAATTTATTGAGAGCATTTTTATTAACCACCTAAAATCTAATCCTAATATTAACCATTTAGCATTTTTTTTTCGTATGTGTAAGTGGTTAACATTGACATCAAATTTTTCAACCAGGCAATTAATATGGAATTTTTGAAAAGTTTTTCGAGTTCCCAGAATTGGTTACATAGGATTAGTACCTAGTTTATATTGACCGTCTTGAGTCACCCTTTTAAGGGAATATCAAGGTCCAATGTACACTTTGTATACGTAAGTAGTTGTTAAAGTGGCGGCGACGAGCGCCGTGGCGCAGCGGTCAACACGCCTGCCTGCGACACGGATGGTCCCGGGTTTGATCCCCGGTCAGGTCAAGATGGAAAATGATCTTTTTCAGATTGACTTGGGTCTTGGATGTTTATCTATATAAGTATCTATTATAAAATATAGAATCGTTGAGTTATTATCCCATAACACAAGTCTCGAACTTACTTTGGGGCTAGCTCAATCTGTGTGATTTGTCCGTATATATATATTTATTTATTTATTTATAAAGTTGCTACTTACATAGAAGTAAAAAAAATATGAAAAAGCTCCACCGACAAGAGCCCAGCTCTTTAATTTGATGATAATGATACGTAAGTAGGTATACCGTCGGGACCTGCAGATCTCCATGCTCCGTGGCGCAGCGGTCAACACGCCGGCCTGCGACACGGATGGTCCCGGGTTCGATCCCCGGTCAGGTCAAGATGGAAAATGATTTTTTTCAGATTGACCTGGGTCTTGGATGTTTATCTATATAAGTATTTGTTATAAAATATAGTATCGTTGAGTTAGTATCCCATAACACAAGTCTCGAACTTACTTTGGGGCTAGCTCAATCTGTGTGATTTGTCTGTATTATTATAACCTCATTAAATCCTGAATATATACAATAAGTAATGTTACATTTATATTATAGTTAATTTCTACATACTCTGTTGAAAAAAAATATTGTTGATTTGTCTGTATATATATATTTTGTCTGTATATATATATTTATTTAGATCTCTTTGGCTTCAACTTGACCTCCTTACGTTACACATTGGCACTTCCGGACTCGACTATTGCAACATCCACGTCAAGTTTAGCCCTATTAGTACGATACACTGAGCAAAAATATCTGGCAAACTCTGTGGCATTATCTTTTTACATCTTCAGGTCTCATTTTAGTCTTCACAGTAGGAGCCTCTCTGAACTACGAGAGACAAATCAAACTTGATTTATTCACATGTTCTCTGGGTGAATTCACTAGAATTTCTTTATATTGTATCAGTTATACTTAGTTCAAAAAATTGTAATAGGTTAAGACCTGTAAAAATAGCTGTAAAAGTGGAATAAATGAAAATGAAAAGAACATGACCTTCAACATACCCTTAAAGGGGTGGCTCAGCCCATAAATATGAACAAGTTTTATTAAAGGATCAATGCTGGAAACTCAAAAAAAAATCTACATTTCCATCCAAAGTGATTTGCCGCCTGGGCCAAATGCATCGTAAAGTGATTTTATTTTTTATTTCCCAGCATTGACGCCATAGGAAAAGTTGTTCATATTGACGGTTTGAGCCACCCCCTTTAACGATATTTCAAGGGTCTTGTTACACTATGTGTAGAAGCCAAAACAGTCGTAAGATTTGGCCTAGACTCTCCACGTTGGCCAGACGGGCGTAAGCTAGGCGTGTTATCATCATCAGGCCTTTTCAGTCTCCACTGCAGGAGCATGACCCTCTCTGTACTACCAGAGCCATATTAGCCTGAGCAGTCAGAGGATTTGGCCTACAATCTCCGCACAGGCCCGACGGGTTGAAGAGGTCTCTTTGATGTTTATAAGCTTTGTTTAGCTTGTGTTTCCTAAGTCGCCTTATACGACATCTCTGCTTGGCCCCACACGGCATTGTCTATTTATTTCATATTATTATGATCAGAGTGGAGACTAAAAAAGACCTGATGATGATAATTACGATTTAACCTATTCCACAAATCGGGTGGAATTGGCAGCTTCTTTTATTGATGTCTTTCAAAAATAAATCACATCCATTTGTCCGTAAATCGATTTTGAATTACATTAAGGTGTTCATGATATTACCCACATCACCCTGCCAACTACATACTCGAACCATCAGATCGACGGAACCTTTTCAAAATTAGGGCATTGATTTAAACAGACCGATCCAATTTGCCGGCTCGCTGCCTCTGTCCCATGCGACTTGAAAAAACCCAATCTTACATAAGTTTCGTGCGGGCTAACAAACATGCTAATTCTGTTTTAGATTAGGTATTTTTGCAGAAAAATATTTTTTTTATGTTGATTTTGATAAAATTTACAATATTACACACACACACACACACACACACGGGTCGAATGAGAATTTTCAGAATTGATTTTCCCCTAGATGGCGGCACTGTGTCGAGAGGTATTTTTGACGAGCTATCAAAATGCATCAATCATAGAAACGATGATTTAATATGATTGGTGAGGAGTTTGTGGTGGGAAATCAAGGGGTGCAGTTGGGGTCTACCTTGAACGATTTTGCAAATTGATTTTGGTGGACTTTAAAATATGAAATTGGTGTAGTTTGGTGTTATAAATGCTCGTGCTCATGGAACAATTTGTGAAATACTTAAAATGGACTGTTATTATGGACTCGTATAGACTTGTCACCATAACCTCCCGACCACGAGGCATCAAAGAATATATGCCATCTTTGATGCTACTTGTTAAAACTTTACCGTACAACACCGATACTTAGTATCTCAATTTACTGGACATTCGCAGAATCACTGAAATCTCGGTGGAAGCCGTATTATAAAATAGAAGAAGAATATGATTGGTGGATTTTGACAGCAGCTGTCAAAAATACCTCTTATCACAGTGTTGCCACCTGGGGGGCTCTGAAACCCCTTTTTGACGACCTCCTTTTCTGGAACATACCTAGTGTGTCCAAGATATTTTACCCACATTAAACTGCCAACTACATACTGGTTTGTTTGTTTGTTTTTACTCATACCATCAGATCGACGGAACCTTCTCAAAATTAGGGCATCGATTTAAACAGACGTATCCAATTTGCCGGCTCGCTGCCTCTGTCCCACGCGACTTGAAAAAACCCGATCTTACATAAGTTTCGTGCGGGCTAACAAACACATGCTAATTTGGGTTTAGATTTGGTATTTTTGTTGAAAAATAGGAACTAAGATGTTAATTTGGTTTGGTTTTTCAATCCATCATTAATGTAAAGTATAATCATCGATTTATAATTTTAAAGAAATAGATATCTCATACTCTTTCTTCGAAACTAAGAGAAGAAAGTCATATCACAAGAAAGGCATTACATTTGAAAGTAGATGGAACGCGGAACAGAGGGAGACCTAAGAAACGATGGATCGATTATGTTAAAGAGAGTATGAACAGGAAGGGAGTGAAAAAGGCTATGGTGGATGACAGATCAAGGTGGAAAGAACTGACATACTGTGCCGACCCCACATAAAAAAGTGGTATAAGGTACAGTAAGAAGAAGAAGAAGATATCTCATACGAAAGCACGCGCTTAGGCAAATGCCTTAGCAAGTTTATTAAAAAAAATCTAAAAAAATACCGTTATTAGTTGGCAGTGTACTAGGTAATTTGAACAACATTTTGAGGAGACGATACTACTATTTTATTTTATTAAGAGTTTATATTTTTAAATTTAAGATGAAATTGGTTACGAAAAATAACTAGACATTCTAGTTTAAAAATCCAAAATTTTATAATTTCGTTTAAAAAAAGATGTCGGTGGAAGAATTAGGTAAAAAGCGACATGCAGCATTGTTACAAACCCCCTGGGGTTTTATTCAAAAACTAGTGGATTGATTTTATAAAATCTTCTTAAACAGAGTGAGTGAGAGTGGGAAACTAAGAGAACAAAATCGAAAGAAAATAAGCCACAAGACATAGTAAAATAATACATAAGTTTGAAAAGATTAGAAAAATCTTCGGATACTCAGCCAGCCAATTTTCCGCGCGAACGCCCGCCCGAACAAAATGGTACTTTTGAACGGTTTTATCGAGAAACTTCACTTTATAACATGGGCAACAAAGTTACTGTCTTGCACCATAAACCTTTCTTTTAATTTTTTTTTGTATGTGTAACTGGCTAACACTTTTGTCAGATTTTTCAAGCTGCTTAAGGCATATGACATAACTTAACGACTGCCATCAACGATGACAGCCGGGACCAACGGCTTAACGTGCCTTCCGAAGCACGGAGGAGCTCGAGATATTTTTATGCCACTTGCGGTCACCCATCCAAGCGGGGACTGCACCATAAACCTTTCTTTTAATTCTTTTTTTGTATATGTAAGTGGCTAACACTTTCGTCAGATTTTTCAAGCTGCCTTAAGGCATCTGACATAGCTTAACGACTGCCATCAACGATGACAGCCGGGACCAACGGCTTAACGTGCCTTACGAAGCACGACTGACGACGAAAAACTGATGCTGCTCCAGGGTGGGATAATATCTCTGCCAAAATACTGAAAAGATACAAAAAGCAGTTAGCCCCAGCTATTACACATATATGTAATCTATGCATTAGTAAAGGTGTTTTTCCTCGATCGTTTAAAATTGCTGTGGTACATCCGATTTACAAATCCGGTGAAAACAATCTTGTAGATAACTTTCGCCCTATTTGTATCCTGACGGCATTTTCTAAAATCCTGGAGCGCATTGTTCATAACGCCTTAATGAAGTATCTGGAGCGAAATTCTCTTCTCTCCGACAACCAATTTGGTTTTCGGTCAAATACATCAACCTCCCAAGCCGTTAACTCGGTTATTGATAATGTAGTTAAGGCATTAGACTCTAAGCTAAAATGTATCGTTATGTTTCTGGATTTTAGAAAGGCCTTCGATACGGTGTCTATTCCACTGCTTATAACAAAGCTGGAGAATATGGGTATAAGGAGTACACAACTCAACATGTTTAGGGACTACCTAAATGATCGTATACAGCGTGTCAAAATTGGCAAGTTCATAAGCTCCGATCATAAAGTGGCTTACGGAGTTCCGCAGGGTAGTATTCTGGGCCCTAGTTTGTTCCTAGTGTACATGAATGATTTGTGCAATCTCCAATTGCAAAATGGTAAAATTGTGTCATTCGCAGACGACACAGCACTTATTTTCACAGGCACAACTTGGACCGAAACTTTTAAATCGGCCCAAACAGGATTTGATAGTGTAAAAAGGTGGCTTGACAGTAATTTTCTGACATTGAACGTCACTAAAACAAACTATATTGCTTTTAGTATTAGAAACGTCAATCGACCTAATCCAGTTGAACACTTTTTGATTGCACACAGTTACAAGTCTACTTGTTGTAATGACAACTCATGCCATTGCCCGAGACTTCAAAGTTTGGTTGCCACTAAATACCTTGGTGTCACAATTGACCAACATTTAAGCTTTGAACCCCATATTTCCTTACTGTCAAACCGTATAAGGAAACTAATATACGTATTTAAAAAGTTACGCTATATTTCAGACGCAAAACTCCTCCGTATGACTTACCTGGCTCTGTGCCAATCTATTATTGTTTATTGCATTACTTCTTGGGGTGGTGCATCTAAATCTCATCTCCTTCAAGTTGAAAGGGCTCAAAGAGCTGTTTTGAAAGTTTGCACTTTCAAACCCTTTAGATATCCCACCTCCGAACTGTATGAATATTGTGGAGTGCTTACAGTAAGACAGCTTTTTATTCTTGCCACTATAATGCAACAACATGCACGTCTCCCTTACATTCCTCAACCGGCTATTAGGAATGATAGGCTCAGAGTTCCTCTTCCTGTAACTGAGACAATATTTATGAAACGATTTTCCTACTATCTTAGCCCTTACTTGTACAAAAAGATTCATTCACAGTTATCTATCTATGCACTTAATAAATTTAATTGTAAAAAAAAAGTAAGTGAATGGCTACAATCACTAACATATGATGAAACTGAAAAATTAATGATCTCATTTGCCTAGCCTAACGATTGTGTCGTTGTAACTTCTGCTCAAAATCTATCTCTCGCATATTATATCCAAGTATACATACTGATAGGATACTCTGACTTGATGGGTTAGGTACTGGGTCGATTTTCACCCAAGCTACTTTTCACACAGCGGCTCGCAATTATCATATAACCTCAAAGGATATAACCATACTACATTAAATACACTCCACATACTTAATATATAATTGTATAAAATAGTTTTACTTTAGGCTAATATAAACTGATCTTATACTTAGTTCATTATATGTATTGGGAGAGACCTGGCGACCCGTAACACAGGATCTTCGGAGCCTAGCATGGGCACCAGTTCTCCACAATTCTCATTTTGCAAAACTAGTACTATACAGTAGTACTAATTCTGTACAGCCAAGGCTATTGTTATTTATTTTTATTTTTATTGTGGAGAAAAAATAAAGAAATTGATTGATTGATTGATTGATTGAAGGAGCTCGAGATATTTTTATGCCACTTGCGGTCACCCATCCAGGGGTTGCTTAGCATACGTAAGCGCTCATAGAGCTCATACCCACTGGACCATCGAGCTCCTCATCCTCTTTCAATAGCATTGCAAGTAACCGCAGAGAAAAATGCATATGTCGCAGTCATCTGGTTGAATTTGCTATTTGATTGAATGACTAGCGCGTTCATTGAATGGCCACGTTCAATTGAATGACTGAAGGACAGCTCGTCAAGTCGTTGAATGTAACGTTCAACGTCTTGACTGAATGAATGTCATTTAGCGAAGTCGTTGAATCTTAGCCGACTTTGTAATATTTGGTGGTAGCATGATTTCATTTTTCTTAGTTTTTAAAGTAGCCGGCGGCGGCGTTATAATAGGTAAATCCATAAGACGATTCACTTGACGATCCATTAGACGAGCTCCGTGGCGCAGCGGTTACCACGCCAGCCTGCGACACGGGGGTCCCGGGTTCGATCCCCGGTCAGGTCATGATGGAAAACGATCTTTTTCAGATTGACCTGGGTCTTGGATGTTTATCTATATATGTATTTGTTATAAAATATAGAATCGTTGAGTTAGTATCCCATAACACAAGTCTTACTTAAGAACTTACTTTGGGGCTAGCTCAATCTGTATGATTTGTCCGTATATATTTATTTATCTGTTCGAGCTGTTTGACGGCATATTTGTTTTGGTGACTACTAGCGCCGCAGTGGAAAAAAAATTTACTAAATTTGAATCACCTGACTGATTCTATGTCAGCTCTTTTCAAAGGGCTATGTTACAATCCGCTAACTAGTTGGACGTTGAGCGACGCTTATTTGTTCAACGTTCGGCCTAGTCATTCAATTAAACGTGGCCATTCAATGAACGCGCTAGTCATTCAATCAAATAGCAGATTCAACCACATGACTGCGACACATATAAAGCCAAACTACTTTATATATTGATACTAGCTTGCACCCGTGGCTTCACTTTCGTTAGTGTCGATTCCTCAGGAACGGTACTTTTTTTCGGGATATAATAAAGCCTATGTGTTTTTCCGTACTTCAGACAATGTGTATACAAAATTTCATGATAATCGGTTCAGTATATCGATCGTGGAAGCGTAATAAACGAAGGACCTCACTTTCAAATTGATGATATTAGTTGGAATGGGATGATGATTTTCGTGCAAGTGTACCTAGCTTAAATGCAAGCAATTTTAGGATGCAAGGGATTTTGGATGAAGAAACGATTAGGTTGAGGCTTTTAGGGTTCCGTACAAAAACTGAAAAACGGAACCCCACGAGTGATCCTATAAGGATCACTCGTGCGTCTGTCTGTCCGTACGTCCGTCTGTCACAGCCGATTTTCTCCGAATCTACTGAACCAAATTAGGTGAAATTTGGTGAGATAGTGTAATCCTATGACCCAAACACGGATGTGCAAAGTAAATAAAGATTTTTTTGAAATTAGGGTCATGTTCAGGGGCCCAATTACAAAATTAAAAAAAAAAGTTTTGCTAACCTTACTGTGTCACATATCAAATGAAAGGGCTCATTATGAGGATATCCAAAATATTTTTTTTGGCCCGTAAAATCAAAAGTATTGATTTCACCCGAACATCCCCCTGATCCCCCTGATCTCCGAAACTAATGGCCGAAAATTTTGAAAAAATTACAAAATGTAGTTCAATCCTTGAAGATTACAGGAAAAATAATAAGAATTCTATCACTTGAAAATAAAGTGGTAAACTCACTATACTTAATAAGTTCATCTAGGGAAATAGTTTTCTAAAACACCACTAGATAGCGCTAGTCAATTGTATAAAACATTTTTGCACATTGTGTGTGTGTACACGAAGCATATTGTACGGAACCTTCATTGCGCGAGTTTGACTCACACTTGGTTTTTTAAAATAGGTGTGCGTCCTTCAAGAATCTAGTACCTTGGAATTACCTTTATTAAAAGTACCTTTCTTCTGTCTATCATTGAAATTCGTTCAGTTTGCGGGACGTGATAGCTAAAACTTTCCAAAATCACAAACATCCTGACATATTGGCTTTCCCACGTTTACCTTAAGTTTTTTTATTGTTTAATGTATGATGTCAAAAACTATATGCTATAAGGTTTAAAAACCTTTGGAAGCCAATTTTCCGCATGAATGCCGGCTGGAACAAAATGGTACTTACGAACATTTAAGTACGGAAACTTTGTATTTATAACATAGGTGGCGATAAAGTTTTTATTTTGACCATAGAGCGTTTCTTTACTTTAAGCACAAAGGTAAAATTTATAAGAGCGTGGTAAGACCGGTTGTTTTGTCTGGTATCGAATCGGTTTTAACAAATTTGGACATTTTGGCAAACCAATACGACTTTTTTAGTCGTTCTAATGTCTTTTCTATACCAAAATGCCCGATATCGTCGTGATTCATACGACAAATCTGCCACCTTGCACCCTTCGGTACAACCCAACGAATATTGTTTTGATCCCCTTCTAAGTACCGATAGAGTTTATTGTCTTTTATAAGATAATTGTCTCGTATATATCTAAGGCCATCGGTGTCTATATTAGAAGTAAGGATATCGCGAATTCTATTAAGTTCTGCATCCCCCAGTTGTAAAGTCTGCAACCAATCCTCGTTACTTATGTTCATTACCGTTGGGTATTGGTCTAAAATTTCGGAAGTTTCACTATCTGGGACGGGATTGCGAGAGAGGGCGTCTACATGTGCCATTTTTGTACCAGGGCGATATTCTACTGAACATTGAAATTCTTGCATAAGCAGCCACCAGCGCGCAATTCGTGGAAGAATATCTCGCTTAGAAAAGGTTGATCGTAACGCGCTACAATCCGTAACTACCTTAAAACGTTGACCTAACAAGTATACTCTAAATTTTTTTAGCGAACATATAACAGCTAATGTTTCCAATTCATACGCGTGAAAGTTCCTCTCTATCGGGAGTTTGGTCTGGTTCGGAGTGTCGGGCCACCAAGGTAACGGATGAAAAGCGACTGCATGCAGCGGAGATGAGAATGTTAAGATGGATGAATGGGGTGACTAGAAGGGATAGGATAAGGAATGAGTATGTGAGAGGTAGCACAAAAGTAGCCCCAATAACAGAAAAGCTTAGGAGTAATAGATTGGGATGGTACGGCCATGTTATGCGGAGAGAAGAGAGCCATATTACTAGAAAAGTACTGGAAATGAAAGTTACTGGAAACCAGAATAAAGGAAGGCCAAGGAAAAGATGGATGGAGTGTGTGACGGAGGATATGGAGAAAAAGAAGGTGACGAAGGAGATGGCTCGTGATAGAGTGAAATGGAAAAAGCTTACATGCTGTCCCGACCCCACATAAGTGGGATAAAGTGAGGAAGAAGAAGAAGCGTTTCTTTACCTGACTGACTGACCCGGAAGGAAGATAATGTTTTTCTAACGTAGGTATGTATATAATATAATGTTAGATTTGTATTCTTCCCTGTCTTTATAGGCTATGTAACAAAAAAACAATATGGTGGTCGTTATCTGTTGGAAACGGCAGTTTTGAGCTTCTATTTTTGTTTATGGCATCTTGTTTAAAGTCTTTTCGAGACTGTGAGATTAGCCAATAATGGTGATAAGTTTCTATAGCAAAGGAAGTGATTTGCACATCATCCAAAAACCCATTCAAATTGTTTTAATTACGAGATTTACGAGCTCCGTGGCGCAGTGGTCAACACGCCGGCCTGTGACACGAATGGATCCGAGTTCGATCCCCGGTTAGGTCAAGATGAATAAATAATCTTTTTCAGATTGACCTGGGTCTTGGATGCTTATCCCATAACACAAGTCTTTCTAAAGTACTTTGAGATTAACCCAATCTGTATGATTTGTCCGTATATATTTATTATTTATTTATTTATTATATGAAATCGTTCCTCCTCATCATCTGGAGCGTTTTCCTGGTTACATCATCAGCGGAATTCCATTTGAAAAATTTTTGGATACTCAGCCAGCCAATTCTCCGTGCGAACGCCCGCTCGAACAAAATGGCAGTTTCGAACGGTTTTATACAGTACTAGCTGTTACCCGCGGCTTCGCCCGCGTAATATATATAAATAAATATATACGGACAAATCACACCGATTGAGCTAGCCCCAAAGTAAGTTCGAGACTTGTGTTATTGGATACTAACTCAACGATACTATATTTTATAATAGATACTTATATAGATAAACATCCAAGACCCAGGTCAATCTAAAAAAAGATCATTTTCCATCTTGACCTGACCGGGAATCGAACCCGGGACCATCCTTGTCGCAGGCAGGCGTGTTGACCGCTGCGCCACGGATAGCCTATGTCCTTCTCGGTACCCTAACCTATGTGTATGCAAAATTTCATGATGATCGGTTCAGTAGATACGGCGTGAAAGCGTAACAAACAAACAAACTCACTTTCGCATTTATAATATTAGTTGGGATTGGGATATCAAGGCGCTAGCAAAGCGTTTGGTATGTCCGGCTGTTTGTCTCTTCAGAGAAAGTTTGAAAAAGTTCTGAAAAATCGTTGACCTTGAGAGGTTGAGAGTAATATATAGAGGTATTGCGCATAACTGGTTCGCATCTTATCTACAACATCGGGAACAGTACGTGGAAATAGAATACTACTTATGACCAAGACACCGGAACCATCTCCACAACGAGGTCGGAGGCCGAGGTTATGAATTGTTCTATCCCTCAAGGAAGTGTTGTCGGATGTTGTTTATTCTTAATTTATATTAATGACCTACCCAAAATTATACGACAGACATGTGTTTTATTCGCAGATGACATCTCTTTATTAATACCATTTTCAAATGAAGTCAGGGGTGCCATCCTATACTGCCTGTCCGGTGGTATATGCGTGTGGCATTCGGGGTATGCGTTCCCGGCTTCCCGAGCTGTTACTGACTCTTCCTTATATCTTCCGAGTTAGTAGCATCCTTTACCCTCATCCTTTCCTGAATCCAAATAATCCTAGCTATATTTACTTATAATCCTATTATATATTATTTTCCCATTTCCTTTTCCGCCAATCCAAGGTCTGCCGTGCCGAGGGATGCATGATTAGGGGCGAGCCTAATTACAAGCGTGCCATTTTGCCCTGGGACCGGGTGACCCCAGAATAAGGCTAGCCTTCACCCGGTACAAGGGGCACTGCCGGGTGCGACGTTGTATCCCCAATTCTCGTGGGAACGCTATGATTTTTCGAAAATTAACAAAAAATCTAAACGACGGCGATGCAGTTCGCAACTCATCACGTCACGTTTCCCGTGGGGGCGAAAAGCGGGCTTCGGAAAGCCGCTTTGCTACGTTAAATGTGAGAGGAAGACTGGATGGTAAAATAGAAGAGGTTTATCAGATGATGAGTGAAAGAAAGATTGATATCTTATGTGTGAACGAGACAAAGAAGAAGGGATGTGAAACCACTAATGACGGGCCTTATACAGCGTATTGGTCTGGAGTACCGAAAACCGCTAGAGCCGGTCAGGGAGTTGGTATCATCCTTTCAAAAAGAATGGCAGAATGTGTGAACGAGTACGAGTTTGTAAATTCAAGGCTTTTGTGGGTACGAATGTAAGTAGGTTTAACTCGGATTTTTGTTTTAGGTGTCTATGCTCCTACTGAAGGTAAAAGTAATAAAGAGGAAAGAGAGAACTTTTGGAATAGTGTAAGGGATATTTTGTGTAGTTGCAGGGATAATGAAAAGTTAATAATGTTAGGAGATTTTAATAGTTGGGTGGGAGTTAGGCGGTATGGGTATGAAAGCGTATTAGGTTTATTTGGGGGTTGAAAGGGAGAATGAAAATGGGAGAAGTCTGCTTGAGATATGTCTGGAAAAGAATCTTTGTGTGACAAATACATTGTTTCAACACAAAATGATCCATATGTATACAAGAGAAGAAAATGGAATGAAGAGTATGATTGATTTTGTGATAGTGGATGAAAGACTGAGAAAGAATCTAGTTGACACGAGGTCGTACCGAGGCACTGGAATCCATACGGACCATTATTTGGTCATATGTAAAGTAAAAAATATTTTACAGCGATGGGGACACCGTAAATCGGAACCCTCAGAAAGGATAGAAAGAATAAAAGTGGAAAAGTTGCAAGATGATAGAACAAAAGAAAATTACAAACCTATATTACAAAATAATTTTAGAGTAATAGATGAAGAATGTGAGATAGAAACTGTATGGAGTGTTTTTAAAGATGGGATAGTATCGGCAGCTACCGAGGTTTGTGGAGTAGCAAAAAGAAGAAAAGGTAAGGTATGTACGAATGTATGGTGGGACAGTGAGATACAGGATGCAGTTTGTAAGAAGAAAAAAGCATGGAACGATTGGCTATCCCGGAGAAATGAGAAAAAGACGACGGATGAGGAGGTGCGTGCTGCTAAACAGGAATATAAGCAGATGAATGAGTGTGTAAAAGAACTTGTAAAAATTAAGAAAAATAATCAGCAAGAAGACTTTGCAGTTAGGTTGTCTCAAGATTTTAAGAGCAACATCAAATATTTTTGGAAAAGTGTGAAAGAAGTAAGAGGAAAATCTACAATGTCACAGCTCAATAAAATCAGAGACAAGAATGGGAGAATATTAATTAATGAAAAGGATGTGTTAGAAGAATGGAAGAAATATTTTGAAGGGTTGTTTGAAAAAGATCATATATGTACAGTAAACAGTGAAAAAGAAGAGAGTGATATGCAAGATGTAAATGATGAAATAAAAATAGAAGAGATTATTGAAGCGCTGAACTGCATGAAAATAGGAAAGGCTGGAGGTTATGATAGGATTACGGTCGAAATGTTAAAGGCTGGACAGGGTATCGTAGCTAGTCAGCTGTGTCGCCTTTTCAATATTTGTTTTAAAAAAGGTGTTGTGCCAACAGATTGGTGCAAAGCGGTTATTGTGCCACTTTATAAAGGAAAAGGCTCGCAGCAAGACTGCAAGAGTTATCGAGGAATTAGCCTTCTTAGCGTGGTTGGCAAACTGTATGCAAAGGTATTGATTGAAAGGGTTGTGAAAGAAACGGATGACAAAATATGGGATGTGCAAGCGGGATTCAGAAAGGGAATGGGATGTACGGACCAGGTCTTTTCCTTGCGAAGCATACTTGAGAAATTTTTGGCTAAAGGTCAAAAAGTGTACTGCTTATTCGTGGATTTGGAAAAGGCTTATGATAGAGTGATGAGAAAGGAATTGTGGTCGACACTATCTGAGTATGGGGTAAGCAGCCATCTGATTCGGGCGTTGAAATCCCTTTATAAGGATTCCAGCGCCTGTGTCAGAATTAATGCGGCCTACTCATCCTGGTTTAATATCGAAAAAGGTGTTAGACAGGGATGTGTAGCCTCGCCTTGGCTGTTTAACTTATTCATGGATAGTTGTCTGAAGGATTTGAAAAAAAATGAGTGTGGACTAAGAATGAAAGAGTTACTAATCAAATGCCTCCTCTATGCCGATGACCAAGTCATATTTGCGTCATCTCAGGAGGATTTACAGAAGATGGTAACATGTATGAATGGTGCTTTTAAGAAAAAGGGTATGAAAGTGAATGTTAGCAAGTCAAAAGTAATGGTTTTTGAAAGAGAAGAAAATATGACGGTATGCAATGTTCTTATAGATGGAGAAAAAGTGGAACAAGTGGAAAAGTTTGTGTATTTAGGTAGTGTTTTTACAAGGGATGGAAAGCATGAAGGTGATATTGAAAGAAGAGTGGCTGCTGGTAATCGGGTAAATGGGGCATTGCATTCTTTTATGAACAGTAGGAAGATATCCTACAAAGCCCGTCTTGCTGTTCATGAAGGGGTGTTAGTACCAACTCTAATGTATGGCAGTGAAAGTTGGGTATGGCAGAAAAGGCACGAAAGTAGAATAAATGCAGTTGAAATGAGATCGCTAAGAAGTATGTGTGGTATAACTTTGAGAGATCGGGTAAGGAATGACGTAGTGCGGGAGCGATGTGGAGTGAAAGATGATGTAGTGACTAAGATTGAGAAAGGAATGTTGAGGTGGTTTGGCCACATTGAAAGGATGGATGAAAGAAGAGTAACAAAGAATATTTATAAAGCCAGTGTGAATGGGATAGTTGGCCAGGGTCGACCTCGTCGAACGTACTGCGATCAGATTGCTGACGTTCTTAAGAAAGGAGATGTAAGAAGTACCCGAAACCGAAGAGCATGCATGGGGAGAGTGATGAGTTTAGATGAAGCTAGAGGGATTTGTCAGGATCGTAGCAAGTGGAGATCCATAGTCTCTGCCTACCCCTATGGGAAAAAGGCGTGATAGTATGTATGTATGTATGTATGTATGTATTTTCAAATGATGACAATTTACAATTAAATCAAATACTGACGCAAACCCTTGACATAGTAGTATCGTGGCTAACCGATCACAATCTCGATATAAACTTTACAAAAACAAAGCTTATACAATTTTGACCACACCAAAAAAAACCACTTAATATAAATTTCAAATATAATGGTGCTACTCTCGAATGTGTTGACACTTTTCAGTTACTCGGTTTAAAGTTGGACACACATATAAATTGGAAAGCTCATGTCGACATGATAGCTATAAAATTATCAAAATTTACTTACGCACTTCGGGAATTGAAAAAAACGACTGATGAAAAAACCGCAGTAACAGCCTACTACGCGTATGCATTTTCATGGTTAACCTACGGAATCATACTTTGGGGCAACAGCACTGATGCCAGTAGGCTACTGACACTCCAAAAAAAAATGTATCCGTATAATTAAAAACGTTAAAGGAACGACGAGTTGTAAGCCGCACTTTAGGAATTTAAAAATATTGACCCTACCGTGTATATAAATTTTAGAAGCATGTAAATTTGTTCGGAAATATCCTCAATTTTACACAAAGAAAGAAGACCTACCGCGACGCTATCCTGTAAGGATGAAGAATAAATTAGTTATGCCCGCGTCAAAATTAGAAATCTTTAGCAGTGGTCCATTATCAATGTCAACAAAAATTTATAATTGCTTACCCGACAATCTTAGATCGGAAGAAAAGAACTCGCTATTTATTAAAAAATTAAAAGACTTATTGTTGGAAAAAAATTATTACAAAATTGACGAGTTTTTTAATGATACCGAATTAAAATGACAAATAAAAATGACAATAGAAATAAATATTAATTGCATATCGACCATCTTAATTAATTGATTAAAAAAAAAATAAGACATAAAATTAATGCTAAATAATTGATAACAATAAAAATTGACGTAGTATAAAAATTAATTTAAAACAAGTACTTACGCAACATTGTAGAAACGCAGCATGATAATATTTTCTATTATTTTAATATTAACAAGCTATAAAACCCGTTTGCCGTTCCAACTTAACCTTTGCGATGCCCGACAGGGTTCATATTGTACCTATACTATAATTACAGTGCAGTGTATATTAAGAACTGATGTAATAATTACGATATGAAATGCAATAAACAAATTGAACAAATTGAAATAATTCATAATCTCAAATGCTTCACGTTATGAGGACGTCACGTGACATACTATATTATATATTTTTTTTTTTTTTGACAAATCACACAGATTGAGCTAGCCCCAAAGTAAGTTCTTAAGTAAGACTTGTGTTATGGGATACTAACTCAACGATACTATATTTAATAACAAATACATATATAGATAAACATCCAAGACCCAGGTCAATCCGAAAAAGATCATTTTTCATCTTGACCTGACCCGGAATCGAACCCGGGACCATCCGTGTCACAGGCCGGCGTGTTGACCGCTGCGCCACGGAGCTCGTCATGGCGTCATATTTAATTCTTGACTTTTATTATGTAACACTTAATTTTAATTTTGATTGACTATATTTTATGTTTTTAGGGTTCCGTAGTAAACAAGGAACCCTTATAGTTTCGCCATGTCTGTCTGTCTGTCTGTCTGTCTGTCTGTCCGTCCGCGGTTTTACGCAAAGACTATAAGTACTAGAAAGCTGTAATTTGGTATGGGTATGTATATTAATGATGGCAAAAAAGTGGTAGAATAAAATCTTGAAAAAAATTTTTTTTTAGGGTAGCTCCCATACAAGTAAAGTGGGGGAGTAATTTTTTTTTCTCTATTTACCCATCGTGTGGGGTATCGTTAAATAGGTCTTCCAAAAATATTGTGAGGTTGAGAACACCATTTTTCGATTTAGGGATCCGTTTTCGAAATATTTGGTTTTAAAGTGCGAATTTTTGTTAGAGGTAAGTGTCCCCCCCCCTCTATCTGCTAAACGGCTATATATAGATACGTGAAAAAAATTACAGCAGTAGTATATATACTGAAGTTGAAAGGAAAACTATCAAAGCTGAGTACTAAGTACAAACTAAAAAGTTATAGGCAACCAACTTATAAACTGTAAAATTTCATACTATTTTTATTGATAAATGTTTTTGGTCGTTAAACTGTAAGGTGCGGATGTGAATAGTGTGAACTCAAAGTTGTCATTCGCAACTACGGAACCCTACACTGCGCGTGGCCCGACACGCACTTGGCCGGTTTTTTTACCGTTCTATCTACCTTATTTCTATTTGTAATTAATAAATCGCCACACCCAAACTGGGTACATGTCAAACTGCAAATTATATTTTGTTATCTTTATGCTGTACATGTGAGCGAATAAATGAATATGAATATGAGGTGTAATTCCATGCATTTTTATCGATTCATTATTTGTTTTTCTTTTTCAAAGAGGTGGTTCTTTCATAAGCCTCGTGAGGTATACAGCTTTCAATGCCACTGGTATTTAATATCCAAGTTTTTAATTAAGTACTTCTGACAGTATTATGTTCCAGTTAATTTAGTAACCGAAAACAAACTGCCAACAATCAAAGTTCACTATAATTACGGAGCATCTGATGTGAAATCCGCATTGTCTGACTGGCGAACACTTTCGCAAACCGCGACAACTTGCCAACTTCAATAATATAAAGTTTGCTGTTGTGTCCATTACTACTGTATACAAATTTTATATAAATAAATTTTTACATACAATACAGAATGTTCATGACATATGGAGCCGAAACGTGGACACTAATGGCACGGCTGGTCCACAAGTTGAAGGTCGCTCAGCGGGCTATGGAAAGGGCTATGCTTGGCGTTTCTCTGCGGGATCAAATCAGAAATAAGGTGATCCGGCAGAGAACCAAGGTCTTCGACATAGCCCACCGGATAAGCAAGCTGAAGTGGCAGTGGGCTGGCTATATTAGCCGCAGAACCAATAACCGTTGGGGCAAACAAGTTCTTGAGTGGAGACAACGTCTCGGCAAACGTAGTGCAGGACGTCCTCAGGCACGCTGGAGTGATGATTTGCGCAATATGGCTGGTAGAAGCTGGATGCGTGCAGCCAAAGATAGATCTCGATGGCGTGCAATTGGGGAGGCCTATGTCCAGCAGTGGACGAGTATAGGCTGATGATGATACAGAATGTTTTGTTGGAAAAAGAAAAGTAGAGTAAATAGTAAAAGGGGTCTTAGAGTGTATTCAAATTACGCAGTTGAAGCCAATCTAAACAGTTCTTAAATCTGTATAAGTTAAAATAAATCCAGAGCTATGTTCCTATTAGCTACTCTTTGAACTACCCTCCCAACTGAACTGAGACCTATTTCCACGTCATACCTCTCTCTCGTCTCCTATGACAGGCCTCTTCTTAGATCCAGGCAAAAGTAAGACCTGACACGCTTTCGAGATGCGAGTGAGAACCAACGGTAAATCTGTAGTCCCGTTCAGTTTGTTGGGCAAACAAATAATTAATCTGCGAGGGTGTAGTTTAATTGCTTGTTTGAGTTGGTACTTGTAGGAATTCTAGTCTGATGAATCCCGCCGCAGCGCTGATTTGTTGAGTTTGGCTGGGTTGATTTATTAAGGACTCCAGGGCCAAGACAAAGAGGATTAAGGTAGGCTTTCACTAAAATAGAATATGGCTCATTTTAATATTAGTCGCAACAAATCTGTGCTGGGACAGAACGAAAGACAAAGTCAAAAATAATATTTTATTTCCTTGACTTTGTCTTTCGTTCCGTCCTGTTGTCGTATTATCATTTCCCATATTAGAAGTTGAGCAGTTTGAAAAATCCAGCTTCAGGGCCTTTTGGCATCCATAGATTGTCTGATTACCAATCGATCGCAAATCATCAGACCACGATCTAGAAATAAAATTTTGTTAGTCATTTTGTCGCGGTCAGTAATCTGTAACATACCTCAGAGAGGCATACAATGATGATGGAGCTAGGTAAACGTAATAGAAAATTTCTATTATTTATCTGTTTGTTTGGGCTTTAACCTTTGCTTAAACTACAAACTGAATTTCTAGAGCTTTTTTAAGGCTGCATGGTTTAAAAAAATTCCGCGTTGTAAGAAATTTGTCATGAAAATGTGGCTTCGTTATGCTGCCACGAAATGCTGCAATAATTTGCCACCCCCAATAAGGAATTTAAAATCAGTAAACTCATTTAGGCAAAATCTCAAGAAGATTTTACTTAATGAACAAAGTAGTACAAGCAGCTGAACTGTGCTATTTAAAATTACTTACCAAACACTATAATAAGTAAAAAAAATTGTGTCTAAAAATGAAGAAGGATTGTGTGTGTATGTATAGTATAAAATTTTTGATCTCTTAACTATAAATGTTCATGTGACGCAGTGTCAAATCTCTCGCCCAACTGGCTTCCCTGAAAATCAGCGTCATGGTGGCATACCTGCCATGGCATCACAGCAACCAAACCATTTTGGTAACATATTCCGTCAAGCTGTCGTTGTTTTAATTGTTTTGTATTTTTATATGCACCAAATAAACATTTTCTATTCTATTTTCTATTCTATTCTTACTGCCTCGTGATTAATCAGCCCCATCCAGATTTTAGTTTGTGCTGTTGTATCATTAGATGTGTGATGAGTTTCTATGTGCAGTTGACAGCTTGACGTCTTCTCTACTTAGATATATAAGATCCTTTGTACATCACATTCCCACCTTATTGTCGAGAAATTCCCAACTTCAAGACGAGATATAAACTGTAGAAACATGACCTAGTTCTGCTTGTTACGGTATGTACACAAATTAACGAGAGTAACGGATGCGTCATTTGTTTCTATCTGAGAAACAAAGGGGTGCGGAAATTCATGCTTAAATATTTTTTTGTCTCTTTCCCAGTTGTATCTTAAGCTGTGACGCGTTTGAACCCGGAATCCGCTAGTACGACAACATTCATGCTGTGATATGATTAAGCACAGGTTTTCCGGTCTGATGACAACCTTTCTAGGGTAGAAGGACAGGACAGAAGGAAGGGTAGAAGGTCTAAATTTTCAAACTAGATTTCTTAGGCTTCTAATCTTTAATTGGAGGAATTGGAACTACTATTAACAGCCATGATTAGCAATTTGTATAAAATTTTCAGCGAAAATATTGATTTTGAACCAATTACCTGAAACTGTTATTTTGGTCGCGATGGAATGTGCGTTAGTTCATTTTTTTACGCTAATTTATTATGTCACTCGTGACTTTCATTGTAATCAGCATTGAATCACACGAGTGAGACAGGTAAAACGGAAAGGGTATCAATACTTAAGAGTCCCACGTAAAGCCGAAATCTCATACAAACGTAGTTTGGTTTTAGTTTTACAACAGTTAAGCCAATCTCAACCAAATTTCGTAGTAAAGTAGTAAGTTTCGTAACGAAAAACTTCTACTCCCTGTAATTTTGTATAAGTATTGTTTTTAAAATTGAAATCTGATTATAAACATCAATATGCCTTATCCGGTCGTATGTACGAAATTTGGTTGAGATTGGCTTAACTGTTGTAAAACTAAAACCAAACTACGTTTGTATGGGATTGTATCTTAAATACGCACCGCTTTTCTATTAAAGTTTTGAACATTTATAATCTTTCTGGTATTTACTTAATTTTTGTTTGTACACCCATCTAGTCGATATGAGTTGTTGGAGATAATTGTATCTCTTTTTGAACGTCATATCTTTCTTACTTATTATTTTTAATATGCAAAATCGAAAAACTACTAGCGTTACGACCACTGGTGAGAAGAAACCGCCGAAAGAAATTCAATCTAGACTTGGTCCGTACGTGTTTGAAGGGCTCCGATTACAATATTTTACAATTATTTATTAATTTCTTCATTTATATTTATAACAATAAATTAAATTACTACCACGCATTTTTATCATTTAAGTAATCCTTAATACAATAATATGCCTAATGTGATTCAATGTTATTTATATTTTTTTTTCATTGGTTATTCTTCTGATATTAACTTTTATTTGTACCTACACCCGTCGAGTCGACATGAGTTATGGGAGTGCAAATTAGTCCTTAAAACCTTGTTTGCTTAAGTTTATAACTTAAAGTAGTTTTATTTAAAATTCAAAGTTTAACAGACTAGCTTAAAATTAAATTAGTTTTCAAGGAAGGCGAAGTTAGTTAACATACATTATCGTCGTTATTTCATGAGCAGCTTGTATCTATAACCACAGAATAATTAAAGTACTAACATATTGAACGGAAATAAAATTATGTTTTAGTAAACGTATAACACAGAAATGACCCAAACTGTTAAAGTAGTTTCAGTTATTTGAAAAATAAAATTATTTCTAATCAAAACCAAGTCTTAGAAACAATCCAAACTGTTTGAGTCCATTATGATTAATAGATGTAGGATTAAACTCATAGAAATTCAGAAACGATTCAAGTAGACTGGGTTTACGGTGGGTTAAGTCGGGGTGGCGAAAAAAACTAGTTAACGTTTACGTTTTAAAAAATAGGGTTTTTTACTACATAATAGAATCTAACCCCAGGAGTATTTCGGACAATGTGTGGTTTGAGTCCTTTTTGCTTAACTACGTCCTATGAAAATGCCGTGTGGTTCCCGGCAGAGTAGAATAGGACCACTCTAAGTCATTCCGTGGATGTCGTAAAAGGCGACTAAGGAAACACAAGCTAAACAAAGCTTATTAACATCAAAGAGACCTCTTCAACTCGTCTGGCCAGCGGGGAGAGTGTGGGCCAAATCCTCTGACTACTCAGGCTAGTATATGGCTCTGGTGGTGCAGAGAGGCTCGTGCTCCTGCAGTGGAGACTAGAAAGACCTGATGATGATGATGATGATTAAAAATGCGAAAGTGAGTTTGTATATTTGTTTGTTACATCTAAACGTTTCATCTACTGAAGCAATCTTCTTGAAATTTGGCATACCTACACGTGTTAATAATGCTAATATCACGCGGGCGAAGCCACGGGCAACAATTAGTTTATAATATTATTGATTTCAGGCATCAAAATGTTTTTGTTGTACATTGTTGGCCGATATTATTAAATACTTAAAGTCTTACATGCATTCATTATACTTAATAGGTTAGATTTAAAAAAAAGTAAGCTTGAAACTATTTTTAGAATAGCAAGGTGGTGGCTATTACAAATTTATTTTATTTATTACCAATCACATAATCCACAGCTCTTATGAATATGGTTTACGACGAGCTCCGTGGCGCAGCGGTCAACACGCCTGTCTGTGACACGGATGGTACCGGGTTCGATCCCCGGTCAGGTCAAGATGGAAAATGATCTTTTTCAGTTTGACCTGGGTCTTGGATGTTTATCTATATAAGTATCTATTATAAAATATAGTATCGTTGAGTTAGTATCCCATAACACAAGTCTCGAACTTACTTTGGGGCTAGCTCAATCTGTGAGATTTGTCTGTATATATTTATTTTATCTTATGAATATTGCAATACAAAATCAAAGGGAAAATTATCCCGCTGGGAAAGATTTGTATGAGCATTTTTCGCACTTTTTTTTTTTTTTTTTTTGCATATCACACAAATTGAGCTAGCCCCGCAGTAAGTTGTGAACTTGTGTCGCAGGATACTAACTCAACGATACTATATTTTATAATATATACTTATATAGATAAACATCCAAGACCCAGGTCAATATGAAAAAGATCTTTTTCCATCTTGACCTGACCGGGGATCGAACCCGGGACCCCCGTGTCGCAGGCTAGCGTGTTGACCGCTGCGCCACGGAGCTCGACACTACACTACAAGAGATTCGAGTATTCAAGGTGGCTGCGACGTCAAACATAAATTTGGACAGTATATGTATTTCTTATATTATAATGGAGTGTCACAATTTTGTTAAATATATACTATGGTTTGCACTATTATTTTTATTACTATCCACTGTATATTTGAGTGAGCGAATCAAGTATCATTTATTACAGTCAATCACAAATCCTTAGTTTTACTATTTATCATGCTACAAATATTATGTGTCGTTTATTTATATTTATTTTCAAAATCAATGTGGTTATGGTTTTGGTTATTTGACAATGGACTATGGGTAAGTAAATTTATTTTTATTGGAAGACTAGTCTTATTAATATAATTAAATGAAAATATTTGATAGTCTTGATTGAAAGCGTCCCGGCTTCCATCTGGTATTCGTTAAAGGAACCACGTCAGAGGCCGAGAGGCGGTTCCGAAGAACTCACACACCAGGGTGTGCATGATTAACTGATCTACACGAAATGATGATTTCAATTATGATCTTAAGGTATATATCGGCTGACCGTGTCACCTACACGAAATAATGATGATACTACTGGACCGACTTTTGAAATTTTCACTTAATGAAAGCCAATATATCTACGACTAACATAGGCTGTAATTTACGAAGAAAGAAGAAGAAGAAAGTCGCGGGATTTATTGAAAGTACTCGTAATATTATAAAGAGAAAAGATTACATTGTTTGTTTGAATTGAATTGGCTCCGAAACTGCTCGACCGATTTTCAAAACTCTTTCATTTATAGAAAGCTAATTTATCTGCGGGTGTCCCAGGCTATATTTTGAAGAAGTCACTTTCACACAAGTTAATGTCACACACATTGCTAGTTCCTTCAATACAACCTCCGTGGTCTAGTGGTTAAGGCGTTTGCCTTGTTGACCCGGGAGTCGTGGGTTCGATTCCCACGGGAAGCATACTTTGTTAAGTTGTTTCCAGTTTGGTTAGGACATTGCAGGCATGAATCACCAAATTGTCTGATAAGAAAGATGATTCCGTGCTTCGGAAGGCACGTTAAGCCGTTGGTCCTGGCTGCCATCTGGTAGTCGTTAAAGGAACCACGTCAGAGGCCGAGAGGCGATTCCAAAGAACTCTGACATCAAGGTTTGCATGGTTGACTGACCGTGTCACCTACACGAAATGATGATGATTGTTAGTATTATATGAATGATTTGAATTTGAGTTTAATTCCACAAAGGTCAATCTTGCTCGTGTCATCCCATGTGCGCCCCCTCCTGCCTATCTAGCTTGAAATACAAGCTACAGTACTCAGCAGAGAACAGGAGACTGAACAGACAGTGCCCTTGTATTAATAGAAGACCTAGATGTTTGAGGAGAAGAAGGCGAAGAGCTAATACAGTTTGTATCTATATATTCGTCATTATGCCGTATAATTTCCCGTAAAGTAGAAAAGGACCATTCAAGTCGTTATGTGGATGTCGTAGAAGGCGACTTAGGAAACGCAAGCTTAATCTAGCTCATATACAACAAAGAGACCTCTCCAGCCCGTCTGGCTAGCGTGGAGATTGTAGGCTAAATCCCCGGACTGTTCTGGCTAATATATGGCTTTGGTAGTACAGAGAGGATCATGCTCTATCAATGGAGACCAAAAAAGACCTGATGATGAAAGGCTAACGGTTTAAGTCTATTTACACAAAGGTCAATCTTGCTCCTGTCATTCTATGTGCGCCCCCTCCTGCCTATCTAGCTTGAAATACAGGCTTTAGAACTCAGCAGAGAACAGGAGACTAAACAGACAATACCTATGTACTAACAGAAGACCATTGTACCTTTATATTCATCATCAAGCCGTGTGATTTCCGGTAAAGTAGAAAAGGACCATCCAAGTCGTTATGTGGATGTCGTAGAAGGCGACTTAGAAAACGCAAGCTTAATCTAGCTTATATACAACAAAGAGACCACTCCAGCCCGTCTGGCTAGCGTGGAGATTGTAGGCTAAATCCCCGGACTGTTCTGGCTAATATATGGCTTTGGTAGTACAGAGAGGATCATGCTCTATCAATGGAGACTAAAAAAAGACCTGATGATGAAAGGCTCATAAGGACAAAGGTCAATCTTGCTCCTGTCATTCTATGTGCGCCCCTTCCTGCCTATCTAGCTTGAAATACAGGCTTTAGAACTCAGCAGAGAACAGGAGACTAAACAGACAATACCTATGTACTAACAGAAGACCATTGTATCTTTATATTCATCATCAAGCCGTGTGATTTCCGGTAAAGTAGAATAGATCCACTTCAAGTCTTTCCGTGGATGTCGTAAAAGGCGACTTAGGTAACAAAAGCTAAACAAAGATTATAAACATCAGAGATCTCTCCGATCTGTTTGGCTAGCGTGGATAGGCCAAATGCAAAGGCCTTCTGACTGCTCTGGCTAATATATGGCTCTGGTAGTACAGAGAGGATCGTGCTCTATAAGTGGAGACTAAAAAGACCTGATGATGAAAGGATTAAGGTTTGAGTATTTTTACAAAGGTCAATCTTGCGCCTTTCATTCCATGTGCGCCCCTTCCTTTGTATTTAGCTTGAAACACAGGCTGCAGTACTCAGCAGAGAACAGGATACTGAACAGACAGTGACCTTGTACCAAGATGTTTGAGGAGAAGAAGACGAAGAGCTAATACAGTTTGTATCTATATATTCATCATCAAGCCGTGTGATTTCCGGTAAAGTAGAAAAGGACCATCCAAGTCGTTATGTGGATGTCGTAGAAGGCGACTTAGGAAACGCAAGCATCAAGTTCATATAAAACAAAGAGACCTGTCCAGCCCGTCTGGCCAGCGTGGAGATTGTAGGTCAAATCCTTTGACTGCTTTGGCTAATATACATTTATAGCTGTGGTAGTACAGAGAGGATCATGTTCTATCATTGGAAACTAAAACAAAACTCATGATGAAAGGATTAGCTAAGGTTTGAGTCTATTTTTACAAAGTCAATCTTGCTCTTGTCATTCTATGTGCGCCCCCTCCTGCCTATCTAGCTTGAAATACAGGCTGCAGTATTCAGCAGAGAACAGGAGACTGAACAGACAGTGCCCTTGTATTAATAGAAGACCTAGATGTTTGAGGAGAAGAAGGCGAAGAGCTAATACAGTTTGTATTTATGTATTCATCATCATGTCGTGTTGTTCCCGGCAGAGTAGAATAGGACTACTCAAGTCTTCCCGTGGATGTCGCAAAAGGCAACTTTGGAAACAAAAGCTAAACAAATCTTATAAACATCAAAAAGTTACTACAAAATTGAGGAAATGTTTGTGACTTAAATTATAAAATTGACTAATCGAACGTAATATAACTTATCTTTAAATTTGTAATCATTTTCTATGTAAATTCCTACGCCAATTATGGTAGAATATGTCGCACTTATTTCATTGTTACCTTAATGTTATATCACCATATTCTAAGGAATAAATGACTATTACTATTACTATAGACCTTTCTGCGGTTGCTTTATGGCCCAGCGATGGACTTGTTGTGGTAGACATTTTGATGATGAATCATCATCAAGTCTCTTTTAGTGTCCATCGCAGGAGCATGACTAGAGCCATATATTAGCCAGCGCAGTCAGAGTATTTGGACTACAAATACCCACGCTGGCCAGACGAGTTAATTTACTCAGAAATATTGCTTAGAGCAGTAGTAACTCAAATTTGCAAGAAACAAGATTTAGAAAATAAGAATTCCGACCAACAACCACGCAGTATTGAAATAATTCTATGTCTATGTTTCAGTTCTGCGATTGCGACGAAACACAATGTGTAAGTAAAATAAGATTTTTATATGTTTCTGGTTAGAAAAATTAATAGTCTGATTCTTTCTTCTTCTTCTTCTGTTTTATACAATGGCTTCCACCGAGATTTCAGTGATTCTGCCAATGTCGAGTAAATTGAGAAACTAAGTATCGGTGTTGTACGGTAAAGTTGTAACAAGTAGCATCAAAGATGGCGTATGTTCTTTGATGGCTCATGGTCGGGAGGTTATGGTGACAAGTCTATACGAGTCCATATAACAGTCCACTTTAACTATTTCACAAATTGTTCTATGAGCACGAGCATTTATAACACCAAACTACACCAATTTCATGTTATAAAGTCCACCAAAATCAATTTGCAAAATCGTCCAAGGTAGACCCCAACTGCACCCCTTGACTTCCCACCACAAACACCTCGTCTGATTCTTTATAATTCTTCCCAGTCATTATTATAACTGACATTTATTCGCTAACATCTAATGTACAAGACAATTTTAAAATAAAATTTACCCGTCTGTGGATCTCAAAGCTATAATATTTCTCGCTCTTAGTTTGTTTGCTTGTGAGGGTGAAATCTTGCAACGTAATTTTGAAGCACTTTTTATACAACTAAGTAGATAAACTTACGGCTCACTTGATGTAAAGATGTTTGCAACAATAGGGTTGCGTCTCACGTGTTTCCGACCCTGAAGAAATCTGTTCACGCCCCTTTTGAAGATCCTTTTGTTGTAATCTCTCAAGAAAACCATGGCAGGGACTTTGTTCTATAATTTAAGCGGACGTGGAAGAAAGTTCCGTTCATAACGGACTGTACGCAATTATTTAGGGTTTAAGATGTGAGGATGAACTAAAATATTGATTACTTATCCGTATTAAATGAAACTAAAATTGTACGTACTTTCGTAAGTCAGATGACAAATTAGTATTCTAAACTAAAGAACCATCGTATTTGAGATTTGTCTTGGCAATTTCTTTATGACATAAATAGCTCATACTAAAAGCATACCATAATTTTTATAAAAAAAAAAAACATTTTTTTACCTTAAATACTACAAACGAAGAACACCAGACATGAAATTTTACTGTACATTGCGTTAATAAAAAAAACATTTACTGATAGTACCTCTTACGATTTAACCATAAATACAAAATACACTATTTTACGCATGCTTTTCTTTCTTAGGAATATGAATGCGGAAGACCAGCTACTCCTACTCAAAATCAATCTTCTATAGAAAACCATCCACCAGCTTTAAAAGACAGGTCCAGATCTATATCTCCTGCCGCTAATAAAAATGTATGATTATATATTCTTGATCATCTTCATCATCATTATAGTCGTAAGATGTACACTGCAGAACATAAGGCTCCCTAAGCATTTCTATCATTGGGTTTAGCCATACTCATTGGCAAACGAGTTGGTGAGGGCAATTTTCAAGCGAAGGAAGTGTCGGAGTTAGTTGTAGGAAACGGGTCAAAGGTATTTAGAATGCTACTTGCTTGGATGGCTTATGAATGAGAAGGTAGCAGCTCGGGAGGCCGGGCCACCCAGACGAAGATCTGTTGGCAGCGGACTGCATTCAGCGTCTTCCTGTGTGACCTTGGACACCTGGCTGGTGGATGTCCAACGCTGCGCTAGCTGATACGTGGTAGCTATTAAAGAAATTTTCTACTCCATCGGCCATCAGTTGTCCGCGCTATGTGCCCTGACACTTAAGAGAGCTAATCAACTGAGCTATGTCAGTGACTTATGTTTGTTCTTCTACAAATCCCCTCATTTCTGATGAATATGATTTTGATCTCGGTGAGAAACACCAAGCTTAGCCCTCTACATAGCTCTTTGAGCGACCTTGACCTTTTCACAAAACAACTTTTGCGCCAACTCAATCGCAGACGTACAGAATCAGTCAATAAGTCGGGGACTAAAACTGATATAGATTTTCCCTGATTTTCCCTGACTGATATAGAAATTTCTTTTAGCAAATCTCGTCCAGGTGCTTATTGTTATTCATCATAAACATCATCATCATCAGGTCTTTTTTAGTCTCCACTGCAGGAGCACGACCCTCTCTGTACTACCAGAGCCATATATTAGCCTGAGCAGTCAGAGGATTTAGCCTACACTCTCCACGCTGGCCAGACGGGTTGGACTTTGATGTTTATAAGCTTGTTGTTATTGCACAAGCTTTATTGTAAAAGTTAGCTAGAAACGCAGCATGATATTATTTTCAATTATTTTAATATTAACAAGCTTATAAAACCCGGTTGCCGTTCCAAATTAACTTTTCCGATGCCCGACAGGGTTCATATTGTACCTATACTATAATTACAGTGCAGTGTATATTAAGAACTGATGTAATAATTACGATATGAAATGCAATAAACAAATTGAATTGAATTGAATTGAGCTATAAGCTAGCAAAGTACAGGACTTGAATGAGGCCAACAATAAAGCAATCGGCCTATCCAAATACTGATCAAAAAATATCTAAGTAATTAATTTCAACTAGACAAGAAGAAACCTATCTAGCCAGCATGAGCTCTGGCTAATATATGGCTCTAGTAGTACAGAGAAGGCCTTGCTCCTGTAGTGAAGACTAACAAACACCTGATGATGAAGAAGAACAAGATCTTTGTTTAATTTCAGTTTAATCAATGCTCTGCATTCCAAAGAGCTGATATCAAATCTGTTTCCATGGGATACCAAGCCAGACCTTCGACGCCAGCAACTAAGGAGGTAATATTGAATTTTTATACTGATATAGAAAAAAGTCGGGGTTGTTCGAACAATTATTAATTTGAGAACGGCAGGACAAAGCCGGCATTTTTTTACATTTGTTAGCATGTATGATGTTTATGTAGTTTATTATTCTAGTTTATTTTATTAATGGTGTTTTTTTCTCTTTAATTTTTTTTTTCTAACTTTGCACTACCCCATCAATTGTCATCATCACCCAGTTGGTTGACTGGCAGAAAAAGCCATTAGCTTTAAGTCCGCCTTTACACTGTATTGTGTATAAAGTTAAATAAATAAATAAAAAATAAATAAGTAACGAAGTTTGCCAAGACAGCTAATCGAGAATAAGATAATATAGCAACCAAAAAAATCCACGTACGAAGGACATTAAAGCTAATACGTCGACTTTTTTGTAACAAAAGACTACTTATCGTACAGTTGCAGTCGTAACTTGAACACAAGTTTTAAAGAATCAATAACAAATACTTAAATCAGACTAACTCTTTACAGGCTTATACCTCCACAACCCCTCGATCAGAGTGTTCAAGTCCAAGTTTAAGAAGACATTTAAACAACGGTAATCAGTCTCCAATGTACCCAAAGGTAAGGTCGGTTACGTTTCATTAAATGATTTACGTGACGATAAAATATGTACACTACCTGAAAATTTATAAGTAGCAGCGAATAAAATCAAGAGTTTGTTGCCATGTTAGTAAAAAAAGATTTCTGAAAAAGTTTCCAGTTTTTGAATCATTTTAGATGCTTTAATCTATAAAGCATCTTAAATGGTGTGTGGTGTGTACACAAAGTATTGTATGCGACTGTTCAATTATCCTAATTATAAGTCTGAAATACTTCTGTTATCTTATTCTGAAACTCGCCTGCATTTTGTTTCACAAACCCGCACTCATATTTTAAGTACCGTTATCAGTTAATAGTTACATAAATAAAACATTTTTGATAATTACATTTACTAAGATTTGATAGCAGTAGTTTTTAAGGTTATCATGAATAGACAGACCTTGTTTTATCATATGTAATGATGATGCCATCACCATTCCCAGGAATACTGTATTTCCACAACTGCAGAGAAAGCACCACCAGCTGAGAGCCCCTCTCCTACTCTGAAGAGGTGTCCAAGAGCTAAGCCTTCGAAACCAGTTTGTCCAAAAGCAGTAAGATCTGTTAATTTTTTGTTTTGTTTACGGGTATGTGTGATGTTTTTCGTGTGGTTGACGAAAGCCGTGTGGTTGCCGGCGGAGAAGAATAGGACCACTCCAAGTATTCCCGTTGATGTTATAGAAGGCGAGGAAACACAAGCTAAAACCTTTTAAGAAACCTCTCCAACCCGTCTGGCCACCGTGGAGAGTGCAGGCCAAATCGTCTGACTGTTCTGGCTATGGCAGTACAGAGAGGGTCATACTCCTGCAGTGGCGACTAGGAAAGATCTGCCCCCCTATTTACTAACTCGGATGACAGGTGTCGATGCCTATCAATCTAGAATTTACTGTTACAATGCGGGTTTCGCTTGCTCGAACTTTTTATTTGAATTACAAAAACCGCATTGTAACACTAAATTCTTGATTGATAGGCATCGACACCTGTCATCCGAGTTAGTAAATAGGCCGGCTGATGATGATATTTTTACGAAGGTTTAGGTAAACCCTCGTAAAGGGAGTAATCCAATTTTGATAATTCTATTTATAAATAAATGGGTATACCCCAAAATTGGTCCCATACAAATATGAAAAAAAACCAGTCCTCAGGGTAGAACCAGGTAATGATTGTTTTTTTTTGAGCTGTTTAGTTTTAGCGTTAATAAGTTTTATATATATTTAGATTGCTACAAAGACTACATACGTTCAAGTTCAAAGACCAGAGAAGGAAGTGATGATGATGTATCCAAGAGACCGACCCTCAAGGTCTCCATCGCCAGGGTGCCGAAAAGAAGTATGTTGTGTTTGTGCTAGGATTAAAAAATAGCAGGCAAGCGTTATACTATTTCGTAGACATATTATTTTTTATTTAAAGATAGGTTTTTGTTTATAGGTAAAGTTTGTTTAAGATAGGAATAATTGAAACATTTTAGGTTCAGTTCGCGAGGCCTAAGCTGAGCTTAGCATTTGTGTGAGTGCACACAGATAGTGTAGGTGTGACATCGGCCAAAAGCGCGGCGCATCTCCGCCGCGCACCTGTCATACTTCACCCTTGTACTGGTAGCAGCGTGACGTATTTAATTCTTTATATTTTGTTCTTGTGTTCGATTTATTAGTGAAATGGCTGCAAACACAGGTAAACGAAGAGTACGAAAACATTTAAATAGCCAAGTAAGAGAAATATTATGTAATTTAAATAGTTTTTTTACAGACATGAACAATACAAAATAACATATATTTTTAAAAGATTTTTGTCTGACTCTACTTTTGGTGACTACTCACACAAATGCAAAGCTCAGCTTTACCTAACTTTTACATAATTATATTTAAATCTTATTATTTAAGGTAATATACAGTAATTTAGATATCATAATTGTAGTTTTCCGTGCTGGTTTGGGAGAAAAGAAATAACATAGAATACACCCGCCGCTTTTCTTCCGTGCAGACCGTACAAGCCGATCAAAGAATTGGGTGAAAATCTCAAGAATCATTTCAGTAGGCGATGCTGCTAGCAACCCATCACAATTTTGATTTCACTTTCCACCTTAACATCCACTTACATGGTTTCATGACCTTGCGTTCTGTTTATCTACCCCTACCTTATAATCAAATTTGTTTCTGAATAACCTAGCTTTATAAAAAAATATTGAACGTCCCATTAAAATTTACCAATGAGCTGGTCGAATGTCTGTTGGAAATCTAAAACTTGGAACTTGGAACTCAAAGTTGCGAATGACAACTTTGAGTTCACACTATTCAAACTAGCACCTTACAGTTTAAAGACCAAAAACATCTAACAATGAAAATAGTATGAAATTTTACAGTTTATAAGTTGGTTGCCTGTTATAGGCAACTTTGTACTTAGTACTCAGCTCCGATAGTTTTCCTTTCAACTTCAATATATATACTACTGCTGAAATTTTTTTTCACGTATCTATATACAACCGTTTAGCAGATAGAGGGGGGGGGGGACACTTACCTCTAACAAAAATTTGCACTTTAAAACCAAATATTTCAGAAACGGATCCCTAAATCGAAAAATGGTGTTCTCAACCTCACAATATTTTTAAAAGACCTATTTAACAATACCCCACAAGATGGGTAAATAGAGAAAAAAAAATTACTCCCCCACTTTACCTGTATAGGAGCTACCCTAAAAAAAATTTTTTTCAAGATTTTATTCTATTACTTTTTTGCCATGATTACTATACATACCCATAACAAATTACAGCTTTCTAGTACTTATAGACTCTGCGTAAAACCGCGGACAGACGGACAGACACACAGACATGGCGAAACTATAAGGGTTCCTTGTTTACTACGGAACCCTAAAAACGGGACCATATTACTGAGAGTTCGATTTTTGTCTGTATGTCGTAAACCGTGATAGCTAGACAGCTGTAATTTTCACAGATCATGTATTTTAGTTGCCGCCATTAAGGGGGCACCCATACAACAAACGTGATTTTTTTGCCTTTTCGATAGTCTATTGTTGTACGGTACGGAACCCTTCGTATGCGAGTCCAACTCGCACTTCGCCGATTTTTCACCTTTTTTTTACTTTGCGCTTTTTTGCAGTGTGGTTCCCGGCAGAGTAGAAGGGGACCACTCTTAATCTTCCCGTGGATGTCGTAGAAGGCGATTTAGGAACGCGAAACAAAGCTTAAAAACACGAAAGAGGACTCTCCAAAACTTCTGGTCAGCGTGGAGAGTGTAGGTCAAATCCTCTGACTGCTTGGCTAATATATGGCTCTGGCAAAACACGGTCGTAGAGGCTCCTGCAGTGAAGATTAAAAAAGACCTGATGATGATGACCTTGCACATGTATATTTTATTCGGGAATCTGTTTCCATCATTTAAATATGTATTGCTAATTTTTTTTAAATTACTGTGTAGACATAGACAACAGCATCTATTAGGCTTACACGTTAGATTAAAAGTACTTTTGGTTATATTAATCAAACCACTGTGTTGCTGCTGCTTGAAAACAAAAATATCACGATAACTAAATGTTTAGCGAAAAATAACCATAGCGCGTTTTAATTTTAGCTCAGCGCCATCTAGCGGATGGTTTTAGAACTTATTCTTGTTATAACCTTATCAAATAATGTATTTCGAACAGGTTATATAACTGGCTTGTTTGATTCTAGATATGTTCCAGTCAAGATCTACCTTCAAGATTACCATTGCCAGAAAACGACCAAAAGATATTCATTCGCGTGAACACAGAGAATATTAGCAATAGCTATTTACCTAACAATTGTAGAAATATTTGCCGACTTTCTGTAGATGTATACATGGCGAAAATTTGATTGCTTATGGAAAGGGAACGGGCTGAAATACCCTTTCTAATGTCTGAGCAAAGGGTGATTAAGCTCGCCGATGCGAACAACTTTTCATAAGTGACCAATGCAAACGCAAAAAAATAACATTTCATTTTTTGTAAGGAATGTTTATTTCTTTTTGACTTTTCAGATATAATCTTATAGCAAAATTTGTTCATATCGACGGGCTGAATCGAGGCTGAATTAAGGGTTCGAAGCGATCAAAAGAGCTATGGTAGATTTTTAGTTCGGGGCACCAAAAGCGTCTTAAAAACTCATCGCAACCAAAAAGAATATAATATTTTTATACCCTTTTTAGTTTTATTCTTTATTATTATTTTCATTTTTAGTTTTATAAAGTAATAAAAAAATATTGTTGCGTATATATTAAATACAAAATAATGTTTACTCATAATACTGATATCACTACATATTATAAAACAAAGTCTTCGCCGCGTCTGTCTGTCTGTCTTTCTGTCTGTTCGCGATAAACTGAAAAACTACTGCCCGGATTTTCATGCGATTTTCACCAATAGTTAGGGTGATTCATGAGGAAGGTTTTAAGGTATAATATATGGGAGGCTGCCATAGCTATTTCGCTATGCATACTTTCTAATCACTCTTTCCCTCTCATCTGAAAATTTTAAGGGGAAAGTTGCCTTGACGTTGAGTTGAGGCGTAGATGTGGCGAAATCTACTCACCGTCACGTCTACTTCGCAAAATATGAGTCCGATGGCGCTGGCATGAGCTGGATGCGAGCAGCCGAAGATAGATCTCGATGGCGTGCAATTGGGGAGGCCTATGTCCAGCAGTGGACGAGCATAGGCTGTTGATGATGTAATGTGTCCGATGGCCTATTCAGCGTGAGCATTATTACCGCATACGGATGTTAAGCAACCCCTGGCACAGTCCCCACTTGGATGGCTGCCCGCAAGCGTCATAAAAGTATCTGTAGCTTAACTGTGCTTCGGAAGGCACGTTAAGACGTTGGTCTAGCATAATTTATGACAGTCGTTAAGCTACATCAGATGTCTAAAGGCAGCTTGAAAAATCCGATGTCAGTGTTGGCCACTTACATGAATATGTTCCAGGTTGCGTCCTCAACAGCAGCAGTGTCATTTTAGAGTAAGGGGTTCGCTTTTTGATATTATCTTTTTGATTTCGTATGGTCTTCGCCATATTTAGAAGTATTTATATTCTTTTATATAGTTTTAATATTGTGTATTGTTATATATTATTTCTTTTATATAGTTTTGGTATTGTGCACTTATATAATAAAAATTTAATTCGATTTTGTCTTTTTATTTAAAATCTAAAAGTGGTTAATATGTAAATATTTATTTTGTAAGTATGTAAATTGTTCATTGAATGAGAATTTAAAATTTAAATATTGAACTTAATTTTTAATTGATTGTGTTTTATATTAGTTGTAAGTTAAGTATAATTCATTGTTTGTTTTCTCTACTAGTTATAATAAAGAATTATTTATAAGAAAAAAATATTAATTAATATATTAAAGCTGTTTATGTTATAATAAATAAAAGCCGCAGCAAATAAACAAAAGAAGAACAACAATATTATATAATAAAATTTTATTTAATATACAACAGCTTCAAAGCCATTAAATTTCAAATGAGAATCAAAATAAAGACAGACCAAGTATTCCCAGAAAATGTTACGTAAACCGATTAAATTCCAGGCTTAATCAAACCAAAACAATTGAAAAGTAAACAACTAGGATTGTTAGAATATTCAATTATCTGAAAGTTACCTAACTCCGTCAATCGTTTGAAGAGTACCCAATAACTATGGGGCTATGTATAGCTTTACAAAAATAAATATACAGGGACAAATCTCACAGATTGACGAGCTCCGTGGCGCAGTAGTTACCACGCCAGACTGCGGCACGGGGGTCCCGAGTTCGATCGCCGGTCAGGTCATGATAAAAAATGAACTTTTTCAGATTGACCTGGGTCTTGGATGTTTATCTATATATGTATATATATATTATAAAATATAGTATCGTTGAGTTAGTATCCTGCAACACAAGTTCACAACTTACTGTGGGGCTAGCTCAATTTGTGTGATATGTCCCTTTATATTTATTTATTTATTATTATTAGATTCAGTTACCCCAAGTATTAATGTACTTTTATCATACCCTATTAATGAAGTAAAAGATATAATTTAACTTCCACGCTGTGGAAGAAAAAAAAAACGTAGAATGTACTATAGCTGCTTCTATTCCCACGCAAATCATAAAAGCCGATCGAGGGCGAATATCATAGGAATCATGTCAATAGGCGATGCGGCTAGCAACCCAACACTATTTTGACTACGTTCTCCGCCTAAAAACCCACCAACATGCTAAACGAGGCTTGGATATATTATAGACCTTGGCTCTATCTACCCCGCAAGGGAAAAAGACGTGCTAGTATGTCAAAGATGATGATAACCCGACTGTACCCTTATAAACGAAGCCACTTAGTTGTTTCGACCCAAAAGCTATTGATCTCAGAAGCAATTAAGGGAACCGCCTTAATTATAATAATAATATTAAAGATTAAATTAATTTTAATTACACCTACCGGCCTTGTTTTAAAGGCTCATAATACATTTGGGAAGGTCGGGAAAATTGTTTGAAGGTTTTATAAACTTACAATATTTTTCAGATGTACCTGAAACCTAATGTTCCAAAAATATATGGATTTCGCAAATATCTTGTAATAAGGGTTTTCAAAATAGGAATACTTAAATAAGAATGATGGATTTTCCCTGTTGTATTGAACCTTTTTCACAAGATAATAATACCTTTAGTTAAATAACATTATATTACTAACATTAACAGATTCGGAAATCGCAAACACATTCGTTTAAAAAACAAATATTGAGTAAACTAAACTTACAATTAATTTTGATTGCTGTAGCCTCATTTTTAGGGTTCCGTAGTAAACTAGGAACCCTTATAGTTTCGCCATGTCTGTCTGTCTGTCTGTCTGTCTGTCTGTCTGTCTGTCTGTCCGTCCGCGGTTTTACTCAGAGACCATAAGTACTAGAAAGCTGTAATTTGGTATGAGTATGTATATTAATCATGGCAAAAAAGTCGTAGAAAAAAATCTTGAAAAAAAATTTTTTTTTGGGTAGCTCCCATACAAGTAAAGTGGGGGAGTCATTTTTTTTTCTCTACTTACCCATCTTGTGGGGTATCGTTAAAAAATATAAGTCATAAAAAATTTTGGTGTGGTTTGCCTTAGACGATTTAGCAAATTGATTTTAGTGGACTTTATAATAGGAATTGGAGTAGTTTGGTGTTAAAAATGCTCGTGTTCAACAGATTCCTATCTCGTTTAGATTTGTTACCAGCTCCAGGCTTCCAAAGAACATACGCCATCTTTAATATTACTTTTTAAAAACTATTCCGTATGTATAACACCGATACTTAATATTATCTTCCCGCTTCCACGCTGGACTTGGAAAAAAGAAAAAACGTAGAATGTGTACCAGCTGCTTTTCTTCCCGAGCCGATCGAGGGAATGGGCGTCAGGAATCATGTCTATAGGCGATGCGGCTAGCAACCCATCACTATTTTGATTCCGTTCTCACCTACAAGCCTACCAACATGCTAAACGTGGCCTTAAGGTTTTACAGACCTGGGCTCTGTCTACCCCACAAGGGAAAAAGACGTGATAGTATGTATGTACTTAATATCTTATTAAACTAGACATTGGTAGAATCAATGAAATCTCGGTGAAAGTCATAATTTATTATTTAAGATATATTTAACAAAAAACAAAAACTGACTTCAACCCTATCAATTTTTTTTTAATAAGTATAAGAAAAAATGGAAATACGTGTAATCCAAACGGCATACCTGTAAAAAAAATTTTGGTTTTTGTATATTTTTTCAAAGAGCTCTCGACCGATTTCGATAAAAATTTTATGGGACCATCTGTAAAATATTACCTATCGAACAAAAAAAGAATTTCTTAAATCGTTCAGGCATCTTCGAGAAATCGGGGAACATACATAAAAAAAATAAAGATTACTACGAATTGTAAACCTCCTTCTTTTTTTGAAGTCGGTTAAAAAGAAAGAAGTTATAAAAATATTCTGCTTGTATGCAGCGCTATATATCTGCTATAAAACTACAAAAATAACACATAAATAAGTATAGGTACAAGGAAATATCGCACACCATAAATAAATAAAGTAAAACTAGCTATTAGGATAAATACGTAGTACGTGAGCGATGTTTTCTGAGTAATTAAGGAGCGGTGCAAACAGACCGACTAATCTAAGTTGGATTGCTTGTCGGTGAAGACTCGAACACAGAAGTTGTAATTTGGTTTCAACTAGTTTGCTGTTTGATAAATTACTACCAGTTGATTTTGGGGATAGTATATCCTTTTGACATGATATAGGTACGTCCTTCTTTGTATTTAAAACAAAGTGTATGCAAAATTTCATGATGATCTGTCTGGTAAACTTAGTAGATAGGGCGTGAAAGCGTAATAAATAAACTCACTTTCGCATTTATAATATTTGTTGGACAAAAATAATTATATACAGGAAATATCATACAAAGTGTAACAACGTGAATGCAAAATTTCAAAATATCAATTTTGAAAGCGTAAAAAAAAATACTCAATTTGCATTTATAATATTAGTTGGGCAAATAAATAAATAAACAGGTAAATATGACAACGCGTAGCTAGGTACGTGAGCGATGTTTTCTGAGTAATTAAGAAGCGGTGCAAACAGACCGACTAATCTAAGTTGGATTGCTTGTCGGTGAGGACTAGAACACACAGAAGTTGTAATTTGATTTCAACTAGTTTTGATGTTTCACACAATACAACGAGTTGCTCTTGGAGATGAAATAAATAGATATATACGAACAAATCACGCAGTTTGAGCTAGCCCCAAAGTAAGTTCGATACTAGCGTTATGAGATAGTAAATCAACAAAACTATATTTTATAACAAATACTTATTTAAATAAACATCCAACACCCAGGTCAATCTGAAAAAGATCATTTTTCATCTTGACCTGACCGGATATCGAACCTGGGACCAGGCGTGTTGACCGCTGCGCCACGGAGCTCGTCAACCACTAATCTAAGTTAGATAGCTTGTCAGCGAAGACTCGAACACACAGATGTTGAAATTTGATTTCAACTAGTTTGCTGTTTGGCACAATACAACGACTTGGCCGTGGAGATGGTATAACCTTATGACAACACAATATATATTATATCTACCGTGTGTTTATATCTAGAGTAGAATAGAACCATTTCAAGTCTTACCGTGGATGTCGTAGAAGGCGACTAAGGAAACGTAAGTTTTAAATAACGTAAACAAAAAAAAACAATATGGCAGTCGTAAACTGTCAAAATGGTAGACGTTTTTTTTTAAATATAATGCAAATTGTAACTTTTCTTCTAAACTTATCCCACTTTTAACACTTTTTTACTTATCATCATTAGGTATTGACTTATATTTACGTTACGTATATCTATAAGTTAGTAACGCGAGTGATGTTTTCTGAGTAATTAAGGAAGCGTGCAAACAGACCGACTAATCTAAGTTGGATTGTTGTCGGTGAGGACTCGTGCACAACGGGGGCTGTAATTTGATTCCAACTAGTTTCATACTTGGCACAATAATACGGAGAAACTCGGGCCGAAGTAAATGCTTGGAGATTGTCGAACTATATTAAAACATGATGAATTTTAGTGGTTTTAAAAACTAGAAATCGAGAAAGCATTCGTAAATAAAATCACATTTTGTGCCATAAGCACAGGTATACAGGTCTTCAAACAAGCAAAGTCAGAGTAATATTTATGCTTAAAATTACTACAAGGTAAACATCAGAATAAATAAAACTACTAACTGGAATTAATACAAGTGCTAACGTACATTCATATGGGTTGGGGTGTCATGCTCACCTGCCCGTTCGTTAGTTGTAAGTATAGCATGGCGTCCGCGCGCCTGGGAGTCAATTTTTGAACTAATAGAATCAATCCACCACTCGTTGTGACGTCAGCACTCGGTTCGTATTCACAAGTGAATAAACTCAACGAGCGGGCCTGTTTTTACGTATTTTTGAACCGTGCGAATGGTTCTATTACTAAGAGTTGCCAGCAAAAAAATATTGTTACGGTTGCCAGAATAATTTAATGCACAGCAAAACTAGTAGCTTAAGCTGGGAATACACGTCCAAAGTTCAATCCGACAATCGGACGGTGTTGCCATTTTAGGTGACGCTGTGTCTTTAATTCTGGGGGAATTTTATTGTCTTTAGGCAATTGTTTTTCGTAATCTTCTTTCGTAGATAAACCAGTTAAATATGAACAAGATATACTATATGTATACTATAGACGAAGTCTTCACAGTAAATGGCGTAATAAAAATAAAATTGAAAATTGTACAAAAGCCTTCTTATTTCTTAATTATGTTTTCTGATTTTCTTAACAGAGGCTAAGGATTATTTATTGCAATTTCTTTTAAGATCTTAATTTTTTTTCATGTATGTGTCAGGAATTTCTTATTTTTTAAAAGGCAACGCTGCAATCGGATCGGATGCAAATCGGACGTATATTCCCACTTTTTGTAGACAGTTGTGGCAAAAACTTTAGGATTTAAGGACGAGAAGTTAGGAAAAATTAAAATTTGGTCAAAGTCAAATTTGACATTTCGCACGCGTAGTCCGTTCCGAGTGGTCCGTGACGACCATTCGGAAAACCCATTCGAATAATGATTCAAAAATAGAGCCAATTCACATTCACCATGTGGAAACTTGACAACGAGTGGCGGATCGATTCTCTTGGTTGAAAAATTGACTCCCTGGCCTCCCAAGCTGCTGCTTTCTCATCCCATCCGAGCAAGTATCATCCCAAGTACCTTTATCAACCATGTTTCCCAGAACAACAAAGTCCTAACTAATTTATTACTAATTCAATTTTAATTCACGACATGACAATGTAAGCTCTAGTCCACTTAAGTGAAGTTAAATAGGTATGTCGTAGATTGTAAGTAAACGTCATTTGGAGAAAATGCGCTGTGCAGTTTGGTGCCGCTTTTTCTGCACTCCGCCTTGGAAGCGGTGTAAACTTAGCCGTAAGTAAATTATTGACGTCAACAATAATATATTTTTGCACACTAATTGTAATTACGAAAAAAATTTACGTTCACTAAATGATATTGAAATATCTTACGATGAATAATATGATTGACTTTGACTTTGACTAACCTTTTGGGAGGCCGAAAATAGCTAGGACCAACGGTTTAACGTGCCTTTCGAAGCACAGAGAAGCTCAAAAAATTTTTGAGACACTTTTGATCACCCATCAAAGTGGCGACTGCGCCCGGAGTTGCTTAACGTGCTTAAACGCCAATAATGCTCAAGCCTACTAGGCCATACATCTACTATCACAGACTTGATGACAGAGCCTGGGTCTATAAAATCTAAAGGCTACGTTTAGCATGGGCCTGTAGGGGAAGAAAGGCATCAAAATAGTAATGGCCATCGGGCTTTATAAATTGGTTTTGAAGTTATTTTATTTGAATACGAAATCCAATAATAGAGTTGTTTAGTTATAAATTCTACCTCAGTTCAAGTTCTGAATACTAGAATCCACGGTCCACCTTAACTCAATATTGACTTTAGCCTCTGTCCATACTGCGGTTTGGAGTTTAACTTTCGTCGTTTGTGATTGGTTAATATGTCGACTTACCCGGTTCAAAAATGTACTTCCTTACATTAGCCAGTACCTATTTGTACCAATTATATAATTCGCTCATCCGTACTAAGATTATAAATGGAAAAAAAATCTGTCTGTAATTTCTTCACGATTAAAATACTGCAACGTATACACAGTGAAATATTTATCGTTTATAATACATTCAGGGGTGATACAGCCCTTCGATTTAATCAACTTTTCCAATGGGACCAATACTGGGAACTACAAAATACAAATTAAATTTAAATTTCATACAAAAATCTTCAGCGACCTAGGCAATTTGTATGGAACTGTGATTTTTTGAGGTCCCTTAATGGGTCCAATACGGAAAATATTTCCCCATGTATAATAAGTAGCTAGGAAAGTAAGTCCCTAAACAAATTAGTGATATTATTTTTCCTTCTTATACCTAGATGAAAAATCATCCAAATCTTTCAAGTGTTTGTATAAGGTTTGTATTGTTTGATGACGAGCACAGTGGCGCAATGGTTACCACGCCAGCCTGCGACACGGGGAGGTCCCGGGTTCGATCCCCGGTCAGGTCAAGATGGAAAATGATCTTTTTCAGATTGACCTGGGTCTTGGATGTTTATCTATATATGTATCTATTATAAAATATAGTATCGTTGAGTTAGTATCCCATAACACAAGTTTCGAACTTACTTTGGGGCTAGCTCAATCTGTGTGATTTGTCCGTATATATTTATTTATTTATTTATTTAAAATAGAATTAAAATAGAAAGTATCTTATCACACATACATGTCCCAAAATTTGTTTTTCCACACTTTCGTTTCCCCACATTAATTTGTGCTTTCGACATTCAGTAGTTTCACTATTGATGCGAGGTTTCCTTCATGTAATATGTACGAGGAACAACCAACATGCAATCTAACTTAGATTAGTTAGTCTGTTTGTACACATGTATAGAACAGGATGTGGCGTGGTGCAAACGTACACTTATTAAGTATTAAAAGGTGCCTTAATGAGAAAATCAGTATACAGAGAAGAAGATATTATTATAGTTATGATTAGTAGGCTTTGACTACATACTCTCTAGGCACTTCTTCTTAGCGTTTCGATGGCAAAAACATTAAATTGTCGCAGCCCAAAAATTAGCCACCCCAATGGCGTTGTCGGTGGCATCCATTAGGTCCTGCTGCGTGCAGTTGTTCGGTCACGCAGAGCACGAGGTCAGGTGGGCCATTGCTTTCAACGCACCACACAAACAGCTCAAGTCCGTGCCATCAGAAAACCTCCATCTGGAAAATTTTCTTCGCTCCGACCGACCTGTGTCCGAAGTCTATTTAAAGACTTCCAGGTTAGCCATGGTAGTTTATGCCCAGGAGGAAGGTTCTCCTCTGGTGACTAGGCACTGTCATGCCTTTAATTCAATGATTTTAAAACTGACCAATTTTTCAATGCTTGTGTACATGACTGCTTTGTGTTAGCAAAGTTGTCTTATCAATTGATGCCATCAAAATCCGTCAAATTGGTAGCTATGTGTGTGCATGATAGATTAACTATTTTTTCTACACTTTTAGGCTAATAGAGTCTATCTGGGCTTTATATAATTTAAGGTATTAGGATATTAATATTATTATATTAAAGGATGAAAATATTAGATGTGATGTAGATACGCCCTTATGGACTCCCAGTCCTCACCTTGGCGCTAGTTTTGATAACTCTGATGGGAAAACTATTGATACGTAAGTTTTATTCCCAAACATTTACGTAGACGAGACACTTTTGACATTGCCGTGTGGTTTCTGGTAGAGTAGAATAGGACCTCTCCAAGTCTTACCGTGGATGTCGTAAAAGGCGACCTAGGAAACACGAGCTAAACAAAGCCTATAAATATCAAAAAGACCTCTCCAACCAGTCTGGCCAGCGTTAAGAGTGTAAGCCAAATCCTCTGGCTATTCTTGCTAATATATGGCTCTGGTAGTACAGAGAGCTTGAGAGATGCTTACGCAGTGGTCGGACGACCTGACCAAGGAAAACGCTAGATGCAGCCGCTTCCAACTTGGAAGCGGCTGCATCTAGCGTTTTCCTGGCTTTTGTTCGTTCGTTTTCTTGGCTCCTTGAATCCATAGGAGAGGCCACCATGTCCAGCAGTGGACTTCTTGCGGCTGATATGATAAGACTTTAAAAGCCTGTACCTATTTACAGGCTAGCCTATTCTTAGAATAAACTTTCACATCCACGCTGGTCTGAGAGTAAAGTAAAAACATAAAATGTACCAACTGCTTCTTTTCCCGCGCAGGTCGTACAAGCAGATCGAGGAAATAAAATGTAATTTAAGGAATCATGGCAATAGATGATGTGGCTAGCAACCCATCACTATTTTGATTCCATTTTCCATCTCTACACCCAGCACCATGCTAAACGTGGCTTTAGGTCCTATAGACCTGGGCTCTGTCTACCCCACAAAAAAAAAAAAACGTGATAATTATATAGTTATGTAAGTCTTCACATTTGAAACATTCCTACATTCGCACTACATATTCCATCCCCTAAGACGAGTCTCAGTCTACATATATTTCAGTTTATGACTCTACGACTCTCCGAAGACCTATTATGGTAATATTCAAGTCATAGTTTGGATCTGGAATTCTAGTAATGTTACTGAATTATAAGAATTGCCTCCATAGATATCTTTGTCTATATTACCAACTCTTTGTTTTAAGCATATAGTATAATACTCTTATTATTGTTCGATAAGTTCAAAAGTTCAACAGCCTCTGTGGTCCAGAAGTTAAGACGTTTAAATTGCCTGTTGAGCGAACATCGTGGGTTCGAAACCAGTTCGTGGGTTCGAAACCAGTTCGTGGGTTCGGGAAGCATACTTTGTTAAGTTGTTTCCAGTTTGGTTAGAATATGGCAGGCATGAATCATCTGATTGTCTGATAAAATAGATGATTCCGTGCTTCGGAAACACATTAAGCCGTTGATCCCGGCTGCCATCTGGTTGTCGTTAAGGAACCACGTCAGAGGCCGAGAGTCGGTTCCGAAGAACTTTGACACCAGGGTGTGCGTGGTCGACTGACACACCTACACGAAATGATGATGATTGTTCAATCATGATCTTTAGGAAAATCTTATCTTTAGAGTATCTGACATTATTTTTTGACCAATGTACTCCATTGACGTCATTTATTGCATATTTGCAATGTTTTACACTGATTGTGTTTCTTAAAATACTTCTTAGTATCGATTTTCTCCAGCCCCTTTATTTCGGATTGTTACAAATGAGAAGCTGTTTATTTTGAGTGTTGACGGAGTCGTTAGGAGTAAATTATGCGGTAACGTAATGGGTTTCCAGGATTTGATTTTGTTTACTTTGAAACAGTACTGAAAAGGTGTTCAAAAAGGGGTCACTCACGTGCTATTTTGTCAGGATTGATGTAAGGGCCCGGGATACTTTGGTCAAAGAATATAATCTTTCTTTCTCAGCCTGTGTTCACCCATTGTTGGGTATAGGCCTATTCATGGTTTTTCCCTTTGACCCGGTCTTGCGCTGTGCGCATCCAAGTCTTGCCCAATATTTTTGAGAAATCGTCGGCCCAGCGCATTGGTGGTTTCACCATATTCTGACAAAGCTGACACCATATTCACTACCTATATATAAAATATATATTTATAAATAACGGTTATTAAAATTGCGGTTAATAAGGTCCATGTGCAACGCGCAATAAAGCGTATTCCATTGACAGACACCGATTTTGCTGAATATGTTGTTCAATACATAAATAATAATATCTTATTAAAGTAAACAATGATGAAAGCTTTCAGTTTAAATCATTTCATCATCAGGTCTTTCTAGTCTCCACTGCAGGAGCACGACCCTCTCTGTACTACCAGTGCCATATACTAGCCTGAGTAGTCAGAGGATTTGGCCTACACTCTCCACGCTGGCCAGACGGGTTGGAGAGGTCTCTTCGATGTTAAAAAGCTTTGTTTAGCTTGTGTTTCCTTAGTCGCCTTTTACGATACCACGGGATGACTTGGAGTGGTCCGATTCTACTCTGCCGGGACCCACACGGCTCACGGCAGTTTAAATACAATTCGTAAATAATTTGTAATGGTTTGACGCTGTTTCGAAAACACAAATGGATAGAGTAGGGCTTTAATAAAGTACCCGGGCGTTACTAAACTGGCTTGTACGTGATTTTTGTTTAATTTGTATCAAAAATTATAACGCATGAACTCATGTATTTTATTTATATGCATGTTTGAATTTTCAGGATGCATTACAAACTGATCTCAAAATATTGCTTTTTTCAAGCAATAATGATATAAAGTGGTTCGAAGTTAAGTAGGCCTTATTTGGCTCCAGTACCTTAGATGGCAGTAATCTGCGTTAGTTGAGATTGGTTTTGCATTTAACATCCGAACAGACAATATTTTTCTACCAAAAGATAAACATATTGTGTTATATCCTAAAAACCCTCCTTTTATTTCAGTCGTATAAAAACATTAATGCGTTTCTCATGTGTATCACGCCATTTTCACGTTCTAACACGTTCAGTAAAAACTATGCTTAGTATTTTCAGATTGTTCAGTGCCATTACTTTGAGCAGATGTGTTTTTGATGCTGAAGAGAACAGAGTGTGAATTTACCTCCAACATGCCCTTAGTGAGGTAATTAAGCACGCCAATATAAACAACTTTTCTTAATGGATCAATCCTGGGAATTCATAACAAGAGTCGTTTCTTACAAAAGTATTCATCCACCCGGGCAATTAAGTATGAAAATGTAAAAAAAAAGTTCTCTCAGCATTAGGCCCATAGTAAAAGTTGTTCATATTGCCGGTCTACGAGTATGTCACCCAATCTTTTAATGAATATCGACGGTTAATTTAAACGCTGTATAAAAAATCTTTTTAAGCAATATTCTTGCTGGTTTTGCATAAACATTTAAACAGATTATTTTTCTACCAAAAGTAATTGTGTTATCTTGTAAACCCTCCTTTTGTTGCAATCGGGTAAAAAGGTTAATGCGTTTCTCATGTGTATCACGCGATATTCACGTTCAAACCCGTTTCGTAAAAACTATTCTTTGTATCTGCAGTGCCTTTTATTTGAGCATATGTGTTTCTGATGATATACAATACACTTTTAGGCATTACTCCTACTTGTTTTGCATTCGCTTGCAGGCTTCGGTCTCGGGTCCATACGAGATCGTTAACTCGGCTTCAGAAAAGCCAGAGTAACATTCTCTGACTTTTACTGCGGCAATTCTCATCCGGCGCGTCCATGTCGCGGGGCTGGAAGCCTTTCTCTTCAGTAGGCCGGAGTGAAAAGGTGACCAAGTTCGGATGGGGACCCAGCTCCATGGGGTATAACATGGATCCCTTGCCTAGGGTTACAGGTGAAGACCTTAACGGTGGATGGGGCGGAGACAAAAGTTGTTATAACGGCCATATCCAGCGGAAGAGGCGAGCCACAGGGGCGTAATTCCTGGATCCTGATGGAGGGCAGCGGTAGCCATCAGAACCGAAGTGAAGCGTATGGAGGTATTGTCCGGACCGGTTCACTGTCGGACTATTATAGCTACTGAAGTTATAGTACCGCGATGTAGAAAGCAAGGGGAAACTACTACATTATATATCCCATGAAAGTTGTGAAGATGGCATTACAAGGTAATAGAAAGAAGCTGCCCAGCGACCCGCGTAGCGACCGGCGCTCTGAGCTTGCCGGGGCTCAGAGTGTGAAATGGGTTACCGGCCATAGTGATATAGGCAACCAGGGGGCCTACCATGAACTTTTACAAAACCATCATGGTTTTGGTCCGTTTTATTTCAAGCTTATTGTAATATTGTTTCTAATCGTACCATGAACTTTTAAAACAAGATTGTTTTATTCCTGCCTAGTGTTGGTAAAGAACGAATGAATTTCTATTCCTTGACGATTGTGAGAGCGGGACAACGCTATGCAATTTGTATAGCTCCGTCCTTTATACGCGGCGTTCCGATCCAAAACCAACATTGGTCGTCTTTTATACAAATACAATTTGAATTTTAATAAATAAATAATGTTTAATAGTTATACAATCCAATTTAAATATTTTAAATGTATTTTTTATAAGATAACTTTAAATACTTAAAATAATTTTATAGTTTTAAACAAAAATTGTATTTGTTAGCGTAAAACGGAGCATTTTTTTCAAGACGTGCAGTTCGCGCGCCTCTTGTTTGTAGGTACCTAGCCTCGATCTCGAAGATAATTAATTATGATAAAATTAATATAATTTTGGTTTCACCATGAAAGTATGATACTAAAACCAAATGCATAAGTGAATTCTCTATTGTGTGCGTTAAGCGTGGCGTGATTTCGTGAAAATCTGAATTTATGAAGAGAAACTACACAATACAAAGACGACAATTTTTTCTTACTGTTATTTTTGTATTATCTTGGGAATTTTCAGTGTTTTTTTTCAGTCGTATAACGTGTCATGTACCTATCTACGAGAAAAAAAGTGATCTTGATTTCTTGATGATGATGATGGGAATTCTGAAACTCTCATAGAGAAATAGCGACGGCGTATACCTAACCTAAAACAATAACAAAATGATTGTTGTAGTGTTACTTTAATAAAATTGTTAGAACATTATTGTTGTATTCTTTATTTTTGTCCTTCTTATAATTTTTAATCAGATTAAAGAAGCAATTCTTCTGTTGGAGTAGGTATATACTAGTATCTGTGGTTTTATGCAAGTACATACAGTAGGTGTCTAGATTTCAGGGTAGGTAATGTATATGTTCCTTCTGTAGGCACTTATAGGCGATGTAACGGCTGTAATTTTTGATGCCAGTCGTTAAGCTAAGTAAAATGCCTTTCTATGCACCTTGAAAAATCTGCCGCAGGTTTTTTTACCAATGAAATAAACAACAACAAACCAAACATCCCTGGTAAACATGTGATATTTACTAATCAAAGTCCAATGTAATTGATGGAAGAAAGAAAACCACTTCTTAGACATTTTGATCTTTATTAACTTGCAATAGGTATCTACAATAATAATTGTTGTGAGTATTTTCCAACTGGGTTCTAACCTAAAGATTCTCTCGTAGGTGTACCTAGTGGTGGAAAATAAAACAGCGATAGCCGCATCGCGTTTCAGAAATGTTTTCTTAAGATTTTTGTCCATTTCTTTGACCTTGCTATGACGATTTGCGCAGAAATAAGCTGATTGATTGATTGTTATTAAATCACTTGTTTATACTTTATTTAAACACTCTTAACACAATTCCACTCACAATTTCAATGTTATATGAACAATACAGTGTTGTTAAAGGCTTATACTATTATGTATTCTGTGGTAAAGGTACAAATAATAATGAAAATATCAACCAAAATGGAAAAAAGTTTTGTTTCCATCGTACCCGACTAACTTTTTTAAGATCGCTAATTTGACACAAAAACAATATTGCTAACTGTCAAATAGCGGCTCATGGTACCAAATGAATGAATGATTTGCTCTGACGTCATCAAAACTGCTAGTAAAAACAACATTAAAGTAATATTGTTTTGTATACGTCATGGTACGAATTTCAAAAGTAATATTGAAATAATACTGCTATAAGAGGTTATGGTAGCCCCCCAGGTGTCCTATGGAAAAGATGCTACTGGAAGGAGAAGAAGCCTAAAGCTGCGCAAGCATTTCCGCTTTGGAACTTGGAATGTACGCGGGCTCCTAGAAAAAGGGAAGATTAACATCATGGAACGTGAACTTGATCGTTACAAACTAACAATAACTGGAATAAGCGAGACACATTGGAGGAATAGTGGTCATTATAATTCCGAGAAACATACCATTTATTATTCCGGAAGCGACAATAGTAGTTTCTCTGGGGTGGCAATTGCAATTCCTAAGACCTGGAATGATGCTGTCCTAGGCTATAACCCTGTCAACGATAGAATTATAACAATGAAACTCAGCGCATCACCTACCCCGCTCAACATCATCCAGGTCTATGCTCCCCACAGCAATCATAAAGATGACGTAATAGAAGAATTCTACAAAAATCTTGAATCTGCTATTGCTGATGTACCCAATCGGGAACTTTTGTTGATTATCGGTGACTTTAATGCCAAGGTTGGGAGTACTGATATGGATGATGGCATCCGAAATATCGTCGGGAAGTATGGTCTGAAAGGTGAACGAAACCAAAGAGGTGATCGCTTTATAGAATTTGCGGCAAACAACAACTTGACCGTAATGAACACCGTATTTAAGCACCACCCGAGACGTCTGTATACATGGACATCCCCAGACGGTAAACATCGCAACCAGATAGACTACATCTTGGTCCGCTCAAGGTGGAGAAGCTCTGTTACCAATGCACATACTTTGCCAGGAGCTGACTGTCTTTCTGATCACGAATTTCTGGTTGGTAACTTACGCCTTAAACTTCAACGCACTACACGAAAAAAGATGCCACATAAGAAAGAGGTTACTGACAAAGAATTGTTGGCGAACATGATTAATAATAAAATATCAACTTGGAGTGCACTTACCGAAAATCAGGATTCTAACACCATGTGGAAGACAGCAAAATCTATGGTATCAGATGCGATAACCCAATCTCAACCTAGACATCCTTCCGACAAAAGACAACACTGGATGACACAGGAAACGTGGAGTCTAGTAGAAGAGCGTAGACATCTCAAAGCTACTGGTGCGAGTGTCGCCGAGCTTAACTCTAAGAAGGCTGTCATACAGGCAGCATGTCGAAGAGATCGCAACAATGCTCTGGCAAAGATTTGTGATGAACTTGAAAAGCACGCTGACACTTATCAAACTAAAGATCTCCGTGATAAAGTGCGATTTATCACTCGTCAATTCAAACCCAAGACGTGGACAATAGAGAACTCCAGCGGAATAACAGTTACGGAAATACAGGATATTGTTAATGTTTGGAAGGACTACTGTGAATCACTTTTCGCTTGTCATGGTAATAGCTCATCATCACTACATCTAACGCCTCATCAAATGGACGAAGAACCGCCTATTCCGAAAGATGAAATACGAGCTGCTATAAAACACCTAAAATGCAATAAAGCTGTAGGAATTGACGAAATCCCCATTGAAGTGTTCAAAGCCATTGGAGAGCATGGAGTCACCATTCTTTACACCATCTGTTGCAAAATATGGAATACGGCCTGAGGATTGGTCGCATTCTGTATTTATACCCCTTCATAAGAAAGGGTCGACAAAAAAATGCAACAATTACAGATTAATATCTTTGATATCCCATGCGAGTAAGGTGATGCTCCACATTTTGAACACTCGACTACAGGCTTTTATTTCTCCACAAATAGCGCCAGAACAGGCGGGGTTCGTAAAAGGTAGAGGCACGCGAGAACAAATTCTCATACTGCGACAGATTGTTGAAAAATCCCGAGAATTTAACACGCCTCTGTTCATTTGCTTTGTGGACTTTCATAAGGCATTTGATACAGTCATATGGACAAAACTATGGGATGTACTTGAAGAAATGGGCGTACCACAACATCTTATATTAATCATCAGGCGACTGTATGAAGATAGCTGTGCAGTGGTTAAGGTGGATAACATTATTTCAAACAGCTTCAAGACCGCGTCTGGCGTTCGTCAAGGATGCATTCTGTCGCCACTCCTGTTTAACTGTTACACAGAATACATTATGCGGATCGTTCTGGAAGGATGGAACAAGGGTGTATCAATTGGTGGTCGGCTGATAAATAATCTTCGCTACGCTGATGACACTACACTTCTTACCCAGACCGAAGAAGATTTATCGGAGATACTGTCTCGTCTAGAAGCAACCAGTCTTCAGTATGGACTGACCATTAATAGGTCTAAAACAAAGGTGATGGTAGTGGACCGAGTAGAGGATAACCGACCAGAATTAGTAACGGTAGCAAATTGCCAAGTTGTCCCAAGTTACATCTATCTTGGTTCCACTATTTCCAATAAGGGAGGTTGTGGAGACGAAATCAAACACCGATGCGCTATTACTAGATCTGCCGTGCAAAAACTGGGCAAGATTTGGAAGGACAAAAGGATAACCAAGAAAACAAAGGTTCGCCTCATGAAATGCCTGGTCTTTCCAATTCTATTATACGGCGCCGAAACGTGGTCTCTTAAACTGCAAGATCGCCGAAAAATCGACGCCCTGGAGATGTGGTGCTGGAACCGGTTACTAAAGATCCCGTGGACCGCCTTTCGCACTAATATTTCGATTCTCAAGGAACTTAACATAAAGGAAAGACTTTCGTCGACTGTTCAGCTACGAATACTTAAGTTCTTTGGGCACATTAGTCGAAATGAGTCGTCGATGGAAAGACTTGTAGTCTAGGGCCGGGTAGAAGGCAAAAGAGCTCGAGGCAAATCTCCGACTCGTTGGACAGACTCTATAAAAACAGCGACCCAGTCTTCCATTGTCCAATGTGCTCGCAATGCTGGTAACAGGCAGAGGTGGAGAGCCATTGCACAAGCAGCAACCCTCGCCCAAGGAATGGGTAGTATAGAAGATCCCACACCAGGATCATCTGCACAACCACGACCACTCTGTCAAGAGGGAACGACTAAGAAGAAGAAGTTTTGCATTTATCATCTAAACAGACAATATGTTCTTACCGAGTTAGTCGATTTTGCAAATATAAAAAAAGTAGAAAAGCGATACGTGTCATCCAAATTTTAGTAAAATGTTATTTCATTTCAATAGGCAAACGAATTTTGTGTTATAAAAACCCTACTTCTTTTGCAGTCGGGTAAAAACGTTAATGCGTTTCTCATGTGTATCACGCGAGCATTGTTCACGTTCTAACACATTTCGTAAAAACTATTCTTTGTATGTTTAGTGCCTTTTCTTTGAGCAAATGTGTTTCTGATGCTGAATACATATACATTATACAATTTATCTCATTTTAAGGTGTTTCTTGTAGTAACTTTAGCTGTGGTGCTTAAGAGCTTGATACAACTGTATGTGAATTCACCTTTGACATTCCCTTAATAGGGTAACTAAAACCACCGATATGAAAAACTTTTGCTATTGAACTAATGCTGGGAATTCAAAAAATCTTTGAAATGTCTTTATCACGCAAAAGTGTTCAGCCATTCAGTGAAAAACGGAATCAAAATAGTGATGGGTTGCTAGCCGAATCGCCTATAACGTGATTCCTTGGATTTTCGCCCAATCCCTTGACTGGTTTTTACGGTCTGTGCGGGAAGGAAAGCAGCTGGTATATTCCATGTTTTTCCTTTTCTCCAAAACCAAAAAGGAAGAATGTGAAAAAGGTGATGTCGAGAGAACAATTTTGGATAAAAAAAAATTGACGAGCTCCGTGGCGCAGCGTCAACACGCCTGCCTGTGACACGGATGGTCCCGGGTTCGATCCCCGGTCAGGTCAAGATGGAAAATGATCTTTTACAGATTGAACTGGGTCTTGGATGTTTATCTATATACGTATCTATTATAAAATATAGTATCGTTGAGTTAGTATCCCATAATACAAGTCTCGAACTTACTTTGGGGCTAGCTCAATCTGTGTGATTTCTCCGTATATATTTATATTTATTTATTTATTTAAAATACTTGTGGTTAATAATCACTGGGCCTCGGAGGCTTTATCATTTAATTCCATTGGAACTAAAATAATTTCACGTCCAATTAAGCCCAAAACTTTTAATTCTAATTTTACTTCATAAGCGGCGTCGTTTGATTGCGTTATTAAATTTAATTAGGGTTTGCTACTTTGTGGCTTGTACAAAATAGTAACTAACAGAAATGGCTCTTCTTTATCTAACAATTTTTTTTTACGAATAATAATGCTGTAAATACATACAAAGCATTTTATTAGCTGTACCATTGAACTTGTGTTGGTATTGATTGAAACAGTGGTAACCGTTTGAAAACGAAAAATATTTAAAATTCAAAAAAAAATACCAGTGGAGTTTGTTCGTGGTATTGAATTGGAAAAATCTTGAATTTGGACGAAATTCTTTACTGAGGATCGTAATTTGTACCGAGGACCTGATATTATCTGATAGATATTAGAAGAAACTGACTACCCGTTGTAATTCTTGGCAATTAACACTTTAAATACCGTACCTATAATATCAAAAATTTTAACAGTTCTATCAGAGACTAAGAAGACGCACTGTTTACTATATAGATAGATGATTTGTACAAATTGGCAGCTGTCGTCACGAAACAATGCTATGTTACATAAGGAGGAAGGAACCTATGCAATACGGTTTTCATTGCCTTTATATAGATATAGTTGTCAGTTGTCTTTGGGAACTGAAAAGAAGATTTAAAGATCTGCTAAATCCCCCGTAGGAGCCAAAAAGTATAAAGGGTTGATTAAATACCTGAGGGATTTAAATCGGAGAGCCAAGTGGAACGGCTAAGTTTCGTTCGTTAATTTTGCTAAGCATTTTGCCAGCTTTTGTTTATACTACTTATTAAGAAAACAGACATACGACCCACCTTATAAAAAGCGGTTGCCATGGCCTATGGATGTTTGAAACACCATGCGTCTTTTATTTTGTTATTAAAAGAGAATATAATAAAAATAGATTGGATTACGAACAGTATCCAGAGGTAAAAGAAAATGCGTGATTTCGTTCCCGTTGAAGGTTCATCGACCGCACTTCTAATTTTTGCAGAAAAGTTGGTCATAAAACGCATAGATTTTTCAAAGCGGTTTTTTTAGAAATGTCGGCAAACAGAGGATCATATTACTTTACAAATTGCCATAAATAACTACTCTACTGTAAGACTCTTTTAAAAATAAATCTTGGATATTCTCCTCTCATCCGTAGATTTTTATTTTATGTTCTATGCGACTGTGCTTAAGACCTTAATGATGCTATTAGAGAAGTTTGGACACATACTTCCATAACATAGTCACTGATGACTGTATAATGGAAGAAATTTAAGTGATTTTACTCTACGCTGTGGTAATATGCAGTCTGTTTCATTTTCCTATTATTTATTTATTAGCCATGACTGTCCCAATGTTGGGCAAAGGCCTCTCTTTCACTCCTCCAATATTCTCTAGATTGTTCAATTCGTCGCACCAGCGCGTCCGGGGCTGACCAGGTAGTCGCTTGCCGTTTGGAATCCAATCAGTTACTCCTTTGGCCCACTGATCTTGGGACATCCTGGTCACATGCCCGCCCCAGACCCATTTTAATTTTGCTGCTTTGTCGGCTACATCTTCCTATGTTATAAAAATAAATATAAAATATATATGTATATGTTATAAATTTACTGTCCAAATAAATATATGCACCTTTCGATTATGTTTTAAATAATACAATCACGTTTTTTTCCCTTGCGGGGTAGACAGAGCCTCAGTCTCAAAGACCTAAAGATACGTTTAGCACTGTGGTGGGCGTGCAGATGGAAAATGGAATTAAAATAGTAATGGGTTGCTAGCCGCATCGCCTATTGCTATGATTCCTTAGATTTTCCCCATTCCCTTGAAAATATAAAAATAACCTTTTCATACAAATTGCCCGACCTGCTGAATACTTTTGTATGTATAACACATTAGTCCCATAGAAAAAGTTGTTCATATTGTCAGGCTAATTCACCCCTTAGGGTATGTCGAGGGTCAAGTTACACACTGTATACACCCTTATTTTAAATTCAATTCACAAACTTTAAGAGGTGACTCAGCCCATCTACATGAATAACTGTTATTGGACCAATGTTGAAAATTCAATATTATTTTTACCTTTTCCATTCAATTGGTACGATCAGCCGAACACTTTTGTTTGGGAATGTAATATTTTTTCCATTCCCAAACAAATTTATAATTAGTCCCATAGAAAAAGTTGTTCATATTGTCGGGCTAATTTGCCCCTTCAAGAGTATATCCAAGGTCAAGTAACACACTGTATAGATGGTAGGGAAGGCCGAGACACAATTTCATAAAACAAATAAAAGAAAAAAAATAACCTTTCTACTTTCAGACAAGTGAAAATGCTGGCGGAAGAAAGATATGAATGAAAGAAGCTCCACCAACAAGACTCCAGCTCCGAAGATGATCGACTACCTGTAAATTTTCATACAAAAAGCGATAACTCTTACGAAATGAGGAAATTTTGGTGTCATTCGATTAAGCACACCTTAATCAGGGGCTAACCGTTCTCTTTTATTGATTCGGTTTAGATAAATTTAAATAAATTAAAATGCCCTAGGTATTTTTCAAGTAAAAAATATGGATATTGACTTAGATGCCCATAATTTTTGTTGTAAGCAACATATCTTAAATATCAAAACGTGCAGCCCTACTTCTCCAATTTATCATTAATGTGTAAAAAAAGGGTCGTGCTCCTGCAGTGGAGACTAGAAAGACCTGATGATGATGATGATGATGATGTGTAAAAAAATATTCAAATTGGACTTTGTTTGTTGGGGTGGGAAGCGTTATCACTTTTTGTATGAAATTTCTATCTTCATAAAAGGAGATCCCAATCACAAGCTTGTTGAATTATGTATTAATTAATAAAGTTTCTGATATAGGTTTTTCTTTTGTTGATGAGATGGTAAAACAATATTCAGACCAGATTCTTGGCGTTACCTACCAACTGCAACTACAGAACAATAGCAGACATCAGCTATGCACAGCGCATTTTGTATTCTGTTTGAATTCAGACAGTTTGTCTTTAGCTTTGCGGACATTACTTGAAATAATAATTCCCATCTTGCCGGTGCAACGGCAAACGAGCAAGGGGGTCACCCGATGGTAAGTGGTTTAATGTTATTAGTATCATCATCATCTTCATCAGCTCCCTTTTCAGTCTCCACTACAGGAGCACGACCCTTCTGAGCCATAATATTAGCCAGAGCAGACAGAGGATTTGGCCTACACTCTCCAGACGGGCTGGAGAGGGTCTCTTTAGTCTTTATAGGCTTCGTTTATCTTATGTTTCCTAAGTCGACTTCTACAACATCCACGGGAAGACTAGGAGTGGAGTTATTCTACTCTGCCGGGAACAACACGGACATAGGCGCTTTCGAAAGACTTCTATCGATCGAAGAAGCTACTTGCTTGGTTTGATGTTATCAATATCATCATTCTCCTTCGTGCTTCGGAAGGTACATTAAGCCATTGTACATACACATACATAAGTGGCAGTCGTTAAGGTAGGCCAGAATGCCTCTATAGGTAGCTTGAAAAATTTGACACTAGTTTTGGCCTCTTACACACGAAATACAAAAAAAACTCACACATGGTCATTGCAGCCGTAAGAAGTCCACTGCTGGTCTTCCCCTAAGATTTCTATCGATTGATGCTACTTGCTTGGATGGATTTGGGATAAGTAAGTTGCACCTGGGGAGGCCGGGCGCGCTTACCCAATGCTATATCTGCAACCACCGGACACGCAGTTAAGGATGGCACCCGTGACCGTAACATACAATAGATTTTCAAACAGAAATTGTAGAGAGTGTAGGCCAAGTCCTCTGACTACTCTGGCTAATATATGGCTCTGATAGAACAGAGTGGGTCGTGCTTATGCAGTGTAGACTAAAAAAAGACCTGATGATATAGATAATGATAGTATGAAAAGCGGCATCTATGAATTTTTCATTCACTGACCAAGATGAATTTCTAACTGTAACCTCTATATCGTATAACAAAGGAATCAGAGATGCATTGCGTTCCGTATTCTGTTGCAACTCAAATTGCCTTTAAAAAACCTTCTTGTTTGCCGTTATAATTAATTACTTTTTATTTTAATAAGACCTATCAATATAGTCTTTGAAACTTCGTTAACATGACCTAGAAATTATATTTCTAACTGTTTTTTCTCTACTTAGCACAGAACAATGGAATCTGAGATGCACAGCGCATTCTTTGCGTGTCTTAAGCGGTGAAATTCTGATTTAGAATTTATTACTTTGTATTTCAATGTGACCTTGCATTAAAGTCCTCTGTAACTTGGAATCATGATCTTCAAATTTTCACGAGTTTCTAACTGTAAATTCTATTTGAGCCAAACAAAGGAATAAGTGCAGTCCGTAATCTGTTCGAAATTCAGTTGTATCTTACGTGTTACAGGAAACTCTGATTAAAAATGTATTAGTTAACATTTCAATGTTATCTTAAGTTATAATTGTCTAAAATTCTGTAAACGTGACCTTTAAAGTATATCATCATCAGGTTTTTTAGTCTCCACTGCAGGAGCAAGACCCTCTTTCTACTTCCAGAGCCACAGATATCAGCCAGTCATCCTCCTCAAAGTATGTACCAAGACGAATATGTAACTGTAACTTCTGTACTAAGCACAGAACAATGGACTCTGAGATGCACAGAGCATTCCAAATTCTGTTTGAAATTCAGTTGTATCTTATGCATTGCAGGCATTTGCGTGAAATTCCAAATAATCCAATCACAACTTATCCTAACTAATCCCAACGAATTTTATAAATATGAAAGTGAGTGAGTTTGTTTGTTACGCTTTCACGCCCTATCTACTGAACCGATCATCTTAAATTTGCATACGTGTAGTTTGAAGTACGGAAAAGGACATAGCCTACCTTTCATCCCGTAAAAAAGTATAGCAAAGTATATTTCTAACTGTAACTTCTCTTTGAACCACAGAATAATGGAATCTGAGCAGATGCACAGAGCATTCCGTATTGCAGGCATTTGCGTGAAATAGTATCTAATTCTGATTTAGAATTCATGATGGTATTTCTATGTTATCCTGTAACTTCTATTCTTACCACAGAATAATGGAATCTGAGATACACAGCGCATTCCGTATTCTGTTTAAAATTAAGATAAATCTTATGCGTTGCAGTTAATTGTGATGATTTAATTACTTTCTTATTCAATTTAACCTTTCATTATAGTCGTTTAAAACTCTTCCCTTTTGAATCTTTGAATTTACTTTTCTACTATCGACAGAACAATGAAATCAGAGATGCTCAGCGCAGCGTTTTTTGTTTAAAACTTTGTTGTATCTTTTGCGTTGCTAGCATCTGCTTGAAATAGTATCTGATTCTGATTAAGAATTTCCGGCATTTTTTGAGTTCTCATTAGAGGTGTCTAAAGGATTGTTAAGGGCAAATTTACACGTGGTATGTTCGTTTAAAATCAACCACAACTTGCGCCACACTAGCTTTAGAGCCAAAAAGGAACTCAAAATGTTTTAGCTCTTTTTCTTCCACGCAGGTCATACAATTTGATTAAGGGAATAGATAGTGACTTAGAGGTAACTAAATTAATATGAGATGCGTACATGTCAACTTCCCCTTTTTATTTTAAAGCCCAACATATTAAATAAATATTCATACAATTAGACGTAAGATGAACGCAGACAGCAAATCGTAACAGTTTCTTAAATAACAATGACATCGATATATCTTACCGTGTTCCTGAGTCAAACTCTTCAATAGGTATAGGCCTACCAGCTTTTTTATTCCCGTGGGGAGCATTAGAAGCCGGCAAAATTTAAGGAATTATATCAATAAGCGAGCAACTAACCCATTAAATTTATTTTCCGTTTTCCACTGAAACAATAAAGGTAAACTTTCGGTTTTGGACTTTGTATACTTCAGTTATCAAGACGAACGATGAAAGAAGTTATTAATATGTATGAATGTATATTTTTTACGTCAAACTTATCATAACAGTCTTTGTCATAATCATTATTAGATTGCTTTGCTTAGATCACTATTAATAATTAGAACTATAATAATGGATATCAAGTGACTCCACAAGACGTAACAAGATACTAACCAGAGAACATTAGCGACAAAACGGATATAAAGATATCTAGAATCGACTAATTACAAAATGCGGGATCAAATTGTTTACCTTCATCACCATCATATCATCCGCAAAAAGTCCGCTGGACATAAGCCCGAGGCATAGAATTACCAATACGACAATAAAAACGTTTGGGTACGGAACCGTAAAAATACTTTGATAGCGTTTCTAATGCTTTATTTTGTTTTAAGCACATTTTGGGAGGAAACGTTAAGCTATTGGTCCTGACTGTCATCATTGATGGCAGTCGTTAAGCTTTGTCAGACGCCTTAAGGCAGAATAAATGAAACCAGTGTTGGCCACCTATACAAAAATCGTGTCATTTATAGTGAAATTATATGTATAAATAATAAATAAATAAATACGGACAAATCACACAGATTGAGCTAGCCCCAAAAGTCCCAAAAGTTCGAGACTTGTGTTATGGGATACTAACTCAACGACACTATATTTTATTACAAAAACATATAAAGATAAACATCCAAGACCCAGGTCAATCTGTAAAAGATACTTTTCCATCTTGACCTGACCGGGGATTGAACCCGGGATCATTCGTGTCGCAGGCCAGCGTGTTGACCGCTGCGCCACGAAGCTCGTCTCTTCCAGTACTGCAGCAACCGTGAAGCAGGTGCAGGGAATAGCTATGTATAGCTGTCTACTATAACCTAATTTATGATGAGGCTTTAAAATGTGGTTCCCGGCGGAGTCGAATCGGACCATTTCAAGTCCTCCCGTAGAAGGTGACTTAGGAAACACAAGCTAAACAAAGCTTACAAACATCATAAAGACCTCTTCAATATATCTGGCCGGCGTTGAGAATGTAGGCCAAATCCTCTGACAGCTCTGGCTAAAATATGGCTCTGGTAGTACAAAGAGGGTCATGCTCTTGGCAGTGGAGACTAAAAAAACCTGATGATAATATTATCATTATACTTTCGGTAGATAGTACTCTCGGTAGCTGTCTACTATAACCCTAATTTAGGGTCAGGATTTAAAGTGTGGTTCCCGGCAGAGTAGAATAGGACCACTCCAAGTCTTCCCGTGGATGCCGTAGAAGGCGACTTAGGAAACACGCAAACATCATAGAGACTTCTAACCCATTTGGCCAGCATTGAGAGTGTAGGCCAAATCCTCTGCTGCTCTGGCTATCTATGGCTCTAGTAGTCCAAAGAGGGAGATGCTCCTGCAGTAGAGACTAAAAAGACCTGACGATGATAATATTATTTCCAGTATTGTTTATCTGTGAAACTATAACCAGCAAATGTTGAGCAGGTGCAGGGAATAGCTTTCGATAGCTGTTTACTAAAACCTAATTTAGGGTGAGGCTTTAAAGCAATGGTTTAACGCGATACATGAATTTTTCGGGGTCCAACGCTGCTTCAATAAGAAATCATTTGGAAGAAAACATAGACATCATTTAAAATTTTGACCTTCGACAAACTGTTAAATATTTTATGAAGTACTGTTTATAGTTTAAAGTGTGAACATGAAGCTTTATTAAGAGTTAGAGTTTTTGAATTGTATGCAGATGTTTTCTTATGATTTCACAATTGTTACACATTTAAATAAAATTATTTTAATACGGTTTTATCGCGTTTATCACATTATTTATACACCTAACGTTTCGATCACTTTTCAGTGTTCGTGGTCGCAGGTAGACTAAGTTGACATTTGCCTAATATTTTATTAGAACTGAAAAATCTACCATAAATTAGTTTGAAGGGTTTTCTAGAGCTCAGTAGATCGAAATTTGAAATGATATCATGTTTCTCTTGAAACCAGAGCTCTAATTAAAATAAATTGCCTTATTCATTTCACACAACACAATGTTTTTCTTCAAAAAGACCGTACTTAAGACCAATTGGACTACAAAATCATATTATACTGGTTAGGTCAGGCGTAGTTCGAACCTCGGATCTTTCGATTTTGGGTTGCTCTCTCATCTACTAAGCCACTGCCGTTTCATTATATTAGGATTCAAATTGCAAGATTTAAAATAAATAAATAAATATATAGGGACATATCACACAAATTGAGCTAGCCCCACAGTAAGTTGTGAACTTGTGTTGCAGGATACTAACTCAACGATACTATATTTTATAACATATACTTATATAGATAAACATCCAAGACCCAGGTCATTCTGAAAAAGATCGTTTTCCATCATGACCTGACCGGGGATCGAACCCGGGACCCCCGTGTCGCAGGCTGGCGTGTTGACCGCTGCGCCACGGAGCTCGACTGAGTCAGTAAAGCCTGTGGTAAGCCAGTAATTAGTACAGCCTCGGCTTCGGGGATCAACCGAGATAAGTGAGACTTACAATTATATATAATATAATTTTATATATAATATTTAATGCCTTAAGGCAGCTTGAAAAATCTGACACCAGTGTTGGCCACTTACACATACGAAAAACAAACAAACAACATATATAATATTTGCAATTTATAAATTGTCTTCGTGTATCTGTGTTATCCACAGATAAATTAGCAATGTAAAGTTGAAAGAATTTTGAAAATCGTTATTTTTGTAGCCTGTTCAATGCAAACAAGTATATATTTTTCAATACATTTGCTAATAATTCGGTTCTTATGACATCGAAATCTGTATTGTAATGATGTATTTACTCAATATTTTTCATAGAATCCGTGCAAAGAGTTTCAAGTTCAGCTTGAAAACTTTTTTTGATTCGGGAGATGTGATTTTTTAACCGATATCGAAAACAAGAAGGTTATCAATGTACTTTTTTGGAGATGTAAAACCTAAATGAATGTACCTACCTAATTATTATAAATATTTTTTTCAAAATCTGCTTTGGTTCCTAACTTGTTTAAAGTCCTTATTTGCTGAATTGCAACCTTGTTTCAGTTTATGGTAATCGCAAATGTATTGAAAAACGTCGTATGATACTCGTACGGTAAGCTGTCTATTATTGTCGTCGGTTTATTTTAAACACTCGGTTTCGCCTCGTGCCTATATAAATACCTCGACTATAACATCCAGCTTACCGTACTTGTATCATAATGTACTATTATGAGTGATATAATTTTCCCTCATTCGATATTTCAATGTTACTTATTACTTACTCATCTTATTGTTCCTCAAGACCGTTGCTTAACATGTGTAAGCAAATGCTTAGTAATACTTACTTGAGAATCCTAGTAATATTATAAATGCGAAAGTTTGTATGTTTGTTACTCAATCACGTTCAAGCGGCTCAAGGTATTACGGTAAATTTTGAACTAAGATTACCCAAATTAACACATAGGCTATATTACACCGGAAAAAGTTACTGTTCTCGAAAAATTTAAACCCGAACCGCAGACAAAAGTAAAAAATATAATAAATATTTGTTTTTAAGAATAACATCTTTCAAATAACATCAAAATCTAATTTCCAAATCAGAGGTTCGAGACAAGATCAAAGCTAGGTGACATGGTGGTGAACCGCAAAATTATATGGAGTCTGTGGAGCGGGGTGCGACACCGCGAGAATAAATTAAGAGCAGTACCTTTGACCTGGAGACACTTTTGGAGGAGGCATTTTCTAAATACACACTTTGTTATATGATAGTATTAAAAAGCTTAATTTTATATTATTTAAAAATAAATTGAAATCAATGTTGACCAATAAATGCTATTATAACATTAATGACTTTTTAAATGACAATTTGACGAAATGGAATTAAATATTTGGACGAATAACTTTAGGATTTCTTTTAATAATTGCTAATAATGTGACTTTTTTTTGTATTTTTATTTTCAGTAAATCAGTTGAATATTGTACGTCTAATACTGACAGGTCGCAGTGACACACTATATGTAACTATTATCTTTTATACCTGTGTACCACAATAAAGATTATTTGTATTTGTATTTGTTACAAAAAATCTTATCCAATCAGTCCATTAGGATACACAACTTTTTCTATAGGATCAATACCTACTAAAAATCCGGAAAATGAATGGAGGAAATAAATCTATATGGGAATATAGTATCCGCAAGGCAACTAGTCGCCTGGCATTTAAGAATGCAGTACGCGCACATTTTCTCAGTGAAATTTCAAAGAGTAATTGAAAAGTATATATTATGTAGTGTAGATTATGTATTTATTTAGTAGTATTTTGTATGTATGTATTTATATATGTAAGTTAATAATGTATAATTTTATATAAGTATTGTTTTCATCTACAGCTCTGGCTCAATTTTGCACTTACTTCTGCTTTTTGTTCTCGGCATCACTTGTTGGTTGACTGGTAGATAAAGCTTATGGCTTTAAGTCCGCCTATTACTTGATTATAGTGACGTTTTTAAATAAATAAATATAAATCAAATTGAGTAAGACAAAACTTGCGGCGATAGGCTTTAAAGGCGAAATGGATTTGCTCCCATTACCTCCATCGGCTTTTACTGTATTAAATTTTTCTCAACCTATAAGTGTTATTGTTATATCAAGGCAAACATCCATATTTCTTTTAAAATATTCTTGGATTGGCTTGGCTTGGATTCTTGTAGTAACAAGTATAATTGCCACATCATTGAAGCTGCAAGAAGCTTAGCAAAGGCAAAACGCAGCCACAAAAACTCAGCTGAATATTGAGTTTATTTATTAGCATTATTTAGAATTTGAAGTTAAATTACCGCATCCAAAGTTAACGCTCCGCCCTCCATATTGCGGCCTTAATCTGCATGTCGTTACGAACCGTGTCTTGACTCATCCATAATTCACGTTCTTATTCCTTACGGATGAGACAGAACCCACAGCTCTAAAGTTACATTAAGCCTGTTGGTGGTTCCGTTTTTGTCTTACAAACCCAGCAGGTGGAAAACAGAAAAAAGCTAGAGTAATGGGTTGCTATTGCTGCAATTCCATAAACTTTCCCCACCGTTACAGATGCCCTCAACCGTCTTTCCAGATCCGTGAAAAAAAAGGCAGCAATTTGCAATTGCAATTCGCTGCCTTTTTTTGCTATTTGCAGTAGAATGACTTTAAATTGAGTTGGATATTAAATTACCGCATCCAAAGTTACCGCTCCGCCCTCCATATTGTGGGCTTAATCTGCATGTCGTTACGAACCATGTCTTGACTCATCCATAATTCACGTTATGAGCACAACCTGGCTCTGTGGAGACAAAAACCATTTTACCGGTTTTCCTTCCCTTAGGGTTGATTTTTTTTCCAAATTAACATGGGAGTAACTTTGGCGTATATCTTTTCCAGTAAAAAAAGAATCAAGGTCATACATAATAACAATAGTTTAAAAAACTAAAAAACACGCTTTGTAATTACGTTTCTTAGCCAGTCATGTATTGTGTCATCAGAACTCAGAGCGTGTGCAAAATTTCATCCTTATCGAAGACCCGGAAGTGGATCAAATTAAGATTCGATAGTTAGTTACAAGTGAAGCTTATAAAAGCGTGTTTACAATAAAAATATACACGTGGTGACCTTAGAAACTCGTCCGTTTTCGTTGGTTGAAAAAACATTTGTTTTTTAGAAGAAATTTAATTGAGGCTATCTTGTTATATCTGATTGCTAAGTCGTTGATTTTGGCAAAGTCAAAGAAATTCAGTAGAAAACCAGCTTAACTCAGTTAAGTTAATAAAATATTAAAATTTTGGCCTGTGGAAAAAAAATATGTGTCAGTGGTTTAAAATAACAGCCCATAAGTAAAAGGTCCAAGGTTCGAATCCAACCAGGCCCAACTTATACTTCTGAATTAGAAGTACAAATTGGACCCAAATTGACTCGTGTAAGGTCATTTTCATTAAATAAAATGTTTGTGAAGTTAACAATCAATAATTTTTTTTCTTAAAAAAGTAAAAACACAATTGGGCTGGCGATCATTGTAATTTGTTACTCAGGAGTGTTATTGTTTTGACTCCTTAAGTCCAAATCCTTCAAGGCTTTTCGACATGAGGGGATATTAAAGAACTTCATTTACACGCATTCTTATATACAGTCCGTTTGACAAGAACGTGACAGGCATAATATTAAGTTTTAAGAATGCAAAGTAAACAATATCACTTGGCCAGTGAGAGCACTCCTTTAACTAGAATGCTCCATCAAATAAACGTCAGTTTGCCAATCAGCTTTGCACTGAGAGCACGCTTCTCGCAATGAGTGCCGCGTACGCGTCCCGCTATGAGGCGGTCTTTCTTTGTATGCATCCCAAAGGACCTAAAATGTCACGCGATTAGGCCGCCAAATACATGAAAAAGTCTAAGACGTTCGTGACAAAGTGGGTAAAGAGATATTTAGAAACTTAAAAGTGTTAATGACCTACCAGAACGTGGCAAAACAAAAAAGACGTCGACTGCGGAGGATAAACGCATTGTTCAACTGTTTGCCAAAAATCCATGATTATCATTACGATCTGGCCAAGAACAATTGAAGAGAAGGGGTCTTATATATCTTTGGACACCATCAAAAGACGTTTATTAGAAAGTGGCATTAAATACCGAAGCACAGTGAAGAAACCGCTCCTTTCCGAAAAACTGGAAAGGAGCGGTTTCTTTCTGGAAAGAAGAACATGGCATCAATGTTTTAGATTGGCCCTCACAGTCACCCGATGCGAATCCGATCAAAAATGTTTGGTCGTGGATGAAGCTCAAACTACGGAGAAAAAATGCAGTGACTGTTGCTGACCTAAGTCGTGAATTAAGGTCCCTTTGGAGGTCTTTGCCGCGCAACTACGGTGAAAATTTGGACAAAAGTATGCCACGACGATGCCAGGCGATAATGGACAATGACGGAGATTGCGCCTCATTAATTATAAAGCATCAAAGTGTATATTATGAACACCTCAATAAAAGAAAAAAATGTTAACAACTCTTATTATTTCATGAAATTATGCCGGTCACGCTCTTATCGTACATAGTGTAAATACAGAAAACTAGCAATTTTTCCCGTGACTTCGTCCACGTAAATTATATCCTATCGCCTGCAGATAAATTAGCTTTCTTTGTTAGAGAGAATTTATAAAAATCGGTTCAGTAGTTTCGGAGCCTATTCAATGCAAACAAACAAACAATTTATCTTTTCTCTTTATTATATTAAGTATAGATACATCAACTAATACAATACATGTAATACCAATAATGTCAGTCATTAAAAAAAGTCCTAAAACGATACTGTCAGCTCCTTTTCTTTCTTTGTTCCCACTACATAGACAAATCAAAGGCATTTGTATTGCGGGACGATTGCATACATTATTAAGAGGCAGATTAACCCTACAAATTCAACACACAATTATATCAACTCCTTAAACATCCGTATATCAATGCCACCACTTTATTGTAAAAGAAGTAAAGTAGAAATTCCAGGAACACGTAATTTTAGCCTTTCAGAATAAGGGTGGTATTTAATCCTAAACGTCACTCTTATGTCTGTACTTTCAAACATGTCCTATACCTAACTTAGAACCTTATTACACTAATAATAGAGTAGAAATTGCAAGATACAAATTGTAGAGATTGTATAATTAACTTAGCGAGTATTCTAGTGTCAATTCTATTTCTGTCTACTATTTGATTATAATTTGTTAACTTGCGGTTTGATGTGTGCGTATTTGTGATGGTTGAGTTAGTCGATTAATTATATTTAAATAAATCTAGTCTACGCCGTGTGTTTGCCGGCAGAGTAGAGTAAGACCACTCCAAGTCATCCCGTGGATGTCGTAAAAGGCGACTAAGATAAGCAAAGTTTATAAACATCAAAGAGACCTCTCCAACCCATCTGGCCAGTGTATTGTAGGCCAAATCCTCTGACTACTCAAACTAATACATGGCTCTGGTAGTACAAAGAGGGTCGTGCTCCTGCAGTGGAGACTAGAAAGACCTGATGATGATGATGATGAAATCTAGTCTAATATTATAAAGTTAAATAGTTTGTTTTTTTGGTTGAACGCGCTAATCTCAAGATCTAATAGACCCATTTTAAAATTTGTTTCACTGTTGAATAGGTACGTTATCCCTAAGTGCCATAGGCTATGTATGTACCAAGGGCAAAGCCGGAGCGGATCGCTACTTAAGTATAAATCCCAACTCATATTATAAATACAGAAGTGAGTTAGTATATTTGTTTGTTTGTTACCGCTTTACGCTCTATCAACTGAACCAAACTTCTTGAAATTTGGCATCCATTTAGGTTCGGGAACTAAGAAGGACAAAAGGTACCTTTCATTCCGGAAAAAATACTATTTCCGTGGGATTCGCAATAAGCGACTCCGCAAAATTATACGCGAACGAAGCCGCGAGTTAATACTATATCATTTTTATTTATTATATTAGAAGCTAGTATATAATAAATAAATAATTATAAAGGGACAAATGAACCAAATTGAGCTAGCCTTACAGTAAGTTGGAAACTTGTTTCGTTGGATACTTACTCAATGGTACTATATTTTATATTAAATACATAAATAGATAAACAGCCAAGACCCAGGCCAACCCGAAAAAGATTTTTCCCATCAAGGGCTGGCCGGAAATCGCACCCGGGACCACTCATAGTGCACTAGATAATGAAGAGATCGCATTGACAATTGAAGACTTTGAATTGAAAATTGAAGACGTTTTATTGAAAATTATTAATATCACTACATATTATAAAACAAAGTCCTCCGCCGCGTCTGTCTGTCTGTCTGTCTGTTCGCGATAAACTCAAAAACTACTACACGGATTTTCATACGGTTTTCACAAATAGATAGAGTGATTCACGAGGAAGGTTTTAAGGTATAATACATGCCCGGGCGCACCCGGGTAGGGCTGCTAGTTTTAAATATTTATTAAAAATATGATAACAAAAATTGTATTGTATAGATAGATACAGTCCGATGCAAACTTTGTGAGGGGTCGGAACATCGCGCGAGTTGATGCGCAGTACCCAATATCAGGTTCAGCAGGAAGCGAGCAGGGAAGCGGAGCGCGTACTGCGCAGCTCGCAGCTAATATCCGACCGCGCCTCCATAAAGTTTAATTCGCACTGTACCTACATACATTCCATCTTAATGGAGCACTGTTTTAGAAGAAACGCTGAACCAACATAGGCAACAACACATTTTATGTATGCATGTAGATACCAACATAATGATGATGATAATGATAAATTTTCCTATGGCATGCTGTGTCTCATCATATATATCATCCTGTATGGCAATGGGATCCCCATTGCCACCAACTCTTGCTATGAATCTAGTTTTTTATACTTCTGATAACAGGCAAACAGACATACACCCCACGTGATGGAAACAGGTATCATAGTCTATGAACTCCTGCAACACAAGGAGTGCTAAACGCGCGATGCTGTCCCTGTAAAAATCTTTTCACGACCTTTTTAAAGGACCCCATATTGCAGTGTCTCGGGAGAACAATGGCAAGCGTTCTTAATTTGTTTCAAATTAAAAACAATCTCTTTTCAAATTCGACCACTTGTAAAGCAGTTACAATGCACATGCAGGCCAACAAAGACACAAACTAAACTGCAAATTCCACTTTTTAAAAATTCCAGTCCTAAAGTGTTATTAAATTTCGAAATAATAATGTGCACCAGAAATTCCACAAACACCGAGGTAAGACAAACACAGATCTCATTCGGAAATCCAAACGGAATACAAAGTGGTTTTGCATACCTCATGCCTTGCCATGGTTTTTCAGGAGCTTGGGAAAGTCGTTATGTAAGACATCCAATATAATATTTTTTTATCTTTTTACGTATAGTAAACAGACACAGTGACACATTTGAAGGTAAATACTTATATTAAACGTATTGTTGCCTATATTATTTGAACTTAAAGACCTTGCTTGTTTCACATAAAACAATTTTATGTATAATTTCGCCTTAACATAAGTTTTCCTATGGCTGCACGGGAATCACCTGTATGGCAACTCTTGCTATGAATCTAGTTCATAATGTATTTCAATTTATAATAATTTTTATTCAAATTTTAACACTTGTAAAACAATCCACACATAATCCAATACAGAGACAAATTAAAAGAGAAATATGTAACATACCACATTTTCAAAAATCCCAGTTTTTAAGTATTATTAAATTTCGAAATAATAATGTATACCAGAAATTCCAAAAGAATCGAGCTAAGACAGACACAGATCTCATTCGGAAAGCCAAACAGAATATAAAGTGGTTTTGCATACCTGATGCCTTGCCATTGTTTTTCAGGAGCTTGGGAAAGTCGCTATAAAAGAGGTTCAATTTCCCTAAAAACCTTCTATATCTTTTGTGTATGCGTCTATCTACGTACTATAGTATGTTTCCTATACACATTCATTCTATTAATCCGATATGACAATTCTATTTCTATTCCATTCTATTTCTAGCCTATACTGTACCACTGCAGGGCAAAGGCCTCCCTTTTATTATTCCAACTATTACGGTCTAAGGCATTTCGACATAACAATTCGTATTATCATTATCATCAGGTGTCTCCATTGCACGAGCACGAGCCCTCTCTGTACTTCACGAGTCACATATTAGCCAGAGTGTTAAAGGATTTGGCCTAATTTCTCCACGCTGACCAGACATTAGATAGATGAAAAAATCAAATTATTTTGTTTCTTTGTAATAAAGTTGTTCATATTGACAGGTTGAGTCACTCTTTTAAGGATCAGATAGGGTTTAATTAAAATATTGTATGTAAGTTTATATGTATACTTTGCCTGTTCTATTCTATTGTCGTCTCCTGTAGCCTTAACGGCTTGACCAAGTTTGAAGTGTGAGTTTTCATTAGATTTGTTCTTTCCCGGAGTGCTATAGGCTTCGTCGGTTCGGAACGCTAGTAGTCTGTAGCTTTTGAACAATTAATAAATACATATTATCTAATAAGATAATTCTAAATATGAAATGACGTGAAAAAGTGCCTGCGAAGGCCTATTTTCTGAATAAACGTTTTGATTTTTGATTTTTTTTTTGATATGTGACGTCAGCATACATCAATATAAATAAATAAATATATACGGACAAATCAGACAGATTGAGCTAGCCCCAAAGTAAGTTCTTAAGTAAGACTTGTGTTATGGGATACTAACTCAACGATACTATATTTTATAACAAATACATATATAGATAAACATCCAAGACCCAGGACAATCTGAAAAAGATCATTTTCCATCTTGACCTGACCGGGGATCGAACCCGGGACCTTCCGTGTCACAGGCCGGCGTGTTGACCGCTGCGCCACGGAGCTCGTCTTATATGGCGAGCCCTCTTATTAATATGGCGAAATGGTTGGATTATTTTAAATAAACCACTTGTTACAATTATTATTATATTAATGAATTGCCAGCACACACTGAGATAGATCCTTTTTGTGACGTAACTTGATAAAAAGGATATATAATATATGTATTAGTGTATAATACTAATGTGACACCTAGGATTTTCGCCCAATCCCTTGACCAGCTTTCACGGTCGGTAGTAAGTAAAATAAACATATTTTACCTTTATCTATATGTTACGAGCTCCGTGGCGCAGCGGTCAACACGCCTGCCTGCGACACGGATGGTCGCAGGCAGTCAAGATGGAAAATGATCTTTTTCAGATTGACCTGGGTCTTGGATGTTTATCTATATAAGTATCTATCATAAAATATAGTATCGTTGAGTTAGTATCCCATAACACAAGTCTCGAACTTACTTTGGGGCTAGCTCAATCTGTGTGATTTGTCCGTATATATTTATTTATTTATTTTGTTACAGGCTTGTTTCTGTCGCTACGTTTATACACACACGTTATTTTCCAACAAACTAAGAGAAGCAACCCAAACAAACGAACTCTTTCTTATTTGCGGTAACGAGGCGAAACTTTTTCTATCTTTCCTTGAACTAATCAAAGCGAAATCAAAGTTTAGATGAACTGGGAATTGGAACACCATCTACTTATGGCGCTGTGGTATGCGACACCAGCGCCACCCAACAATTGATTCTTTTAAATCTTAATCATATCAAATTTAAAAATCTAATAGTGGAATGCCCTAGTAAATTACTTGTAGTATTCTTGATATAACTTTTCTTAAATATCATAATTGAAGTTTAAGAGAATTACCCATTACGTTTACATTAGATTTTTTTTTAAATAGGTTCTTGTTTTTGTTGCATAATGAACTATAACGAGTTACATGATTTAAATAAATTGAAAAAGTCGACTGTCATTATTGAAAATTTAAGTCCGCTATATAGATTTTTTTCTGTTGTTACATAGCCTATGGCAATCCGGGGAAGAATACAAATATACTGGTACCACACACTTTAAAATCGGTCAAGCCATTTAGGCTTCAGGAGGCAACAATGGAGCAGACATACTTACATATGGATGCGCGAAAGACATTATTACCCACTTTCTGAGTGGTACATTCGAGTTAGTATTGAACAGAGAGAATATTGAACAAAAGCATATCATAGACTTAAAGTGGTAGCTGGTTAGTTACGCTATAAATAGTCTGTTTAAAAAATATAGATATAGTAGATGGGCAAATAGTAGACAAAGAAACCCCGCTCTAAAATGAAGCACCAACAAAACAAACTCTCAATATTCGAGCCAATGTAAATGAGTTCAACACAAAGCTGATTCGCTGAAAAAACCGGCCAAGTGTGAGTCGGACACCAACTGGATGTTTCGTATAAAATAAAAATTTCGGATAAATTTTAGACAAAAGTATATAAAGTTGCCGTTACTATGCTGCCCTTCTAACCATAACCACCTTAACTGACATTTTCGTCCAAAGTGAAGATTATTGTAGACCTCGTCGGCCTGATTTTGAATATGTTATTAACAAATTTCGGACCAAAATGTCAAATAAGGTGGTAATGGTTAGAAGGGCAGTATGGGCCTCATAAAAAACTCAAGGTCGCTCAAAGATCCATAGAGAGGGCTATGCTCGGTAATTTTCTGCAACATCGAATCAGAAACGAGGAGATCTGTAGAAAAACAAAGGTCATGACATAGCCCAGCGGATCACCTCTTTGAAGTGGCAGAGGGCGGGGCACATAGCGGCTGCCAATGGGGCAGAAAGGTTCTTGAATGGCGACCACGTATAGGCAAGCGCAGCGTCGGACATCCACTGACCAGGAGGTCAGATGGTATATGGATAGGTCGCAGGAAGGCGCTGGATGCAGGCCGCTTCCAAACAGTCGTATTGGAAATCCTTGGGGGAGGCCTATGTCCCGCAGTGGACTTCTTGTAGCTGAGATGATGAGGATTATGATGATTTATAGTTGGTTAATTGTGATGTAGGTTGGAGCTTACCCGCCACCTGGAAACCGGTTCTTGAAGGGACGAACAGCCTCCGTCCGTGGTCCAGTGGTTAATGCGTTTGCCTTCTTGACCCGGGGGTCGTGGGTTCGATTCCCACGGGAAGTATACTTTGATAAGTTGTTTCCAGTTTGGTTAAGTAGGACATTGCAGGCATGAATCACCTGATTGTCTAATAAGAAAGATGATTCCGTGCTTCGGAAGGCACGTTAAGCCGGTGGTCCCGGCTGCCATCTGATAGCCGTTAAAAGAACCACGTCAGAGGCTGAAAGGCAGTTCCAAAGAACTCTGACACCAGGGTGAGCATGGTTGACTGACCGTGTCACTTATACGAAAAGATGATGATGAAAGGACGAATAGTAAAATCCTTGTTCAGCTTACAGAGCTTGACACAGTAAGCTCTTTTCACACACGGCCATCATCACCAGTTGCCGTAGAGAATATTTAAGATGAGATGGTTTCTAGTAAAATAAAGAATTATACATAAACATTTATACATATAAATGTTGTGTCCTTACTAATATTATAAATGCGAAAGTGAGTTTGTTTGTTTGTTACGCTTTCATGCCAAATCTACTGAACCGGTCATCATGAAATTTAGCATATTCATAGGTTAGGGTACTGAGAAGGACATAGGCATATAGCCTATGTCCTTTTCAGTACCCTAACCTATCATGCGGGCGAAGCCGCGGGTAACAGCTAGTTGTTTTATATTTACTGCTTCAGTGATTCCCACTGATGTATTATGAATATCCAAATAAACATTTATTTGGATACACTACATAATCATCGTTCCTATTTTCTATTCTACGAATAGCTCTTTGATCTTTGTAAAGGTTTATAAGCAAAATTCCGCACAGCTGGAAAACAAAAGCTTTGCAGGAGCTTTATCAGAATTGTTGTTGTAAGAGATTTTCCTAGAAGCCTTTTTAAATTTTTATTTAAATGTAAATAAACATTTGAGTTATTTCTTTGTGAGACTTCATGCGCGCTATTTTTGGTTGACATTTGTCTCCAAGAAGACATCCGGATCGGATAAGTTATAACAGGTCTTGTTTATTTTTTATTTTTATTTTTCTGAGGAAGTTTATCGACTACAGTAATAGTATAGAACAATAGGGTAAAAACATTCAGTCATTTACAAATCTCCACTTATAACTATTACATAAGCAATAAAAGAATCGACAAGTTAGCGACAGTTTAACACAATACACAAGCAAACAAAACATATGAACCATTACACAATGCAGCAGCGGGATAAGTGAGAAGTGAAGCTTAGAGAAAAGAAAAGAAAAAACCACAAAAACCATATGAATAAAAGTAAACTGTAACACAAAAACAGAAAAAAATTACTCTGTCTGTAGATAATCCAAGGTTCTGTCAAAAGATTGCTAAATATTCTACGTGGTGATATCTACTTTCACCAAAAGACTTAATAAGAACTGCACATCTATACCAAATAATGACAAGACTTTTCACAAGATGGCGCTTAACGATCCTGAAACACGCAAACAGAGTTTTTTCAGTCCGAGACATAAATACTACCTCCGACAAAATTCTGACAGGCCTACGGTTCCTTGGACGTACACCTTGCCCAGCGGGAAAATCTTCCTTTTGTAGCAGTTGAGAATACCACCTAACTCCCGCTACAAGTAGTTATGTAGATGACCAGCCAAAGTATTTGCCATTAAGAGCGTATACTAGCAGTATTTTTTCAATATGGTTTCCATACAAATGTATTTCTCTATTTTCTCGCTGAAAACTGATTCTAGATCCACAATTCTTTTTTCATAAAATCTATTACTAAAATAGGAATGCCCCTATTTTTTACTTTTTCCAAAAAAACTGCTTTTGTACAATTTTTTTTTCTTTTAAACAGGTTTTTAGAAAAATAAAAAACATAGGGACATACCTATTTTAGTAATAGATTGTATGTAAAAAGAATTGTGCCTCTAGAAGCAGTTTTCAGCGAGAAAATAGAGAAATACATTTGTATGGAAAACGCACTGCTAGTATACCCTCTTAAACTAATGTACGGGTATCGGTTAAATCCTTAAACGAGCGACACTGGATTTAATTTTGGCTGGGCCATCATTTGTTTTTATATTTCTTTTCAAAGAGAAAGACTTTTTTTAATATACTTTGAAACTGTTTTCCACAAGGATGGCTCCATTCTCTCCACTACGAAATACCCTAAACCTAAACTAAAAAAAGCGGTGTAAGCAGCCGCGTTCAGACAAAAACGCCCTAGTTTCAGAATTCAAGATACACACGGCCCTGGATTTTGTACGCTAACGAAATTATGCGTTTGCACGCTCCCATGTTTTTGAAGTGTTCAACAAGCGAGATGAGCGTGCTTGTATATGAGATGAGGAATTTTTATCTTGTAAATTTTTAACAAGTTCTCGTGTGTTTTAGTAATTTTCTGGAATTTCTTCCGATGAAGAATATGATCACAGAAAAAATTCTACGCAGAAAATGTAAAAAAATATAAATTTTAGTTTCAAATTAGTATTAGCCGTGTGGTTTCCGGCAGACTAGAATAAAACCACTTCAAGTCTTCCCGTGGATTTCGTAAAAGGCAAATTAGGAAAATTAGCTAAACAAAGCTTATAAACTTCAAAGAAACCTCTGCAATCCGTCTGGTCAGCTTAGAAAGTGGAGCCAATTCCTCTGACTGCTCAGGGTAATATATAGCTCTGGTAGTACAGGGTCGTGTTTCTGCAGTGGAGACTAAAAAAGACCTGATGACAGGAGAGAATAGGCCAGTTTCCTGGATCTAAATATAAATACTAAGAATATACTAACTTAGTTTATAAGTTTGTTGTACTAACAAAGATATGGATATTTATCTGAAATAAATGTATTTTATTTTATTTTTATTTTATAATACTAAAATTAGTCCATCAGTTATATACATACGTCTCTGGATTTTGTAGTCGCTAACGAAATAATGCGTTTGCACGCTCCCATGTTCTTGAAGTGTTCAATAAGCGAGATGAGCGTTCTTGCATATGTGTTTAAGAATTTTAATCTATTAAAATTTTAACAATTTCATTTGTGTGTTTTAGTAATTTTCTAGATTTTCTTTGTTCCATACCATAGAATATATAATACAAAATAAATACTTTGTACTAACAGAATTAAAATTATTATTTACTAACAGCCCTCTCCAGCTGTGCCCAGGCATGAATTATATTTTTAAACCTTCATCATTAATAACTTTATCAATTAGTTAAAACCACTTGAAAAGCCGTGCAGTAGTTTTTAAGTTTTATAATATGCAGACATTTTAAGCGGGAGCGAGTCGAAGAAACTCTGCTTGCGCGTTTCAGAATCGTTCGGCGCCATCTTTATTTATTTATTTATTTATAGGTATTCAAAAAGGTTCACCAACAGGTTACATGTACACCACTAATATATAACATTCCACTCTATGCTTACATGCAACCCAATTATAGGTGGACACAACGTTCATATACAACTAGAATAAGCCTAACCTAAGATTACATAAAAAAATATTATTAACAATTTCAAATAATAATAAAATAATACAAAGGAAAAAATAAAATTAACAGTTTGAAAGTTTGGTAAGAATAGGGTTAAGTAGTAGTTATTAGCGTCGAAGATTCAATGACTGAATTTTACTTTTAAATTTAAACAAGGAGACAATAGGAGTACAATTCAGTATATAATATAAATTAATATACAGAAAAAATACTGGCACTTTGAATTAAAAACGATGGACGTAATCAAAGTCAGACTTATCGCTCGAGCACGTAAGAGGGTCAATCAATCTTGTGAGAAGTCTAGGAGTTATTTGTTGTGCCATAATATCGTGTTCATTCTTTTGGTTAATGTTAGAGTTCGTCACATATTTAAGCAATATAATTTGTTTAAGTCGACCAGATTGGTAGATAACAAAATAACCGGCCAAGGAAAAAAAGACGAACTAACTTTTTTTCCTAGGCAAATAATTTAAACCTATCGAGAGAATATGCAAATTTAACATTGAGTAGGCAATGTCCTCTCTGGGCAAGGTTTGCAGCCAGGTTAAAAAAAAGTACTTGGTTAAGGCCGTGCAGCTTGCACGGCCTTAACCAAGTATTTTTTTGAATGGACTGTGTAGCTAGCTCCTAGTAAGCTTTTGTAAATTCACCGGAATTTTTGAGGTGAGGACAGAGGGCCCTCAACTTGTAAGGCGAACATCGCCAAAGGCCCCCCATAAAGGACCTCAGCTTTCGGTGTTGCCTGTAAACCAAGTACTGTCAGAGTTTGTACTTATGTGTCAAATCTAAAAAACCGAACTTGCGCGATTTAGAATCGTTTAGCGTCATCTTGTGAGAAGCTTTGTATCTATTTTGATAAAAGTCTTGTCTTCTACTAATGGTCTTCTTGTTATTTCTTGTATCTGTATTATTATTGGAAAGTTAAAATACAATTCTTATCACCCGTGTGTATGATCCACAGCAAATTGTTGGTTTTAGCCTAAGCTCAATATTCGCTTTGATAGTTTTAACTGTCTCAAGTGTAGACCTCATTAAATCTGTATTTTTTTGAATTTATATCATCCTCTTTCTTAATTAGTTAAATGAGGCTTGGAAATGAGGAGCCCGGTGGTCCAGTGGGTGTGAGCTCTGTGAGCGCTTACGTATGTTAAGCAACCCCTGGTGTAGTACTTGGATGGGTGACCGCAAGTGGCTTAAAAATATCTCGAGCTAATCCGTGCTTCGGAAGGTACGTTAAGCCGTTGGTCCTGGCTGTCATCGTTGATGGCAGTCGTTAAGCTATGTCAGATGCCTTAAGGCAGCTTGAAAAATCTGACACCAGTGTTGGCCACTTACACATACGAAAAACAAACAAACATTAGTTAAATATTAATGTTTTTTTAGGGTTGTATCTTAAGCTACTATGTATTTGAATTAAAGGATGATGATTTTTGGAATCAAACATGAAACGGAAAATATCACTGTTTAAATAAATGCCTTAAGGCAGCTTGAAAAATCTGACACCAGTGTTGGCCACTTACAATACAAAAAACAAACAAACAAACAACTGTTTAAATTTATTTCAGTTGTTGAAAAGCCCTCATTAAACTTGTCTGTGTTCATTAATTATGTTCGAACCGCGGTTTCATCCCCGCAAAGGTCAATTACTACATTTGTAAATATATAATTATCTTGGAATGTGGATGATTAATTTGTTTACTGTGTCCATTTAAATGAACTCATTACTTTTATCAGTCTTGCTTTGACTTCGTTCACGTGTAAGTAATTCTGATTTTTCAGTAAACATTGTAAAATTTCATCAAAATCTGTCTAGTTAGTTTTGTGTTTTGGAGTTATTAACAATCTGTACACATTTAAACAAACTTTTACTTTGATAATACAACCTTTAATTTTATATACTTCTCGGTCAAGAAAGGTATGTGGGAGACTAGGTTTAAATAGTACTAGTATTTTTACAAATCAATAATTCTTTATTTTCTCCTTCTGACCTGATGGTTTTCCATGTGACTGTAGTAAAAGGAATTTCATTTTGTAATAATCAGTTTTGTAGATTTCTGTTTGTTTATTACAAACATTAAGTAATTTGTTCCTCTTTTATTATATTATATAGCCCGTTAAGTAAACCTACATATTCGTCTACGCGTTCGAAAACTACGATGCCATAGACATACATACACAGAAACAAATTAGGATGGGAAACTTTATAACACCCTTCATTTTAGTCGGTTGTTAAAACTCAGATCAATAATTTAAAGAAAAAATCCATAACTCTCAAATCAAAAAGCTTTCAAAGCTTGCAAAACAGTGGCTAAGCTCTTAATGGGCTGTTTAAATTCCATCGCCGGTTCGCTAACAAAGGCAATAAAATTGGCTTTTGAAACGTCAAACGATATGGTAATGTAAGGACTACCTCTTTACATTCGCTGCACGCCGCCGATATTTCACGGCGAGATCTGCTGGCATTCAGATAAAAGGAACACTAGTAAGGAAAGGGCTTCTTACATTTTCTTGCTTTTTCTTGGCTGCATATATCATTACCTCATTAACGGAAAAAATGCAAAAAAGGACGAACATTGACCACGCCAGCGTAAAACGCAAGCCTTCGTTTCAGCTTAGGCAAAAGTTTTTTTTATGTTTATCTATCCTGCTATCCGGCTGTTCTCTTTTTTATTTTATTTGTTTATGACAAAAAAATATGCACTTATACTTATCGTATTTTTCTACTGATTCTCACTAAATTTTTTTTTTTTTATTAAGTTGACAAGGTCTGTGGCAATAAGGACCAAAGCTTTTTAGAAAACATTTATTTTACTTTGACTTAGGGCATCTATCAAGGTTTTTTTGGATTGAAAGACGTTATGACTTCCTTCTTTAACTTTTCTCATCCTTAACATTTACATCCTGCGTCATAAAGCCTTGACAAAGCTTAAATATAAGCAAAATTGATTCAACATTTCCTTGTACATCAGTAGCTACAAAAACAAAAAGCCGTTTCCACACAAACTAAGCACAAATACCTGGAAAGTCGGCAGATTGCGGCTTACACTTACACCAAGCGTTCCCGGTTATTCTCCACACCAATGCCTTTAAAAAAAGGCACTATACCAAAGAAAAATCAACCTTATATACATCAGTCATAAGAATCAGTATAAACGCAAAATTAATCTTGTTTGCAGAAGGTAGTCTTCACTTTGAATTCCTTACAGCACATTTTTAAATGTAAAATGAACTTTATTGGTAAGTTTTTAGAGTGTAAAGTTCAGTAATGAGAGGTATTGTAGACGTAACGGTATTGAAATGAAGATATTATTGAAAATAATGCATGGTTGACTTACTGCCGTGGAAATGAGATAGAAAATATTTGGGGGCGGATAAATTATTGAAAATATTCGATTCTGTTGGGAAAACCAAGATTTTATAGGATTCAGGATTACTTCTCCAAACCGATCTCGCGATTTGCCTTGAGAGTTCCAACGTTCACTACGGTTCTACAGAAGTGGCAGCAATGTTGTCGAAATATCAGACAAATCTCAAAAATAATCACAGTAAGCCTAGTAGTATAATAATAGTACAACTCAGCGGATTAGCTCTTTGAAGTGGCAGTGGGCAGGGCACATAGTGCGAAGAACCGAACTGGTGACCACGTATCGGCTAGCGTTGGACACCCAACGACCAGATGGTCGGACCTGATAAAGGTCGCAGGAAAGCGCTGGATGCTGGCCGCTTTCAACCGGTCGTATTGGAAATCCTTTGGGAAGGCTTATGTCCAGCAGTTCGTAGAACCTGTAGCTGAAATGATGATGATGATAATAGTAATTGTGACCATAAAAGCTTCAAATCGTATACTTCTTCAAATAGTGCCAACCGAACCCTTATCACCCACCAATATCAACCATTTAAACCTTACTTTATACAAATGAGATATGTATGTATGTCCGGTCATAAAAATATTAATCTGTTTAAGAAAGCAAGTGAGATTAGTGGTAGAAAACAAAGAAATCTATATAGGCTCGTGTTAGACAATACTCCTAAATCAGTAAAATGTGCAAATAGTCCACATAACATGTGTGTAGGAATTTATAATCGATTGCCAAATGAGCTTAAAATTTTTAATAATACTTCTTCTTCATCTTCATCAGGTCTTTTATAGTCTCCACTGCAGGAGCACGACCCTCTCTGTACTATCAGAGCCATATATAAGTATTAGCCAGAGGATTTGGCCTACACTCTCCACGCTGGCCAGACGGGATGGAGAGGTCTCTTTGATGTTTATAAGCTTTGTATAGCTTGGGGTTCCTAAGTCGCCTTCTACGACATCCACGGGAAGATTTGGAGTGCTCCTATTCTACTCTGCCGGGAACCACACGGCTATTAATAATAATTTGTTACTAAATTGAACATGTGTTTACCCCAAAAAAATGTTGATGAAATTTTTAATAATAATTAAGTACTGTCTTTGAGACAAAGCACTAAAAAGAAAAGTTCTCTTGAGAAAAAGTTGGTAATGATAAGATTACAACGATAGTTTGTTCGAGCTTAAAGAGCTTATTTTAAAATGCATTACATCGTCCGCGAGAGTTGAGTAGGTGAGGTTCCCTTGAGAGAAGTAGGTACAAACAGTATTAGTTATTCATCATCATCAGGTCTTTTTAAGTTTCCACTGTAGGAGCACGACCCTCTTTGTACTACTAGAGCCAAATTTTTCGCCAGAGCAGTCAGAGGATTTGGCCTACACTCTCCACGCTGGCCAGACGGGTTGGAGAGGTATTTTTGGTGTTTATAAGCTTTGTTTAGCTTGTGTTTCCTAAGTCGCCTTCTACGACGTCCACGGGAAGACTTGGAGTGGTCCCATTCTACTCTGCCGGGAACCACACGGCATACAGTATTAGTATTTGATTTCTATGTACAAATTTTACAATGCGGGTCACTACATCAAAACATAATAAATAGTATTAGTAGGTTTGCCGTGTAGTTCCCGGCAGAAAAGGACCACTCCAAGTCTCCCCGTGGATGTCGTAGAAGTCGACTAAGGGAATACAAGCTAAAAACAGCTATAAACATTAAAAAGACCTCCCCCACCCATCTGGCTAGCGTGAAGAGTGTAGGCCAAATCCTCTGACTGCCCTGGCTAATATATGACTCTGGTAATACAGAGAGGGTCGTGCTCCTGCAGTGGTGACTAACAAAGACCTGTTGATGATTGATGAGTATAGGTTATGAAAACTAAGTAGGTACATTTCTAACTTCCAAAATGTATATTAAAAAAAAGAAAATTAATTGTTTAGAAAGAAGTAGTTAAGACTACAGAGATAATTTGTTCGAGCTCAAAGAGCTTAGTTTAAAATGCATTACATCGTCCACGAGAATTGAGTTGAGTAGTTGAGGTTCCCTTGAGATCAAGTAGGTTCAAACAATAGTAGTATTTGATTTCTATGTACCAATTTTACGTTGCGGGTCCAATGGATAAATATTATTAGATTTAGAATAACCTCAGAGATAAATAAGGAATTTCATAAAACAACTTCTAAAAAATTCGTTAAAATGGAAATTTATTCTATAAATCCCATCCCATCCCATCCCAACTAATATTATAAATGCGAAAGTGAGTTTGTTTGTTTGTTTATTTGTTTGTTTGTTTGTTACGCTTTCACGCCGTATCTAATGAACCGATCATCATGAAATTTTGCATACACATAGGTTAGGGTACCAAGAAGGACATAAACTATATATTACGCGGGCGAAGCCGCGGGTAACAGCTAGTTATAAATAAATAAATAAAAAATATAATAGTTAAATGCCCTAGTAAATTACTTGTAGTATTATTGGAATAACTTTTCATAGATATCATAATTTAAGTTTAAGACAATTACTCATTACCACCAAAAGTGGCCACTTTGGTTGGTAATGAGTTGTTCTCTTAATTCATCAAATTAAAAATAGTGTAAAGTTGTACCCAGAATACTACAAGTAATTTAAAAAATAGATTTTTTGAATTTGATAAGATAACATAAATTTTTATAGTAATTATAATTATTTATTGAATTTATATAATTTATCTACTAAGAAAAAGCTGGGAACGTTAGTGTGTTTTCATACTATCATAAAATAAGCTTTCCCATGAGCTTTCATTTGCTTTAAATTCACATACCACTAATTGACTGTCCGCATCTAGAATTCATTGCTTCGTCCGGCGAGGTAACACAAACAACATGTACAGGTAACAAAACACAACTTATTCACATCTATGTATTGTTTCAGTGTGTTGTTGTTTTATTAAATTAAATTTAAATATATTTATACAAAAACACATTTCCCATATTTTACTGGTACTGGTCTCCTTCACTGCAAGATATTTTTGTACTGGATAATCTCAAGATCTGATTAACTTCAAAAATTCTTTCACTGGTTAAATTTTTTACTAACAGCAATCATCATCATGATCAGGTCTTATTTAGTCTCCAATGCAGGAGCATGACCCTCTCTGTACTACAAGAGCACTACATTAGCTAGAGCAGTCAGAGGATTTGGCCTACACTCTCCACGCAGGCCAGACTGATTAAAGAGCTTTGTTTAGCTTGTATTCCTTAAGTCGCCTTCTACGACATCCACGGGAAGACTTGGAGTGGTCCCATTCTACTCTGCCGGGAACCACACGGCGAATTTACAAGTAACGGCAATAACACAGGCTATAATTTATGCGGATAAAGTTGCGGGCAATCATGTTCTGTCATAAAATAAGCGTTAGTTTTAAATTCATTGGAACATACTGCTAATTGGCTATTCGCATCTAGAATTCATTGCTTCGTCCGGCGAGATAACACAAACACAAATATACGTACATGTATTTGGGTTACCAACTACACTACAGTACCGATGTATGTTATTTGTATTGCTTCGTAGAAGAAATCTAACCAAAATACATTTTTGCTGCTTTGTACCTTCACTGCAGGCCATACTTGTTTATTAGTAATGGATAACGTCAAAACTACTGGAGAGATTTCAAAATCCTTCACCAATATAAGTAAGCTATTTTTTCCGTGATAAAAATAGCACTGTCATAAAATAAACTTTCTAAGGAGCTTTATATTTTTCATTAAATTCAGTAGTTCATACCGCTAATTGTCATTCCGCATCCAAAATTTATTGCTTCGTTCCCGAGTTAGCACAAACAACATGTACAGGTAACACAAAAATCTAGAGCAGATCTTTTGTTATGTGGGACTATTTGTTGCTTGATTGTGTTGCTTTCTAAAAGAAATATCACCAAGAAGCGTCTATGATGCTTAACCATTCTTAAACATTACTTCAAATGTTCTTGTTTATTTGTAATGGATGAACTCAAATTAAATAAAGTTGGCCAAGTGCGAGTTAGGCTTGCCCATGAAGGGTTACGTAGAAGCAAGCTTAGATTAGCCAAAACCACATAATTTTTTGCCAGCAAAGATAACTTTGTTTTTTATAGTGTTTGTATGAATGACAAAGTTATTTTTGTGGTTTATGAAAAATTGCTATAACTTTTTAGTTTGTACTTAATACTCGGCTCTGATAGTTTTCCTTTCAACTTCAGTATATATACTACAGGGGGGACACTTACCTCTAACAAACCTATTTAATGATACCTCACACGATGGGTAAGTAGAGAAAAAAAAATTACTCCCCCTATTTACTTGTATGGGAGCTACCCTAAAAAATTTTTTTTTTCAAGTTTTTTTTCTACCACTTTTTTGCCTAAATTACAGCTCTCTAGTACTTATAGTCTCTGAGTAAAACCGCGGACGGACCGACAGACAGACATGGCGAAACTATAAGGGTTCCTTGTTTATTACGGAACTTTAAAAAAAACTTTCCCAAATACCACTCTCTTTAAATTCAACAGCACATACCGCTAATTGGCTGTCCACATCTAGAATTCATTGCTACGTCCGCCGAGGAAACACAAACAACATGTACAGCGTTAATATAACACACTATAGTACTGATATATGTTATTTTCAACTATATGTTGTCTGATTGTATTGCGTTATAAATGAAATCTGACCTAAAAATATATTTTTGATGCTTTACTATTAATATACGTAACTCCATTACGGCCTCGCTTATTTGAAAGGGATTAACTCAAAAACTGTAGGACAGTTTTAAAAACAAATTTTACAAATCATAAATATTTTTTTCATGAAGTTACATAAGGTATAACTTGGCACGTACTAGGTGGTCCGGGTAGACTAGGTGAGTTTTTCTTAAACTGAATATACCTATTGCATTTTATTTTTTTACTAACATAGGATTTAAGAATTTGTTACTAACAAAATATGGACGTAAGTCTGAAATAAACTTATTTTATTTTATTTATTTATTATTTTATAAAATTCACGCGGATAAATTAGTAGCAAAAACTTAATGATATCGTAAAATAAGCATTTTCAGGGGCAACCACTTGCTTTAAATTTAGTGGCACATAACGCTTATTGGCTGTCGACATCTAGAATTTATTGCTATGTCCACTGAGGTAACAAAAATAACATAAAGGTACAGAGTGTAAAATTACCCTTGACATACCATTCTTATAAACTGGACAACTTAATTATATAAAGTACGGAACTAAAAAAAAAATTTCAACATTTTCTAACAAAACTGTCTGCCGCCTGCCGAAAAAAATGTTCGTGTTCCCAGCGTTGACCTCATGGGAAAAGTTGTTCATATTGACGGTCTGAGACCCCCTTTAAGGGTATTTCTCGACATAACCTAACAAAAAAAAACTTAAAACATAACCCTCGGGTTATGTAACACTGCCTGCATAGCTAACACAACTTACAACACAATGGTACACAAGAGAAATCTGCTTCATTTTTGGAGTGTGTAAGTGTTTCAAGCTACCTAAAAACGTGCCTTGAGAAGAAAAGAAAACGTTTCAAGCAACGTTTAGTTGCATAAAATGAAACAAAATACTTGGATAAAAATGACCTATACGTGATGTTAGAACAACGCCGTTACCTTCGATTCATACAGAATAATAAAAATCACCGTTTTTACACAAATTGCCGAACCGGCTCAACACTTTCGTATAAAGAGGTCTTTTTTTTTTAAGTTCCCAGCAATTGTTGATGATATTTTGAATAGTCTTCCTCGATCGATCTATAAACAGCTGATAAACGTTCGATCCCCGGTCAGGTCAAGATGGAAAACGATCTTTTTAAGATTGACCTGGGCCTTGGATGTTTATCTATATATGTATTTGTTATAAAATATAGTATCGTTGAGTTAGTATCCCATAACACAAGTCTTACATAAGAACTTACTTTGGGGCTAGCTCAATCTGTGTGATTTGTCCGTATATATTTATATATATATATATAAACTCATTCAAATGATTTTAGAACACGCAGCATAGACAGACGTATGTAATCTATGTAGAAAGCACGTAACACGGGCACGTGAGCAGTCGGTTTTATTCCAACCTTCTCCACTAACGAAGTCCACTCTAAAGAAAAAACAAGTACCTATTTAGTAATTATTTTTCACTGTACGGGAGATTGGAAATGCACATGACATTCCGCAACCCAACAACTTTTTACCCGCATCACATAGGAAATAAAACCAAATAAATAAGAGTAGGACACGACGAATTCCGTACAAGGCCGATTAATTTTACCAGGGACTTTTGATGTTATTCATTTATTTCATTTTACAACAGATGAAAACAAATTGAATGTGTACCATTAGTAATGACTGTTACAGCCAATAAGGTTAACATCGGCTTCACTATGCGACAGCTGACGCCCACGCACGCACTTTTTTCGGTTCACTGCGATTTCGTCATTTAACTGTTGATACAGCAAAATGCGTCGGCTCCTAAGGGTAGATAGATAGATAGATAGAAACTCTTTATTGCACACATAATTAACAAAAAAATAATAACAATAAAACACCTTAACATTAAAAAAGTGCGCAAAAGGCGGCCTTATCGCGAAAGCAATTTCTTCCAGGCAACCTTTCGAGGAAGAACATAATATAAAAAGCAAGTAGTGCGGGGTAGCAAAACATAACATAAACATACATATACTACATTAACAAATAAACTTACATATACTATATAATATACATAATTATAGATTTATACATACTTAAGTAAATATAAAAATATACTAAACTTACATATTAGAAGGGAATACAATGATAGCAAACAATAGGGAAAGGATTATAGAGAAGAAGGGTCTATTATTATGACAGCATTAAATAATAAATAAATATATATATACGGACAAATCACACAGATTGAGCTAGCCCCAAAGTAAGTTCTTATGAAAGACTTGTGTTATGGGATACTAACTCAACGATACTATATTTTATAACAAATACTTAAATAGATAAACATCCAAGACCCAGGTCAATCTGAAAAAGATCGTTTTCCATCTTGACCTGATCGGGGATTGAATCCGGGACCATCCGTGTCGCAGGCAGGCGTGATGACCGCTGCGCCACGGAGCTCGTCAATTTTATACTGTGTAATTTATACTGTGACAAAGAATATATACACTATGCAAAAAAAACCGACACTCACGCATGTGTGCACGTAAAACCAGTTGCGGCTATGTGTGGGAATCTGGATGTGTGCCGTCGCCGACTGCTTTGGTAGAGTGCTGCAGTGTTGTGTTTATGTCTCTCACACGACTCCCACCGCAGACCTTAGCGCATACCCGCCCCAGCTCAAGGTCACCGGTGCCCGAACTCTCACGCACAGGGAGTGTCACCATTGTGACTCTGATATAATTGTGATGTTACTATTTGACCATCAGCGCTTCGACTCATAGAGTAGGTACGGAACCCTAAAAGAATACAACGTACAAGCCACATTAAAATCTTCCATCGCTGTTTGGCCGCTGGCCAAATGGCATTGATTTTAAATTTTTAACTCGTTCCTGGAAACCCGAATTGATGAGAGAATTAATATTTCATTCTGTTTTCAACTATTTATTCCGAATGGAAATACTGCAATGGGTTTTGTTTGGTTTTAATGTACATTGAGGAACAGGTCTGAAATAATTTGTTCTTTGATGCAACTCGTATCTTTTGTTCTCCTTCACGTCCAATCGGCTCAAACGATTTAGATGAAAATTTGCTAACAGATGGTTTATTACCCAGATTTACATATATGCTACTTTTTATCCCGGAGAAAGACACTGTTCTCCAGGGATAAACATTAACGTTAACAGCTTGACTGGTTTTCATTTTTTTTATTTTTCATTTTGTAAAAATGTTCGACAGAAGTAAGTCTCCACTACAAGAGTATGACCCTCTCTGTACGACCAAAGTCACGCCAAAGGAGTCAGAGGATTTGGCCTACACTCTTCACGTTGGCCAGACGGATTGGAGAGGCTAGGATGGAATTGCTCGGAATGGTTTTGAATTGAAAAACCAAATATTAGTACCATGAAAAATTTTCTTGCCCATAATACTACCAATTTACCTATATTGTAAGCGAAAGACACGGGATAAAAACAGACTAAAGGAATTATTTAACTAGTAAAATTTTACTTACTTATTCCTAGGATTAAGGATGGATAACATAATAAATCTTCGCGATTTAGCTCATAAACTAGGTTCTAACATATTTATCGTGACAAAGCGTTTTAATCCCTAAACCTGGTTGGTCATGAATTCGGACTAGGGCGACAATCATACAGGACAAAGCTGGCCACTAATTGGAAACTGCGCGGAGCGGACGGTCAACAGATGTGTACACTTACAGACCTGGTTAATGGGACACTTTGAGTAACTATCTAGTAAAAGTGTTCCAATTTCTTACTCCATGAAAATAATTTACATCAATACACATATAACAAAAATAAAAAATATATAACTTATCAAAGATTGTATTCGGCTCAAAGGTTCTAAACACATTTGCTTCATTACTTCTTCGTATGGATAAAGAGTCAGGTACCATCCGAAGCGGTTGTCATACCCACGGTCTCTCAAGCAGCGTCAAAATTTTGTTGATACCTTGATGTATAATTTTCTTTGGTAAACTTTAAAATTGTATCACTATTCGCAATTCCAGATATTTAGCTATTTGCTGTATCCACTTTATGTCGTCAAGTCAAATTGACTCTCGGCTGACTGGGTACTCTGCTTTACAGTCATCCAGGTAAATAATAATTGCCTTTCAGATATCAAAGTACCCTGTTTTCTCGTCATCAATCTATAATTTTTTTTGCGACAAGGGCCACCTATTGGTTAAAATCAATATGATTTTAAAATAAATTTAACCATATCGACTCGAAAAGAAGAAGTGAAAAGGGGATTCTGATTCAAGTTGATAATCTTTATTTTAAAAACAGTTGAAATATGGCGATTTTCACTTTCTATTCACAACAGCCATCCAACATCCCATCTCGCACAATCCTAAAGAATTTATGAAAAGACCACGTTACTGACAACTCATCCCATCACATAGCAGCCATTATGCATCCTTAATCTGCCCGCCACTGTACTAACAGGATGACCCACTTTTTCGGTGCACAAAAGGTTCTTTCATACAGGACTGAATACGGGATTCCGGCCACGTCCGAAACTAGACGGGTTTTTGTTAATTTTGTTAGTTATTTTGCATCGCAGATGTTTTGGGTTGGCATAAATTTGCTTTGGCCGGGTCCGCAGCTTGCCCTGGATCTTTTGTGTTTTGATTTTTATTGCTAGTGAAAGCAGTCATTGGGTCAAATCGAATTCAAAAAATATATAATATAGGTTTTATAGTAAAGTTTTTCGTACAATTATCAAATGATACCACCTGTCCCAAGTAAATATAGCTTTGCACGTACTCCATCATCTCTCTATCAACGACAACCTCTTGAAGAAGGCTGTTTGTTATTAATATCTTCGTCTTTAATGCATTCAGAAATAAGCCCACCCTTTCCCTTTCCATGAAAAACTCGTTCAGCGTGCATTTCAGGTCCAATGCGTTTTCAGCAAAAACATCAATATCTGCAGCAAGCGGAAGTGACTCATGTACTCGCCATTTACATACACTGCTTTTGTTTTCTAATATTTTCTTTTGTTTTTAATTAAATACACTCCTTTTCCTTTATTTCAGATTTCGAAACACTGATTCAAGTTAGTACCGCTACAAACAATTTTGGGGAGAGAGGGTCACCATGCCTTACTCCTTTAGTTATGGTAAACTCGGGACCCTCCTTCTCCAACTTGAAGATGGCTCTGCATTTTGAGTACCAGGTCACGTATTATGTTGATGTAACTCTCGTAGATTCCTTGTTCTGCAAGCGCCTTCCAGATGGCATCGTTGTCTAAGGAGTCGAAAGCCTTCTTGTAATCTATGAAACATATGTGGAGTTTTTTGTTGTATTCGTTGGATTTTTCTATTAGTTGTTTTACTACTATGCTGTGGTCCGAAACTAGATAGGTTTTTGTTAATTTTGTTAGTTATTTTGCATGGCTGATGTTTTAGGTTGGCACAAATTTGCTTTGGCCGGGTCCGCAGTTTGCCCTGGATGTAATGCGTTTTGAATTTTATAAGAAGCAAAAGCAGTTATTAGGTCAAATTCAAAAACTTATTTTATTTTAGCTTTCTCTCGCTGTTCTGATCGCTCGATCCCTCGGGAACAGTAATTTTCTGCGGAACGAAAGGTAGTTGCCGCGTGGTTCCCGGCAGAGTAGAATAGGACCACTTCAAGTCTTCCCGTGGATGTCGTAGAAGGCGACTTAGGAAACACAAGCTAAACAAAGCTTATTTACATCAAAAAGACCTCTCCAAACCGCCTGGCTAGCATAGAGAGTGTAGGCCAAATCCTTTGACTGCTCTTATATGGTAATATATGGCTCTGGTAGTACAGGGAGGGGTCATGTCCCTGCAGTGGAGACACAAAAGACCTGATGATGATGATGATGGGACAACGTGTATGCATATATTTTCATGATGATTAGTTCAGTAGATACGGCGTGAAAGCGTAACAAACAATTAGTTTAGAAATTGGGATAGATTTCTTTGAAAAGTTATTAATTGTTATCAAGTAAGTATATAATTTTACAACTGAAAAATTGTTGATGTCAGTAATTTACTTATGGCATACTAAGTCGTGTATCATACTTATAAGTATATAAATATCATCATTATTATCATCATCTTAGCCGCAATGAGATCACAGTTAAACGGCCCGCAAAGATTTTTGGCAAGGGTTAGTCATACTTACCACGCTTGCCGAACGGGTTGGTGAGCGCAGTTTGTTTGGCTTATCTCACTTCCAAAATTGCTGCCCAGCGAAACCAATTTTTTTAAAGAGAAATTTCTCAATGGTTTGTGACGGTAGTTGGAAAACTAGGAATATGCCGGTGGATGAAGATGTCATCGCGCCGAGACGGGGCACTAACACCGCTGCAACCTGTGGCTGCAACAGTCATCCAGTGACCACGGTCGGTGTAACCCGGCCGAAACGTCTGGAGAAAAACGGTATGTTTTCGCGTTAATTCCCGACATTGCATTTAATAATCATGCAACGCGAAAGTTTAAAAGTAGTAATTTCTCAATACTTGTGTGAGTGACAGCTTTATGTTATCACACGCGTCCTGTCAATTTATGCCCTCAAAATCCGTCAAATTGGTAGCTGTATGTGTGCGCGATCGACTATGGGTTAGACTATAGTTTTTTTCTACGCTTTTAGGCTAGTAGATTCTATCTAGGCTTTCTACCTATATAATCTAAGGGAGTTTGTTGGGCTGGGTGAACCGGATAAAGGTATTTGGGATGCTACTTGCTCGGATGGACTGAAGATGAGAAATTAGCAGTTCGGAGGCCGGGTGCGCGTACCCGATGCCATAGTAGCAATCGTCGGTCAGGCAGTTGAAGATGACACGAGTTATTTTTTTAACCAACTTAAAAAAAGGAGGAGGTTTATAAATCGTCGTAATGTTTCTTTTTTTTATGTATGTTCCCCGATTTCTCGAAGACGTCTGGACCGATTTAAGAAATTTTTTTTGTTCGAAAGGTAATACTTTACAGATGGTCCCATTAAATTTTTATCGAAACGTGTCGAGCGCTTTTTGAAAAAATACACAAAAACCAAAAAAATGTTTACGTGTCGTTTGGATTACACTTATTTCCATTGTTTTCTTATGCTTATTAAAAAAATTGATAGGGTTGAAGTCGGTTTATGTTTTTTGTTAGAAATATCTTTACTAAAATCACTCGTTTTCGAGCAGTCCCTTGTTCAAAATAGCACCCCTACCTACGCTCCTCTTAGTTAATAGGCAGTCGTCCGATCCATCAACGAAGTTTAACACAACGTTGTTTTAGTGCGTGTCATTTCTATGGTTGTTTCTGTGAAATTGCTATAAAAATACTGAAAAAATGCTCAATAAATATATCAACAATGTTAAATAAAGTTTATATGTACATCAAACATTGTGAAGCGTTAATTGGGAGACGAGCGTAACGTATTTTGTTGATTGATTTTCAATATGCTCGACACCGTTCCAATACGTTTTTAGGGTTCTGTACACAAAGGGTACGCCATTTAGATTCCGGCAGAGTAGAATAGGACTACCCCGAGTCTTCCCGTAGATGTCGTAGAAGGCGACTTAGGAAAGACAAGCTAAACAAAGCTACTTCAAAAGATCTGTCCAACCCGTATGGTCAGCGTGGAGAGTGTAGGCCAATTCCTCTGACTACTATTGCTAATATATAGCTCTGGCTATACTCTTATTTAAATAAAGAAATAAGATATAGGACCCTTAGAGGGGTAATTACGCCCGTCGATATGAAAAAAATTTCCTATACGACAACGACAACGAAAAAATAATTTCTATAATTTTTTGTGCCTCGAATTTCCCTCAAACCATCAAATGAGCCCGTCAAAACGACTTTTCATATTGGAACAAAACTGGAAACTCCAAAAGGTTTCGATAGTTTTCATACATATTGCCGAACACTTTTGTTGCATAGAAAAGTGTTCGGCAAAAAAAAATTGTTTTTTTATGAATTCACAGCATTGATCTAATAGGAAAAGTTGTTCATTTTAATAGGTTAATTTGTGAGCTCCGTGGCGCAGCGGTCAACACGCCAGCCTGCGACACGGGGGTTCCGGGTTCAATCCCCGGTCAGGTCATGATGGAAAATCGATCTTTTTCAGAATGACCTGGGTCTTGGATGTTTATCTTTATAAAATATAGTATCGTTGAGTTAGTATCCTGCGACACAAGTTCACAACTTACTGTGAGGCTGGCTCAATTTGTGTGATATGTCCCTATATATTTATATTTATTTATTTATATCTTGTATTTGGTCAAAAAGTTAAAAAGTCAAAGAATTTTATCCAAATTTGGACACATGTATCTCGCAAAATTGAAAGACTACTAGCGTTTTGGAACGACGTTTGGTGAGAAGAATATGTCGAAATGCCCTGAAACTTTTTTGAAACATTCAAAAACTAATCTATCGTTACATATTCCGTTCGTCCGAAGCAATCACATTGCAGTCAAAATTCATCCCACTGTGAATGCTTCGCCTGCTAGATAACATGTTGTTACAGCGCCAAGGCTCGTTTGATTTAGTTTAGTACTGGATGCTAGTACTAAAGCTGCTGAAATACGAGTAGAGTAAGTGGTAGAGTACAAAATATTAATTGAACTGTGAATGCTTCGCCTGCTAGATGACATGTTTTTACAGCGTCGAGCCTCGTTTGCTTTAGTTTAGTACTGGGTGCTAGTACTAAAGCTGCTGGAATACGTGTAGAGTAAGTGGTAGAGTACAAATTATTGATTCCACTGTGAATGCTTCGCCTGCTAGATAACATGTTGTTACAGCGCCAAGGCTCGTTTGATTTAGTTTACTCCTGGGTGCAAGTACTAAAGCTGCTGGAATACGAATAGAGTAAGTGGTAAAGTACTAAATATGAATACCACTGCCAATGCTTGGCCTGCTAGATAACATATTGTTACAGCTCCGTGCCTTGTTTGGTAGATTTTTGTACGAATACTATTGGTGCTGATGGTAACATGGTGAGTAGTCTAAGCAATTTTTGACTATCTGTAAGACATAGGTTCAAAACTCTGAGGCATGATTATTTTTTAAATTTGCAGATTAATTTTCATCATGTACGGTTAATGTCAATTCTACTTTGCATTTGACAAAAATTTAAACGAAGCATGAGCCGTTGTCCGTATCGCGGATATCGAGCCCGCATGGCGGCGATACTGACCGAATTCGGTTTGTGTAGGGCCGCATGAGTAAGTTCACACTACGAGAGGAACTCTTCAATTTAATTTAAGCAATAAGTATGTACTAAGTACATGCCGTGTGGTTCCCGGCTGATTAGGAGTAGGACCACTCTAACTCTTTCCGTGGATGTCGTAGAAGGCGACTCCTTATAGCCCTAAATGGGATCTCAAACTTTTCGATATTCCTATACATTTTTTTGGTCAGCTGAACAGTTTTGTATTATAAAGATTTTAAAGTTTACAGCATTTATCCTATATTAGAAGTTGTAGGTATATGGATAAATTGTGCCTTCTTACTTGGCTTATATTTAAAAAAATAAAGTATTGATTATTTGTTTGCATTGAATAGGCGCCAAAAGAACTGGGCCGATTTTCAAAATTCATTAAACTATAGAAAGTTAAGTTATCTGCAACTGACATAGGCTATAATTTTCAAGGGTGAAGTCGCAGCATCTTGAAAATTTATTTATTTAAATTAGTCATACAGCAGTTTAATTTTTCCACTTCTTATTCAGTAACTGGCTTCTCGTGGTCTACTTACTCATGGTCGTAGCAGAACTAAGAGTCTACATATGTAAAGTTATTGGCTACGTTGGCTCGGAGATATCCAGGCTTTCGTATATCCAACTAAAATAAAACTAAATATTGAATTGCTATTTGTAAAGTGAAGAATAAATATTTTATCCCTTTCTTTTTCTTGTCATATAGTGGTTCAACACAATATTTTATCTCACCATCATCATCAATATTACAGCCATAAAAAGTGCACTGATGGGCACAGGCCCTCTCTGAAGATTTGTATCATTGGAGGGTTTCGCGATACTCACCACGCTTGGCAGACGGGTTGGTGAGCGCAGATTGTTAGGCTTGCGTCGGTGTCGACGTTACTGTCCATCAAATCCATTTTAAGCAAGAGAAGGGTAAGAGTTTTTTGGACTGGGGGAACGGTATAAAAGCAGATTTGGCTTATGCTTATTTTTAACCGACTTCAAAAAAAGGAGGAGTTCTCAATTCATCGTAATCTTTTTTTATGTATGTTCCCCGATTTCTCAAAGACGCCTGGACCGATTTAAGAAATTATTTTTTTGGATGATAGGGAATACTTTACAGATGGTCTCAGTAAATTTTTATTGAAATGTGACGAGCGCTTTTTGAAAAAAAATACACAAGATCCCAAACAAAAACACACTAATTTGGTTTAAAATAATTTTCATTTTATGCTTATGCTATTTTGTGATAGGGTAGAGTCGATTATTGTTTTTTGTTAAAAATATATCAAATTATTTTACCAAAAGAAAGACCAGCAGGAGACACTTTTAATTTTCTCCGTCAAACTTATAATTATTTACCTACATTAAAAAATCCATTGGCTGTGTAGTAGAGTTAGGATTGGTATCCTAACCCAACTCGTACCGTAATACATATTATATGGATGCAATTTGCAGATGTCCGCAGCTGCAATAGATTATTGCAGTTGAAACCTATATATACGTAATTACGGCTATTGGGTTTCAATTGATGTGCTATGTTAAATTAGAATTTGTTTGAATAATAAATACAATAAATAAATAAATTCTTAATTTTCTCTCTTCACAAAAGCGTCATACATAGGAAAATAGGAAAATACAATATAATATCGACTGTACAGTGGATATATAAATTGTGAAGAGACTAGTTCCCGAAATAGGTTCCTTATGGAACCTGTTCTACAGGTAACTAGGCCTCTCTCGCAAATTAGTAATGCTAATACACTGTTGTATTTAGTGATACAAAAGATTTGTTATCAGAGTGTAGATTTAAGGGAGGAATAGGTACATATAAAAAATTGTGTTAATTAGAACTAAGTAGTTAGAGACAGTGTAAGTAGATGAGGTAAAATGAAAACTGGAGGACTCCAGGGTCTGGAGTGATTTTTGTCGTGTATAATGAGTGAGGGGGTGCATTGTGTGAGCGTGTTTTAAGCCAAGGACAGAAATATCAATACTTTGATGGTATCGATACGAACGAGATATTAATAAAAATATCGATATTGTAGGTATTAGTATTTTTGCATTTACTTTATGCATAAAATATGTATTATTTTGTTTATATGTGAACTAATATTTTTATACTTTTAAGGGTATCGATAAAAAAATATTGATATTTTATTTAATAAAAATTATTTTTTCTGAGTTGTCTGCTCACTGCACGCGTCACACGCTCGTTTGTCCTTGTATTATATCATATGTACGAAATGGAAAGCAATTAGTTATCTATGGGTAGTGTTGTTGTCGAATATATTGGTATTAAATTAAAGTGATAGTTCAAAGTATTGATACAGAATACTAATTTATTTAACTACTTAGATATGCATAAAAAGGTATCGATACTTCTTGTGGTATCGATATAAGTCCCTGTTTAACTGGTGAGTGTATGTGGATAATATTTTAAATGACAACATTAAACAGTCGAACCACAAAAAATATTTAAGCATACTTCAAATAGGTAATAAATCTGTATTTATTATATAGGTTAACTAACGGTAGTTCCCAAAATTGGTCTAAAGGAAAGTAATTGAGCAAAAATTTAACGACCTCGGCAGATTTGTAGCCTTATCCTGGTTCAACACATGTCGTGTAACCCAATCAAGTTGAGAGGCAGCCAGTTTCACGCCAACTTGTCGCTACATAACTCGATAGGGTAACCGCAGACGGGACCAACAGCCACAATTTCCAATGCGTTATTCTCAGTGCGACTCATAAAATAGTGGCTTATTCTCTCACATCCAAACGTGTGTTTATTACGGCCACAGTTATGGTATTCCAAGCCCGAAATGTACTCCTTAGACAGCTTATTGTATTAATTCATGGTTTAAAAAATCTATTTATTCAGTGTGTGTAAATATATCATATACATTTCTTTTAAGGCACAACTCAACCCGCCCAGGTTGCTGAATAATTACATTATTTCATCGAGCGTTTGAGGCGAGAACAGAGTGTCCTGCAATAGTAGGTAGCTCCAATTGAGCAAAAGTGCAGTTAAAGATTTAGTATGAAAAAGACTTCGGACGGCATGGTAAGTTGCAATCGCAGCTATCATCAGAGAAATACCTTTTCATCTCTATTAGCCTCTTCTACAGTTAGAACACAAAATATGCACTTGCCTTAAACATGAAACTGTCTCTGAAATTACCCAACCAATTTCAGGAGCATCTGCGGCGTGCAGCGCGTACATAATGCGATCGGACTGCCGCGTGCCACACAGGCCATATGTGGCCACATTTGCATTGAAACCTAGATTTGTGGAATAAGTTGAAGCTGAATCTCTTACTGTAATCTAAAATATTTCACTGAAGAAGACGAGCTCCGTGGCGCAGCGGTCATCACGCCTGCCTGCGACACGGATGGTCCCGGGTTCGATCCCCGGTCAGGTCAAGATGAAAAACGATCTTTTTCAGATTGACCTGGGTCTTGGATGTTTATCTATATATGTATTTGTTATAAAATATAGTATCGTTGAGTTAGTATCCCATAACACAAGTCTTTCATTAGAACTTACTTTGGGGCCAGCTCAATCTGTGTGATTTGTCCGTATATATTTATATATTTATATTTATATGTGGAGCAGGATGTGTGTATGGAATGTTAGCTATTCTGTGTGTTAAGCAACACACCGGATGTGGTCCCAACTGAGACTACTGACCATAAATGGTATTAAAACCACTTGAGTTTCTCCTAGCTTTGGCCAAAACCGAGTACTATCAAATACAGAATTAGCACACTGCTTTTACCTCAATCGCTCGATACTTCGATCGAGCGTATAAAGTGAGAGCAGAGTGTTTTGAAATAGTAGCTAGCTCGAACTAAGTGCAAGCTAAATTGTACAAAAGGGAAGGCTTTGGGAAGTATGGTAAGGTGCTAGTTGCAGCAATCATCTGTCAAATACCTTTAAATAGCCGACAGCAATAATATGACCCCAAATTTAATACTCTTAACACATGCAACACCAATAAACACAATTGCCTTAAATATGAAACTGTCTCTGAAATTGCCCAACCAATTTCAGGAGCATCTGCGACGTGCAGTGCGTACATAATGTGGCCACATTTGCATTGAAACCTAGATTTGTGGAATAGTTGGATCTAAATCTATTATTGTAAACTAACATCATCATCTCACTGAAAAGTATGAAGAGCGTGAGGGCAGCATGTTCGTATGAATTGTTAGCTCTGTCATTGTGTATGTTAAGCAACACCGGACGTGGTCACCACAGACATTGGTGACCATAAATAGTAAAAAAACAACTGGAGTTTACTTCTGGTTTAGACGGGCGCAGTAATTCGCCGGTCGCAGCTATCATCAGTCAGAAATCTTTTGCTAGCCTGCATTGAAAATGACAGCAGTCTTGGCACCTAACACAATTGCAAACTATTTCTGAAATTACCCAACCAATTTCAGGAGCATCTGTGGCGTGCAGCGCGTACATAATGTGATCGGACTGCCGCGTGCCGCACACGCCATATGTGGCCACATTTGCATTGAAACCTAGATTTGTGGAATAAGTCTGATCTAAATCTATTGCCGCATTCATCATCCAAACATTGTTCCAATCGCATCAACTGTGATGGGTTTGGGATCGCATCGCCTATTGACATGATTCCTCACGCCCATTCCCTCTATCGGCTTTTAAAATCTGCGCGGAAAGAGGAGCAGCTGGTACATTCTACCTTTTTTCTTTTCTCCCAGACTAGCGTGGAAGATAAATATATCAGCCAAATTTAATCAGAAAACTAAAAGGGAACATAAATACGGACTAGTAATAGAAATATGGATGAAGGCGAATACATATTATAATTTACGAGCTCATTATAATTCACCTTTGTAATCCGCTTACGAAACCTAGTTTATGCAATGTTGTTAAATTAGCGGACGTATTCGGTCGGCGTAGGTATTCACCGAAATTTCGTATTTTAGATACTACGAGTAGGTATTATGACGACTCCATGGACGCAACTCTTTTCTTAGTGATCAGTTCCGATAAGGCGCATATATATTATTTTGTTAGTTACGGTGAACAGATGTCACTAGAATGCCTCGTTTTTAATCAAAAAATCTTTCATATCAAAGGCTACAGTAATCAAGAACCAGTCGAAATAAAAAGTACCCAAAAATAAAAACAGGAGCGCATTAATTCTGACATACAGCTGTGACAGTCAAACAATATGTGTGGCGCGCTGCATATGAATTTCAGTTTAGATGTAAAATGTGTTTGATAGGACTAGTTTACTTGCATGTTTTTAGTTCTCAGTAACTTGTACGTTTACTGTACTCATCATACAATTTATTTGTTTAGTTAAACGAGTGGTGCGCTACATATGAATTTCAGTTTAGATGTAAAATGTGTTTGATATTTTTAGTTTACTTGCATGGTTTTTATTGTAATTCACTCGTACATTTACTGTACATTGTCATTTTATTCTTAAATGAGAGGCAATTTGTGCATTTTTGTAATTTTATCACATCTCTTGTTATACCAACTAATAATATATGATTGAATAAACACTGATTAACAAAATAGCGAACTAACATTTAAGTGGTATGAACATTGCATAATATTCAACAACTGTCCCCAAAGGCATGCATCGAAAATCTAAAAAAAATAATTGTCATCTCACAGAAACTCGATGAGTTATTTGAAATCAAATCAAATCAAATTGATTAGATTCGATTCAATTCGAGGCATCTCACAAAGCTTACTGTCTATCATAAGATGACACTAATTAAGCTAAATACCTTTTAGTTCCAGTCCGAAGTGTAAGTAGAGTTACATAATTCAAACGCAGCACCTCGGATGCGCCCGCTGCGTCAAATTAGTCCTGCGATGCATATCTCAGGAAGGCAATGAGTGTAGCATCTAAAATGCCAGCATTTAAATACAGATTTTGAGGCTTGGTATTTGAAATAAATGTACATTTGTATTTGTTTTTACAAGCTTTAACTTTGTATGTGAGTTTTGCCGGATTCGTAAAATAAGGACGATATAAAAATATATTTAATTATCATTTTGTGGCTTGATATTTGAGATAAAATCTGCAATGTTTGTTTTTACAAGCTTAAACTTTCCATTAATGTTTGCTAGTGAGATTGTCGGTTTGTAAAACAAGCGATTAACAAATCTATTCAACTTTCATTTGTGGCTTCATATTTGAAATAAAATGTGCATTTTTGTTTGTTTTTACACGCTTTAACTTTTCACTAATGTTTGCGAGTGATTTTGCTGGTTTAATAAATATAAATAAATATAAACGGACAAATCACACAGATTGAGCTATCCCCAAAGTACGTTCGAGACTTGTGTTATGAGATACTAACTCAACGATACTATATTTTATAATAGATACTTATATAGATAAACATCCAAGACGCAGGCCGATCTGAAAAAGAAAATTTTTCATCTTGACCTTACCGGGGGTGGAACCCGGGACCATCCGTGTCGCAGGCAGGCGGGTTGACCGCTGCGCCACGGAGCTCGTCTACGTCGTTTGTAAAACAAGGGCGCGTTTGTAAAAAATCTACTTATTTAACTATCATTTTGTGGCTTAATATTTGAAATAAAACGTGCATTTGTTTTCACAAGGTTTAACTTTCCACTAATGTTTGCTGGTGACTTTGCCGGTTTGGAAAACAAGTATTGCGAAAAATCAGTCTAATCTTTCATATTTATAGTAATAGATTGAAGACCTCGGTCAAGCTGTAAAAGTTTGTTTTTCATCATGACTTGATTGAACCAGAACTTTTGCAACACAAAAATCGTCAAATTAGATGGGAGAGCTTTTTATGGGAGCTGACTTACCGCCGAATATTGAAAATGATCATCAAATTAAGAAGGAGAGCTTTTTATGGAAGCTCACTTGCTCCTGAATATTCAAAATGATCAACTGATACCTATCTTTTATTTCAGAATGTCTTTGACTTGCAAGGTTATCCTGACAATGACAGAACGAGACTTAAGAATAATTTTAGTTAAGATGCAACTAAGATGCCTTTGGGTATTCGAGCGAAAATGGTTAAATATAATGTTTCTTATTGCCAGCACTAATTATCAAGTGGTTTTATAATGCGACACAAGACACCATTTTAATTGGATGATACCTGTTCCTAGCGTTACGAAGCTTGAGGTTATCGTCCTTCTGGATAATATCTGGTCTGTAATATTGTTCTTAGTATCTTTAACTCGATGGTAATACAAGAGTATTGCGATTATATTATCTTTGGTAATACTAAAGTGGGTAAGTTATGACGTGCAAGTTCATAGGCGGTAATATGTTTACACCACATCTCTTGATTTAACTGAATTTTAAACAGGCTTCGAAAAAAAAACTGTGCTTGATGATGATGATTTTTATATATGTTTGTTGTGTCTATATCTGCTTCTAAATAATAATATGTGTTTCGATAATCGTTAGTATATTTGTCTATTTGTATGCTAATAAAAAAGTACTGACCAAGTCGTAGGATCGAATTCTGCTTGCGTGTAATATTATCACGTTATAGCGGGTAGTCAGAGCCTATGGTCATAAAACGCAAAAGCTACGTTGAAATAGCAAAGTAATTCCTAAAAAGCATTTTATTTTAAAATGAATACTGTACACTTTTGAATATAAAAGTTCTTAACGCCAGCACTAAGTATCAAGTGGTTTTATAATGCGACACAAGACGCCATTTTAATTGGACGATACCTGTTCCTAGCGTAACGAAGCTTGAGGTTATCGTCCTTCTGGAAATAGTCTGTAATACTACAGGGTGAATTTCACCAAACAAGAAATAGTTTTACTTAAGAATATTACATTTCATTATTATCTATATAATTAAACAAAAAAAAATATAAATACTTAGGATTAAAAAAGAAATAATAATAAAAAACATAAATCTAAACTAAATAAAAAATGGAGCCCAGATTCAAATTAGAATATTACATCAGTTATTCTTCGTTTAAACATTTTTTACGTCTCACTATCGACTTTACCTAGGATTATACGGTTACTCTCGAGTTAGTCAGTAAACTCCGCCAATTTCCACAGAGGAATGAGGTTGTAATACCAAGGACAATATTTCATTATGGCGTCTGAATGAACAAGATGCCTGCCTATACTATACATAGCGTAACGAAGCTTGAAATTATCGTCCTCATGGAAATAGTCACTAATTTTTAACGTAGTATCTTTTACTCGGAGGTAATACAAGAGTAATCCAATTTTATTGTCTTTGTCGATACTAAGTTGGTTATAACTACAGCCATGGATAAAAATACCTTAGAAAGACTTAAAATATGTTTTTTATGGAAAATGGAAAAGTTTTTACAGCGTGAAAATTAACCATTGTCATTCCTTTGAAGGGATGACTCAAACCGTCAATATTAACATTTCTTCATATGGGACCAATGTTAACTTACCCATAATAATAATTCCCATTCCCATAACATAATTGTCCAGGCAACTACATAAAAATTGCTTAAAAACCATTTCCATCAAAGCAAATACTTTAGCTTCTGAATATAAAGTATCTTAACGCCGGCAGAAAGTATCAAGTCGTTTAAAAATGCGACACAAGACACCATATTAATTGGATGATACCTGAGTGCTTAGTGCGAGTTATTTTTACGTGTTCACCGCGTCAACGTTAACTCAGAAATGTATGCAGCTGAAAAAGCGCCCCTAGCGGTCACAATGAGAATTAAAATCTGCGAGTGCGAGCTTACAAAGTTAACTTTGATACGAGCGAGCAAGTGCGGCGATCGACAAGTGAGTGCGTCAACCCGCGTAAACGTACATTTCTCGAGTGCGAGTTGCAAGTTTGACAGTTCGGTCGGTAAACGTTCTCACGTTCGCAAAGTAAAGTTGTCACTTTGAATTTATTGGTGAGAGATGGGTGAACGGACATAAAATATGTTTTTTTTTACTGTAATAACAATGATTTATAGTCTTAAAAAGAAACTATGTCATTGTTAGCATATTACTTGTTCGCCTGTAAGATGTTAACTACTGTCTGACTGTCTATATCTTTTGTTATATTTCTGTAGTTTTGGTGTCAACACTTCCATCACTATTCAAAAGTGATGTTAGCGCCTCCCAATGCAATTTCCTGCCTTTATGGGTGGGTTTGCCGTGAGCTCCATGTTTTAAATAATTAAGTAACTAAAGTAATTCAATACAACACAAATCACGCTTTAATTAAATCCATAGATACACTTACTGCTCCATGTACGTAATTAACATTTCAAACGGCTGATGGCTAGTCTTCATTTTAAATAAAAAACGATACAAATAACAACAATAAAACCTCAAGAAATTCAAAACTATCACAACAAACAGCCAATGTAAAGCCCGCTCCACACTCTCGTTGAGAGGTTTCATACTCGGTTCTCGACAAAATCCGCCACCAAATGAATATAGCCGAGACTTGCTGAATACCGCCTCCACACTCTCGTGTTCGCCTATTCCCGTGTAGTTTTGCCGAGAGCGGGCGAGTGTGGAGCGATTTCTAATGAAATAATCCGCCTAAATGTTATATGTACTTTTTACCTCATGAAAACACAGTCAATATGGCATCCTCAATTTCGCCGGCTTATTACTGGAGGCTACGGAGCTACCAACTTAAGAAATAAAAATGCTCGCTGTTCCCGGTGAATTAACGCCAATACTCGATTGCAACTCGCACTCATAGTTATTCGATGCTCTCTACTCACAGAGTTTATTCGCTTAACGCGATGTTGAAGTTAATCGATTTGATTTTGATGACTCGCACTAAGCACACTGAGTGCTTAGTGCGAGTTATTTTTACGTGTTCACCGCGTCAACGTTAACTCAGAAATGTATGCAGCTGAAAAAGCGCCCCTAGCGGTCACAATGAGAATTAAAATCTGCGAGTGCGAGCTTACAAAGTTAACTTTGATATGAGCGAGCAAGTGCGGCGATCGACAAGTGAGTGCGTCAACCCGCGTAAACGTACATTTCTCGAGTGCGAGTTGCAAGTTTGACAGTTCGGTCGGTAAACGTTCTCACGTTCGCAAAGTAAAGTTGTCACTTTGAATTTATTGGTGAGAGATGGGTGAACGGACATAAAATATGTTTTTTTTACTGTAATAACAATGATTTATAGTGTTAAAAAAAAAAACTATGTCTTTGTTATCATATTAATTGTTCGCCTGTAAAATGTTAACTACTGTCTGACTGTCTATATATTTTGTTATATTTCTGTAGTTTTGGTGTCAACACTTCCATCACTATTCAAAAGTGATGTTAGCGCCTCTCAATGCAATTTCCTGCCTTTATGGGTGGGTTTGCTGAGAGCTCCATGTTTTAAATAATTAAGTAACTAAAGTAATTCAATACAACACAAATCACGCTTTAATTAAATCCATAGATACACTTACTGCTCCATGTACGTAATTAACATTTCAAACGGCTGATGGCTAGTCTTCATTTTAAATAAAAAACGATACAAATAACAGCAATAAAACCTCAAGAAATTCAAAACTTTATCACAACAAACAGCCAATGTAAAGCCCGCTCCACACTCTCGTTGGGAGGTTTCATTCTCGGTTCTCGACAAAATCCGCCACCAAATGAATATAGCCGAGACTTGCTGAATACTGCCTCCACACTCTCGTGTTCGCCTATTCCCGTGTAGTTTTGCCGAGAGCGGGCGAGTGTAGAGCAATTTCTAATGAAATAATCCGCCTAAATGTTATATGTACTTTATACCTCATGAAAACACAGTCAATATGGCATCCTCAATTTCGCCGGCTTATTACTGTAGGCTACGGAGCTACCAACTTAAGAAATAAAAATGCTCGCTGTTCCCGGTGAATAAACGCTAATACTCGATTGCAACTCGCACTCATAGTTATTCGATGCTCTCTACTCACAGAGTTTATTCGCTTAACGCGATGTTGAAGTTATTCGATTTGATTTTGATGACTCGCACTAAGCACTCAGTTGTCGTTTGCCTTATACAATTTTGCAAATTGATTTGAGTGGACTTTATAATATGAAATTGGTGTAGTTTGGTGTTATAAATGCTCGTGCTCGAGAACAATTTGTGAAATAGTTAAAGTAGACTGTTAAATGGACTCGTATAGATTTGTCGCCAAAATCTCCCACGAGGCTGCCAAAGAACATACGCCATCTTTGATGCCACATACCGTACAACACCGATACTTAGTATCTCATTATACTGGACATTGGCACTGACATTGGAATCACTGAAATCTCGGTGGAAGCCATAATTAAAAAGATGAAAGAAAAGAAAAGGCAGTGAATTTGACGTAAACGCGTTCATCGCCTGAGGAAACACTCAAAAAATTCTGCGTAAAATAAGAAAAAATTAATATTTTTTACTGAAGGTTGGCAGCACTACAGTTCGAGTTCAAACGATGGTTT